>AP028257.1:4842857-6053571 GCA_030269945.2 Trilocha varians | reverse complement strand
AAATCCCTTAATACTGAACCCCGTCTTGACCACACGCCCAAAACCCAACCCTCGAAACCACTTAATATTGGTAATAATACTACCTCTTATAAGAAGACTGTTTTGCCTAAACCAAAAGTCAGACCTACGTATCAACCCGGTTATGACCATTTAGCCCACCGAGAACTGATTAAACGTCCTCCATCTGTCTCAAACAATGGTTGCGCATACACCGCCACTCATCCTAAAAATCCTCCAGTTAACTTGACTGAACTGTTAGACTCATTATTGTCAAATATCATTTCCCTCTTATCATCATCAACAACCTTACCGTCCAACGTAGCTGCAAAAATAGATACTCTTAATAATATTATTTTAAACCAACAAGATGGACAAGTTTCTTCAATGGAATGTGAGGAGCATTATTCATAAAAAGAGTGACCTCATTTATTTATTGAATAAACACAAACCTTTAGTGGCTGCTATCTCCGAAACCTGGCTCAAACCCTCTTCAACCTTCTCAGTCCCAGGCTATGCTTGTTTAAGGCATGACAGACCTGATGGCTGGGACGGTGCTGCACTTCTCATAAAAAACAATTTAAAATACTGTCGAATAAATGTCCCTACAATTGATAATGTTTACCTTGTTGCTGCAAAAATTTTTTGCCACCAAAGAAATTATACAATGTTAAGTATGTACATCTCCCACCCCACAGCTTATATAATAGACAGGTTAAAAACTTTATTCCAATCACTTCCAGACTTCGTTTTAATACTAGGTGATCTCAATTGCCATCATAGTCTCTGGGGTTCAAGTCACTGTGACACCCTTGGGTGTAAATTAGCAGATGTCATAGATGATTGCAACCAAACCGTGCTCAATGACGGTCGGCCCACACGTCGTACTTCGCCTACCCAAAATAAGTCTGCTGTCGATCTGACAATTTGCTCTAGTCCGCTTGCTTCACTGCTAAACTGGGATGTGGATACAATTACCTATGGTAGCGATCACGCTCCCATTACAGTCTCTTTTCCATTCACCACCCCTGAAGCTTGTTTCAACCCTTTGCTAAAATACCGCATAGAACGTGCTAACTGGGAGAAATTTTCAGCAATCTTACATGACCGAGTAGACCAGCTGCCTCCTGTAACAGCACAAAATATAATAGAGTGTTACAACAGGTTTGTATCTCTAATACATGAAGCGGCTGAAAATTCAATACCCGTGAAACAGCCTGCGAGGAAAATTCCACCCCCGCCATGGTGGAATAAAGAATGCTCTGATGCTGTTAAACAAAGACGGAACGCAGATCGGTATTTTGCGGCATCGATGACGTTGGAGAACTTCTTAGCCTCCCGAAAGATAGAAGCCCAGTGTAGAAGAACCTTAAAGAAAGAGAAGCGACTAGGATGGAGAAAATTCTGCCAATCCTTAGCTCCGACGACGACTGTCTCAGCAGTGTGGAAATCTGTCAAAAGATTTAGATCCTCCAGAAATCACACGGGATCCCCGTCGTCCAACCAAACCGACATTTGGACTGAAAGCTTCTTCCAGAAAATCGCTCCTCCGTATGTTCCTTTTTATACTGAGCTTCAAATGGCCTATACCCTCCCACAAATTAACAACTTCCTCACAGAACCCTTCTCATTCGCGGAGCTAAAAACAATACTTCAAGTTGTAAAAGATTCTTCTCCTGGAATTGATGGTATTATATACTCGTTTATATCAAAATCTCCAGTTGAAGCCCAACAATATTTCCTTGATATTGTGAATATGATGTTCTCCCAAGGGGTAACACCGGATGCATGGCGCGAACAAATTGTTATTCCAATACTAAAGCCTGGTAAAGACGCCACGTGTCCTCTTTCGTATAGGCCTATAGCACTTGCATCGGTCCTGAACAAAATTACTGAACATCTGGTGAAAAACAGGTTAGATTGGTTCATCGAAAGTGAGAAAATTTTGCCCGAATTCCAATATGGCTTTAGGAAAAACAGAAGCGTAACTGACTGCCATTGCATTCTGACCTCTGACATCCAAAAAGCCTTCTCAGTCAATAATTATGTTACCGCAGCTTTTCTAGACATCGTTTCTGCTTATGACAATGTTCTTATTCCTGAACTCAGGGAAAAACTACTCAGTATTGGACTGCCATGTAAATTTGTGCAATTCACCTGCAATTTAGTAGCTGACCGTAAGGTCCATCTTCGTGTTGATGGTAAAATCCAAGGGGTCAGATCAGTTTGGAAAGGTCTGCCACAAGGATCGGTACTGAGTCCAATTTTATTCAATATATATCTATCTGATATAGGCTCATCAACCAAAAACGTGAATATAATTCAATATGCTGATGACATCTGTTTATACGCTAGCAACAAATCCGATATACTTGCTGCAGACCATCTCACCTCTTCCCTGGGCTCTGTAGGTCAATGGCTGTCAGATCGAGGGCTTTCATTATCAATAACCAAAAGCTGCGTGGTCACCTTCAGTAGAAAACGCATAATATCGGCAGCGCATATTTATCTTCAAGGTGAACGACTACCCGTAGATAATAAAGTAAGATTCCTTGGAGCTATCATAGACTCACGACTATCAGGTAAATATCATATAGATTATGTGGTCTCTAAATGCGAGAAGGGTATCAACTTGCTGCGTGCCCTGTCAGGAACTTGGTGGGGCGCCCACCCCTACACGCAAAAGCTTTTATATAACGCCCTAGTCCGCAGTATTTTAGATTTTGCTTCACTCATACTCGAACCTTGTAATAAAAAGGACCTGGCGCGCCTGGATGATGTTCAAAATAAGGCCCTTAGAGTGGTTCTAGGGGCAATGAAGTCTTCACCCAAGCATGGCCTACAAGTCGAATGCGTAGATGCTCCCCTAAATCTAAGAAGACAATATCTCTCAAACAGATTCATATTTAGATCTGCGCAAATTTCTCCCAGTTTTTGTTTGCAGAAAGTTTCAGCTTTACATAACTCTATAATCTCTTCCCGTTATTGGCAGAGAAAAGCTTGCCCAAATTTTATAAAAAGTTTTACCATTTTACAAAATTTACATACACCTATTTTATCTTTTAATACTCTGCCTATTTACCAAATACCGTTCAAAGCTGTAGTCCATAACCCCACCATAGTACTTAACCTAGGTATTTCTAAAAACACTAAAAACATTAACTCCGTGTTTTCACAAAAGTCCCAGGAGAAATGGCCAAATTGGAACTATTTATATACTGACGCCCCAAAAATTGATCCCGACGGGCTCACTGGGGTTGCGGTCTGGCATGCAGATGCAAATCATCCTATCCTACATCAACTTCCTCCAGAAACTTCGGTGTTTACAGGTGAATGCATCGCTATACTAAGTGCCCTAATATATATTGCTCAATTTTCAATTAATAAATGTGTAATATTTAGTGATTCACGGAGCGCTTTAAATTCGATCTCAGAAAATTCCATTAAACATTGTTCACGCCATCCTATTATAAGCATGATCAAAGACTTACTATATACTTTCGAAGAAAAATACATTAAAGTTGAGTTAGTTTGGATCCCTGCTCATGCAGGAATTTCAGGCAACGAAAAGGCAGACAGTTACGCAAAAAACGCCATTAATACGGGAGATAAGCACTTTTACTTTAATGTCATCAACGACCTACTTGCACTAAGTAAAAAAAGCGGTTTAGAGGAGGGAACTATTGACCACATATTTTTTAACTGCCCCGCTAACTCGAAAAGTCCGCCCCTCTACACCCTACTAAATAACTCCGAAACACCTTTTCCATTAAACATGGCCTACTTACTCACACTTCCCAGTAAAGAAGTTATTTATAAACTAGCAAAATTTATTAGTATGAATAATATCCACTTATAATATAAAATTTTAATATTTAATTAATTTGTATTTTATATGTATATTTGTTTGTAACTTATATGTAAATATTTTCTTTGTTAATTAGAATTTTATAAGTAGTGTTATTTGCAACGTTTTGGTCAATCCGCGACAAGTACAAAACGTTGCCTTCGCTAAACCTGACATTGGCTGGGCCGCCCACAAAAGCGGTGGCAATAAAGCCATAAAAAAAAAAAAAAAAAAAGTCATATTTTCCATCGATTGCGATGTTAATGACGAGTAAATAGTACGACCGTTCGGCTTGATACATTTTCTTAACCTAAAAATTTTAATGTTACACTTTTTCTAACTAGTTTGGGTCAATTCCGGACCAAATGGCCAGGGGTAAATACGGACGTCCGTAATTACCCCATTATTTATCAAAATATTTAGTTTATATTATTTTCGTAATTGCTCCATTATTGATAATAGTTCTTTATTCCAGATGCCTCGAAAATATATTAAGAAAAAAGAACCAGCTTACACCATTGAAACTTTACACAGAGCTGTGCAAGAAATTAAAGAGAAAAAGACTCCTTTTCGACAGGTGGCAGAGAAGTATGGCATTCACAGAGCGACCCTTTTTGACCAAGTAAAAAAAGTCTGAACCACAAGTACTGAAAAAGCTATGAATGGCTTTAAGTCTGCTGGAATTAGTCCAATGGATCAAGATAAATTTAAAAACTCTTTTGAAAGTTTTGGTGATATTTCCTCATCAGTCTCTCTTCTTGAACAAGAGGTACAAACAAACACAAATAATGCAAGCCAAGGTGAACCCCAGAATGAATCTCTAGTTATCTGTGATGCTGCCAATGAGAATATTTCTAATCCAATAGAATCTCAAGGAATGTTACAACTTTCCATTAATGAGGCTAACTTTGACGGTTTAAATGAAACAATTCCTACGTCTGCTTTAGTGGGTGACATTAGTGAAGATGGTGTAAATCAAAATAAAGCAAGTCAATCTTGTCCATCTCCCTTAGTACCACTTAGTAATATAGTGCAGGTACCAACTTTAAAAACTAAACGTACATCACGACTAGTTAAAAAAAGACATTCTATTATTTTCACCAGCACACCGGAAAAAAAAACCTAGTACAAAAAGAACGAAAGAAAATAGAAAGAAAGATAAAGAATCTGGAACAAAAAAAGACCAAAACTACAA
This sequence comes from Trilocha varians, assembly GCA_030269945.2. Classification (NCBI taxonomy): domain Eukaryota; kingdom Metazoa; phylum Arthropoda; class Insecta; order Lepidoptera; family Bombycidae; genus Trilocha; species Trilocha varians. The sequence continues at coordinate 6,048,532 of AP028257.1, read as the reverse complement.
ATAAGAAACCAAAAAACACCAAAGAAAAACGCCCAAAAGGCTTAAGAAACTTAAAGAATTTTTAATGCCATAAAGAAAATGATGAATATTTCTGCATTTATTGCCAGGAAAAGTACTGTGATCCGACCGCAGAAGACTGGATAATGTGTGCCAAATGCAACAATTGGGCACATGAGAATTGCAGTGTTGGGCCTTCTTCAAGAGGCTACATTTGTGAATTCTGCAAATGAAATGAGACCTCGTCCGTAAATACCCCATGTTGTCCGCAATTAACCCAGCACTGGTCCGTATTTACCCCTCGAGCTTAGGGTAATTACGGACATAAACGTTTTTGTTTTTGATTAAAATTTAATATATGTTGATTGATCTCATATAATTATTAATGTTGATTTGATAGGTAAATAACTTGAGTTTAAAAATTAATAAAGACAGACTGATTATTATTAATAGTTTGAGTTTTATTTGTGATTCTGCTTAAGCGTCCGCAATTCCCCCACCTTCCCCTACGGCTCACTGGGCAGCGAATTAGATAGCTGGATACAAGCTTATTGTACTGGGTCGTGTCTAGATTATAACACTTTCGACCAGTGGATTGAAAGAACCGAGAACTCCAGTACTAATTAAAATGGTTTTAGTGAATCGATTGAAATTCTTAGGGCTTTTCGTAATTAATGAATAAGAATTTCCCAAAATGTTTCCTGAATTTGCAAGGGTCTATGAGTAGGGAATCCAATCCCGGGATTCGAGATCCCGGGATCCCTGACCTTTTTCAATCCCGAAAATTTCGGGATAAAATATCTTTGAATTAATTTATCAAAATTAACATGAATCTCCTTAAGTTTAGTTTTCCTAACTCGGTCTTTTCCTATGTTCCTCACTACAAGTAAGTACCAAGTTAGTAAGTAAGATCCTTGTTTCAGAAGACCTTTACAATGTAATGTCGTGTGATATTTGTAATAGCATTTAAGTGATAGTCTGTAGCTTCTTTAACAGAGGTTTTTTCGATAACTTGGCAAGATAATTTACCGAGTTTGAAGTAACTACATAGGAATTATATTTTATTAGAATCTTTGTATACGAGGAGGAATTTAATGACTTATGGTTTTGTTATTTAGCAAACCCTAAGTCCTTTTCTTAAGTCGCAGGTGTACAAATTAAAACAAGTCAAGTCCTGGAAACCTGAGTCCGTTATAGGACTGTGAGATAACGAACTAAAGCTTTTGTTTCAGAATCTCGTTTGACAATTTCAAAGGCTCTCGTTAATTTCGCGAAATCCAGTACGTTCTAACTTGGCTTTTAGAGTCTGAAAAGCTTTCAGACTCTGAATAATTGCGATGGAGTAATATCGTTGTTTCTTTTATTTTTTGTTTCTGTTTTGTATGTAATGTGTGATAAAATATTATGTTTAGGACTTGTTACTTTTAGGTGTTAATATGAATAAAAAATAAACATAGCACATTCAGCAAAACATATAGGGTAGATTTATGAATAAAAAAACACTTTGTTTTTACTTTTACAAGTAACTCAATTGGAATAGTTTAAGTAAACCCATTAATATTAAACTCACAATCTAATGACTTTGAAAGGGATTTTTGTAATAGTATTCTGCGATCACCTCTATAAAGGAAACTAGAATCATCCATTTCTCCGGTAAGTTGTTTAAGGACAAAACTTTGGTGCTCAAACAGGTGACGAAAAACGCTTAAAACTTTTCCACGAATTATTCGTGACCTTTGGAAAGTACCCTTTCTGAATTCCCGAAGGATACCTATGAAGCACATTGTATCCGATAACTTTTGTTTCAAAGTTCCAAGTGGATTTGTCCGGGGATGAACTTCTCGTTCACAGTTGCACTGACCCACTTGCTTCATTTGTGATAGTGGATTGTAAGAACTAGTGCTAAGTTTGAGAGTGATATCTTACTACAAAATTAAGCCATAAAATCGTTACTAAAGTAGTACATTAAAAATGTCTAGTGATGTGTCGGTATTATATATCCATAGATCTATTCAAATTATTAATCATAAGGTTTTATGACTATATCGATGGGCCCTAGATCACATACGACCAGTCTTAACGGTCGGTAACATCTACCTAATTATTTGAGAAATAATTTACTGTTCGCCTATTATCTTTCGTTATAATTGTGTGGTTTTATGTGCATAATTTTCAAAATGTGGTGTTATAAGTTTAATCTCAATTCAAAGTTATTATAACAACAGTTAAGAATCTCACATTTTCGACGGACAATGTATTTATTATCTCAAAAATGATATGATACAACAACAAAGTGTCATTATTCAAAGTTATCTGCAGGGCTTTGTGTGATGAGGGAGTCTCGTAGACTCCGCTCGTTTGAACATTGAATGAAAAAGAAAAGTGTCGTGTTTCAGAGACCGCGCTTCCATCAGCGTCGCGAGGAACGAAAAATTTCAATTTAGAAAACATTCCACTAAAAATTTCTTTGGAAACATTCACGAGAGAAACTCGTAAGCAAAAGATATGCGATTTATGCCGTGAAAAGGTTTCCAGTTTGATTCAATACGAATTTGATGAAAAAAATTTCAAAGATTTTGTTTAGCGAAACTGTTTGCAATTCGTTTTTATGATTGGGCTACATATTTTAATATTGATTGTATGTGAATTTAAGTTACTAAACATGAAATGAACATGCTAGTTAAATAGTGGTGTTTTCAGTTTTTAATTATTTTAAGACGTTTGCATCAGCATTAAAACCTTGTGCTATTATAGGGGGTGTAACGGCTCGCGTTCTCGACCTCTTAGGTCGGGTTTTTTCAGAATACCCCGTCCCATGACCCACGGGAAAAAGGGTAATCTGCTCCCCTGCTCGTTTTACTCTTCTCTTCGTGCTATTATATATATTAGAGTCGGTTATAATTTTCGTCTTTATAATAACACATATATTTTTACACTAGCTGACCCGCGCAACTTCGTCTGCGTTACAAAGGGGTTCGAACAGTACTCGCAATGACGTCGCGTTATTATTTGCGCGGCGCGAAGTGCACATATTCATTGCGTTTTGTACTCGTCATAACTTCTAAACGAAAAGTCCGATTGGAATAAAACAAAAAGTAATCTACTTCTACATTAATATTCTTGATAACAAAATACTTAATTTGGATAAGGGTTAATATAACGATACTCATTTAACGTTAAATTCAATCTCGGGACGAAATACTATTTTTATAAACATAAAAGCGGTTATTGTGACTAAACTATGATAGTTAGATATATGCTGTCGCGGACTTTTTTGTTTGTTTTCAAAAGACCTAAAAATCCGTAGTACATCATTTTGTTCTATTGTCAATAGTTTTTGCAGCGTACGCATAAATAGGTTTACGGTTTTTCACCTTTTGTTACATATTCGATATTTTCATGCGGATCCCTAATTTTTTTGAAAATAAAATATAGCCTATAACCTTCCTCGATAAATGGGCTTTCCAACAGTGAAAGAATTTGAAATCGGACCAGTAGATCCTGAGATTAGCGCGTTCAAACAAACAAACAAACAAACAAACTCTTCAGCTTTATAATATTAGTATAGATATGCAGTACAGGAAATGTATTCTAATTTTCGTTATAAAATCCAACGTCTCTTAATTACGGGAACGGTAGTTAAATCGTTGTAAGTGGTCAGAGAGCATCGTTTGAACTTGTAGGTTGTGATCCTTAGGCGTCCAAGGCCGGTCACACTCAGAACAGAACATAAAAGGGACATCTGACCGTCGAATCGTTGGCTAAGTACGTACTTTAGTATTTTAATTACACGGTCACTTTTGAAATGTGTAATACACGCATATGTGCTTTCAACGTGTTTGAATGTTCTTGAGGAAATCACAGACGATCATAATATGTGAAGTCCCAAATCCGAATCTGGCAAGGCTCTTGAATTGCAATTAAATTATCGACAAAGGTGTACCGAATCGGTATCTCAATTCATCAGCAGCTTGGTATATTGTACCTATGTTATAAGTGACATACCTACTAGTTCCGAAACGGGTGGTAATAGAATTTGAAATACTTTTGTGCCGTCTAATAAAATCAGGCATAAAACCTAATACAACCGTGATTATTACACTATTCAGTTGACTCACGGAAACGAAATAGATATTTTAAGATACCGTATCAAGAATTAATGTATATAAACCGGAGATAACATTCTGTGTGATATCGTAAACCCAACTTCGACCCAACTCAATGCTTAAGCCCCTAATCTTTTCCTATCCTGCGGTATAATTCTAACAAAAACTTTGTCTGGATCACTCAATATAAACTATTTGATAAATTATCAGATGCAAGTAATTCAGTTGGGCTTTGTGTTTTTACTAAACAGTACTAGTCTCTCGAATTCATTATCATATAAATTAGGCTTCAATTCCAAATAACGAAGCCATTTTCAGTCTCTATTTTCACAATTAATTACTTAAGCAAGCACAATGACTTCCGTCCAACACAGAATGGTCGAAGCTGCTATACAATTTCAATAGTCCTAATTGTTTATGTCATCTACAATTCCCAGATCAAGACAAGATGGCAAACATTTAACTATAATCACTGTGAATGTTCCATTGTGCCGGGTATCGTCTCTTCATTAATCAAAGTTCAGAGGTGACAGTAAGGATTTGTCCGGCCGAGTTTAGGAGCTGCATTATTTACGTTTATACACAAGGACCAACCGGTGATTAATGATCTTTTCGATACTACATTGTTAATCTTTGGTCGTAAGCTCACTGAAAAATTCTTTAGAAAAATGCTTTTATACAGATAATCAGTTCAATTTGAAATCTGTATATTTGGGTGAAAAGAACAGGGAGCGAGATTCATAATAGGATTGTGCTATTTTTTATTGTGTTGGGATTTTTGTATTGCTTATTTATTTGGATTGTAAAAATAAAAACCAGACTGATTTTTAAACCATAAGCTATGAAAATTCTATCTGAAACTGATGTTACCTATTTCACTGCCATATCCATACCTCCACAAGCATATTTTGAAAATTTCAGTCGTATAATTTCAAAACTAGAATTTCAATCAACTTTACTAACTATTCTGTATTCGAGTAATTGATATCGAGGATTAAATTGAAATGAAGCTTAAAACCTTTTCAAATATCGATCACCTCAGGTTAGGTTACCTCAAAATATGTGGGACGTAATTTAAATAAGGGTTTACTTTGAATCCTTCCTGAAATGAGAGTAAACGAGAATATATTTTACACAAAATAAAGCGATATATAAATATGAGAGGCGTGAAGTACTTATTAAAATAAATAAATATGTTAGTGGTATTTAAAAAAAAATCTTTGTTTTATAAATGTGAAGAAGTCTTTAGTACCTACCTTAATTAGAAATCTTTAAAATAATACCTGGAGGTAGACAGTTTGCTATAACTTAGGTACCTATTACTACCTACTACTAAAAATATTTTTGTCTAACAAACTGTTCTCCAAGAAACAATGAGAAAAGATTTGTATTAAAGAAATAATGAGGAGAGATTATCTCATTCTTAGCTCGACACAAGCAATCTCTTGGAATGAATTGCAGGTAATCACTAAAATACATTTAATACATATTATATTATACGAGTCCCGATTTAAGTTACGTTTTATCATTAAATCTTTACAAACAAAATGAAACCGAGGTTTTTGTAAAATTATAAAACATGAAAGGAATGTTCCAATTACCCAAAGTATAATGTGTCCAATCTCTTAACCTACTTTTCGTGACATTTCTTGATTTTATTTGTATATGGGTATTGTTACGTATACGGTAAAGGTTTTCCCGTTTCCCGTTAGCAAACGAAGGTTAAAAGTGAGTTGATTCGGAGACACGCGGTGTCGTGTGTCAAGCGTCATGTTTGCAGACAAAATATAGGGCCGTACGAGTTATTGTGTTTGCCATCGACTGCGGGTAACATGACATTTTTTGTTAGGGTTCCAAATTTCCGATCTTTTCATTATTTATTTAGCGTATTAATTTCCTGGATTTTGTCGTTCGAAAGACTGCCTTTTAAAGGTTGATGTAGGTAATTATTAGATGTTTTATGATCACAACTGCTTCTTTTCAGTTAAAAGTTATCGGTTTTCAAATTCTATAGTTTAATTACTTAGTAACATGGCATGTCCAACATATTCGAAAAGTGTATGTAGGAATTTCTTTGCAAAAGGTTTTCTTCAATTGGACAATAAATCGTCTTACAAATATCTACAGTAAAAAAATCAGGGTTAAATACTAATTTGTATCAAATTTCTTTAAACTCTCGCGGTTATCAGTCTTCCTGTGATCATGGCGCTTGAAACAGTGCTGAAATATCGGGACCGCTCAATTAAAAATAATCGTGGTAAGAACCCGTTTAGTAATAGTGTAAGTAATTTGTATCTGCTACGTACCTACTTATAATTTGTATAAACTATGTACTAATTTAAACTGGTAACATCTACTATATTATTCGGTAGGTGTATACCAAATTAATAATTCAATAGCAATCGTGTTCCCGATTGAGTCAGACTGTAGCTACATCGTGATGTATGTTATTGTAATGATTAATTGTGGGTTCGGACAGAAGCTCTCGTGTCCCCCATTAATTGGGTGGAGGACCGGAAAATTCGTGTTTGCCCTTCCTTACTACAGATATCGGATTCGGAGGTAGAACTAGAACATATCTGTCTCATAATTTAAAACGCTACATAATTTTAACTCGTTGCATTGTTTAGTTAAGAAAATATTAAGTAAATTTTGATATAGGTACAGTACTCGTAAAAATAAGATGGTCTACACGTAAGCACTATAATCAGTTTATGATGATTACCACATACTGTCAGATGGAGAAACACCTAACCATCATTATTAACCCTTAGATTGTACCCGTAGACATCTTCTGCTAGATTTCGACCTATTAACGCCTATCAAATAAATTAAAAAAAAAAATAAGAAGGGCCAGTTTGCTCAAAGAACCGCTAATACAAGAGAGATTGAGTAAGTAGTAGTATTAGCATAGACAATTGGAACGAAGTTCGTTATCGCGCGTTATCGAAAGGGGGCTAGACGGAAATTCTTATGAAAAAGTTGTCACGACACTTTTTTGTTTTAGATGATTATCGCTAGATGGCGCTGTGATTAAAATCTTTTAAAACAATTTCTTATTTTGTTTTATATGATTAATGCTAGATGGCGCTGTGATCAAAATATTTTATAAAACAATTCCTTATTTTGTTTTATATGATTAATGCTAGATGGCGCTGTGATCAAAATATTTTATTTAAGTTATAGTTAGTTAATTTAAAACTTCTATCTCTTTCTCTCTTAACTTCGTTCCATCCGGGTGTCCCTTGACACCTCTCAAGTTTTTTGTTATATTTGGTATTTTTTTGTCACTTAAAGTGAACTAACATACCTATATTTATTATTATTCTAAAAGTAATGTTAAATTGTTCTTACTTATCAATTTCACATATTGATAAGCATGGACGGAGAAAAATGAAATTGATAAACAAAAGAGCCATCATCGCTGTTCTGTCGCCGTATAAATCCTTTCATTCTACAACCAACAGAACAATGTACCGCGTTCTCAGGTGTGAAATAATATAGAATCACTTTTTCTTTGTATTTCACAAAAAGCCACGGTTCCGACCCAGCGGTCGGTAAACAACAGCTTTTATAACTTTTTCGTTGTTAATTTGAGGTCAGAAAATAAAGGTGGTACGATTGCGAGCATTTTCACGATTTTTACAATGAATTTTTATAGCTTTAAAATAATAACTATATAAATTAAATATCTAATAATCCAAAGCTTACTAAAGCTTGCTTGTTTGCTGTGTACGTTTATACACTTTATTGCATAGAAAATGTATGAGAAAAATTAAACAATTTGTCCATCATCGTCCACCATCATCTTTTTCAGGACTACATTGAGTATGTATAGATATGTATGTATGTGTAATATGTATGTGCATAGAGTGTGATCAAAAATTCTAGAATACCTCTGATTAGTCAGAAAATATATAGACTAAAAGAAGACTAGAAGAATTTGTAAATGTTCATAACATGTTCTTCTAACCCAGGAAATTGTTTTATAGAATTTTATAAAATTTAGGCAAAATTTTATGAATTCACGGTAGTTTTTATTTAACAAAGGCCAGTATAGTACCTTTTACTGATAGCACACGTCTGCGAAAGAAAGCGAAAAGAGTAATAGCATCATTCTGAATGCGAAATTACTGTGCCGCGTTCTGTGAAGCGGAATTTCAGCCGGATTTATAACCGTTTTGTTGTGTTTACGACTACAATGCATGCTGCTTTACATGCGACCCACATGATATTCGTGTTCGGATCGTATAATACATAATATTCTTAATTCTTACTAATATAATAAAGATGGTGATTTTTTAAACGATAGGGTATTTTTTGTATATCGCGTACACCAGAATCCGAAAGGCTATAACATAAATTATGTGAATAGATGTAGAATTTGTATGTACACAGAATTGAATGTGATGTAAAAGGCGAATGCTGTATGAAAGGTTGAAAGGATTTTAAGTCGGGTCATTAGTTGGACATAGGTAGGACCTACATTCAAAGGAAATTGGTCTTAAATATCCTGTCCCTTTGATGATACGTAGAATAATAAGCCTTAATTATCGAAGTCTTAGCAATTATAAACAATTGACACAAAGCAATAATTATAATCAAATAAATTGAACCAGACACTACCATTACTTGATTGATCACACTATTTATTTATGGTCATACTTTTTCAAACAATCAACACCATGATGGTGTCGTGTAATCTAATTAATTAAATTTATGGGCTCTGCTTGTTGTGAGAAGCCAAACACAATATTAGTAAACGAAGTGCTTATGTTATTATTGCTTATTCGCCATTAGGAAATTAGATACCATAATGATTATAGTTTGGTTAATTTGCCTTTAGAGTTCGTGGAGTAAAGATGTCGCCACCCGTGGTTTTCGTTAATACATTTGTCCAAACTCAAGCGAAGTACACTCTCGATAAAATATCGAAATTCTTTATAATATGCAGTCTGATATTAGGTGTTAACAGACTGCCAGTTATTTCACAAAAATATGCACATACAATTCCTTCAATGCTGTATACGATTGCGTTCATGTGTGTTTTAAACTATTTTGGAATGATTGAGAACAATTTCAATATTTATATTGGGCTTAATTTTGTGCTCCACGTACTGTGCTCTTTTTTCGGAGTTGTGTTTTCTAACAGGATGCGTCGTTACTATGCGGAGCTCAGCAAATTTGATATTTGTGTTGGATGTGAACCAAAAACTGTCCAAGGGTCAGGAAAGCTTGTCTTTCAAACCATCATAATCAGTACCTTTATAGCATTGGTATTCATAATACCTAACTGCTTAGATTTTGTAATCAAACCTGCCATTTTTCTTTTACCGATGCATGTTTTCGTATGTTTTGAAGTGCACTACTACGGTCACCTTCTCAATCTACTTATTCCACGTTTACGAATGATAAATTATTACATGCAATCTTCGTTGACTTCGATGAACAATAGTACCAAAGAGCCCAGTGTAATGAAACATATTGTTTTCTTTAAATACTATGACAAGGAGTCAAATTGCGAAATGAAGAAATTAATGGATCTTTACTATTTGGTCGTAAAGTCTTACAGGTATCTTATAGATGCTATTAAGTGGCAGGTAAGCATATCTTCAAATTTATTACTCATCTACTGAAAATTGTAGTTTATGAGCGGTTCGTAAATTTTTTATGTCGTCCCTTTTGTTTACAGTTATTGTTCATCATAATAATATCGTTTATATCAGTATTGGGCTTCTGCTACCATTTCTCGTTGAACCTTATGCGTGGGAAAGTAAGTTACATTCAGATTTTTTTACAACAAGTATATTTTAAATAAACACATATAGGTAAATTTGCGAGTTCTTAATTTTAAATGTCAAATAGGTATTGTAGATGTTTGTTGATTTGGAACCGCCTGAATAATATTCGGTTTTGTACACAATCCGTCGTACATAAAAACTATTATTGGAACAACACATTGTATACGCCCTACGGCAGAAATCTGCTCTACGACGCGTACGTCGTAGCAGGGCCTTAATTATATTATCACAACAGTCCGCAGTCCTACAAAATTAGTTTAAACCACAGATCGGTTCCAATTCAAAGCACAAACTTTAAAGTAATTGTCCCGATTTAAAGGGAGTTTAACTTTGATATAAATAAGAGAATTTAACTTAGATGTAAATTAGATAATACCTACACCTTAATTGTTATTGGATTATTTCAGCATGTCACAAATAGTATAGTGACTGACTTGGGCTTGGTGTTAGTAGTTATGTTACCGTTGTTTGTACCTTGCATCTATGGAGATAGGGTACACAATGAAGTTAAGCACTTGAGAGAACTTCTAGCTTCAAGACTATATGAAAACAAACTTGGTGAGAAATTTGTTTATAAACTTTTGTAATTCAGTTAAAAATACTATCCAAAGTGAAGTTAGAAAAACTGAATATTTTTATTATTTTCTATTTTTGAATCGTTCTATTAATCTGATCATCATATATCATATGTAGCTATTTCTAGTTGTTTTATACTATAAAAAAATTGCATTCTTTATTTACCCTTTCCATGTTAAATTATGAATGTTTCCTTGGCAGATAAATCAAGTCGGAGTATTGCGAGAGCTCTCCTGGCCTTCACTGAAACCCGCGATTTGTCATTCTCACTGCTTCGTATGTTAAACATCGATATTTCTCTGCCATTCAAGTTTGTGGGTCTACTTCTCACTTACCTTATCATCCTGCTGCAGTTTGAAAAAGTTATCAATCCTTAAGAGAAAATGATCATGATTCTGTTTTAGAATATGTTTGAAATAAAATTATGCTTGTTTTAGTCAACTTGGTATTTCTTTTTCTAAAATAGGTTTTGCATTCCAAATTGGACAAGATCTGTAATGATGCAGCAATGTGTTACCTTAGTAGGTACTTAGTACTTATATGTCCTAATGAAATCATACTTTAAAAAAGTAAGTATACTCTGAACAAAAAATATTTTGAAAGTAAATATTTTACTGTTCAGATTGATGGATAATAAAAATTAAGTGTACCTGCCCATCAAATAATATACTGCGTAACTCAAGTAGGTATTCTATGTACACAGAACAACGATAAAATATATTTAATATTTGTCAATGTTTTGAACGCAAAGGAAACTCCCATCTTTAAATTAAGGATCAACAAAATTTTTGGATCAGCATCCCAAGGGCCAAAGGAACAACGAGGCAGCTCGTAAAATTAAATTGGTAATAAATTTCGGCTTGGAAGTCGCTGAGTTTCACGAAACTTTCCTTTATTAATTACAGAGTATAGTACTTGTAATTGTTCAAGCAAATTCTTATTTGAACAACTATTTTACTGATTTACAATTGTGTTATCACTGAAACTTAGTTAGCAGTTGTTCGGACTAGTTCGACGAAGTTCAGATCTTCCGGGATAACTGAAATCGGAATTGCATGTTTCGGGTACAGGCCAGCGGTTTGTAAACTTGATATTAATGTGGTTTTCTTTTGATTTATTCAGCGTTGGGGAAATGGATTTTGTGAGTAAAATCGAGGATAGTAAATCATCTGAAACTAAGCGGTGGAACATTGGAACCGGTTGAGCACTTACTGACAGCTAGGAAGATGAATCGATTGTTACTTTATGGAACAATATTATGATATATTACAGCATGAATAATAATATAATACAATATTAATGCGGTACTCCATCGTATAACATGTATTTATGGAGAATTATTTGTGAGTTGTTTTGGTGATGTTCGGTGGGTACTGGTTAATATAAAATATTAGGAACATTACTTAGTTTTGTCACGTTTTAATCAGTACGTTTTCTGCTTTCATATAATAACAAGCTGCTGCCCGCGACGTCGTCTGCGTGAACCCTATGACCCGTTTTTTTTCATTTTTCCCAGCAACTATTCGATTTTTTCTCGCCGTAAAAATCATCCTTGAACTTCAACGAACATTTTAAAAAAAGATTTGGCCAAATTGGTCCAGGCGTTGTTGAGTTATGCGCTTACCAACACATTTTGCGATTCATTTTTATATTATAGACTAGATGACCCGCGCAACTTCGTCTGCGTTACAAAGGGGTTCAAAAATTGTAGCCTATATAGGCACGCGCCGCCCGGCGCAAACAACTACGACCCTGCATTTTAAATTTGTAATATCTTCGGTAATATTCACTTAAATTACATGCTGTAAAAAGCATATTGATCTATAATAAATGCACAATTTATTTAAGGTACTTAATTGGATAAGGATTAATGCTGTATTGTTTAAAATCACTTCGTAAATAACCATTTTTTAGTAAAGAATAAAAATGGTTATGCTGGGTTATCCCTAAGAGATAGACATATACCATCGCGGACTTTTTTGTTGAACTTTTTAAGGTGAACAATACTGTAGTACATTATTTTGGTCTATCTCGTAGGGTTCAGCTAGAGTTTGCAATATAAGCGCAAAAAACGTGCTTATTTACGACATCACATTAGAAACTTTTAAATTTATCAGTGTTTCTCTACTATATTATGCATTTATTATACATACAAACCTTCCTTAAGAATCACTCTATCTATTAAAAAAAACCGCATCAAAATCCGTTGCGTAGTTTTAAAGATCTAAGCATACATACAGACATACAGCGAAAGCGACTTTGTTTTATACTATGTATATTGATATAACATCATATTGTGCAGTTATCGTTCATGTGATACCCAAATTTAGAAATACAAAAGTACATCTCAATACATATTTTTACTGCCAAGGAAAGTCTACTTATAACATTTACAATTGTGATGGCTTGTATGAAGCTATACGTTAATAATTCTAATAACATATGAAATGGAATTTGGCATGTTACAAACTGAATGCGAACAATGGAACTCAAATATACATCGCTCTATAATAAAACAAATTAAACAGGAACGTTTTGTATATGTCAATAACAAAATCCGCACGAGAGTTTCGTCGGCGAAATATATTTTGCAGCGAACCCGCCCTCAGAACCTATTGTAATCGTGAAAGCTCTAAGATGTAGTCCTTTATATTCGGTGAAAAACATTCCTTGAATATTTCGCCGTCGTTTTTCTGCACGCTTTTAACGACGACGAATGAGAAACATCCTGAGAGAAAATTTATTGCTACACAAATTCGGAAAGTGGCTATTACAGAATTCCTTAGCTGCTTTCCGCTACTACTAAAGTTTCTATGTATTTGAGTATATTTTTGATCAAAATTGTAAAATTTCAACATACTTTTTGTTGATTCTGTAAAGCCTTTTGATGATCGTCTATTGACAGGATATACAACCATCGTTTGTTTCATAAGTTAACCAAGGAAGTAAACTTGATATTAATAATAAATATACCTAAGGGTATACTGAAGGGGAAGGAAGCAGAACAATTTTAAATTCAGAGCCGAGATGATCATAATAAAATTATGTAAATCGTTAAACTCATGACCAAAGTTAGTTTTTGTAACATTTGAAATGTTCAAGATAAAAAAATTGCTAAACATCTAAATAATAAAAATAAAAAACAATTTGTCAATTTATAATTAGTTTTATTTCTAATTTAACTAATTTCTTAAGCAATTACAGCCTCGTTTGTTTTAATGAAATTATTAATTAATTACAAAATATTTTGACAGAGAATGTAGTTTACCGGAGTTAGATTCTTACAATATTTAAAAGACGCGTTGTACCATTTTGTTGTTATTTTAGAATTTTATTTGTCATTTACAATCAACTTAGCATGAAATGAACGAAAAGTAATTAATTTTAAGCCATTGTCTGTACATAATAAAATTAAAAACAAACAAGCAAGCCAATCTTCTGGCACTTGTTAAATAAAATGAACATTTGTGCGCTTGGATATAGAATAATGTAGGTTAGGGTTGACAGGGCGGAGGCCCACTGTCAGTTATACTTAATCCAATTGAGATTTGGGAAATCCAAAGGAAATTGAAGGCGTGATCATATTTTTTCTCGTTTAATCATCACTGGTCTGATGCCTAAAAAAATATAGTGAGATTAATTTTAGAATATTTATTTAGAAACAGGATCCACACAATCAAGGCTTTCTCAATATTCTTCACCTTATCGAAGTCTTTAATTAATAAAGATTTTCGAGCTTTTATCTAGTTAAGTATTAGATGTGTAATTTATAAACTGATTTTTGCGTTTAATGTACTCGTAATGTGAACTGATACTGCTTTTGTAAAAATAACAGTAAACGCATGGTAAAACAAAATCAAGGCCCTAATCCACAAATCAAACAAATTAAATTCGCTGCCATCGTTCATTTTTATCGGTATTATTTTCGAAGGTTGCGCCGTATTTTAGACGTCCCTATACTTAAATTACGTTCGCGAGTTTATGCCATTTTTCACGACTGCTGTACAGGTGTGCGTCTGTGGGGTAAAACATTTTTTCTTTGATGAATGCGCGATGGTATGCCGGCCTCGGTCTTAACGAAGACGGATTGTGTTTCCCGATGACCGTTCATAACACGCTGAATATCTTTACTTATTACGACACGCTCGTTTCAAATTAACGTATTTAATCACGTCTCACGGAAAAATGGCTCTGCTTAGTTAGTTCATCAAAACATTTGATTTAGGGGAAACTTTTAAGATATCCCATGCAGTGATTTTTTTTAAATTCTCTTGTAGAAGAAAATAAACTATTTAAAAGCATAATACACAATACCTTTTGATTTTCCTACCTCACGTTTTTATTTGATTCTTATCTGACACCATTCTGCTAGAGCTATGAAGTAATTCGTGTTGCATGAATTAGTTTTTAACCAGTTTACTCTTTCGCACATCTTGACTCATTTCAATCACAACCTTAAATAAATTAAACTCGACTAAAGATAAATGAATCTAAAAACAAATTAATATGTTAGGCTTACACGAAAGCAGAACGTGTAAAACTAAAGTAATATAAATGTAGACAGTAAGGTATTTGCGGTTTAACACGGTCCCATTCAGTCCAGTGCTAGATGTAAACTAAAATGAAAACAAAAGGGTAAATGCCTACAAAATTCAGAGTTTTCCTCCGAGTATATTAAATTAGCGGTCATTTACTGTACCTCTGTGAGGCTTGTGGGAATGTAGCTACGTGCTACAAATTGTTTAAAAGTTTGTAGTATTATATCCCGTCGACAGTTATTTAATTAAATATTTACAAATGTGCGCGACAAATGTTTCTCTTATTCTCTGGCGGATCGTAGTATTATTCATCCGATATAATATTGTTTTGCAGGATAACATGTTATACAAATATTGTTTTTGCAATGTTGTGTTTTATTGATTGTAAATTAAAATATTACATTTACCTCTACAATGTAAATAAAGAGGCTAATATGACAAAACAAAACTAGTTACCTTACCTGCCACTTGAATGTTTCATGCAATATCCACTTGTTGGTGGTATAATGCTATTAAGCATTAAGTTATCCCATGCGGTTATTTTCGTGTGTAATTAATAATTTTCTGATTTATCAACTATTGATGATAACGCAATAGGTACATAATATAGCCAGCATAACTTATTTTACTCAATACGAATAATCATGAATGTTTCTTCAAACGATAATTTCTTGGTAATAAGCCACCAAGATAATATCGATCTTATAACAATATCAAATTATATAGTTATCAGTAGGTATAAGTATCAGTTTAACTTAGACAATATACCAATACTACACAGTTTTAACCGCAATATCTTCTATTTGCTGAAGCTATATTGGTTTCTCAACTTGAACGTAGGGTTAGTTTAACAACTTGGAGTACGTATTCTCCGCAATCTAGTAAGTTGTAAGCTGTGTTTGACATGCAATTACCTTGCATCTTGGATGTTCGGCATTGTGTATTCTCGTACGAAGTGTGTGTGTTCAACACAGGACGAAATAATAAAACAGAAGAATATTCAGAATGCTACAACATTTAGAATATCGTTGTCGAAAATTTTTTTTTAACGATTCTTGGAGCATCTCTATTTTTGAAATTTATTCTTCGAACACAAAGTATCTTTTTTCTTTTAATTTCATACGCATGTATTAAATTGCAATCAAAAATCTTGATTTTGAGCCACTTGGGTTACCTACAATTTTGATTGACAAATTTGACCAACCCAACCATATCAATCACAATCTTCAATCATGTGCTTATGACGTGAGGTACCAATACCCGGATTGGTAAACAAAACCTATTGTCATTGGGAACAATCTATGGTGTATTTGTTGTCGAAACGTCCACGACGAGAGCAATCGGCAGAGTAATTGACCGCATTCGAATCCCTTCGCTGTAGAAGCTTAATTGTTAATTCGAGTAATAGCCACAATTTGGGAATCGTTCTGCACTGTCCTGAAACAGATGGGTCTAGAAACGATTCTTAACAGACGTTTGCTTTACTCACTATAAAATTAAAGTTTGCAATTTATATTCTAAACTAATACTGGAATGCCAATTGTGAATAGGTTTTTAAGATTGACTGCTCGTACAAATAGAGAAAAGTAAATTGAAATGACTACGATAAAAATCTATGAATTCATTTTATTACAGTAGACCATTATTAAACATAATTCATTGGATCAGATCTTAATGAAATATTAGACTAACTAAAGAAATCTCCCATCATCCCAAAGTGAAGGAAACCATCCGAACTCAATATCTATTACAATTTAACACATTGTCATGTTAATTACTCAGATAAGAAAATATCTAGTTTTTCCTGAGACCAATCCAAAGAGTTACCTACTTTTTATAATAACGTCAATAATAGATCCATAATTAGCCTTCAAAGACCAGTTTTTAAGCCGTAAAATAAAACATCATTATTAATTATTCAAAAATAAATAGACGCATTAAAGTATTTTTAACGTGTTTATTTGAAAATTATAGAAAGCAAATTCTCTTTTGATTTATAATTCAACTGTAGTTAAATATTCCCAAAGTTACATGTACCTGGTGAACTCTTAATTCTGAACCTGAAATAAAATTTTTAATAAGTTTCAAACTTTTGTAATTATTTATTCAGCGAATGAGTCATGACGGCAACTACGTTTATTTGGCATTTTAGAAGTTCAACTTGAAATCATACGACTTTATTATTTTGTTTTTTTTAACATGATAATTAAAGAAATTAAGTAGTTGTTGGCTATTTCTTAAACTTAAGCTAATTTAAAATTAATAATATATTGTTTTATCTTTCCTATTATCCATCGGCGCATAATTATCGTAGGTATTTGGCATCACTACCGTTTTGAAGGTAAATTTAATTACCATTTTTTTTCTTACTACGAAAAATTATAGTTACTTCAAATTGAAAGTTCTTTAGATATCTGTGAAAAGACTCAACATAGATAGTTCGTACTAGTTACTAGCACGGACGTGAACCGCAAATTTATTTGCTATGAAAATAAATTGGAAAATACCTATAGTTATACGACGCAATTTCAAACAAATTGAAGTCTATTTATTCCGGTATTCAATATCTAAATTCTAAATTTAAAGTCGTTTAATAATAAAGCATTTATGTTTTGAGCAAGTTGAAACCTAAGGGTAGATCAAGAGACGGCTTTATGGACAATCTGAAACTAAACAGAATAACAAAGCTATTGTTCTGCGATACAACTGAACAATCCATCAACAGTATTCAACAGCGACATTCTATAGTCACAATACCATTTCAATAATTCAAGGTATTTACTGGAAATAAAAAAAATAGTTGGGCAATATTGTTTAACAGGA
This sequence comes from Trilocha varians, assembly GCA_030269945.2. Classification (NCBI taxonomy): domain Eukaryota; kingdom Metazoa; phylum Arthropoda; class Insecta; order Lepidoptera; family Bombycidae; genus Trilocha; species Trilocha varians. Next base: position 6,030,691 of record AP028257.1, on the reverse strand, counting down.
CATTTCCATTTTGAAAACGAGGTCATGCATGTTCGATCCCTAAACTTTGAAACGGTTACCGAATCCCAATAATGGCTATAAAACAATTAAGTAGAAAGTACATAGTTAGATTTCCTTTATGGAATATAGCAGAATCTCCAATACCCCTGAGGTTACATTACGTATATCCGTTAATTCCATTTCCATTTTATTTTCATTCTTCAGTTTAAGTATACTGCCTCTATTGCTATTTATTTTCTAGTATTTGCATTAATTGTAATGTTAAACAGAAAAAACAGGCTAACATCAAATTACGAATAGCTTTATTTTATTCAGGACCTAACAAATGTCGTTTCAAAGTGATCATTACTATTGCATAATAATTAACGTGTGGGTCGTCGCACAACGCAAACAGAGGAGGGATCAAAGTCTGAGTTTCTGCTGTAATTGTGCCTTTGTGGGTCTCGGAAAAGTTTGACGACGCGACCGCATCGCCCTGATTGCGTCCGACGCTTGACATGGGTGACAACTTCATTACTTTGGACGTGTGAATCATTTTTGCATAATTAGCTTTTGTGTTTGTCATGATCAAACATAATTAAATGTTTACCTTGATGTGAACAGTGGCACTCGAAGTGGTTTGATTGGTAAAAAGAAGGTTGAACGGTTGTTGAACGATCGATAGCATAATAATCAGCATTAATGTATGAAAACGTATAAAAAACAACAGTTGTGATATTACAAAGTAAATGGACGTTGAAGCAATGAAAGCAAAAAGCAAGTTGATAATTATGGAAATCGTAATTAGGAATTTATGCTAATTTTCGATGGAAGGAAGCCCTGTTAGTCCGGATAAAGCTCGCTACAAAGGTAAAGATTGACTGAACGAAATTAGCTCGACCTTAAAATGAACTGAAACACTAAAATAGTGGGAAAACATGCTAATGAAACGTTAATTAATTTGCAATGTTTGTTGTATTACGGATGTTGTTTCTACGGAGTTTTTGGTTTTTTGAATCCATGACATGAGTTTTGATATTTTGATTTTGAGTTCCTCTTCAAATTTATACCCTGTCCCTTTTACTCAAGAACTGACTGTTTCAAGCTTTTAATTATTTTTTTTATTTCTACTTTATTGCACTCAACAGTTATTCTTATTTTAAAAGTTACTTTTAGGACTAAATATTTGAATCATCTTTGTTTACAAGTTTTTTCTATTCTAGCTGAAAGACAATTAAAAATTTAACTGCCAACTTCCCTGTCTACACCACTTCAATATCATTACCATATTACAGATATCGGTTTACTACAGTTATTTTATAACTCGATGGTTTGCGGCCGCGATCGCAATAAAAAACGTAATTGGGATCAACCCTTACATTTTCATAACAGTATCCAACTAGCGAACCTAAAACCCAACAAATGGAAGTCATAAATGTTATGACGGCAATTTATTTAAGAGTTCACATTGTGCTCTGTTGTTTATTTAGCTGTTTAACGAAGGTTTCTTGAACAATTTTGTAATGGGAATTATTTAAATCATTAACGATTATGTTAGAGGAGTAATTAGTGCTATCGCTGCAACTGTCGTATTAGATATTTGTATGATATTCAGAAAAGAATCTGAATCGTCATTATTAGTTCAACGAGACTAGTTTTAGGTACTTTTCATTGTAATACTGTGTTTTACCTTTTTATTGGCTTTATTGGTTTGGTTTAATCTGCAAAATTAAAATATACTAGGGTTTTAATTAAAGGAAAAAAATTCTTATATGACTTCGCAAATTTACTTTTAGCAATAAAATTTACTTCATAATGTCCGCATTTAAATTTGAATAATGTGGTATTTAGGAGCATCGCTGGGGGAACCTCGTAGGAGTAATCTGTTTAATTTGGTCAGGCTTTCAGTGAGCCCGCATCCGTGACTTTATAACGCTTCTTGCTTTACTCATAAATTTGAGACAACACGGTGAGAGTCTGATAACAGCTCCCAATTACTCTTTTTAAAGTTCGTCCAACCAGACTGTCTTTGATATTTTTTGGAAAATTTCTGCTATCTATATCACTTTTTAAAACACATTATTATCTATAACTTTTCCTCGTTTATATTTGGCTATATACCTAATAACTGAATTTCCGTGATTGTGTCGTATTTATGTTGTATCAATTAAAAGAGGGCTTGTTGAAACTATGTTATTACAATTTAAAATAATTATGATGGATATTGGATATTACTCTTGCTAACGCATAATTTAATTATATATTTTCACGATTAATGATTTCACTATAACATTAAATTGGCAGTTATGGGTATTTAATTAAAGGTATTATTAATTGAAATGTGTTTCAGTTACTCATTTTGATTTTTAGACACCCTGAATAATAAAGAATATACGCGTATATCCTTTTAACTTCGCTTTTATTAAAATAAGTTCATTATTCTTTGATTTATGAACTTCCCTGTTTGTGTATGGCATCTCAATTTAATGCTCAAATGATTTCTTTTGTTTTATGTAAAGTAAGTGCCGCAGCTTTTTCACTGCTAATTAAATGCTTCGAATCCAGGGCAACCAAATTGTTTTCCTTCTTCCGATTCGTTTGTGAGAATTCAATTAATTCAGACAACAAATTTGTTCTTTTTCTTAATTGTTATTTACTATTGTTTGGAGTGTCTTGGCTTTTTCGTGTTTTGTGTTATGGCTGCTACATCTGATTAAACTTTAATTTATCCATAAGAGGTAACTTGCAATTTAGTTTTATATTACTTGTAATTGTTTATTTACTCTCAATTTATTGAGTTAATTTTTTTTTTTCATAGAATTGGTTTTTAAAATCAATACAGCAACAAGTAAATCTGTAAATTTAAAACAAAGAATAGTGTTATCAACTCAAGTCTACAAATTATCCTATTATAAAATAAAATTTCAAAGCATTCGCATTATTGAATCTCTTAAAATCGTTAATGTCGGTATCAATTTGGCTTGAAGCCAGTAAGTTATCAACTTATAGCCATAAAAATAGGGCGCCGCAACTTAATACGACTTAATGCAATTTTATTAACGGTTGATTTATTAAAGAAGCTACCTGTTTAATAATTTCAACGATAAAACAAATTAATTTAAGATATTAAAACTGAAGTGCAATAGCAGTATTTTTTTCAAATATTGCTGTATTTTTGTTTTATAATTTACAAACTTTACAGCTTTACTTATAGGTATATTGCAATTAGTTACTTTTAGAAATTGTCTAGCAACTAGCTAGTCAAATATAAAATTTAATCTCTATTTTCTTTTATTAGATTTTCCATAATGAACGATCGATAAAGTTGATATAAATGGCGAATGATCGTGCTCCGCGAACAATGTCCTAACGTCGAAATGTGACATTAATGAGTGTCACTGTCAAATTGACGGACAGAATTAATTTGGCTCTGTATGTCTAGTATGTATGAGTGTGTGTGTAACATACATTTGTATGCGTTACATTTTGTGATGGTGTCGCAGCATTGATCAAAGCTTCGGAAATAATTCTGGACAAGTTGTATTTTTGTTTCATTTTGTTTAATTTATCATAAATTAAATTATTGTGACTATATGCTTATATTTACCATTTATATTTCACTTGATAGCATAAAAATTCATTAGTTGGTCCATCAAAATAATTGGACTAAAGTGAGTCAGTCAAACAGAGTAAAAAATAAATTTAGGTCAACTGGTTTGATTAAGTTATCATAGCATCTACATTTTCTGCTGTTAAATTAAAAATTATTCTTTTATAAAATTCAATTTAAATGATACTTCAGAATAACTTTTCAAGATACTCGCTGAAGTGAATTCGGGCGTTTTCAGCGACACTCGAGCGAGAGAACTTGACTGCTCCTACCTATTATATAAAACCCGATATCATGGGTACTATATCAAAAATAATGGAGGAAGTGAATAATAATTCTCAATTTTATTTTCCTATAGATAAAAAACATAATTTACTTGACGATATTATCGACCCTCATCTGTTCAATGTTCTGTTTATTAATCCTACTTCAAACAAATTCTGGAAATTTCGGAATCATTTTATAAGTATCACTCTAAGATGTTTTAAGCTTAGATACCTATGCTTCACGAAACATCAACAAGGGCATACTCTTAACTTCTTTTATTTGGAAAACATAAAATTTATCTGTATTTCATGATTGTAAATAAAGCGCTGACTTCGAGTTTTCTGTTCGAAATTTAAAATCTATGGCAATTCGTTTAAAGTCAAGATTTTCCAGGTCTCATTTTATTAGTTCAAGTGGGAATTTCTTCAGTGATTCTAGTACTTTAGAGAGAGCGGACGAGGTTGAGTGTCGTAGTGTCAGCGACACTCGAGTGGAGACTTCTCGCTCGTGTGTAATCTGCTACGGTACTATCTTAACGACGTAATGGATGATAATGCTCTTTGCCTCTTTGAACAACTCTATCCTACAGTTTGTAGACCGCGATAGTAATCACTTTGACGATGAGTTGTGGTAACTTAGACAAACTTTAAAACGAAGAAGGTAAACAGTGCTAATATGTTAAAAAGTTTATTAATTTGAATATCTAAAGATATCCAAGTCTCTAGTACTAACAGTTAGGTAAATGTTAAGTTTGTTACAAAGTTTAATTTTTTAAACTTATTTCAGCCAGACATAGCTCTCAGGTAGAAAACATAAGCATGTTCTTTACGAGTTTCTGTAAAAAAAGGTGATTGAGTTTTCAACTTGTCGTCTTAACCATACAGTTGAACAACAATACAGGCGAAGCGTTACGTTTGAATTACTTTGAATAATAAATGTTCTTTTATCGTGTCAATCTAAAACACTTTCTTTTCCGTCTGAACGAACCACGCCACCCTAAAGGGAGAAAATAATTCACGCAAACAACAATTTCAAAGGGAACAAAAAAGAAAAATATTATGGCTGTATTTTAGAGTTGGTGAAAGTAAGAATGTAAAGTAGAAATGAGTTATTTGCCAGGATGTCGGGTTAGCTTTGTTTTATTAGTCATCAAAGACCTACTCTTAAATCTACATTTTTTCTAAATTTTTTTGGTACTTTAGGATTTACAGAATATTTATATTTAGGACTTTTGGTCCATATTTTGATTCATTCTTGATTAATTTCAGTGAAGCTTTAAGATTTTAGACACATTAACAAGATTTATATAATGATATATTTTTTGACTGTTATATTCTTTTAGCTAAATGTCTTTTTAAGCCTCGAACAAGGACAAGTTGATTATTTCTTCGTAAAGATTTTATAATAAAATTAGTCAATGCTGATCAGCTAACAATTTTCAATTAACTTAACATAATTTTCATCCAATTTCGTACCAAAATACGTTTCAACTTATAATTACAAATATAATCACGTCTTGCCTTATAGCGTCAGTTTTCTGATATTTTTGCTGGTTCCAGAACATTCCGGTCACGTATTTGGTATGCGGATACCAATAGTGGGACGTGCTTTGTTTCTGATGCATAATTTTCTTTTCGTTGTTAGTTGTTCTCGAGTCGATGAAATACGCTACTTCACGCTGACTGAAAATGTGGATTGAATGAGTGTTGAAACTTTGACGGTGTTTCTTAACAGGTTTTTTAGAGTTTGTTGTTTGGGTTTTGCAAATCTTATAGCTTTTGTAACTAAATATTTTAAGAGGAAAAGGTTTCTAGTTTGTCAGTTATAAGGCCCACTGCCTTGTACATTTAAGTCGAAGTATGCAGAAATGTACCCTTGTTTAGTTAGAACTTATAAATAGATTTTTATTACACTTCGATAATTTGGTTCTCAGATAAATGAGGCGATATTAAATCTATTCACTTTCTAATTTAAACTGTATCCTAAGAATAATATCCTAAAATAATGTTAAAAATTTAATAATGCTCTAAATTTCTACATTCTATAGAATAATATTTCACGACAAAGGAGTTCAACTGAAATTCTTATTCCAATGGCGTTTCAAAACATTTATTGATGCGTCGTTGAGTGATGCAAATTCTCAAATGATTCGTATGCGATGAACATTCCAGCGCTCGTGAACTTTACATTCTTCATTTCTTGAATAAATTTATCTTGGATGTGAACATTTCAATGTGCATTTATTTCAGTGAATGCACTTTTTATTTTTTTATTTCAATTTTTATCAATTCCTTGTGGAATACGGAATAAGTTCGTAATTAGAACTCGATCATAGATATTTTTATTGAAATACTATTTTTGTATAGTTCAGGTTCGTTCAGTTATAAAAGATGCAAAGAATTTTATTTTTATCGTGCTCGTATTGTCATGCATTCTAACCTTCTTCTACTGTTTCCCACACAATTGCTGTAGGTACTTTTATTGCACGTTTCCATAGATTTCAATGTTTGTCTTTTCTCATAAGTTCGATGTGTAGTAAGCCTCCGATTAGAGTGTCACCCAAGGGATTACAGACGTTCACCTGGCTCGCTTTACTCGTTTATTGAACGATCTATTTTATTTACACTCCCGAAACACCTATCTACTGTTTGATGTTCTGAATCGTTCACGTTATGGAGGCAATCTCGATTTTTTCGATGCCGAGAGGTGTAATTGTTTTTTATTTATTAAAGAGTAACGTTTTATATTTATCGTTTCGGGTTTAGTCGATCGTTCGAAATGTGAAAAGTTTGGAGCGAATGAACATAACTATGATTTTCTGGCAATATTAAATTTGTTGTTAAACTATGTAAAATTTGTAAAATTCATAAAGAATTCTTATTATTGAAGAAGTTAGGGGTAATATTTTTTACAATACAGTAATGAATCCCTCTGAAGAAACTGAAAACTGAAACTGTGGAAGAAATTGGGGGAGGCCTACGCCGAAGAGGCGACTTCTATCATATAACTTATCTTTAATTTTTATATATTTTTACATATACTTTGTCTATATATATACAAAAAAAAAACTAGAAATGGTAGTAGAGTAAAGGGCTCTTTTATTTTTATTTTATTTTATTAATGAATCCCTCTGTACCTGTACCTGTACCTGTACCAACCCATTACTGCCCACTGTTGGGCTCAGGTCTCCTCAGAAGAGGGATTAGGCATAGTCCACCACGCTTGCCCAGTGCGGATTGGGGACTTCACATATCTTCAAAGGGTTTTAGAACCCTTTTCCGACATGCAGGTTTCCTCACGATGTTTTCCTTCACCGTTTTTAGCCAGTGGTGTTGTGAAAAATTGCACATAAATCTTTTTTCACATTTAGATTTAGAGGTACAAGCCGGCCCATGAATCCCTCTATATCCCTTTTATTATTTTAAAGATAATCCCATAAGACGTCATTTACAATTTTAATTGCTTTTCTCAGAGAGGGATTAAACTTGATTCGTTCTCTTCCATGATAAAACTGACAAATCTTGCTAATTTCAATCATTTGAGCTATTTTCGATTGTGCCCTAAGCGGTAATGAATATAAGTATACGAGCAAACATTACCTTATCTTTTCGTGTACATAAAGACAGAGTGAGCTTTCAATGCTGTCTGGAGACCTGTAAACATGCTGAACTCAGTAATTTATAGTACAAATGTTGTTACTTTTAAGTTAATATAAACTTAAATAAACAGTATCTACGTTCATTGCGAGTACGAGTACTTAAACAATTAATGAAAAATAAATTATTTAAGTTGCCCTGGCATAGCAAAGGTTTATAAGAGTGCCGGTGACCGCTTACCGTCAGGTGGGCCGTAAGCTCATTTATTTTTATTTATTTATTCTTCAATCAACTTAGGATCACAATGCGCATTATTACAGATGATCAATACAAAACTTAAAACATTAAAATAAAGATAAATCAATAATTAATTCAAACATTTATCTGTCTTTTTGTTTTTTTTTAGTTGGTAGAAATCACCGGATCCCCGCCCAACCGCTCACACTCAGCGTCCGAACCCCGGCTGAGGCCAGAACCCAGCACGGGGTTATGAGGGACGACGCGACGCGTTACGCCATCGGTACTCTTTCCCGACGCACCGCCCCCCATTTATCTGTCTAACAATAAAAAAAAAAATAATAATCAAATTTTATATATTTATATTTCTCTATATAATATAAATATAATTTTCCCGTGGGTGATGGGACAGGGTATTCTGTAAAAAAACCCGACCTAAGAGGTCGAGAACGCGAGCCATTACACCTTTTTTTTTTTTTGTGACGGGAGGAAATCGCCGGACTTCCACTCGCCCCGCGAGTGGGGTATGTGGGGGTTGAACCGCACTAAAACCTCCCGCCAATCACGCTCGACATCCGATGATGTAGGGGTGACAGGACGCGTTCGCGATCGACGCTCACGTATCGCCCCGTCACCCCCGAGAGCCATTACACCTAATAAATAATAAATATAATAATCAAATATAAAAGTATACTATTGAATGAATTGATTATCTTGTCAAAAATATATAGGCTTTATATTTTAACACATTTTCAAATTGATTAGAACGAATTGCGAGTTTTACGACTTGGAAAGGTATTGATGGCGTTATTTTACGAGGGCGCTTATAATAAAATTTATTTCACTCTCTGAAATAAAGTATAGTGATAATGTCTCCTAGATATTACTTAGTTTATGATGTTCATACTTTAAGATTCACATGAGTTGCATCTCTTTCAATAAATAAACAAAGGACTTGAATCTAAGTAGTTAGATTCTTATACTTTCTTAATAGCTTCATCTTTTTCAGTAAAATATTTAGAGTTTATAATCCAAATATATTCTGAAACTTATCTGAAATATGTGCTGAGAGCTGAATTACGTTAGTTTGAAGTAGTATCTCTATCGAAACTTAATATCGGGTAGCGAAGGTAAAGTCGGCTTCGGTAATGTTAAGAGATCTCCAGAGAGCAAACCTTTAAGCCTAGTTAAGGACTTACGTAAAGTACAGGTTCGTCGTACCATGGATTACCGGATAGTGCTCCTATTTCACTCCACAAAGAAACCCTTTCGATTTATCGTAGGCCTTGATCTTACAAACCTTTTGGGACTCTCAATCTGCTAAGCAAGTTTTTTAGTGCTTTTTACGAAACTTTTTATTAATTTCTGTTAGTGGTTTCTTTTTCTTATTTTTCTTGTCCTTAGATTTATAGTAAGGTAAAATAGGGCATTCAAGAATTAGATACAAATATCATCATTTAAAACTGACACGAGGTTAGGTCATCTCTTTATATCTTTCTTTATTTAAATTAATTTATTTTTCTTTTTCCTAAATTACGATTCAACGATTGCATAAGAATCTAGTCAACATCTAAAACTATATTAATCACAATATTTTACATTAATTGAAACATAACAGAAATAGAGAAGTTTAATTTATTTGTTGACGAGTCTAATTCATACCGAGATAGCCATTAAGAACTAGGGTAGGCATAATTATTTTTCTGTTGACGATCTCTTATTTTTATACCGCTATAACTGAGTCATTAATGTCCATACTGTAAGAGAATTCACGAAATATGTTTGTTTATTTAGGTTGGCTGACGTCATCTAACTATTTATTAATATACGTTTGATTGAATCATAAAGCTGTTATTATTTTCAGGTCATGGTCTATTTATTTTTTTAATTTGTCTCGTAATGCTTCTCGAATATTTAAAATAAAATCTCAATAATAATCGGAATATTTCGGGCTTATTATTAAAACTAAATTGTTGTTGAATACATAAACATACATAGTGCTAAGTTCAAAGAGTATGAAATAGACTTTTCACAAATTTCTGTTTCAACACTAGATTACACTAATAACACATTTCTAGTTATATTTTTCTTCTATTTTAATATATCAGATAGACAGATAGAAAGGTTTTTATTACACCAGATAAATTTACATAGGCGAACTATTAACTCTAAACGATTTACCAGCTAACCCTGGTGTAAAGTAGGTAGTTCATTTCATGTTTTGGATCCGTAACGATTAAATCTAAGGATTTTTACGGCTCTGTTGAAAGTTTATCATTGTCTGCTTTTTGTCATTGAAAAACCTTTTCCGGCTTACGTGACCGAGTGTAGGGTTTTACCTTGTGGGCAGTAGTGGGTGACTTACCACGAACATGTCTAGTTAAGTAATCTATCGATTAAGATGAAATGTTTTGTAATACCTCCAATCAAATTTGGTTATTGATAGTAATTAAAAAATATTGTATGAAAGTGACAGACTTTTTTTGTTTTGTGACAGGATAAAATCGCCAGACTTTTACCCACACCGCATATTACAAGCTTAATTTTTGTTTAATTTGGCTATCAAAGATAATAATCTTTGTCTTGCTCTTATAAAAGAAATTTCACAGCTCATTCCAGTTTTTTTTTTATGATTAAGTTGATTTAAATAGAAAGAAGAAAAATTAAGAAAGAAAGAAAGCTCTACTCACATGAAGACAATAATTAAAAATACATTTAATTACTATCACATTTTTGTTAATTTTCCTAAACATTTTATATGGAACCGCTGCGATCTTCCACGGTTCGCTTCAGAAGATCATTTTTGCCCCGTACCATTCCGATTTGGAATGGACTCTCATCCGCGGTGTTCCCGGAGCGCTATGACATGTCCCTCTTTAAACGCGGTTTAAGAAAAGTCCTGTATCGGTAGGCGATAGATAACAGCCCTTCATTGCCCTGGCATTGCAGAGGTTCATGAGCGACGGTGACCGCTTACCATCAGGTGGGCCGTAGACTCGTTTATCTATCACACAATAAAAAAAAAATATAAACCTTAATATCGGTTCTCGAAGGGCATAATATAATGAATTAGGTACTTAGGATTTATGTAAATGAGTCGTAGACGACGACAAGATTTTCATATAAAAACAAAACTCCAATTACTTAGTTCAATTAAAGTTAGACTCAAACGAGTTAAGCTAAGATAATGTATTAGAATTGGAACATATTAAGTTGTTTGAAATTAGATTTAACTTGGCACTCGCAGTGAACATTAGAAACTTCACAATCGGATTAAAGTACTCACTTCGTTCTAGGTATCCAAGTCGTATTACTAGTTTGAGTTTAAAGCGATATATTTAAGCAGATAAAACGTGTCTACGAATTGAAGTTATAGCTCATACTAAGTGTCTTTGTGTATTTATGTATCGAAAATTTATAGTCCATGTTCAATATGCTACCTGTATCTAGGACACTGTTAGATAACTGCTAAGAAAAGTTATCTTATCAGTAATTGTAGAGTTTTTTTCTGTGATTATTTATTAACAAGTTTGGTGTCAATCTAACATACATATTTTTATCGATATTCATCGCATTTCACCTTAATCATCTATACTTTAATTCAAATCAGCATCCAAACTTAATAATATTACATCTGTCATATTAGTCGTAAAAAAAAGTCGTGGTGGCCGAGTGGTTGAAGCGCTTGCCTTCCGTACGGGAGGTCGTGGGTTCAAAACCGGCCGGCTTGTACCTCTAAATCTTAATATGAAAAAGATTTATGTGCAATTTTTCGCAACACCACTGGCTAAAAACAGTGAAGGAAAACATCGTGAGGAAACCTGCATATCGAAAAAGGGTTCTAAAAATCCTTTGAAGATATGTGAAGTCCCCAATCCGCATTAGGCAAGCGTGGTGGACTATGCCTAATCCCTCTTCGGAGGAGACCTGAGCTCAGCAGTGGGCAGTAATGGGTTGTTACAGTTACAGTACATATTAGTCAGTATAAGTAAGTGTCGATAATGGATATAAATTTTATATAAAATATCGAAAAGTCTGAACCAGACCTCTTTCAGATCCTGTACTCGATCATGACAGACTAATTCAGTAACTTTCTGGAATACTCATCCATCATTGTCATCTGACAATTCCTGTAGGATTCTGATCTTGAATTCTGGACTTTATTAGATAGGATTCGATTTAGCTTTCGCTCGATTTAGACTGAGTTGCTTTAACAGTTTTTATATGAAAAGAAAAAATCTTAAACCATGTTTAGAAACACAAAGAAATAAAGAAAAGAATATGTGAAGTTAAAATATACTGTTATGCAATTCAAGAATGGGTAAAGCCTCAAGCAAAGCAATGATAATACTAAAAATTGGTGAAAGTAGTTGGCACCCCCAAAAAACATATCTATCATTCAGTCACGGATAATATTTGTTTTGATAGTCACTTCGACGAATACGGAACACGATAGCTTTTTGGAAAATTGTTAAAGATATCAACATTATCAACCTATTTTGTTGCCGAATGTTTTTCAACAACTGAAGTTGAGGCAATTAAATTTGATTTGTTTGCTATAGTAGCTATTTAATCGTGTATCCACCAACTAACACTTTGAAAAAAGTTAAAAAACGTAGTAAGTATCGTAGTAAGTTGCACCCGAAATCTAAAAAAGTAATAAATCTAAAACATATGAAAGACACTAAATATATTCCATATTTTCTTGAAATCAAGACCGACGACATTAGAAAGTGTAATAATCAACGCTAAGTTCAAAATTCGATTTCCACAAAAGTTTCATCATCCTTTCTCGCTAAAGTAAATTAATCAATCAAAAGTATGAACCTATTTAGAGTAAGTACAACAATTTACGATACAACTTTTCCCGGCGGTGATAAAGCTCGCCGAACAAACTTAAATAACTACGATCAACTTTCGTCTTACCTTACTAAAACCTGTTGTAAAATTTGCATAGAAATTAGTTTTGTTTACTCTTGTCGGATCCGAAGGCGTGAAATAGGATTTCTATAAACGCTGTTCTCCAACCTAATTGTCAGGTACCTGTGCTGATAAATGACGATCGCAAATGTAGCTTGTACCTACAATGTAAGCTATGCTGTGTTTACATAAGATACTCGTAAGTAGATAGGACAGTTTTTGTAGCGTCAGCAAACATGTATAAATGTTTCAATCTGTTTTTTAGGAGCGTAGAAATGAAATGAAAAGACGTTGTAATTATGTGTATAAATTATAACTTTAAAACTGAAATTACGGCTTTTATGTTAAACGTAATAAAATTAACGTACGTTTTCCAACTTTAAATTATCAAAACTTGCCATTTAAGGTTGGAAATAGACATGTTAATGATACCTTTATTTTCTCATTTAATTCACTCTACTAGCTCTTTTATAGCTATGAAATCCAGCTGTATAAGAGAAGTTATTCCTTCATACGAACAAACTTAGATAAGTAAACTCTTAATGGACAAGTTTATTAGTCGAGTTCGTACAAGTAAAAGTAAGTCACCGACACTTTATCCGAAATCCTAAACACAAAAGTTAACAAAGTCTTTGAATTTCACTTTTCACGTAGAAAATCGATCGAGAAATGTTCTATACAAATAGAATTACAGGATTAGACTTATTACTTTCGCAGAGTGCTTCAATTCAGTTCAACATTTCAAAGGTAATGACGGATTTGAATTCTTGTGAGGAAAAGGTTTCGCAGAAACGAAATCGATTTTGTAACAAAAAATATCATTTTATTTAGGAATATTTTTGTGAAGTTGACAAGTTATGATGAGTTTTCCGAATTAATTGATCAGGAAAATGTTAAATAATACAATAAAAACTTCCTTCTATATTAAGTTTACAAACCAATGTTTTCCAGAATAGATTTCCATTTTAACTTTTCATGAATAAGTTATTTGTAATACGTTAATTTTTAAATTATTAATATGTGATAAGCAACTATTAATTTTATAGCTTTAGCTAGATAGGCAATTTCATAAAGCTAGTGGAATATCATTTTGAATTAAAACTAGTTTCTAAGTTATCTACACAACTTTTTAGATTAAGCACCAATTAAATAGGAGTCATTACTATCATTAATCAAATTTGTTACGTTTCAGCAAAATTTTGGTACATAAAACGTTTTAACATTAATTCGTAAATGTCCCTAATCAGATAGGTTATTCAAAGAGCTTCTAACATCCTAATTAACGGAATACACGAGCAATGAAATAAAAGAGAAATACGAAAATAACAAAAAGGTTTTATTTGAATGTCAGATCGTCAAAATCCCAGACCAAAAGGACTTTCAGTTATTATTCTAGCTACGAAATGCTCTCAAATGTATCGCTGTAGAATTCCCAAAGGTTTCGACGTTATACTGCTACAATTACCATAATCCTTCCACAAATGTATTCGCAGCACGCGAGTAGCCCTTGTTCGTCTTAATTACGAACATTATGGACTATTCTCTCTCCTCAGACCACGGGTTTATATTGAATCAAATTTCGCTAGAAGTTTATAGAGCTTAACTACTTACTGGAATATTTATGCTTCCATATTTGATAGCAAAAAAAGATGGAAATAAATGTTTCTTATTAAGAATTAGTATTGGTTGATCTGTGAAATCAAGAAACAGAAAGTAAGAATGTCGCTCTCTTCAATTAGAATGCAGCGTAGACTGTAAAAGACAATTAATTTAAATTATTCGTTCCCCTGCCACTCGTTAAACAACTTTAATTGAATGTTTTAAGGCAGTTTTTTTGGTTTAAAACGTAAATTATTTCCTGCGCTTCGTGTAATTCAATTAAATTAAACACTTGATGCGACAGCGGAATGCTATCACGGTGTTTAAAATTCACACTGGTCGTCGTAGGTATTCATGTACGTTACCACGTCTTTTTTGAGGGGGGATATATTAAACGTATTTAACTTATAGAAATGTACCTAATGGCGATTATTTCTTTATGCTGCTAAAAGCGTACCGAAGCCTCTGCCTATTTGTAAGGCTCTTTTCAAACCTCGTTTGAAGGAATGAGATCATGATAGGCCAGTGTTACGTGGAAATTCGGAGTCACTGAATAAAACGATCGTTCATTTTCCGGCTTCAGCTTTATTCCGATTTAAGATAGTATCGTGGATCTAAATCGGATTCTCTGATGATATTGTTTAAACCGGCTAAGGAAAGGTCAGCGTAGAAACAGAGCCGGGACCGGATTTTCTCAAGCTTTAGTACCGGAATTTCCGCGTGGGAATGTACTTCCTATCGCCGAGAGTGCGAAAACCGAGAGGACAGTAATCTAGTTACTATTAGTTACAATCCACACGTTCACATTTAAAACTATTTTAATTTGACCACTGTAGTTGTAGATGTAATTATTACAATACGTTTGCAGAATAATTTCATGTTTGTAAATAAAACAAGTTAATTCTAAATAATTCTGTTTATTTTAACCAAAACTCTGTACAAAACAACATAATTTACAATTCTAAAATTCAGCATCAAAATCAACATCGAAATATAAGGACTTCTAAAACAAATTAGATAATTAATATTCTATTTATATTTTGATATATTCATCACATTTACAGGATATTTTACATTTATAAATTGACACTATGTATATAATTTCATTCAATACAATAATATATAAATACAACTAATGTTTAATGAAGTTTTCTATAGAAAAAAACTGAATAAATTAAAAAAATATTGTTAGACCATTGTCACAGGAAAACGTTAAAATAGCTACTTTCACATAATAATTTCTTTGACTAAAATGACAAGGGTCCCGATTACTTTAAAATCTTTATTAGTCAGAAAACATTTACTATTTTACAATATAATAGTTAATTTTACGATAGAGATCAATTCTACAATAAAATCACGCCAGATCGTAGTAAAATTTCTTCAGCTATAACTTAGTTTATTTGAAAAAGTCTTTTACCAGGCGTCCGTTATGCATAACTACTGCATACATTGAACACTTGCCACAGTTAAAAGGAGTGATATACGGGCAAGCAAGCACGCTACCTTTTGGCAGTAAGTTGGCAGTATTTTAGAATAAGTACCTACGCGGTCTTGATAACAGACAGGCGAAAAGCCGCCTAATCAAAAGGTTGCGTACTTGTCCCGTCATTGTCACCTAAAGTTCTCATGAACACACAATTGAGCTGCACTCATACAGAAGTAGTAATCTGTTCAATGAGATGTTGTTCGCGTCGTCGACACAGACCGCGACACGACCCGGAGCGTCCCCACGTCGCGGTCCGCGTGGCGAGCCCTTCCGGAACACTGCGAGACGAGCGCAGCGGGACCGGGTGTCGGTAGCACTCGGGGCAGGTCGCGGTACAACACGGCCGGTTGAGGGGCGCGGCGTAAGAGAGAGATTTCGGTAATCGGGCGCCGCAGGTAGTGCCGGGCCACGCGCAGTACGCAGTGGCTCCCCCGGCGCCCCCCACGCCGCACGCGCACCACGCGCCCGGCACACAGCGCGGGGGACTCGTGCACCGACACGACTCAGATATCGAGGGGGCGGCCAGTGGAGGGGGGTCCGGATCCCGCTTCGAGAACCCAACGAAAAACAAAAGCAACGCGCCCGCTAGTGTCGCTGCTGTTGAGAAGTAGAACCCAGCTCGAGGTGATTGCTGGTTTATGTAGCCCGTCATGGGAACACCCACTATTACTGGTATGGCTTCCGCTCCTTGAACGTAACCTGAAATACAACTATGATTAGGACGTGCATTTCCTATTGGTAAGAAACGCTTAAAAGCATGCTAAAAACATGATGAGACGTGAAATTATTTAAACTAAATGAACGGTTCGATTTCGCTTCGTTTTCAGTTGTAGGTAATTATTCTTTATGTTCAGCCACACAGTGACGTAGTAATACAAAATGTCTCCAATAATCAGATGAACGAAGGACACTCTTCGACGTCCATATTAAATATTCAGATGCCCAGAAACGATCCTTACCCCAAACTTTAGTGAAATGTCGTCCTCGAACCCTTTCCATAGTGAGCATTTTCATTGAGTAGAGATATCCGCCGAGACACAGTCCGTACATCCACGCGAATAGGACGTACCCGTGATAACCTTCGACATTGCTCAGAGCGAGCATCGAGACACCTGCCACAAACACCCTTGTTAAAATATACCTACACTTGTCTGATTTGGCACAAATCCATAAAAACGGTTATCTATTTACATTTAATTGAATTCTGACGTTCTTTTAAATTATCTAATTAAGGGGTTAGCAAAAATTCACTGAACATGAAACTCCGTATAACTTTGCTACAAATGCTCCCTGAGTTCACGATTTCAAATTTTAAACATAACAGTACAATGACTATGTACATTTATAGTAAATTTTGATTTAATAGAATTAAACTGTTTTATTCCCTATCTTCTCAATTGTGTTCCATACCTATACCGAGCATCGCAGTTTGACATAAATACTGCTTAGAGACCAAACACTGAGCCGAGGGTCGCACTAGTACAAGTCCGAACCCAGCGCAGCCAAGTACCGCGGCAAATCCCAAAAACGTCTGAAGCAATACGAGAGCGCTCTCCTCTAATCCTTCCTCGAATCCCTGTAAAGCCTGCGAAGAACACAACAACATTTTAATCAGCAAAATTGAGAGTCAGGTCGGTTTCTGACGGTACGACAGCGGCGCGGCATTTGGAAGTTCAGTGCTGAAAGTATGTCAAGTTGCAGTGTAATTTTTAATTTACTTAGTAAGTATCTGCGTGTGTTAGACTGCATGTAATTTTTTTAAAGACCTCTCTTCCTCCTCACAATCGTGATTAAATTTCTTACAAATTAATTACTGTTGCATGCCGTTAACTGAGAAGTCCGGGCCTCGGTGAAACAAATGAAGTCTACGCCAGATAACACGTAAAACACCAATTAGAAAAAGCTCATTGAAATTATAATACTAGGTAAGATTTCGGTACCGCACGAAACAAATGTCGCACCGCTGTCGTACCGACAAGTCAGAAGACGGCCTTATTTAGAACTTCCTCAATTAAACTCACCAGAAAAAATACCGGAGTATAAAGTCCGAAAGCCGCTAATCCAGCCGCCAACAACAAAACTTTAGCGGGCCGAGATTGAAGTGGGCTCAGATCAATAAGCGGAGGTCGTTTCATACCCTTTTTCTCCTTCACCTTTAATGAAAAAAAAAAACATTAATTTATAATCCGTCCCTAAATAACGTTGACTTTAAATTACTTGCGATTCGGCGTTAATTTGAAGTAAAGATGATGGGGATTTTAGCGTCTTAATTAAAATTTTCATTTCTTTGTCGAGTCATTACTCCGGTACGAGAAATTTGAAGAATTATTTCGAAATGAAAGTACGTTTACCTTTCTCCGTTGGTTTTTGAGATGTAATATTGCTCTGCGCTGTGGGTGGTATAGAGATGCGCTGCGGTATACGGCACTTAGAAAAAACGCCAAGACTAATACTCCCGTAACTGCTTGTAAACCTAATCGCCAACCTAGCTTTCTGAAATATACGTTTGTAGATTATTATGAACATCTAAATTAATAAGATAATTTGTATTAATAGTGTTTTAATTGGTTTTTCAATTATTTGCGTACTATAGCAAGATGTTTTGAAATGCCTAAAACAGTTCGTCTTTGAAGTCTAGTTCAACATTGTTTCAATTTACGAAATGCCTCTTGTTACGAAATAAATCAATTATCTTTAAATATTTTTTCGCTTCACTCAACAATAAATTTTGAATCTCTATTCTTTACGTGCCATTTTTTTGTCAAAATTATTTATTCGCGATACTATTATTTGAAACAGGGTTGAACAGAGACGTAAAAAAAATTTATAAGTATTACTCCACTTACCCAACCGCCTCTTTATATGCTACGCTGAAGAGAGCAATGCCCACTCCTCCGCCGGCATGAGCTACTAGTTCTACAAACTGTCGTCTTCTACGGAAATATGCTCCGAGTACAAGACCCGCAGCTTCTCTTACTAAACCACATCCAATACCGAGAACTACACCTGAGAATGTAGGTACATTGTTTTAGTATTATTATTTAGATGGAGGTTTTAGTTCGTTATCCAAAATTAAGATATTCTGATATTATAGTTTTAGTTGTAGCTTTATTATGCGACAAAATTTTAATGGTAGGTGTAAGCCTGCTAAAATTTGTGATATATTCTTATCTCGAACCATAAGATACTAAAAATGAAACAAATGAAATATAGGAAAATAGTTTCAAGATAATTTTCACAATATTTGCTGTATACACATAGGAATATTGTCAATAACTGCGTGTGTACATACCTACATAAAAAGTCAACAACACTCTACTAAACAAAGTGACATGCTTTTACAATATGTTTGCATTTACAGGAGTTGTAATATTAGAAACAAATTTGGTAGTATAATTGTGTCACTCATGTTTTTTAAGTACAAATTTTAATTCTTTCGCATCAGATCACAGTGAAGAAATAAACAAATTCTCTAAAATTAGATTTCCGTCAGTAATTCAAATTATCTCGTAAGAATCCGTCTTCACAGACAATTTCCCGGAGGATTACCGGATACCTACGTCGCTGAGCTGTCAATTAAGTATTTCTGTTGAATGATAATTTCAGCGAAAATATTTTATTAATATTCCTTTTATCACAAAATTGTTTGGAAGAATTCAAATACAAAGTTATCTTTCATTCATTCATGTTCTTGATATAAATTATTTTAGGAATGAATCAATTAAAGACTTGGAAATTTTGGTTTCGTTAATCAGTGACATAGCTAAACTGTTTTTTGTTCTAATGGGTTAGGTATAAGGCTTTTACTGTACATAAATAAGATATTGAAAACAAACATTACAAAGTTAGTATGATACATGTAGAGTGTAGTTGACCCGATATTGATACACAAATCTTACCGTAGCTCAGTAAAGTTTGATGTAGTTGCGTGGCGAACGATGTAAAGAGACAGGCCAAGGGTAGGAGCAGTCCTCCGAGTAAAGCCACAAGTCTTGGCGACCTTCTCCGGCCGGCGACAAGCGCACCGGCGGCCCGGGATACACCCACGCAAATCGCCCCGGCCCACACTGTATCATAAACTCCACCTTACTAAACGAAATCTGTTCATCATGGGCACAATATTAGGGGATCTTTTCAACGGAATAAACCTTTCGATTGAAGTCAATATTGTTGATTTTGCTCTATACGATACGAAAGTCGAGTATCTGTTATTATTGGTTTTCATTCGAAGATATAGAATATTTGGGGTTATGCTATGTCGAAGTTTATCGTTGTATAATATTTTCTTCACACCTTTTCTGTGAAATTGTAACCTTTTAGACTGCTTTCTGCTAAGATACAATGTTCTCAAAATATTTTGTTTTCTAATATTATGTTTTCTTGTGATTCTTACTATCAATGAAGAACCAAATGAATTATCAAAGTAGTAACAATATGGCTTGATTTTTTGTACCTAGTGAGTAAAACTTCATTTTATGTATTATTGGGTACTATTAGGCTAGATTAGAACCTATCCATAAATGAAAAAACAACCAAAGGATCAAACCGTTCTACGTCAACTGAATATGAGCAATAGCTATACCTCTAATTACAATGTGAGTATCAAAATTACTTATTCATTCACAAATAATTCTAAGTTTATTTGTCTATTTTTGTTACTAATATTAACTCATAATTATGTTCGTACATGTATGACACACAAAATATGTCATTTCCTATTTATTTGTATGTAAGAGATTCGTCTAATGATGATAACATCAGTTACACGCATCTCTTTTATGTTCCCGCATAATTAGGTGGAACCGATAACATGTGCTCTTTGACTCGTGTGTTCATTAATTGTAACGAGGTAGTGCATATTTGGCATTTACATTGAACATATTAGGTGGAATGTAGATATAGGTTGTTTCGGGGATCGAGTTACGTAATTTGGAATATACACTATTTTCTATTGTCTTCATCGCTAAATAACTGCTGCTAGTATTTAATATATATATACAAGTTGATTTTCTAAAATGCCCCGGAACTAAGGAAAGTACTATAAATAGTGATTTCAGTAAATTCTTAAAAAAAATACAACTGAATAGGTATCAAGCCGTCATGAACAAAATATATTTACACTGGATTCAGGAATAAATAACGTTAAAATTCATTTTAAAAGGCCGTTGGTTGGCATAGTTATGTTCCAGCGCACCGCCCACCGCAGCGTTGACAAAGACCTCCCTCATGACCTAAATTATTTTCTTAATATTCGAACCTGCTCGTGAATCTTGGAAAATTAATTTAATAAATCAGGCCGGACCGTAAATACCGGTGATCCAGAAAGTTCGTTAACGTAATACCCGATCTTAATTTGGTCGTCAGAACATGAATGTGTACAAATTACTTTAATAAGCAGAGGCGTAATGAAAAATTAGAAGTAACGCCTCCTCATAGAAAGTTTTGAAGCGACTAACTAAATTGGAGTTCTCGAAATGATAGCAATTAAAAGTTGTTATGGCAAGTTCGTTTGTATTGTAAATAATGGCATTATGCTTTTATTCCGCTTTGACGACGAATAAAAAGTTTCACTGCTTTTGTTTGTTTATTTAAATATTACGGCAACCCTCCGTGCCGTTGATAGATTACATTCTTGGTCCAAGATCCACGACGCGCGACTCGGCGACACATTCCAAATTGTTTTTTTCCTCAATCTTACGCTTTGTCCTTCCCTTTTATGTAGTTTATTGTGTTTAAATGCTAATATTTATTTACAAGATTAGTAACTTTTAAAAAGGGTATTTTCTGTGTCTAGTAAAATATTAAAAAAAGTATGTCTTACCGGCATGATCAGCAGTCGGTCCAAGATGTTTCAGTGCGTACACATGAAGTGCCCCGTACGCTAACTGTAGTCCAGTCGACAGTAAGTGTGCGAGGAATGCGGCTCCACAAACAATCCACCTGTAAAATTGTATGTCATCAGAGCAGCCTTTCTCAGAATTGTATGTCAACATTGCAATATTTTCATAATAATGGCGATATTAAGGAAGATAAAATATAGTATTATGGTAAGTAAAATGATCCAAAAGTTGTAACAAAGTACAAAGTAAAGTAGATTTTATACTAGAGCAGGATGCTCTCTGATATTATTTATAATTTTAGGACAGAAAAGAAGATAATATAAATGTGAAACAAATTTTGTTTAATATACTTTGATATCTACATACTTATACCCAGAAAGTAATTTCCGTATACAATAGCAAGAAATTGAATGCACAACCGTAACAAATAAAAGCAGAATCTTAATTTTGTACGAGTGTCATCGTTTCGTAACATGCGTTCAAATTGATGTCGGTTCAGAATCATAACGAGATTATATCGCACGCTGTCAGGAAATTATATTCGAAAATTGTGTCGATAAACGAAATATGAATTCGTTAGTCGAAAGATAAGCCTTCCGTATAACTGAATCAAATTACCACAAATATGAAAAGATTTCATTTTAAGCAAATTTATATTTAAGGCGTAATATTATGTACACCATTTAATATTACATCTAAAGCTTTTCAATTAGATTTATACTACATTGAAACATGACGAAAGTCCTTAAAGGTAAGTCGTAGGTAGCGGCCCCGCACTGTCCCCTGACATTGCAGAGGTCCATGAGCAACGGTAATCGCTTACGATCAGCCCGTTAGCTTATCTCCCTAACAAGGCAATAAAAATATTGAAGTAGACAGAATTTTGTAGGAAATAGGTATTTTTTTGCTGTTATAATTACTGAAGTCTCGGGATTAAGCCACTCATGAACACAAACACGTAATGTGTTTCTAAATACAGAAATAGATATAATCATATTTTCTAATTCAAATGTTGTCGAGATGTCTTGATAATGCGTCTCATACCGCATCACGAATCACGGGGGAAATTCGTATCCCGTGTTCGCATTACGCTATGCTTGTCAGAACATCTGTACCTATGCGTGTGAACATGACGTAGCGAGGTGACATCTGATCTCATCCTACTCGTATCATGCACCTAATCAGCCTTTGTGTGTGCCAATCTACCGTATGAATATAGGTTGCAGAATGCTGCGGGATTAGATCTGAGCTCCGAAATTGTAAATTAGCAAATTTAAATGTTATGGAAACGGTAGCTAGCTAATAGGTTATTTGTTTTTAAAACTCAAAATGAATACTTTTGAAGATAATATATCAGGGATATTTTTTGAATTTTAAAATTACAAAACTTTACCATCATATCCTGTTTAATAACAATGTATACGAAGTCGTATCTCCTCTATAGATACCAACAATTGACATTTTTCTATCATTGGATGTCGGTCAAATATTGTAACAGATGGACATCCTTTGAAATAAATATTTTGATCAAAGTATCATTATGTGATTCATAAATTCACATTCAAAAATAATCTAACTAATCCTCCAAAGCAAAGTACTAAACGCTTCTGAGAGCCGCCATAAGTCGCCAAAAGTGTGTCGAAGTTTGATTAGTATTTTCTCGTTTTCGGTTTCCTTTTAAAAAGTAATTTCCCTGTACAAACTTTTGAATAAGTAGATGGTAAGTCAAAGTCAAACGACAGATATTCATTTCTAAGTCTTATTTTATCGCCGAACATAAAACCGAGCCAATAAAAAAGTATTCGTGAAAACTTTTGCTTGATAAAATGACAACCGTTAGACGCTGGATTTTATAGCCGAGATCTTTGCTTCTACGGATTTTTGTGTTCGTAGTTTCGCATAATGTTTACGGAGTTTCTGCTTTGTTTGGAGAAAATCCAAACTTTTATGATTTAAAATTATCTTCAAGTTTATTAAGCAGAACAGGTAATGTAGTTTTATGATTCAGTATTTTAAATTAAAGTTGTAAATCATCGCAACATTAATCTTCGCGTTATTTACTGAAACAGCGAAGCGACTGAAAGTTAAAAACTGTGCACTAAGTTTTGTTATAAAATGTTATTAAACATTAAAAAAAAATTAACTGTTTAAAAATAATTCCTACTTATTAGACCAAAGATTTCAGTCACAATTAAAAGCACTTTACTTACTGTAACTACAAATTACTTACGAAATTTTGTCATATAGTAAGAAAGTCAACAAAATTCAAAAAACAAAATAATGTCACACTAAAATAGTAAATGTACCCCCATCCTCCTTCAGGGTAGAAGTGATGTTTGATGGGTCTAGTGTCGAGTTCTCTCCGTCGCAGCGCCGGGATAGTGCGGTGAAGTGACCGCAGCTCGCGTTCCCGGAGCGCTCCACCAGAGGATTCCTCCTCCCCGTCTGGCCATCCATCTGAGACAAGGAATTCAGGTTATCTACCGACTAATTGCTTAATTAAGAGTGTGAATCGAATAGTTTTAGTCGTGGATTGCGCGGTTTGGTTTTATAAATTCTAGAAATGTCTTTTGTAGTCTATTGTTATTTATCTACTGTATGTTCTGAAGAATGTTTTTAATTAGGTGCGTTGTCAACTTGTCATCGTATTAAACCTTTACTTTTACGTTAAAGCTCTGTAAAATTCAGTAGTGAAGTTCACTGAATACTAAAATAATAGGCTAATCAAAGATTTAGGTTGTGCCAATTTGTCCAAAAAAAATAGTTTGAGAAATAATTGTGTACCCTACTAATACTGGGACGGCGCGATGGAAAAGAGTGCCGAGGGCGTAACGCGTCGCGCCGTCCCTCATAACCCCGTGCTGGGGTTCGGTTGCTGAGTGTAAGCAGTTGGAGGTTTTAGTGCGGTTCAACTCTGTGATTCTTGTGATATCCTCAAAAAAAAAAAACCGTAAGTACCTACTGATGTTAGTAATCATTAATAATAATATCGGCATTAAGCCTAAGGAATAAGCAAACAGACATAAATACTGACTCAGCACTGTCTATATTCCTTGAAGATATGAAACCGTGATTGAAAGCTTTTCGGCAAAGAAATTCAAATAGACACAACAAATAGATAAGTCTTTGTTGTATTTGCACTATTTGATTGGTATGATTACGTGGAAAAGTATTTTGGAATTGTTACAAAATGAGTAAAAGATTTATTGCGTGTAATAAATTCTAATTTCTAAGTATTTTTATCACCATGAATGTTTATTTTGTGTGTACTGAGCTTCAAACAATGAAATAAATACCAAAAAATGAACGTAACCATTAATACAAGCTCTAACACATGTTTTCAGTTTAGTGTTTTCAATTTGCGTTCGGTTGTTGCTCTATTATTTACAACATCTTTGTAGACGGGCCTCCCAATAAACTCGTTGACTATAATAGCAATCGATACAAATGATTCGGCTTTCTTTGTATTCAATACGAATCAATCATTCCAGACGAAACAAAGGCAAAGGTTTTTCTAAGTAGGTATACAGTCTATCTCCAATTCTTGGGGTTAAATAAAGCCTTTCTTTCTAGTTCGTGATACGGTCGGTAATATTATTCGACTTAAAGAGATTAGTTCATCAACAAAAATGATTTTATAGCCAAGTCATGATAGTTGCATTATTGCATTATTATGTATGAAAACATGTTTTAGTTGATGGTAGGTGTACTGACTGGGAGCGGCGCGACGGGAAGGAGTGCCGTGAGCGTAACGCGTCGCGCCGTCCCTCATAACCCCGTGCTGGGTTTTGGCCTCAGCCGGGGTTCGGACGCTGAGTGTGAGCAGTTGGAGATTTTAGTGCGGTTCAACTCTCACTTATCCCACCCGCGGGGCGGGTTGTTGAAAATCTTTCCTTCCGTACGTGATGTCACTTTCGAATCGTGCGTTCTCCGCGTTTCTAAATTTTAATTTCTGAAAAGATTTATGTGCAATTTATCACTGCTGGATAAAATGGTGAATGAAAACATTGTGAGGAGACCTGCATTTTTTTTAAACGTCTTCGAACTTCAAACGTCCGTACTCTCTAAAGTGTAAATTTCAGTCTACCAATGAGGGAGTAATGAGTTGTTAGAGTACAGTGATAGTTACCATAATGCGGCAGGCAGTTGTAGCTGGTCGAGAAGGGATGTCGGCATCGGCAGCGCGGCGGGGGGGCGCGGGGCGGCGGCGGCGGCGAGGCCGACGGTGACCACCAGCCCGCCTCCATCAGCCGGCCATGGCTGCACCCGCACCCGCACCCGCGCCCGCGCTACCTGACACACACAAACAACAACAGAACATATTACTACACATTCATATGATAAGAGATCGCGCAGATTAAGATGACAAACCGCAATGCATCGAGCCGAAGTTGTCTACTGCTTTATTAAAATTTACTAGAACGATGCGTCACAAATCACAATATTCAATGTGTGCAGGCCCAGGCTAGACGGGAGTCTAGATGTACGCACTTAATCATAATAATATTATAAAGGCGAAAGTTTGTATGTATGGATGTATGTTTGTTACTCTTTCACGTAAAAACTACTGAATGGATTTGAATGAAACTTTACCACAGTATAGCTTATACATCACACATAGGCTACAATTTTTGAACCCCTTTGTGACGCAGACGAAGTTGCGCGGGTCACCTAGTATTACAATATTTAGAATAGACAGCCGCAAGTGAAATAAGAAAGATATTATTGAAAATGTTGTTTAGTAATCCTAGAAATTTTACAATTACTGTTTCACGTATTTTATTTGCCCACTTCTCACTTCCACCACTATAACTCCTGTCTGTCGTTTGACGTATATTCTACTAGATATCATTTTTAGTTTTTTTATTGTAATATTTTTAAACTAAATAAAGTAAAAACTGACGAAATAAGTACCCAGCTTACGGAACCCTAAAAAAGAAAAGTATACAAAGTGAAAGCTACAATATTTATCTTACAAAGAACCTGACACGCAAAATGCATTTACTTCCTGTATGAACCCTTTGGGAAAAAAGGTCAGGTCATTAAATCCTATTCTTATGTGACATACACTCTTTAACATCACCCTTGCCATCAACTCCGAGGTTTATAGGTAAGGTAGTTTTCTAAACCAGGTGTGATCATAGTTAACTAAACGTCTACCAATACCTTCGTTAGTGAGTATTAAATAAATGATTCAAATATATTTAAAATTGAAATTGTTATACGGTAGGTAAGCTTCTCTACCGTATCATTAATTACTAATTAAAGTTTCTTTCGTTTTCTTACTGTAATTTGTATGTAGGTTTTAAGTAGTGTAAGAAAATTCATTATTGAGTAAAGCATAATTTTTAACTATGTTATATTTCTGTATACAATAAAGATTTATTTATAAAATAATAAAATACTCCGATGTGAACTTTTTCAAGATAAATTATTTATTTATTTCTGTAAGATTTGTTTGTCAAAGGCGAGGTAAAGGGTTGCCGCATACAAGGAAGTGAGGAACAGCCTGCGGGAATATCAAAGTTTTCTTTACGGTCTCAAATATTACTTCGTGTGGTTGGCGATGTCGGGCCACCTCGTAAACGTGTTCAAACTTGGGCATATGGTTGATCATATTGCTTCGAATACGTGAACAAACTCTCCAAAATATTTCTATTAAAAATGACGTCGCGTCGTGTCGGGTCGAAAATATTTGTTAGAGTTTTGGAAAACTTGGTACAGCGTTTTCAATAATTGAGAATCATAGAAAAACCTTTGTGGTAGGTACTTTTACATATTGGACCTGCAACTTCCAAATGACAATTGGTAGGCCAACTGTCAAACGGTTCACAATATAATTTCAATGCATACACAGCCCTCGTTTACATGTTGGTCAGACATCACCGTCATTTGTTTTTTTGTGTGTTCGTCGTTGGTGAGCCAACACGTAAACGTACCGTTATGAAAAGTTGGAAAAGCTCGTTAACAATGACAGCATGTCAGTCGCATTGTGAAAATATTGACGCGATATAAAATCAAAATTGTTTTGTTGCTTCAGTGCGGTCAGCATTGAGTACCCACTTCAACAACCGCAGCTGAAGGACCCACTTTGAATACAAAATATTATTTATAGAACTCAGCAAATGTTACAGCGATATGAAAATCTCGCAACAAATTATCATAAAATATCAGCACATTATATTTTTCCACACGAGTAATTTCCACCAAACTGTTGTATTTCATAAATGTGATTATGGCGGATTTTACCTCGGAAGCTATTGTTTTCGTTTATCTAAGTTATGTTATGTTTATGTTGTTATGTTATGCGAAGCAAAATATTTTCTATCACGCTGTTCGCATTAATAATGTGGGTATTGAGTTTTTGAATTTTAACCTGAACGTTTTTGGTGGTCTCGGCATAGTATAAAAATAAATATTCGCAATCTTATATTTTCGTATATATTTTTTTTTCAATTTTATACAATTTTACCTCCACTGTAAATGTTATGAGAGGGGTATAAAACTATTTAATTAAAATTGATAAAACCATGTTCATCGATTACAAAACTTAATTGTAATGAATTTTACTGTAAAGTTATTTACTTCTTACGACAGGATTCTCATTCCGCAAGTAGAGAATTTAGTATTTTCTTTTAGGTATTTCATTTAATAATTCTTAGTTTTACTTTATTTTTATTTCAATCAATTAAGATTTTTTTATTAATTATGACTATTTCTTACTATTCATGTAAAGTAAAAGTTATAAAAAAATTTAATCATACTGGTCAGTAACAAAAAAATTAAAAAAAGTTTCTATCGAGTATAAATATCCAACCTCTTTTGTACATAATTAGCTATATCAAAGAAATTTATAAAGCTATTGCTAAGAACTAGAACTGGGCGCAACTGTCTGCAACGCAACACAACCTGGCGGATTTTTATACAAAAATTGTCGATTCTGGATAATATGCTCTTCAGTGTGAGCGTTCCTTTAATTAACAAAAAGTTGCCTAAATGAATGACAAAAAAAAACGAAAAACTACAGTTCTATTTTTGAAAATATATGTAAATGACAAAAAATGAGATCTGAAAAAAACATTATCTGCAGTAATCTTTACTTTATAACTCGTTCTGTAGAAGTCAGAAAGTCAAAAATAAAACTTTCTATTCCATTACCATTAAGGTTAGTAAACATAATATTCACTCAAGAAAAAAAAATCAACACAAATTCACACAATCATTTTCTAAATTCAAATACTTATTCTTACATATTTCATTGTACCTATTTGTTGAAGGCAAACGGCAAAGAAAAACGGAGCTGTAACCGGATCTTGAGAAATATCAGGAACGAGCTATCGCAGTCCTTATCGACTACTACGAGGATAAAGTTTCTTTAGTACTTAGAGAATTTCCCGCATTACTTTAGTATATAGTTGTTACTTTATTGTCGGTTAGTAGTTTTTTGGATCCCAGAAGTAGATTAGCGTAGCAGTTGTTGCTGATAGTATTAGTTGTTATTATCAGTTCAGTAAGTATGTTTTTATTCTTACTTGTAATGTCTTCGTCCAGCAATGTTTTTGTTTTTCTTTAGATACAGTTAAAGTGTGTTTGTAGTTTCCTCTTATTTATTTTTTAATAGATAAACGAAGTACAACATCACAATT
Source organism: Trilocha varians (assembly GCA_030269945.2). Lineage (NCBI taxonomy): Eukaryota > Metazoa > Arthropoda > Insecta > Lepidoptera > Bombycidae > Trilocha > Trilocha varians. Next base: position 6,001,508 of record AP028257.1, on the reverse strand, counting down.
CAAGAACTGACGTCGATTATGATGTACATGTTATGAAGTTTCAATAATATCAACATTGTACTACATATAATTCTTAATCTAAAGCCAACGTACTAGAACTACTTCATTTCGTTTGCGAACTACGTAATGCTAATACACAATTCAAGAACTACCCACGTAGAGAGCCGGGAGCCCTGGACGTAATTGCGTCATTTTACATACATTTTCTTTGACACGAGAACCCATTCAAAGAACGGGCCCCATTTTAATGATCATTGAATGTGTATTAACCCAAATGATTCGTAATTAAGCAGGAATAATAGAGTGCTCAGTTAAAACGAACGGTCGTCAGTTAATAAAAATAATTATGTTACCTTAGGAAAAAGATGTATTTGAATTAAATTTGCTGTTCGCGATTGTTACCTAGTGGATAGATATTCTACAAAAAGTGAATTATCTTATCGGATGGCAACTCGATAATGACGAGAATGATGAAAATTCGGTAATAATTTTCAATTTTCTATTTCTTTTTAACTTTCTGTTTATTATTTTTAATTTCTCTTTCATACCTAGTCATAGATGAACCACTATTTGTTGTCTCCAATAGAGGATGAACTAATCCAATATTTTCGTCACATTATAACCGTATATTCTACTTTGTAACCTCTTCGAAGATTTCAGAATATCAATCCTAAGGATTTTCGTGAGAATTAAAACAAGTTTTTCAAGTTTGATTTCGATTAAATAAATAAATGAAGTGATTTCACTTTCTTATTCTAATAACTTAAATAGTGCAACGTGCAAGGCTATGATAATACTTACAGGTGTACTGATATTACACGTGATACATAAAAATATAGATAGTAATTATTAGATGAATATTTATACGTATTCATCTATTGTTTCATTTTACAACTGTTGTAAACCTTCGTTGAACATGAATTAATCAAGTGGTGCGGACGATCGATTTCCTCCAGATCCTATTAATGTATTAATATCAGTAACAAGTCGGGGTGTAGAACTGAAAGTTACAACTGATGTGTTAATTAAACTGTATCAAAACTTTGAACTATAGCCAGAAAATTAGTTTTTGTTTTGCAAGTCGTGTAACTTCCGCGTACATGATAAGGGTAGTATGCTGAATTGAAAGAGGGTAGACAGCAAATTAGGTACGTCAACCTATGTATGTACAGACTCGTTGACTTTTATATAACCTTATTTTAGTAATAGCAGTATCAGTAAAACCAACAAATTGCTTATATTGGTGATAGATAACGGCCCCCCAATTCTCTGTTATTGCAGAGCGCTTATCATCTACCTATGTGTAATGTAATGTTACGTATGAAAAAAATCATATTCAATATTTCTGTCCAATAGTTCTTTATTAAGTTATCTTAATATATCTATAAAGATAGCAAAACCGAGGAATATCCTTTGTCACACATCAATTCACGTCTAAATCTCAATCAAAGCAACCGAAGGGTGAAGTGACACGTTACGTTACGCCACCGCTATCGACCGCCACATCTTATTGATATAGATGTGCAAGTAAGCTCTCAGAAGTCACACCAGCTTTTGAGGAGAAGCAGAATTTGCATCACAATATTTACTAGTCAGATTTCAATGTGAGTATAGATTGCTCACTAATAGTGCTTCAGTAGAAGGAATGACGTAATTAAGTATTCCAGAGTTGCATATATTTATAAGTATGAAATAAAATTATTTTGGACAACTAAAGATTTGTCTATAGGTATGTATCGCTGCAAAACTTTTTTATTGCCATGTAAGCTAAACTAGCCAACAAGCCACTATGTTAGCATTAAAGAAACCTTCAAAATCCAACTTTCAATACTTAAGAAATAAGTAGCAAAATAAGAGTAATAAACATAATTCTAGTGGAACTCATCGCGACCCTAGATATGTTTGCTCCATTATCTAAGTTAATAATGTAAAGAACTTAAGTTGCGTGCTATCGTCGGTCTGATAAAGTTTCAGTAAGTGCTTATACTTATCTGGCGCTGTGTTCCTTAATGTTTTAATTAGAAAGTACCGGCTACTGGGTCCGTTGCGATAACAACGAGCATTTCGTAATTGCTTATCTATGTAAATAGTGTCTTTACGTTTACAATGAATCTTGACGTAGTTTTTTTTGTATTAATTGTACAGAAAATACTCAACATTTACATACAGTAAGATTTTTGAAAATGAAGTAGTTAGGATTTTTAATAGGCTTTTTGGAATTTAAACTACATGGTTTTTTTAACAACAAGAGAGACAGAAAGATTGAGCATTCTTAAAAATTTAAGATCTGGTCATATTTTGAAGGTCGGATTTTATCAGTCATGTTCTTTTATTGAACTTTGTATTTCAATCCTTCGCTACGAACTCTGAGTCTCAGTTGGTTTTCTATCGAATTAGTGAATAAGCAGCTAAATACATGAGTGCAATTGTAATAGTTAGTTACCTGGCGCAAGCGCACCGCTCCAATCCTTCGCTGACGCTGTACACACTGGCTCGCCTCATCCGCCGCTCACAGACTTGTGACGTCACACAGCACCCTCGCGCATCCTCATCTACCACATGCGCATCCAACTCGATTTAATATTCACCAACAGTACAATTAACGTTTCGCCTCATTGTTGAGAAACTTCAAGCACTTCGTCCATTTTCGAATCTGCAAGTAAAAAATATACGTATTGTTTTAAATTATTCAAGGGAAATCAACTCGTTTAAGGATTCCGATGTAACCTTCCATTTGAATGAATAGACACATACTAACAAAAATAAATTTTGAATGGATACGCTTTCATTGCGGCTTTCCTGGATCTTTGATCGCAGCTGAATTCCCGCAATATCCCATTTTATCCTGTGCTTTTAAAGGGAGCATTTGTACGAAGTTTCGCATGACTGCGTCGGAAATGTTTGTAGTTTTGCAGGTTGGCCAGCCAGGTAAAACATGAATCATTTTGCTTTAATATGGTGATGTAACAAAAGCTTGTTAGTTTTATTTTCGTAAACGCATAGGTAATACTTGTTATAAGTGTTTAATACCAATTTATATAAGACACCTCTTATGTTTCATCTTAATAAACAAATGAACTCGTATTTTCTAAAAAGTACAGACATTCACGTATTTGTAAAGCTATTATAATATAAATAGATTCTGAAAACGAAGTATAAGAAGACGCGTTTAATCTTTTTCCCATTTGAATAAATTACATCAGCTCCGCTAAATTTTGTTTTGGCGTTGGCGTGTAATGCAAGAAAATTGTTCCCTAAAAACCACATTAAATATGCAACAGATGGTGCTGATGAAGTGCTGATGCTAAAGTAATTTAACGCTTAGCATTTTACAAGCTTAGCAGTCTTAGAACCGAGGACACTCAGTAATATTCATGTTATATCAATTTTAGATTACAAATACAGCATTAAAGATGGTCTGTTGAGTTAACTTATAAGTAATCATAAAAAGCTTTGCTTAGAAACTAGGTACATCATTATTGAAAATCTCTTCATTTAAGCAAAACAAACTGGTAATTTTCCTACTTTAGAAATCATTTTTCTTTGTAAGTATGTATATAACTTCTCTTATGGAACTCTTACTAACAATGGAAGGAAAGTGAACAAAACATTTTCAATTTGTAATGCGTTATAACTTGTAAGTCAAATACTTCTCGTGATTTCGAGGAATACGAGATGTGAGATCTACTTTTTTGTGAAATCTGAATTCAAAGCAATATAAATTTAATTTAAAATTGGAACGTGAATTGAGTAATTAATATTGGTACGAGATTCAAATAACAAGCTTCGGCAGTCAATGTTAGCTTATCCTGTTCCTTACGATTCATTCTGGAATCGTGTAGATTTGTTACAAAGCATTTTCCTTAAACGTTTCACAGCTGCGTAATTTCAACGTTATCACGAATAATTGCCTACTTAATTGTTTTCACTCTTGATTAAATTACTTGCGCCATTCTAATTTTAATAATGGCTGCTACATCATCTCATCGTTGCTCTCGTCTCTTATAGGTCTTCAGTTTGTGGGAGAAGCCGCACAAAATGCAGTTCTATTTTATAAGTTAACATTGAAATACGACAAACGGAAGTTGTGAAATTCACATATCCATCATCTAAATTATGTTTGTCAGAAAAATGTTTTTTGTCGCAGGAAATTTAACTTAATAAATCTCCGGAAAGCGTATTCTATACAATTAATCCAGTGAATGGCTCAAGGTCTCATTCGAAGACATCTGGATACTTTAGTTTATTTATTGTTCTCATTATTCAGCACGAGCCGGCGCCGTAGAGTGACGTCACACAAGTCAATGTACTATTAGGATTTTTTTCCCAAGAATTGATTGGCTGGTGTGTTTCAAATGTTTACCTCGTAAACATTAACAGTAACAATGATTTGTGGTAGCTATTCGGACAGCGAGTGACGTGAACTTGACAAATGGAAGACATCGATTAAACACTACGCGACTTCGGCAAATGTTCGCCGTGGTGAAGAATCGACTTGTTTTTGTCCCTTTTATGTTTGTTACAATATGACAGTAAAAATGTGACAAATTGTGTTCCATTATTGCTCGAACTTAGAAAATTGCCTTCAGGGTTTCTTTTTATCAAACTTTCGACACTGACAAAAGTATATTAATCTTTTAAAGTCGGGATGTCTCATAACTCACGAAATTCGCGGAGTTTTATTCTAGCTCTGCAACATTTTCGAAGTAAACAAAGTTACTGAGTGTCTAATTGTATAGAACATCTTTACCCTGAGGACAAGACGCAGGTGTAACTTTCAAGAGCCTCCACTTTGTCTAACTCATCCCGGAAATGGCCCGAAGAATATTCTTGACAAAAATTTTGAGTCAATAGCTTTATACAAACCTCTCTCTTTTATTATTGTTACAAGACTAAAAAGTTTCATCCCGCGTTTGAATTAAAATAAAACAAAAAGGTTTTCTTCTACAAAATCTATCTTATTTATTCATTCGTGAAATTATTCAAAAAATTCTGAAACATCAAAAATAGTTCATCCGGTGTTCCTTTCATATTAATCACACAGATAAACGCGTAAAGAAAAACAAAAACAACTTTACATTTCGAAAGATTTACGATCATTAAAGATCGTGAACAAAAATAATGATTTTATAATTATAAATGATTGTTATTAATCGATTATTAGATTAGAAGTATCTGAAGCCGTTATTAATGACTCAATTTGTTTTATGATTGCTTCAAAGCCTCAATTAGTAGCCGCGAGACTATCTTCAATTAAACTCGAAATCCTTATTTCGTTATTATCTTTTTTTTTTTTTTTTTTTTAGTTGGAGGAAATCACCGGATCCCCGCCCGCCCCGCGGGCGGGGTATGTGGGAGTTGAACCGCACTAAAACCTCCAACCGCTCACACTCAGCGTCCGAACCCCGGCTGAGGCCAGAACCCAGCACGGGATTATGAGGGACGGCGCGACGCGTTACGCCCGAGGCATTCTTTCCCGTCGCGCCGCCCCCTCCGGACGCCGAACCGGCAGCCGCCGGCGATACGGCCACCGGCTCTCTCGGTCGGCGGGCTATCCGAAGCCCGCCGAGATGGCTGGACCGCGTGTCACCCTCCCACGGAATACCCCGCTGGGTCAGAACCAGCGTGGGTCGGGGAGCGCGGTCCGCCATCCCCCGGATGCTCTAACGCTAAGGGCGTGCTGAGCGAGACACGACACCTTCTTGGGTCCCCGCTCGCACTCGCATGCGTTGGGGACCCGAACCTTTTAAGGGGCCAGAGTCCGGGCGAGATCCCGGTTCTGACCCCTTGCTCGACGGCGGCGTCGGGCAATCGCTGGGCGGAGGGAGGAATATACCCTCTCCCTCGCCCACGACGCCGCCTGCTTCTGCGAGATGGTGGACTCGCAGAAGTCGAGCATCGCCTTCCAGGACTCGTCGCTCTCGAGCATCGACGCCACGACGCCCGGGAGCGACAAGTCCGGTCCTATTTGTCGGACCAAGACACACCGCTGCTGCTCCCATGCGGGGCAGAGCGCGAGCGTGTGCTCTGGTGTGTCCCGGTCGCATCTCGTACAGTGATGGCACCTCGTCGTCGGCTCTGCCTGTATCAGGTGCAGATACCTTCCGAAGCACCCGTGCCCGGTCAGCATCTGCACCATCCAGAAGGTGAGGCGTCCACGTTTGCCACGACCCACCCAATCCTTGAGGACGGGGCGGATCGCCTCGACGGTCCGCAGACCCCAAGTGGGGTTAGCGAGTCGCCGTTCCCACGACTCCATTACGGACCGCCGAGATTGGACCTTCCGGTCCCGGACCGCTTCCGGCAGGATACGCACCACGCCCCGGGCGCGAAGGTCGCATCGCCAACGATAGTCGTCAGCGAGCGCCTCCGCCTCCAACTCCCAGGGCGGCGTCCCCGCCAGCACGCACGCCGCCTCAAACGCGACGGTGCGGTACCCGCGGATGACCCTGATGGCTACGATGCGCTGTGGCCGACGCAGGCACCGGGCAACAGTTGCCCGAGTGCGAGGCTCGGCCCAAACGGGCGCACCGTACAGGGCCATCGAGCGCACTACCCCCGCGTAGAGGCGGCGCACGGCGTGGCTTGGTCCCCCGATGTTCGGAAGCAGCCGACCGAGATGGCCGGCCGTCCTCACAAGACGGGGAACCAGTGCCTCGAAATGGGTCCGGAAGGTCCAACGGCTGTCCAGCACGAGGCCGAGGTACCTGAGATGCACCCCGACCTCGATTCGGACGCCTCCAACTATGACGTGGGCGACGGACGGGCTGTGAAACCACAGGGCCTGGGACTTATGCAGCGCCACGTCGAGGCCCAGCCTTCTGATTCTGCCGACGACGAGGGCCACCCCCGCTGTGGCAAGACGGGCAGACTCTCTGTGGTCGTCCCCCCGGGCCAAGACCAACGTGTCGTCTGCGTAACAAACGACGCTAAGGCCCGGGAGGAGGGCGCCCCTCAGCACCCAGTCGTACCCGATATTCCACAGGAGGGGTCCAAGAACGGACCCCTGTGGAACACCGCGCACGACCTGGAACCGGTGCAAGGTCCCACCGTACCCGGTACATTCGACCGACCTGGCCTCCAGGTAGGAGCCGATCAGCCGGCGGAGATAGAGGGGCACTCCGTGCCTCTCCAGTGCCCCCCCAATCACGGACCAGGGTAGGGTGTTAAAGGCATTGGCGATGTCGAGCGACACCGCCAAGGCCACCCCACCCTGGGAGACGGCCTCCTCCGAGAGGGCCCGGACGCGTAGAATAGCATCTACGGTCGAACGACCCTCCCGGAAGCCGTACTGCTCCGCCGACAGATCGGGTCCAACCCCGACCAGGTGCTGAACGATGCGGGCAGCCAGAACGCGTTCCAGCAATTTGCCCACCTCGTCCAGCAGTACGATGGGACGGTAACCGGCGGCTGAGTCCGCCGGGCGCCCCTCCTTACGTAGGAGGACCAGTCTGCCCGTCCTCCAGAGCGAGGGAAACCGTCCCGACTCCAGGCATGAATTGAACAGCCTCAGGAGTCGGTCCCCCAGGGCATTGAGGGCCAAGGCGAGGACCCGGCCGTGGATGCCGTCCGGGCCGGGCGCCGTGTCTTTCCTGCTCATTTTGACCACGGCTTCTTGGAGCTCATCTTTGGTGATGTGAGGCACCACCTCAGCAGTGGACTCACCGCCGGTGTGATCCGGCGGCTCACCCATAGCAGGCGGAGTGAATCCGTCCTGCTCCTGCGGGAACAGCGCCGAAACGATGTCCCGCAGCTGCTGAGGCTGGAGACGCTCGGTCAGGGGAGGGGCCCACGGGCGCAGCTTGTCGCGCACCGCTTTATATGGGCGCCCCCACGGATCGTCGTCGAGCGTCCCCAAAAGAGTCTCCATATACCTCTCCTTGGCCTGCTTGATGGCCAGCTGCATGGCACTCCTCGCTTCAGCGTACTCGCCATACAGCCGGGCCTCCTCCTCCGCGAACGCGACGGGATCGTCGCGACGCGCGAGGATACGGCGGCGATGTCTGGCGCACCGGCGCCTCGCCCGGACGCATACAGCACGAAGCTGCGCTATCTCGGGCGACCACCAGTACGCCGACCTGTTAGAAGACCGAGGGCCGACCCGGGGCATCGAAGCATCGCTGATGCGATGCATCGTGTCCCGGAGCCACAGCGCCTCGGCCTCCACATCTACAGGGTGTGGACGCATAGGCGTCCACGCCGCCACCGTTGAGGCTTCCATCAAGCGCTCCTTGTCCAGGAGCTTCAATGCCCATCTGGGGAATGACCGGGGCGCAGTTCCGCGGGCGACCGCGGTTGTCGTGGAGGCGGAAAGATCAAACCGGATGTACCGGTGATCCGACAAGGATTCCGCCTCCACCAACACCTCCCAACCGCGGATGCGCTGTGCGATGGCAGAGCTCGCGAACGTCACGTCCACGATGGACTCGCCCTGCCACCGCACGCAAGTCGCGACCGACCCTCTGTTCATGATACAGAGTCCGGTCGCGACCGCCCACTCCTCCAGTCGCCTACCCCGAGGTTCGGAGCGGGGGCAACCCCAAGCGACTGACTTCGCATTGAGGTCCCCCGCCAGTATCACCGGGCCGGGAGCGGAGCGCTGAGTAATCGCTCCGATCCCGCCCAGCAACTGTTCGAACTCGAGAATAGGTCGACTTGGAGGGAAGTACGCCCCGATCACGACGGTGTCTTCCATCTTTACCGCGACGAACCCTCGTCCCCTGGCCACCATTACCAGGGGCGGGATCGCCGCGGCTCTTCTTACGTGGATGGCCGCCAAGCCGCACTCGTCCCCGAACCAGCACTCATCTGCCGGGGGGACAAAGTACGGCTCCGCGACCACCGCTACGTCGATTGACCACTCCGCCATGCTCTGGAGCAAAATGTCCTGAGCCCTGGCGGAGCGGTTCAGATTCCCTTGGAGGAAGCGACGGGTGTGATCCATTACGGTTGGACCACATCCATCGCTCCCTCCCCTTCTCCATCGCCCCCGCCTTCGGGCGCACTAGGCGCCACGGCGGGGTCCGAAATGCCGGCCGGTACTCCCCCGGCCGATCTCTTCTGTTGGCGCCGCTTGCTCTTGCGGCGCCTGTTGCGTTCGGTATTTGCACCGGACGGGGAGCAGGCTTTGCCTCCCGCCCGGTGATCGGCCTTGCGCCCGGCCGCCGCACACAACGCACAGTGCGGGGCGGCCGAGCATACGGTCGCTTTGTGTCCGGCCTGACCGCAGCGGAAACACAGTCCGCTGCGGTCTACGGTGCTGGTGCACCTGGCGATACTATGCCCCGTGCCAAAGCACTTGAGGCATCGCCAGGCGCGTGGCTCCAGCTGCCGCACGTGGGCTGCAACCCAGCCCACGCGCAGCCTGCCGGGATCCCCTGCTGGCCTTCCGGGCGGAGGAGTTGCCAGGGAGTTGGCGGTCTCAACCGGGCATCGCACCCATACGGAGCCGGCCCCGGTGTAGCCTCGGCGAAGTTCGCCCACGGCTACGTTCTCCGGGGCACATTTCCCCTGGGCAGCGATGGCCGCCACCACCTCCTCCCTGGTGGTGCAGTCGTCCAGGCCGGTCACCCGCAACTCGGCCATCTTGACCGGCCTGTGCACCTTGACCTCTTCCTCCGGCCACACGACCCGGAGGCCCGATGCTAGACGGTCGGCGACGTCACCACTGTCGGCGCCGCCGGGACACTCCAGCAGTCGGGCCCCATTGGCCGTGTGCCGGATGCGGAGGCCATCCTCCGCCCCTATCTCTGCCAAGTCGATGGCCGCGCGCGCTTTCGCCATGACGTCGGGGTAGGTCATCCCCTTCGCCTGGCCGGCCGGCAGCAGTGTGACCACCACTGCAGCCCGCCGCGGCGCGCGCGGCTTCTTCTTGGCCTTTTTGGCCTTCTTCTTTCCGGCGGCGGGTGCTCGACCCTGCAGGGGAGCAGCCGCAGCCGCCGGAGTCTTGTTCTTGTTTTGGGCAGCGGTCGGCGCCCTCTGCGTTTGAGGGGTCGCCTTGGCCGCTGCCCGCGTCTCTGTTTGTGGTAGCTGGGCCGGGGTGGCATCGACCCTTACCCTCTTTGCACCCCGCTTCACCACCTCAGTCCAGCCCACATCCATATTGGATGGTCGCGGTGACGCGAGTCTTTTCTCCTTCCGCCCCGGCAGCCATTCGCTGTCGGTCTCCTGTCTCCTTGGCCCGCGTCGGCGCCTTGGCCGGCGGCGGAGGAGGAGGAGGAGGAGTCGGTGTAGGCCGCGCCTTTCGTGGGGCGCGCGCCGTTCCGCTTTCACGCTCAGCCTCGGCCTTTTCAAAGGCCGCCAGCTTCTCTCTGAGGAGAGCTACCTCGGCCGACGACCTCTGCAGTTCTGACCGCAGCGCGGCGTCCCGACTGATGGCCGCCGAGACCGTAGGCATTATCCTCTCGGTCTCATCGGCCACCTGCCGCCACCACCGCGCGTAGGCCGGGCGCATCCGGATTGTTTTACTTTGGGCCGCAGAAGTGGCCTGGCGCCGTATGGTTTCCAGGACGACGACGGGGCTCTCTGAGAGCTCCCCGTCAGTCGCCTGAGCCGAAGCGAAAGACTCCATTGACGGCGCCGGTGAGGCGGCGGTCTTCCGCGGCTCCTTCTTTTTCTCTTCAGTGGTGGTGGAGGCTCGCCTCGTGGGTCCTCGTGGCGTCTCCTCTTCAGAGGAGGCGGACGAAGGCCCACTGCTTTCCGAGGTCCGGCGCGTCACGGTCTTCCGCTTGCGCCGGCCTCTCCCACCCTGCTCGACAGAGCAGGCATCGCTCGCGACAGTACTCGCGCGCGATGCCCGCCCTGACCCTACGCCAGTGGCATTCTCCGACACAGGGGCCTGGTCGCCTACCCCTGTGCGGGCTTCAGCGATGGACTCGACGTCCATCGCTCGCCGAGAAGTCGGCGGGAGTAATCGCACTAGTGCGATTACCCCCGGGCACCCAACCTCACGGCCGCTCTCCCGTTGCTGTTTGGCACCACCCGGAGGCCACGTGTGGGGTTATCCTTCAGTGAAGGTGGTCACGCCCACGGACGCCAGCAACGGGGGCCTCCTTCGTTATTATCTAATAAATTTTATCTTCGTTGTTCAAAGGGATGCGCGAAGATTTAACTTTGTTGAAACGATCTGAAAGTGTTATTCCAAGTATACAGAGCCAGAGATTTCCTGGAAAATATTATACCTAATTGTTCATTGAATACTAAATCATTTTTTTTTTCAATAATTTGCTCATCGTTAGAGTATTCTAAATATGTGAACAGGAATTATTTATTTCCTTGTTAAATGTCAATTAATCCTTCGTATTTTGGAATCACAATTAATTAGGACAATTTTATAATCAGATCATTTATATACGTAATTGGATTTATAAGATTAATTTGCTTGCTCTTGGATTTTCTATCTTCTCACAGTTTCGCTTTTATTAGCGAATCTGGACTGTCACATCTCAGAGTAGATTTTTGGTAGAAATGAATTTTAAAAGTGTCTTTAGATACTACTGTGTACGTGTAAAAAATATTCATTTTACAATTATGTTCGTTAGTTAGACATTTCTTTTTTGAAAACTTTTTGTATCATGTGTGTATCATAATATAGGTACATGATTGTGTTTTGAGAATTTCAAAATCAAATTTTGATTATGAAAATGAACTAGTTTACAAATATCTACATATTTATTTATTTGAATTTTAAACTAAGAAACGTTGTTAGTATTTTCATTTCAACTCGACCGCGGCGTGTAGACTATAATAGACTTTAACTAAAGCAGCTCTCGGAGTAGAACTTTTAACTAGTTACTTTAGTGTAACTTTTGTACGCTTGTAGCCTTGAGGCTAGTCAAAGTTTAAGGTACTAATGGTAATAATTAATTTTATGGACTTTGTTTGCCTAAGAAAAGTACACATTTATTTACTCCCTAATGCTTTTATATTGATTCATTGATTTAATAGCATTAAGCATAACGAAAAAGTTATCAAAGCTAGCAATTTCTTTTCATAGTAATTTCTTATTGTTATAGTAGCATAAAATAACAGGAAAACAGCTGTTAACAATAAAATAATTAACAAAATCGAGCTACTAGAACGAGTTCATCGCACGTAGGTCGCCGAACAGTCTGAGACTGATTGAATAATGTGCACAATAGATGCTACATCAATAGCGGGTGTAGTCGTCCCGCCCCAATGACGACAACTGCTCAGACGTGATCCCAATTCACTCCCACACGTCCACAAATGCACTCATATATTTGTGCAATGAATTTTAATCAGCGTCCACTCTTGTACTTTCACTATAACTCTAATAACGTATGAGTCGCGTTTGTATAATTCAATAAGTTTCTGCCAGAATGAATGGTCGATGGGGCGGAAATTCTCGACGTAGATAGGCCTTCATAATATGGACCGAACCTATTACCTACAACGAAGATGGTAGTAGAATTTGGTAAAAAAACCTTAGAAATGAATATGAGCTCTTATATTTAGTAATTTTGGTATTGGGAAGCTTGGACTGAGAAATTGAAATCACTAAAGCTTAGCTATTCATATGCAAAAGTAAATGATTGCAATTATCTGATTTATATAATGTGTTCATAAAACGAGCCATTTGGATGGTAAGCAGTTACCGCCGTTCAGGAACCTCTGTAACATCAGATATACAAGACCACTACTTACTGCCTGCTTGTAAAGTTTCCCAATGTTGGACATATTTAAGCTCATATTTGAAAGGTCTGGTCATTCTGCTTATCCTTAAACTTAATTGTGTATTTAATTTAAAGGATATATCACTGAAGAGTGCGATCTCATGTAATGTAGTACGGAGGCGACAGTGTGGGCGTCAATAGGCTCTTACTTTCGAGTAAATAGCATCGTTAAATCTCCTGCGTAGGTTCTTACTTATATTTTGTACTAAGGTGTTTCTATAAGAAGATTAATAGTTCTATAATTTGAGCTTGTTTCATATTTTATCCAATATAAAACGCTCCTTTATTTTAAATTTATTTTTATTTACGTAATAAATTATTAAGATGTTTGAATACAAAATATAATCTCAAAAATTCTGATACTATGTATAAAATTTCCATTGAAGCTAATTTTATCGTATTCAACCCGTTAAACTTTTATATTAAGGAACACTCGCCGAGGGTTTCACCTTAACTTTCTTATTTAGGCGAAGCTTCGGCAACATAATAGATAATCTAAAGTTAAATAAAATAATTTGGAGCGCTTCATTCAGTTCGGTCGGTTATTAAGCTCACCGCTAATGCACTCTCAAACTTTATTAGCTCGCTCGATCCGAGTTAAGCAAACAAATGAACGCGAACTTTATGTAGATACAACTTAAAATCTTAATTTTTATCGACTTTATAAAAATGTTTTTACACGAACATACTCGATTCGCTAATGACGAAAAATCTTAGACTGTGGATTGAATTCATTCTGTTCAATAGACAAAATATCCTGTGTAAAATATTCAAGAAACTTCTGTTCGATGATGTAGTGTGATTCGAAGTTTAACAAAGTTAAACAATGATGAGTAGTAATTTCCACTGACTATAAAAGTTGTAGAGGAAAATAATGACTAAAATTTTTGAAGGTTGAACACTCAAAAAGCAATTTTGCTGAAAACATTTAAGACAAACGACTGATGTAATCGATTACATGTTTAAACAACACAAGCAAATATTGAACTAAAACCTTATTCTAAAAATTCTAGGTCATACAGCTGATAATGCTTTGGCAAAATGTTAAAGCTACAACTAATAACACTTGGGGACTTAAGTAGCTTTTGTTCTTTTGTGCCCTGTAACAAGTTCAGTAATTAAAGCAATGAACACTTGAAAATTTTGTTGGCTTTTATCAATTTCCACTGAGTTTCTGAAACAAAGTTCTCAATGCCAGACTCAAGAGATTTTCAGGCGGAAACTTCAATGCAACTTTTAATTAAGAAAACAAAGTATGCTAACATAATATAAAGATAGCATTTCAAAGACCTAATACCGAAGTTCTAATTTAAAATTTAATAGTCGAATAATACCGAAATTGTCAAATAAAATATAACAAAAGTCTGTGGAAAACAGAAAACATTTAGCATTTAAAAAATTAAAGTTGTTTTAAAATAAAATCATTAAGTAAAAATTAGGATGGCAACAAACAAGAGTTAAAGCTATATACAAATATTCTTCCTGTTCCCATGTTCTACAGTAATTTGTTAAAAGAAACTACACTAAATCCTCTAAAACTAAATTACTACTCTTGGGAAAGTATGAGACATAAACTATCGAATTAGATATTACCTAAAGTTTCTTCATTTCAAACTGTCTGAAGATGTATAAACGTAGCTATTTGAGTAAACTAGTTCTTGGAGGAAACTTGGAGTGTATTCTGTTGAGCAAGATTTATGAATAGCTTGGTAACTGACTGCTTCCTCTAAATTGCATGTGGGACTGAATTAATTAACGTCTTATTATGTGATAATTTTGTTGAAGAATTAGTAAATGTCATCTTATTTACAGTACAAATAAATATTACATTTGTTTACTATAAACTACCAAAACAAACATTTTTACCTTTACAGATATTTTAACTAATAATTTATTATTTAATCATTTCAACATTAAAATCGCACATGATTTTTGGCCAAGTTTTGATTTTGGATTGAAAAAACAATATCGAGGAATGCAGTCAGCTACGATATTTCAGAAGTGCAATTCATTTAACGGTCACAAACATCATGAATCTAAATTGTCTAATAAATTTAATAGCTATCTTATCTGAAATATATCGAATGAAATATATTTATTGCAAGAATCATTTCGTTTGGTTAATCATTTCGTCTGGACGCCCACATTGTTGAGAGATTAATTAACAATGGCTGAGATGAGCATCCGAAATAACTTTCTCGTTGTATCGCGCGATGTGATTGCTTTCGATCTGTTATTAGGGATAACGTTACGGACTAGACTTCGTAATTAATGTTATTTGCTTCCTGGTGGAATTCATATCTGTAACGTTGATATCTTCTTAAATACATCTTGTATTTATAGGACTCGGGACTATTATTTATGTATTTAATTACATCGTGAATTATATGCATAAGCTAGAAGATACATGTTGTGTGTCAGTTTGAGTTATAAATTACCAAGAAATTACACGCTTAATTTGTTAGACACTACTAACACTTAATAATAAGATTAGTTTGTTTATAGTTAGAATGGAAAAGAAGTGTCTTACTTACTTACACATAACTATCCTACTTTTTTTTTTTTTTTTTTTTTTTAGTTGGAGGAAATCACCGGATCCCCGCCCGCCCCGCGGGCGGGGTATGTGGGAGTTGAACCTCACTAAAACCTCCAACCGCTCACACTCAGCGTCCGAACCCCGGCTGAGGCCAGAACCCAGCACGGGGTTATGAGGGACGGGGCGACGCGTTACGCCATCGGCATTCTTTCCCGTCACTCCGTCCCCGGACGCCGAACCGGTAGCCGCCGGCGAATACGGCCACCGGCTCTCTCGGTCGGCGGGCTTTCCGAAGCCCGCCAAGATGGGACCGCGTGTCACCCTCCCACGGAATACCCCGCTGGGTCAGAACCAGCGTGGGTCGGGGAGTACGCGGTCTACCATCCCCCGGTTGCTCTGACGTAAGGGCGTGTTGAGCGAGACACGGCACCTTCTTGGGTCCCCGCTCGCACTCGCATGCGTTGGGGACCCGAAACTCTTAGGGGGCCAGAATCCGGGCCAGACCCCGGTCCCGACCCCCTGCTCGACGGCGGCGGGTTTCTGCGTAGAGAGAAGAGCTTTCTCTCACACGCCCCGCCGCCTGCTTCTGCGAGATGGTGGACTCGCAGAAGTCGAGCATCGCCTTCCAGGACTCGTCGCTCTCGAGCATCGACGCCACGACGCCCGGGAGCGACAAGTCCGGTCCTATTTGCATGACCAGGACACAACGCTGCCGCTCCCAAGCGGGGCACAGCGCGAGCGTATGCTCTGGTGTGTCCTGGTCACACTCTACACAGTGATGGCACCTCGTCGTCGGCTCTACCTGAATCCGGTGCAGATACCGACCGAAACACCCGTGCCCGGTCAGCATCTGCACCACCCAAAAGGTGAGGCGTCCCTTGCCACGACCCACCCAATCCTTTAGGACGGGGCGGATCGCCTCGACGGTCCGTAGACCCCAGGTGGGGTTGGCCAGCCGTCTCTCCCACGACTCCATTACGGACCGCCGAGATTGGACCTTCCGATCGCGGACCGCTTCCCGCAGGGGACGCACTACGCCCCGGGCGCGGAGGTCGCATCGCCAGCGATAATCGCCGGTGATCGCCTCCGCCTCCAGATCCCAGGGCGGCGTCCCCGCCAGCACACACGCCGCCTCAAAAGCGACGGTGCGGTACCCACGGATGACCCTAATGGCTACGATGCGCTGTGGCCGGCGCAGGCGTCGGGCAAGATTTGCCGGAACGCGAGGCTCGGCCCAGACGGGCGCACCGTATAGGGCCATCGAGCGCACCACCCCCGCATAGAGGCGGCGCACCGCGTGGCTGGGCCCCCCGATGTTCGGGAGCAACCGACCCAAATGGCCGGCCGCCCTCGCCAATCGGGGGACCAGGTCCGCGAAATGGGCTCGAAAGGTCCAACGGCTATCCAACAAGAGGCCGAGGTACTTCAACTGCACCCCGACCTCAATCTGGACGCCTCCAACCATTATGTGGGCGTCGACTGGTGGCGCCGTCCGAGGCCCCCGAAACATCAGGGCCTGGGATTTGTTTAGCGCCACGTCGAGGCCCAACCTCTTTATTCTGCCGACGACGAGGGCCACCCCCGCTGTGGCAAGACGGGCAGACTCTCCGAAGTCATCCCCCCGGGCCACGACCAAAGTGTCGTCTGCGTAACACACGACGCTAAGGCCCGGGAGGAGGGCGCCCCTCAGCACCCAGTCGTACCCGATATTCCACAGGAGAGATCCAAGAACGGACCCCTGCGGAACACCGCGCACGACCTGGAACCGGTGCAAGGTCCCACCGTACCCGGTACATTCGACCGACCTGGCCTCCAGGTAGGAGCCGATCAGCCGGCGGAGATAGAGGGGCACTCCATGCCTCTCCAGTGCCCCCCCAATCACGGACCAGGGCAGGGTGTTAAAGGCATTGGCGATGTCGAGCGACACCGCCAAGGCCACCCCACCCTGGGAGACGGCCTCCTCCGAGAGGGCCCGGACACGTAGAATGGCATCTACGGTCGAACGACCCTCCCGGAAGCCGTACTGCTCCGCCGACAGATCGGGTCCAACCCCGACCAGGTGCTGAACGATGCGGGCTGCCAGAACGCGTTCCAACAATTTGCCCACCTCGTCCAGCAGCACGATGGGACGGTAACCGGCGGCTGAGTCCGCCGGGCGCCCCTCCTTACGTAGGAGGACCAGTCTGCCCGTCCTCCAGAGCGAGGGAAACCGTCCCGACTCCAGGCAGGAATTAAATAGCCTGAGGAGTCGGTCCCCTAGGGCATTGATGGCCAAGGCCAGGACCCGGCCGTGGATGCCGTCCGGGCCGGGGGCCGTGTCTTTCGCGCTCATTTTGACCACGGCCACATGGAGCTCATCTCTCGTAATGTGAGGCACCTCAGCAGTGGCTTCATCGCCGGTGTGATCCGGCGGCTCACCCATAGCAGGCGGAATAAATCCATCCTGCTCCTGCGGGAACAACGTCGAGACGATGTCCCGCAGCTGCTGAGGCGGGAGACGCTCGGTCAGGGGAGGCGCCCACTGGCGCAACTTTCCGCGCACCAACTTGTACGGGCGCCCCCACGGGTCGTCGTCGAGCGTCTCCAAGAGAGCCTCCATGCTCCTTTCCTTGGCCTGCTTGATGGCCAGCCGCATGGCGGTCCTCGCTTCCGCGTACTCGCCATACAGCCGGGCCTCCTCCTCCGCGAACGCGACAGGATCGTCGCGACGCGCGAGGATGCGGCGGCGGTGTCTGGCGCACCGGCGCCTCGCCCGGACGCATACAGCACGAAGCTGCGCTATCTCGGGCGACCACCAGTACGCCGCTCTATCCGGAGGCCGAGGGCCGACCCGGGGCATCGAAGCATCACTAATGCGATGCATCGTGTCCCGGAGCCACAGCGCCTCGACCTCGACATCGACTGGATGTGGACGCATAGGCGTCCACGCTGCCACCGTGGAGGCTTCCACCAAGCGCTCCTTATTCAGGAGCTTCAATGCCCACCTGGGGAGTGACCGGGGTGCAGTCCCCTGGGCGACCGCGGTTGATAACTATCCTACTAGGTGGAAAATTGTAAAAAAACTTGAGAGGTGTCATGGGACAACCGAATAGAACGAAGTTCCTTTCGATTAAAAGATATCTTATATTTTTTTTCCTAACGTAACGCGCGGTAAGGAACGTGTTTAAAAAAAAATTGATCACAGCGCCATCTAGCGATAATCATCTAAATCAAAAAATGGTCGTGACAACTTTTCGTAACATTTTTTTCGTCTAACCCTCTTTCGATAACGCGCGATAAGGAACTTCGTTCCAATAATACTTTGAACAAATGCTGCAGAGTCACATGTCACAGTTGAATGCAATTTAAATTGCAACATGTTTTTATATACCTAGAAAGTTAAATTATTACTCAGAGCTTTCGACGTAAAGTGAATACTGCACGTGTATGTTCCAGATGGTATCATCACTACAATTTCCTTTTTGCTCTCACCTGTCAACGAAGAGCATTCCATTTTAGTTATTTTCCTCAATATCATGCAGTGTGTGTTCATATACATTCATATATCATTTTACCCGTCTTACTTGACATTTTATATCATGGGATATAATAATATTGATCTTGGTAGGTGGTGGCTTGGTAGATCTAGGTAGGTAGCTTAAATGAACTGCTAGCTTGCAATATAATAATTTTATTATCTACTTTTATATTTATAAGCAGTATGAAGATTATGCAATATTCATAAAGTTATATTCTGGAAACCTTCAAACTTTAACTTACACCTAAAAACCAAGAAATAATTAACCACTACTGTATTGTGTATTGTCATAGTATAAGCACAATATTGGTTTCATTTCCATGAATTGTGTTTTCTGCTGCAACATAATTTTCCAACATTTGATAAATAATAACTTAGTTATCATAAAATATTCCATTTTTCAAACCAAATATTAATTATTTATAAAAATGTCCAAAGGCGTTGACTCATATAAAAATTCATTAATCACTTTTAGAATTGATAGCCGTTTGTGCAACATTTTTAAATCTTATTTGTTTCGCTCCGTCAGAATTTATATACGCATTCTTTTTCATAATGAATGGGTATGCTATTTTATAATGTATGAGATAATTTAATTAATTCTTTCATAAAAAAAAAGTTAACGTAACCAAAAATATATTTGTGCTACTTCATAGAGATTATTTCTCAATGAAGTAGCACAAACTCAAGTTTTACTGCAAGTAAATAGATAAAGAGCAAAGAGTACTCCTAGTACAAAAAAATAAAGTATCTAAATATAAATTCTAAAATAATTATTTAATAAAAATAAAACCGCCGAATTCGATGCACTACGAAATAATGTTAGTAATTTAAGTAGTTTTTTATCCATTAGGTATAACAATGCACTTCACACAATATCGACCTGTAGTTAAAATAATTAGTTTACGAGAGCAATGATACGTAATACGCTTGTTGTTTTGAGGTGTGACACAAATCCATTTTCTCTGGACACATCACGCAACTGATCCAATGATCTGCACGTACATCCCTAGCTACTGGTATTCAATTTGGAATAGTACAGGATTATTTAATCTCAGAGAACATTAATATGATCGAAGTTTGAGTTAGTTGTTTGAAACCGTACTTGATATTGGAAACTATTCCTGGAATTCTTATAATTTAGCTCTGATATTCTCAAATAAAAATATTTCAAAACTTAACTCCAATAGTTACTAATTTAAACGATGATAAAATAAGATTTTTATGACAAAATTATTTTGACTTTAAGAAATGAACTTACCTTAATCCTCATATTTTTCATTCAGATCTTTTCCTTTAGAGTCACGAAAGCTTAATTGCTATTAAGGCGAACAAAGTTTCCGAGACAGTTATTAAACTTTTTCAAAGAGAAAAAATGTCTTCAGTATATTAGATATTGTTCCCGTCTTTATTATCTCCGCTGAATGTTTTAAATGCGAAAGAAATTCTGTTTGTCTGATACCTACTTTATCATTAGTAAGTTACTAAAGAGATTTAGATCTTGAGATATGAGAAATGGAGATAATTATAGTCCCGTGTATAGACAATGGAGTATTTCATCACACAAATAATATATAAACAAACATACAGTAATATTTCTTTTTTAGATTATTGGGCTGTAGCTGTTTCTACTACGCTACAGTTTTCTTGGTAACAGCCATTATAAAGAATTTTATGTGAAATTTGATAAAACCGTTGAATCTGAAATTCACAACGTTTGGGTTGTATACCATGTCGGCGTTCCGCTTTGGCAAACAAACAATGCAAATATCCGAAGTTATCGGAAGTGTCGTTTCGACAGCTGGAACATCAATCCGAACGCGACGTAGAGATGCAAATGCAAAGCCCGCTGCGAAACGTACTGCAGCATTTTAGTAAACATCGCTAATATTGTTGAAATAGCGTCGAAAGCAGAATATATTATGTTTGATTAAAAAAAATCATTTTTTTTTTTTTAAGAATACTTAAGTTCTTTCAATTGGCATCATAAAAGTACAGGATGTCAATTTTTGCCGATTTTGTTAGCTCGATTTTCAGACAAACCAAGCAATTTATGAAAAAATTGTGAATGCAGTATTATTACACATCAAAAATAAAATAATGTTTCGTTTTAGAAAAACATCCTATCTCTAATATTTAAGGTACTTCCCGTTCATGTCGCATAGTTTTGGGACACCCTGTATATGGGTACTTAAGTAGTTACCTCATAGAGCTCTCGCTTAGTCCTATTGCCCGACCATTATGTTTTGAAACCATTTATGATGAAAAAGTCACGACACGTCATAAATTTTAACAGGAAAAAACAACAAGCGGAAAAAGCAGCAATAGAACAAATTGTTTTGATTATATTTTAAATGCATACAAAATAAAGTGTTTTTTTTTATCATGAACATGAAAGAATAACACGTGTGGCGTGAAAGGGCGGTACGTGTCGACAACCAGATAAATAGCGTCCGCCTCGTGAATTATGGTTTTTAAACATTTTATGTAGGTAGGTACAATGTTTTTTTGTTTTTAGGTAGGTATATTCCTTATAATTTTAATACAAAATTATTTTATTTTTTATCATTGCTTTACTTGTTTTTATATAACTAGATATTAGTACTTTGTTCCATCATATTGGAAACATCCACTATGATATTCGTCTATGAAGTAAAGCTTTGATGATTGTGTCTATAAAAGGTTTGCGTTTATATTTATTAACTATGTCAGACTTATGCTAGAGCAGACTTTGTTAATATAAGTAAGAGGGGATATTACTTTGACTGATCCTTTTATACCCGTCACCCCAACGAGGCTGTTGGGGATTCCGATGATTATATAAAATTAGCAATCTGTTTGGATATAAATGTTACGAACCAAAGATCCTGACCTAAATATTTACCAACAACCTTGTAGTATTTTAACATTAAAATATGGAATTTATTTGACCCGTCCTGGGCACAGTTCCAACCTCTTCAATATTGTAATTTTCAATTTTATCGCTTCTTTCAACTGTGTGACCATAAAGCAGTCGTATCTTGCGTGGTCGGTAATGCAACATTTATATTTATTCTGTACTCGAAACATAACGATATTTACATGCAACATATTATTACATCTTCAACCCGATCACATCAATAATGTTATTCGGGTCGGTTATTCCAGAAAAGATATCACAAAATATTATATCCAGATGTAGTACAAAAGAAACAAGATTCATATATTCCCAAATTTACCAGCCGCTGGAACGATGTTATTGTACCCGGCCGCAAATATTTTCGACAATCATTACTCGAGGGTCCGTATCCGAGTGACCCGACATTTATATGAACGACGCGCCAGGTATAGAATAAAATAGCTGTTCCAATATCAATGAACGTTTGCCTTCGCCCGCCAAACGTTGAGCGGATCTTTCGCCTCATAAAAGGAAGATAGAATTTGTGATTCAGAAGCGTGATGCCGGCATCTGTGGCCGCTCGGACGCGCCCATGGACTGGCGCTTCCACCTAATAGAGTTCAAATGAACCGTGCCAAATGTTTATTACACCGGCATGTACACCAGAAAATCTATATTGGGAATTGGAAGAGCGTGCTATTTACGTTAGATTTATTATTAGTGGCGACCATCTTTAATACATACTTTTAGAGTCTGAATAATGATAGTCAATGTTTAGTTTTTATAAAAATGTAAAGCTTACAATGGTTGGAAGGATAATTCCTTGATAAATGGTCATGGATTTAAGTAAGCGTCTAGGGATAGACAATGGAAAAACTGTCTGGAGTTGGGTTGATGAAAAAGTAAGAATCCTAGTAAATTGAGGACAATAGAAAAACAGGCAAGTAGGTACCTTCTAACAATAGTGTTCAGCTGTAGGGTTAGATTTATTATAAACGTGAACAGTGATGGAAATAAGTATGAAAATTGTTCGAAAAAAGCCCTTTTATGCAACAAATAGGAATTTTAAAAAAACTAACTATACATTATTTTTAATATACTAGGTGCTACATAATTGAGACACGCAAGAATAATATTTTTTTCTGGTATTATATCAAAGGTTGAGCAGAAAGATATACTTGTAACTTCCAAGAAATACTTTTTCTTGCAGTTTATTTGTGAGCCTACACAAAGACTACACAATGTATTATTTCCAATTCACATTTTAGGTTCACAATTATAATAGCGACTAGAGCGAAAGAGTCATATTTTCTAACAAACAGGTAGTTAGGTGCATATTTTTCGTTGCACCCGGCAGAGGAAGCCATTACCATCTGTTCTGTGTCGAGTTTTCCTTTTTGCTTGCCTTTGGCTCGTTATCGCTGTGAATAGAGTTCATAAAAGATGAAATTTGAAACACTTTCTTATAATTTTAGAGTATTCTCATTATTTTTAATGAATTAGCTAATAATGTCAAGAGACATTTCACAGATTCGCGAGAGCTCTTGGCAGCCAGTGTCGTGTGAAGATCTTCACTAAAGTGAAGATTCAAGGTCTCGTCACAAAAGATTCTATTGGAAATCAGCTAAGTGCCTATTTGACTGAGGTCGCGTAAGTATCTCTTGACCCACACATTTCTTTATTTGTATAATAAGATTAGTTTTAAGTAATACCGCGTTTAAGTAGCTAGCTGATGCGTTTTTGTTTGGCTATGAATTAGATCAACATTAATTAACAAGTTTAAATAATAAAAAAAGGTGATTTAATTTTCCTCTTTATAATTTAATCTACATCTTCATTTAATTAACGAATGACTATTAAAGTGAACAAAAACTAACTTTGTTGCCCTCGTTGTGCACATATGTGTATATGTCTCCTTCTAATGACTATAATATCAGTTGTTATACAAACAGTAATATAAGTAATAATCCTCTAAGAGTGTTGGCACAATGAAAGTCTATTACGTGGGCGGGTACCAGGGCTACCGAATACCGATCCTTTTGTTGAAGAAGCAGTCAATAAAAATGTATTTATTTGTAGTATTATAACAAAAATGTATCTCAGTTGTGTATGATGATCTAAGATAGAGATTCCCCATTTTCTTATAGTAATGTAATTTATCGGCAGTTATTTTCACGTCTTTGATACACTTTAGTCTAAGATATAAATTTGATTGATCGTAACGTTAACGACATAATCTGAAATGAGCTTTCTTTTTTCTTGATATTTTGATATTATAACGTTATAATAATTTGTTTCAATTAAAATCAGAAAATGATTTGAATAGCATGAAAAGTGCGAGAAATATTAACCTTTTACTGTGCGAGATGGTGGATTCGCAACGTGGGTGATAATATCCCTCGTGGGCGTTTGAGACTTCAGGGGGAGTGAAAATACTGTATAATAATAGAATGTCAATATTATTATATAAGCTTAATCTTTATTTTAAGTTTTCATTTAAATTATATAGGCTTGCATTATATTATTTTAATACACAGGTGAAGAACTTGACTTTTCAATATAATGGCTATGATCATACGAGCTATATGATGTTAAAAGCTCGTACATGGCACAGTAAAAGCTATGATGAGAGTAAAACGTTTAAAAATATAAAGATAGATATTCGAAAAAGATATTGGTTTAAGATGCAGAATAATTCTTCAAGAACAATTCCTAATTCTATTTCGAAAATTAGGGAATCTACAGTCCGTCTACCTGTGGAATGTACCTAATATAAAAATGAAAGAAACAAGAACCAGTTTAATTATAAAATTTGTGATACCTACTGAAATTTAACTAATATAACGTATATTACGTACGAAAACCTACTTAACCTTTGTGGGAAATTTCCGAAGGGGGGGAAGAAAGAAAAAAAAAAAATGGGTTTTTATTTTTCAAAAAAGGAGTGGGGAAATTTCCCCCGGGGGGGGAAAAAATTTTTTTGGGGGGTGGGGGGATTGGGGGGGGATTAAGGTGTTTAAAAAGATTTATAGAAAAAAAAAAATTTTTTTTTAATTAAATTAAAAAAAAAAAAAAAAAAAAAAAAAAAAAAAAAAAAAAGGAAAAAAAATATTTTTTTTTGGTTTTTTTAAAAAAGTTTTTTTTTTTTTTTTTTTTTTTTTTTTTAAAAAAAAAAAAAAAAAAAAAAAAAAAAATTCTTTAATTTTAAAAAAAAACCTTATCAACAACTTCTGAATACCAAAAAAAAATTTCTTAATTTTAAAAATTTGAAAAGAAAATTATTTTTTTTTTTTAATTAAAAAAAAATGGGGGGGGGAGGAGGATTATTGAAAATGGTTGATTTTGTTTTTTTTTTTTTTTTTTTTTTTTTTTTACTTAAATAATAAATATTATTTTTTTTTTATAAAAAAAAAAAAAATTTTCTCTCCTAAAAAAAAAAATAACAAAAAATTTTAATTTTTAAATTTTTTTTTTTTAAAAAATATTGATGTGTTGATTTTAATACTAAATTATTAAAAAAAAAAAATAAAAAAAAAAAAAAAAAAAAAAACAAAAAAAAAAATAGGGGGCGCGAAAGAAGAAATAAAAAAAAAATATTAAAAAAAAAAAAAAATTTATATAATAAAAAAAAAATTTAAAAAAAAAAATAACTAAAATATATTTTTTTTTATTTTTAATTTATATATATAATAAAATATAAAAAAAAAAATCTAAAATATTTTAAAAAAAAAAAAAAATTTTAATAAAAATAAAAATAAATAAAAACAAAAAAAAAATGATCATTCCCCATTTACTGAGAAAAAAAAAAAAAAAAAAAAAAAGGAAGGATAATGGAAAAACGCTTCCAAAAATCCTTCGAAGATATGTGAAGTCCCCAATCCGCATTGGGGCAAGCGTGGTGGGCCTAATATATACCTAATCCTAAATATACCTAATCCCTAATCTGAGGAGACCTAAGCCAAGCAGTGGGCAGTTATTGGTTGTTACAGTACCATACAGTACAGGGTAATTTTAATTTAAATCACGTTAGAGAAACAATACGAATGTATTTCAGAAACATGAGTTTTTACTCTCTGTTAAACTCATCCATCATTAATAAAA
The DNA here is from genome assembly GCA_030269945.2 of Trilocha varians. NCBI lineage: Eukaryota > Metazoa > Arthropoda > Insecta > Lepidoptera > Bombycidae > Trilocha > Trilocha varians. The sequence continues at coordinate 5,975,781 of AP028257.1, read as the reverse complement.
AAGTCACAACCCTCGAATTAAACTCATCGAAATAGACGTTACTAAAATGAGCTTCATATTATTTGAGCCACAAGATCATTATCTTTAATATTATGGTAATGACGATGCGAAAGTGTTAATGTAATGTTGTCAAGAGCAATGGATTATTCATGAAGGTTAGATGCCACAATGCGTGAAACAGTAACATTGCTATGATTAATCATCAACACATAAGGTTGAGTCTATTTAAAGAATTTTATGTCATTGTTGAGAGTCTAAACTAGCATTAAAAGAATTTAAATAATTTAGTATACACCATAATAATTTGCGTTAATACAAATTGTTGAAATTCCGAAGGTTTTTGGTAGGGCGTTGTTAGCGGCCCTGCAGTGTCCCCTGACAATTCGGAAGTCCATGAGCAAAGGTAACCGCTTGCGATTAGGTGACCCGTTAGCTCGTCTACCTATAAGGCAATAAAAAACTATTAGCAGTTGCAAATAAATATCAGTCGCAAACAAATTACATATACCTATTTATTATATTACAAAATACACTCTTTTTTAACTAGTTTTTTTATATCAAAATAAATAAGATTTAGTAAACATGCTTAGTTTTTATAATCCTAGCTCATAGTCGGGATCAAACTGTTTATCTGTGTAAAACGGTTAAAAAAAAGCAAAGTTAAATTGTTAATAAAATAAGATATTACCTTCTTTACCTTATTTAATTTCATTATCATCATCAGTAACAACAAGCTCGCTTTACCCAGGGGACCAGAACAAAAAGGGCTAATTAATCCCACGACATGATACCTTAGCGGAAACACGTTAATTCTAACTCTACATAAAGTTCATTACTACACTGTATACATTAATAAATAGAAGGTAAAAATGCTTTTTATAAAATCTGCATAGCAGAAAAATGCGTCGATAAAAGCAAAACATTTCTATAGAACATTCATTATAATATCTTGTCAATCAATTTTTTAAAAAATATTTACAATACGGAAAAGCCAGTGAGCAAATATTAGTAGTACAATCACATGAAGGGTCAATTGCACGAGAGGCGACTAGCTACACGGCACAATACATTTCCAACTCCCGTTACTTTTGCTCGTAGCTATATCGTGAGTGGATTTCCGCAGCCAACGGCAACATTGCACTACAAATAGCTTCCACAGCACTGAATGGAAAATAATGTAACGAGTTTCATCCATCTTCTCATTGTGTACAGCTATGCAAGAGCTTTGTTTTAGTTAAATCTGTTTAATTTTATACAATGACAGTGTGGTTTAACAAAATAATATATTAATTTTAGAGTCATGTTGATTTACCCGTATTTAAAACTATTCTTTAACGTTTCACTACCCATTACGTAGTGGTAGTTTATATCGTCTTATTTTGATGTAAACCGTAGATATGCTCTTTGAGTTAGTATCAGTAGATTATAAGTAGGCACGCTTGTGTACTAAGGTAATGAAAAGATTACGCCACACTTAATTTACTTAGGTTCATTTCACGATTTACCCCGTTCTATTCTCCCGGCACTAATGAAACTAAATTGGGTTTGTATGGTTTCTATTCATGCATATAGATAAATAACTTCGTTATTCGACCTCGGAGTTCTTCAAGAAGTTAGTGAAAGGTCTTTATTATGTTTGTGGAATTTCGTTTTCTTTCTATTTTTGTTTCGTCGCCGTAGGAAATCGTACTGAGTTGGAAACTACGTTGTGGAGTTAAAACGCAATCCTTGTTCGTAATGTCACTCTTGATAAACACGTTCGGGAAGTTGGATTAAAAGAACAGGAACTCTGTAACTCGACTGCAGTGGAGCGACTGTTTGAACTGTTCTTAAACAAAGTTACATATGCTGTGATTGTATCGCATTTATAGTAGACTAGTTCAAACACAGTATAAAATACTAGATGATCCGTGCAACTTTGAACTGAGTAAATTTTGTTTCAAATTTTCTCAAAACATACAGGAATGGAGATAGACAAAAAACAAAAAAAATATGGTTGCGCATGAGTACCATGTACACTTACATATCATACATTTAAAATTGATCATATTAGTATTACGAGTAGTTACCCCAATTTTATTTTTTGCATAGATTTAAAAATATTCCACTTTAATTGTTTGTTTCCATTACACTCCGCCCTCACATGGCGTCACATGATCTTCGTTAAATGGAGAGTTCATGTCTAACTATTACTAACACTAAATTCGTGTCAATTAAAGCCTCGTATAACATTTCAAGTTAACGGCTACATCCCTTTCACGAGTTCCATGGCGAGGCATCAAGGTTTTTTGTTGCATAAAAGAGGGTATTGTGTAGCACGTGAAAGAAGTCACTTACCTCTAATGGGACCCATTTATTTTAGCTGTAAAGCTTTTAGCCTTGAGTTATACCTTGAAGAATGGTTTTGGTAACATATCACGGAGTATAAAGACTTTGTCTATTTACTTGTAGATGTGTATTTGAGTTTTAGCAGCATTTCTTATTTAAACCACCATTTTTTTAGAAAACATTCATGGAACGAGATGTTGATTTTTTGTTAAACTATTATAATAAAGTTCACTACAAATGAACTACCATTATACTATATAACCTTTACCGCGGTTACGAAAATTTCCAATATTTTCCTTCTTTATACGTTCAGTTCTATCACAAAATTGTATTTGTAACGTAATATCCTTAATACCTTAAATAATTTTGCTATTAAGTAAAAAATTTGGCCTCAGGCAACTTGTTTGTGGAACAGAACTTAAATTAAATCAAACGAGCGGAAAATTGCAGCAGTCAACTCCCCATACAAAAGTTTTTGCTTGAGATATGCTGGAAGTTTTCGCGGTTCGTCAAGGACACAGCGAATTCGTGGTCTCAAAGGAGTGAAAATAAAATGAGGGATAATAAAAGGAGGACGTGTGTCTCAAGAGTTATTGCAGATTTATTTTACGTCCGAACCCTGCGGCGAGTTGGATAGATCTCCAGCTGGATATCATGGTGCTAACGTTATTTTCTTGCACCTTATTCACAAACTCATTACTTTTTGAGCATGTAATTTAATTCTTTTATGAGGTGTTTGTTCGTTTTGTGGAGATGGATTTTGCAATTTCCATTCGAAATAAAACATTTGTGTTATCTTCTTTTGGTTTTCTTTGAAAATGTTTATTGCTATCAATGATACTTTCGTTCGATTTCGATTTCAGCTTGCATTGTGAAACAGCAGCTATTTAAAAATAAATGAATGAAAATTACTTAATGTAGTTTAGAATAGTTCATGCTCATTAAAAACGTACTGGTTAGTGGAAAGCCTTGTTTAATAGAAGTATAACTAGATTCTCAGTTTAAATCATAACCTCAGTAGATCATAGGTACTCAACGCTATTTGTACACAATCAATCTCTAATGTACAAGTCATATAAAATAATTAATCCGTGGCATTTAACTACAGTAAACTCTGATTATAGATGTTACCAAATCCATGTTGTCCCATTCACACAAGGAAATCAATTAGATTCCAATAAAGACAAGCGAAACGCAACATCAGCGGTAAATGTTGATGTGTGTGTTGTCTTATCTGGCATTTCCAGTTCGCTAACACTGAATCCGGTCGAATGAAATTCGTTAAGCGCCTTAGATCCCACATGTAATTGCACTGTTTATGTTTTCACATCGCTTTGGTTATGTAACAGCTCATGTATACATAAAAATGTTAAATTCTTTTCTTTCTTCTTCTTTATTTAGCACAGCAAATAATAGATAATTAATCGTACTTCCTCCAAACATACCTTGATGAATCTTGAAATAAAAAAAATGTAAGTGTGACTTTTATAAGTTAACTATTCAATTATTTCTTTTTGGATTTTCTTTGAATATAAATCATCGTTGAACAATAAACCATGCTCATAAAACTAAACGCACATACCCTGCTATCGTACCTACTTAATTTTGGAGGAGGTTGATCATTGATAGCATAGATACTCCTTTTGAATGTACCATTTTCATTCTATTAGCATTTTTATAGGCTGTTGGAACCTTCGTCGTTTGGAGCACCATGGTAATATAATATGAATGCTTTCTGCTCTTACACTTTACTTTGAGTGCATTATTATACAGCTCGTTAAGAAGGCAACAGTTGGATTGCGTATTTGTCGATGTAGGTCGACATTTTCGAGATTTCGGCATCGGGGGAGATTCTAGTTAATTTCGTTTTGATTTGGGCGTACAAATATTGTTATTCGAACTGACTACGTATAATCTTTGTTATAGCATCTTGGAATGGTCATAATTTGGATCGAAATCATAGATTTATATATTATAGGCATACCTACTGACATTTTTTTACATGAAAGAAAAGTGCTTAATGGTAAGTAATGATTTCTTGACTTTAGTACATACTTATGGTAATAATACAGCGAAATCACTGCGATCTCTACCTAAACTTAACGATTTAATAAAACCTTAACATCTAGAATACGCAAATTGCTTCAAGTTTTTTTCTGAGACTGAGCATAATTTTTTAATTGAAATCCTAATAAGAGGATTACAGTTCTCGAGGGAAATCTGTTGGTCCACAGTATACGTCACCGGTACACGAGGAGCTTCAATACTTTACTGTCTATAAATTGAGCAAACTGAGCTGTTTATACGTCTTCAACGGAACGTGGATGCCGCTGAACCTTCTCCCAGGGAAATACATCACAAACATTGTTGTTTACTCGACAAAATGTCAATGATAATTTTGTTTACGGCGTCTGAAGAATGATAATATATTTTATCGCTTTTTGTGTACTTTCAGACGTAGTTGAGTAATTATTTTCGTCTGGGTCTGGAGCATTGTACATGTAGATATTATTGTGATGATGTAGGTGTTGTCCTGAAGGCTTAGGTACGTATTTCAATGTATCTTTTATTTAGGTTGAAGTTTTTCTTTGCTCAAAAATCTATTACAATAATTGAATTAATATTCCATTCTCTTTTTGGGTACTTAGTACTTAAACTCTATAAAAAAAAACGTATTCACATAAGTTACATCTAAGTTTTTATCCATGACCTAATATATTTAAAGATAGTAAAGGCGATATATTAAAGACCGCTTTCAGTGGCTTCAGGCTATCGAGTTCGAAGAGTGCCCAATATACGTTAAGTACGCAATGAAGAACAGTATTTTACCGACAGTGTATACCTGGTTTATTACCATGGAATAAACTGCTGTAACAGATACTTTTCCTATATATTTTTATGCTTTTGTTGTGACCAAAACTATATTCACTATTACTACTAAATCATGTTCTGAAATACAACTTTAAATTGAACATCAAGATTAATATATTTTCGCTTGAACTTTGTATGTTTATCCCTATTCCCAATAACAAAACTATAACTCCAATAAATAGGGACATAACTCATAATGTAAATGATATTAGAGCCGAACAAGGATGTGTTGTCACACCTATCGACAGGGCGCATCCCTCGGGACTCAGCCTGTGTCTTGAACGAATAAAATCAATCTATTGTTCGCGTTTTCACATGTGTCGTTCCGTTTCACGTAAAAAACATTGTTATATTTACAACATACTTGTGTACTTACTATAAATGTTATCTTCATAATGTTGGAACTTTTGTTTTTATGTTGTATGCGATTATGGTTGTCAATTTTAAGGGCTCCAAAATTGTGTTCTATGGAGGATTTTATAGGTGTATGAAATATGCGTTTACGACGAAGATCGAGAGACGTACTATAATATTTTCAGGTATACGAATCGTTTTTCTTTTTCAACTTTAAGTGACAAAATTCTACAGATATTTGAACGTAGTTAATAACTCAAATATCCTTTATTCACTTGACCTTTTTTGTAATAATATTTTGAGATTATTCAAGTCACTCAACTAAATAATTTTGTAATTTCACACATATTTTTGGTGAAGGGTATGATTCAGCGATATCTTTTATTTATAACAGTTTTCCTGTGCGGCTGAAGCTGAGGCTTAGAGGGCTGTATATAAGTTATTTTTATTCTTACCTGTTTCACATTAAAATATTAGAGATAAATTTTGGCAATATTATGAAATTGTGAAAAGTTGTTAAGAATAAAATAGGCAAATTATAAAAGGTTTATTTATTTTAAATTTTACAACAAAACAAACAATGCGCTCGAAAAATGGATTTGAACCTAAATTTGGTCTGAAATTCTGGTAAAATTGTTACTTCAACTATACCAGTGAATATCATTGCCTCTAATGCCTAACAGCCGTTTTAAGCATTCAAAAGTCGTTCCAAACCCTCGGGAAAAATTGTTAATTCATGTACGTAATGTAGATACGGTCCCGCGTGATTGCTGAGCGGGCAACACCGTCCAGTACTGCCAACCTAGCAGATTTATTAGCATTCTTTAGGGAGCCCTGCTTGGAATTCCGACGTTACAGATAGTAGCTAATTTTATTTCAAGGGACAACGAACGATTTGGGATCAAAGACCGTTTCGAGAATTTAAGAGAGCTTTTTCGAATAATTTAATTCGATTCGTTTACGTAGGTGTCAAGATTTTTTATTATAAGTATAATTTTTCAACAAGTGACATCCACTTGTTCGTTAAAATAATTCAATACAATGTGAGGGCATTTTTATTGCTGAGCGATGTAAAGAGAAAGGTTGTTGTTTCAGTTAAAAAATACTGAATTGTTAGTAATAAAGTGTACCAAAGTAACATTTTTGCCTCTAGATATTGTACCAACAGTTGTTTACAAAGTTTTCTCCCCTCTATGTACACACCTTTCTCAGAGATAGTTCGAACAGGAAGTAAACCTTATAAAGCTGTGTTTACTACTCGAGTAGTACCTACTTATTGAAGGACCGACCCTTGCCAATGATAAAGTGTTTTCTTTCTGCCATGGGCAAGGGACTGACTGACATAAATTGAAACTACTGAAACTAAAAACATTAAAGTTTACACATTTTTTATAATTACGTAAGAATAAAACTACCCAAGATTTTGCTTATTTAAAAGATCTAGGTATAATATCAAACGAAGTGCTAGTTTTGAATAAAGAAAATCTATACCTACATTATATTTTTTGTGGAGTTCATTACATACTCGTTAAAAACCTCATTAAAAGGGGTACATGGCGCTATGGAAAAATAATGTCGGATACTGGGTGAGATAATAATACACTTCACAGTAGAGGATTGCAAGCGTTAATTAATTATGTTAACATGATAGTTACAAATACTATAGGTAAATTATTAATTTTTGAACTATACGATGTATAGGTATTTGGTTTGATCGAGTTCATTGTTGATGAACGAAAAACTGGATGTTACCTATATTATAATTAATTAATACACTTTTGTTGCAATAAAACTATACGAAATAATGGAACCACTTCGATAAAATCTGTTAAATTGTATTTCATTAGTCAAAAATGCCTCTAAAACCAACCTACTGACCAAGTTTCACTTTCTTTATAACATATGTACTTACTTGAAGACAATCCGTACTTAATGTTATAAATGCGAAAGTAACTCTGTTTGTCTGTCTGTCAGTTACGCTTTCCCGTTTAAACTTCTCAACCGATTTTGATGAAATTTGGCTCAGACAATTTTTAGACCCTGAGAAAGAACATATGCATACCTTTTAATTGAAAGTGACGCAGACGAAGTTGCGCAGGCCCGCTAGTAAAATATAAAGTCGTCTCTTTTTATCCCGCCCACCTGAGTCTTTGGATCGAACTCTCAAGTGCATTTGAATAACGACTATTCTTCCCTTTGAGGATAATTTCCCAGTATTTTGAATCGTTTTCGATCAGAAGATCTCGGTCCTCGTAACAAAAAGCTCTTGAAAAAGCCTTCAGTATGTTATGCAAACTTTTATCTTAGAATGTAAATCAGAAAGTCAAGTTATATGCTTTTACGTCTTTGTAAACCATTAGGTATCAGCTATTTATATAGGTGTCAACCTCATCTGCTACAAATCCAACCAGGATCATCAGTTCAACTTAGGAATTATTTAATTAAATTACTTTAAGTTGTACATTAATCATTTCTCATCTACAGCACAGTTTCACAATATATCACAGTTGTACTTGAACACTCTAGTATTGCTATTCTTTACTACTATTACTCTAGTTTAAGACTAAATTTACATCTATTATGAGCAAACTCAATGTTATGCCAAACACCTCAGAAAACCTCGGAAAGTTATAGTTAAAACGTAAGCATTCAGTAATATAACAAGTGGGTATCGATTTATTCAATACCAAGAGTCGAAGAAACTTACTACCTATTCAGTTTAAGAATAACCTGGTTTAGCTTTGTATGAAGCCTTTTAAGCTTTAGGAGTTAAACAATAGATTCGGAAACCTTTAAAATTAAAATTAGTTATGGTCGAAAGTTATGGAAATGAAGCATTACTAAAGTTGACTAAGTAACATAAAGTTTAGTAACAAAGTTGACGTGTTACTTTGTAAAACCGTCTGGTATATTAACATTAAGTTAATAATTTCTTAGTACTGTTATACGAGCATTTTGTACTTAATGTTAAGTTATTATTAACACTATTACTAAACGAGTTTTTACCACGATTATTTTAAAATGAGCGGTCTCGATATTTCAACACTGTTGCAAGCGCCATGATCACGGGAAGACTGAGTAACTGCGGGTAGGTCATTTAAGAGCAGACAAATCTGTCTACCTTCGTCCGTTTGCCGGTGCTGGTGGTAAGAACCCGTTTAGTAATAATGTTAGTGATGTAGACAACCGCGAGTGTTTAAATAAATTTAAGTTATTATTAAGTTTAATGTTGTAGAAAGACAAGATTCACGAATGTAACGATATAATATGTGAGAAGAAGGTAAGTACAAAAATTGAATACCATCTGCCACTACCTACTACATTTTATACTACCTAACTATGTCACTTAAAAACGTAAAGGATAAAAGACCATATAAAGAATAATAGTAGTGGAAGTATTTAGACTCAACTTAAAACACTAATTTGGCCTACACCCTGAGAAATAATGAGTGAAGGTGATATTTTACACATGTGCCAGCTATTTAATAATGTGCCAGTAGTCATAAAACAAGTGCCTGCAATAAAAGAGTATCGTATACAACTGATTTGTATTTCATCCAAGTTATTATTTAGTAAAATCATCACCTGAACCCAATTATTACAAAATTAGATTGGTGAAAGCGGCTATAACATAATATTATTAGCAATTTGATTAAACTGATGTCTAAAGGTGAGTCTGTTTGTGATTCGGGTTCTCATTAAGTTTAGATTCAGGAATATGTCAATCATTGTAACGAGGTTATGGAATAGACATGTTCTAACAGCTCTCCAAGTTTATCCAATTTTATGAAAATTACCTATGTATATTACATTTCACATACTATTAACACAGACATTAAATGAAAGTGATGTAATTAATTGATTTATCTAATATATATATATAAATCTCCTGTCACGATGTTTATCCGCGATGGACTCCTAAACTACTTAACCGATTTTAAATTAAATTAAATTGAGCAGTCTGGTCCAACTTGAGAGATAGGATAGCAAATGTGAAGGTCTGATGATGGAGCTGGAAGATGGCTATGGGAACTCCGTCAATAAGCAAGATAACCTCATCGTGTTTAGGCTTTAATGAAGCGTCCTGATGAGTACTTTTAGAAAATTCTCGGGAACAGTTCATATATGACGCAGATGAAGTTGCGCGGGGCAGCTAGTATTTACTGAAAATTATAATTAATTCCAATTATAAATTTTTGGAACATGATAAAAATCTCATTTAAAGAATGAAAAAAAAAACGTATAGTAAAGATGTTTGAAATTTACGTATAGGAGGTACCTATATTAAATTCTCTCAATATTACAAGGTATAAAATATATCGTAAAACCTAGCAGAAAATCCATCCGAGATCCATTTAATCGTAGACTAATACTAGGGGTCTAGGGGTATTCTTACAAGAATTTATGAGAAAACACGCCGAAAATTTCACTAGAGGGTTGCGATATTGCCACTTACAAGTCACGAACATGCCTCAAAAATAACATTTTTTCTTCACGGAACCACAGTTACACAAATTGCGTTTTGTTTAAGTATAAACTTAGACAAAGGAATGAGGGCGTTGTGATTATAGGGGTTAAACAAAGACGTGGAAAGATAGAGAGAACAAAGTTAAAAGAACAACTTCATTATGACGAGTCATTTTTACTGAGTAAAAATTTTGTTCGTATAAAGATATCACAAGTAAGTCGATAAAATGTTTAAGGTGTTTTTTTTCCTGAAGCTTATCATCAAGTTTACTGTTTGTATGCTACGCTTTCACAGCGGAATTGCCATTTTATTAAATTTCACTGCAGAGTCACACGGAATCTTTTAAGAATATTTTCATATATGTACGAGCAGGTAATACTAAAAATTACTGAATTATTTCTAAAAAAGAGATGATATGTTCTTTTTATTTTATAGCTTTTAAGTGACCATTATATTAATTAAAATCGCTTTAAGTTGTTTTAAATTTCATCGCAACAGCATTGCGGAGGCATCTCGTGCGTAGAATGTTGACGGAGTGGTTCATTATCTCTTGTGGAATTGTTTCAAGACCTTTCATTGTGAGTTATGCAAATTTAATTACGTGACTATGTTTAATTTTCTCTTGTTTCAACCCTTCAAATGTGCGGTTTAAGAAAATGGATCCCACGTTATTACTCTGTGCTTTATGTGTTTATTTTTGAATGTGGTTTTGGGGTCCTGAAATTGCATATTAATATGCTTAATTATAATTTACTATCATTATAAACTTATTCAAACACTCGCGGTTTTCTATGATACTTTCATACATTTTGAACGGGTAATTACCACTGAATTACACACAACTATCATCATAGTTAAGTGTACTGTTAAATTATTAATTGCTTTTCCTTTATTAGGTATAGCAATTGACGAATCATAAATTGGTAAGTAGTTACCGCTCATTACGCACAACAATACTTACTAGACACAAAACGAAGTCGTTGTCTACTAAAATACTAAGATTTAAATCTGATTATTTTTCTCCAGAGAGCGACATCATTAGTTATAACAATGTTTGATTTACAAAAAATCACCTAGACAACATAAATAATTGAAAACTCAATGATTACAAAAATGTATTGTTAAATCTATACTTGTACTGGAAAAGCTCTTAAAAATCTTTTTTCTACTTATATACCAATTAAATTACAATAATTAATTACAATTAAAAACTAAATACTTACAAAAACTAACAGTCGAAATCAAATCACAACACACAGAAAGTGACCGGTCACACACACAGGCACAGACGAAGCGAGCGCGCGCCACAATCGGAGCGGGAAAATGATCAGCGCGTCGAGGTGCGGAAAACTTGTCGTCGCATCGTGGTGCGGTGCGAGATGCTTGTGGCGCGGAGTCTGACGCGGGACTAGCCCGGGCAGCCCGCCCCGACACACGCAGCCTCCGACGCAGGGCTGCCAGACCAACCGCACAAACCCTGCCTCAACAAGCTTTAATGACGGTTTAGATTTTTAATTAATAAGTTAAAGTAAACTTTTGAAAGGTATTTGCGTGTGGTAAAGGATTATTATATGCACAATCTCCTATATTCAATTTCAGGCGCAACATAACTTTTTGATATCAAGAATGGTTGGACATACAACTTTTATTAGTCAAAATGCAAAAGAAATAATAATATGTTGAACTCCACACATGTGACGACCACAACAGGGTGACCTTACTTTTTGTGTACAATTTTCCTGAAATGTCCTAAAGATGGTACAGTTTTCCTCGCAATCGATGTGCGATCTCAACGTCTTTGTACCTGGCAGCCCTGCTCCGACACATCCTTTGGTGCGTGACACGTGTTCTAATCGACTTTAGCTTGCTTTAACGCCCTGTGAACATTCACTTTATTTACATTTAACATTTGATGGCTCTGTATTTCAAATTCAAATTAAGAAGATAATTAATTCCTCAACGAAAAACTTAATTTAAATTCTTAAAAAATTATCTATTTATGTGATGATATGAAACTTAAAAATGAATATTATCTATAAGTATTTAGTTCTTATGTTTTTCGCGTAAGTCTATCTTCCGAATTCCGCCTACGCTTTGAGTTAAGGTAATGAATTAAATAACAAATGATTTGGGAAAACTACGAGTAAAACATGGTAATATATTTTAATTAAGAACCATTCATATGTATTGTTTCATATCATAAAAACGAATGAAGATCGTACTAAAAGTTCCCAAACACCTCGCGCTGATATTGATCACAAATTGAAAAATATGATTATGAGACGCACCGAGGCATTCAGGCCAGGGAAAGTTTTAAAATTTCATGCAATCTAATAAAATGTTATGAAGTAAGTCGTGGATTTTTACCCTCATGAATATTGTTTTTCTTTATTAAATACTAAAATTAATAGTACGACTCTTCTTGGATCAAACTTCCGGTCTGAACAGACGGCTAGCAATCAAAATTATTATTGTGATTTCATTAATGCCACAAGAAAATCACACTAAATAAATTTCCAGTAAAAAGAAAGTAAAGGTCGTACTTTCTACTGTTTCGAAAAGGTCGAAGCTTTTATATCAATTGCCTAAGCCTTTTATTTCTCTAAAAGGAAATTTCTAACTTTTCAACAAGCGGCAAATTTGTTGGATTCTGAAACAACGATAAAATCTCTATTAACGAAAATAATAAAGGGAGATAAACAGAACAACAAGTGCAATATTAGAGGAGTCGTCATCGTGTATAGCGGACTTAATGATACTTCGGCAGACTCCAACTTTTCTGTGGAGTTGAACTTTTTTAATTATGTTGCTTGGCCCAATATCGGTTTTCATTAGTTTAACCGATTAGGGATCAAGAATCTGCCGGAATTTATTTCGGGCCCTTGTTTACTTAACAGTTTTATGGTTTCATTATTGAATCGGATGACTATTGAGGGAGAAACTGATATAAATTTAAACAAAGCGATTTCTTTCTGAATTATTACAATAAATTGTTAGAAATTAAACTTATAGTCAACATGTATCTACCTGATGCAAAATGCATAATAAAAATAGTCACGTCATAAAATCATAGATACGATTTCTGGTAGTTAAACAAAAAAATGTCTTATTTTCAGGCATTGATATTTTACTTTAAAAATCATGAAGTCTAGTGGAAGTCGTGAAAATCTTTTAAAATATTCAACTTACCACCTACAGGCTCTTTCAATAAAAATGTTATCGCTCTTGAAATGGAATTTAAAATTGAATGCAAATGTGCCATAAAGAACTATTCAGCATAGACAATTTCCATTACATGTGTGGAATTTAAATGTTCATTGATTCATGGATAATATTAGTTAACTTGAAAAGAGGAATTTAGTCGTAAAATAATCATTGACAATCAAAATTTTGCTGTATTTTTTGTTACAAATAGTTAAATAATAAAAACAAAAGGAAAAAAAATCAAGGGAATACCATAATTGAAGTATCCTGACTATCTTGTAATGAAGTTTTCAGTGAAATGATACAAAGGCATTTACGAACAACCCCGAAAGGATAATAAAAATGTAAATTGCCAATCATATTGTCGGCGTCGACATTGCGGATTCGATTCGCGAAAATTACATGAATAAAAACAAATTTATGTCTCTATCACAATAGCTGGACTTTATGTGGTAACATCAAAATAATTCTGGTTTAGTGGTAAACAGATAAACTACGGATTCGAGGTTTGTATTTTCGTTAGATGGCGAAACTGGGGACTTCGTTCGGAATCACTACCGTATTTGAGCCTCATTTTGAAAACATTTTTTTCCAATAAATTTTAATTTCGATTTTTAATTAAACCTTAAATTTTTGTAAATCTTTTAATTTGTCTATATATTTATTTACACTTATTTTTTACATTATATTTTAAAAAAAATTAACAAAGGAAATAAATTTAAAAATACAATATAAAAAACAGAGACCCACTGAAGACGAGGTCTACGACCCAAGCCATCAGTGGTCAGGGCTCAAGAGAGAGGAACCTCCTCACAATACGCGCCGTGTCAAGAACGACCGCCTTCTGAATCAAGCCCTTTACCCAGCCGGGGAGCGAAAGCTTCTCTAGATGTCGGTCGAAGCTTTTCGCTATTAGACCGTGCACAGATACAACGATCGGAACAATGATGGTCGATTCAACACGCCACATGTCGGTCACCTCGTGGGCCAGGTCCAAATATTTTAGCAGTTTTTCTTTTTCTGCCTTCACAAGGTTCTCGTCATGTGGAATGGTGACATCGATCAGCACCGCCCGATGCGCATCCCGATCTATTATCACTATGTCAGGCTTATTGGCAGCAATAGTCCTGTCAGTGATAATAGATCGGTCCCAGTAGAGAGTTATATGACCATTATCGAGAACCGGCTGAGGCCAATACTGGTAATAAGGTACGGCGGCTTCAACAAGGTCGTATTTCAGAGCAAGTTGCTGATGAATGATCTTAGCTACTTGGTTATGCCTGTGCAAGTACTCGCCGTTAGCAAGACGGGAACAACCGGAAACGATATGTCTAATAGACTCTCCCGGACGGTGACATGCCCGACAAATGTCGACCGTCCCATCCTTTAGAATATATTTACGGCAGTTGTTCGTCATGATAACTTCGTCCATAATTGCTAAGACAAAACCTTCAGTCTCTCCGAAGAGGTTACTGTATCGTAGCCAGGCCACGGAGGCTAACTGATCTACATCGGGACCCGTAAGGGCCCGGTAGAATCGACCGTGTAGTTCCTTGCTCTTCCATACGTCCGTGCGATCCGCCACACTCATCACCTTCGGCGCTCGCCAATTCCCGTTCGCTAAGGATAGCGGAGTGAGTCCTTTATCGACTGCTGCTACATCACGGTACATACCCACATTCACCTTTAGGAAATATTCCCGAAGGTTGTATATCTCTCGGTTGTGCAGATCCTTGGCATTTAACATGCCACGACCCCCACACTTCCGAGGTATATACAGCCTCATAACAGATGAGCGTGGATGGTGCATCCTGTATGCCGTCAGCAGTCGCCGAACTTTTCTATCCAGGGCATCCAGTTCTGATTGCGTCCACTTTAGAATGCCAAAGGAGTACGTCAGTACAGGCATGACCCAACCATTGAAGGCTCGGATTTTGTTTCCGCCAGACAAGAGGCTTTTCAAAACCTTTATCAGGCGGCCGAAGAACCGATCCCTCACCGATTGTTTCATATCTGCATCGGCGATACTCAAAGCTTCGAACATTCCAAGGTATTTGTAGGTTTCCGACTCAGACAGAGATCTAAGCACCTCACTCTGGCTAAGTTGCAAACTCTCCGAGTTTACAACTTTACCTCTCTGTATATCTATGACCGCACATTTATCTACTCCAAACTCCATTCCAATAGCTTTACTAAAATTGTCGGTTATTTTGAGTAAAGATATTAAGTCTGGTTTTTTAGTAGCAAATAATTTGAGATCATCCATGTACAAGAGATGTGAAATGGGCTCACCCCCTCTCTTGAGTCGGTAGCCTAGCGTTGAATCTCCAAGTAATGTACTTAGAGGATTAAGCGCCAGACAGAACCACAAAGGACTCAGACTGTCACCCTGGAAGATACCCCGCTTTATCCTTATCAAGCTCGGGGAGGCCGGAGAGCCAACATGTCCTGGTTGACGAAGAAACGTAGACCACTGACCCATGCATGAACTAAGAAAGGAGCGTAGCGTGGAATGTACTTTATAAAGCTCTAAAACTCTCATTAGCCATGAATGGGGCACCGAATCGTACGCTTTCTTATAGTCTATCCAAGCCATGTGTACTCCCTTTCTGCCTCGACGAACTTGTTGCGTAATGGCCATGTCTATGAGGAGCAAATCCTTAGTACCTCGGGATCCTACCTTACATCCATTCTGAGAAGGTGACATTATGTCATTTGCCGAAATATGTATTTGAATTTTGTTTCTCAGGATGGATGTAAGTAGCTTATAGATGGTTGGTAAGCATGTTATTGGTCTATAGTTTTTAGGGTCCGAGGTATTGCCAGATTTGTATATCAGGTGAGTGACTCCCGATGTCATGAAATCTGGGAGGGTTCCCGACTCAAGGGCTTGTTGAAACTGAGCAGCCATACGCCCGTGCGAGTTGCGTATCCATTTCAGCCAGTAGCTGTGCAGCCCATCCGGTCCCGGACTTTTCCAGTTCGGGGCCGAACGTACCGCACAAGCTACGTCAATCGGCGTGATTGTAATGGAGTCCATATCTTTAATAGACTCGCACGCGCGCCCGACCGTCTCAGTCCACTCCCCCTCGGAGTGACCGATGGGCACCGACCAGATATTTTTCCAAAATGAGGTCATCACATCCTCATCAACTGGTGGGTGTCCATCGGTAACTCTTCCTCGAGAAGCCTCCCAGTCTCTGTAGACACTCTTCTGATTACTCTGGAAGACTCTATTCAAGCGGTACCGCTCCGATCTTATTCGATACCTACGAATACGGTTCGCCCATGCGCAAACCTTCTGCTTCCAGTAGTCAACACGCTCGACGACACGAGCCAGGTAGTCGTTCCTGCTGACACCGGTGTCAGCGAAGGCTCGGTCAACGAATCGCATTACGCGCGGGCGCGTGTTGCCTGCCTGGAAACAAATAAGCTTCGCTATAAGGGTCCTGGCTGCATCTATGCGCCTCTCGATTCTGCACTGCCATTGCGGCTTACCATCATGTCGGCGGTATGTCTGGTTAGGGTTCGGGAATTTTACCCCTGCCACGCGACAGACAGCAACCGCACCGCAGTACAGAACCGAGTGGGTGTCGATAAGGTCTTCAGTCGACTCAAAGTAAGGTTTTAAGATGCAGTCCAGGGCCAATACCAGCGAGACATTACGCTTACACATGGGCAGCCTCGGTAAACGTGGCCGCGACCATGGATGAACAAACCTAAACTCTTGAATAGAGTCCTCCAGAGCGCTCCTCAAACGCTCATCGTCCTGGATACTTGCACATGCCTGCACCTGAAGCTCCTCCGCTGGTGGTATAGGTTGGGTGACGGTGACATTTACCACATGTGTTGGTTGTGGTTCAGAAGGAGCAGGCAGTGCTTCATTGCGCAATCGGTCAAGTACAGTCTCATCCAGTAACTTTAGTCGCTGAATGGCCCGCACCTGATCCGAGAGTCGTTGCACTGTGACGTCCACAGCTGGGCAAAGAACCTGAAACATAGACAGCAACCTTGAACGGTACGCAGTGAGGTTAGTTCCTCCCTCCGTAGCCCTGTAGTACGCCCGCATGACATTTTTATTTAACTCTGGGGTCCATCTCATGCGTTGGCGCACTGCACCACTGGTAGCGGGGGCCGTAGACGAGCCATGTTGACGCGTTGACCCCAAGCCGACCGGTGGGCGGCCCCGGCGCGCAGATCTTGTTGTCCGGGGTTCGTGGTCGCTCGGTGTTTCGAGGCTCGTCGGGGAGTTACTACCTTCCCCTAACGACCGCGACGAATCTTCTCTGGATGGTGATTGTGCGCAGGCTAAGGCAACACGCCGGCATTCTCTTATGACGTTTCTTCTCTTCTCTTATTATTAAATGACGCTGTATTGCATTTTCAGCGAAAATATATTTTCTCCGTAAAATATGAGACGATTAAAAAATGTAAACAAAACAAGTTTTAGAACTGTGCTCAATTTTGGCTCCTGCCAGAGACTTGGCAAAAGTATACAAACCAATTTAGTTGCCGATCCCAGTTGAGTGAATAGCCTACTAATTCTAATTTTCAGTGTTTTTATTTCGGATTATGGACGTAATTGTTATAAAAATCACTCAAATCAAATTTGATTTTATCCTAAGTTGTACCTAGTAACAAAGATCTTCCAACAGTAATATAAAAAAAATTAGGTTAGTATACTAATACATAGAATTATATAAAAATCGCCAAACTCAAAAACACAGAGAGAGCTTTCACCAATTACATAAAAGTAAAGGACCACTTCAGATTCTATGTAAAGGTGATATAGGTAAGAAACTATATAACTAACAGAGCTGAGATTTGGTAATTTCATACTCCGTAAACCCGCAATAAACGCCTAATAACCACCCACACACGACATAATATACCATATTAAAACGGGCACCGTCCCATACAGCCCTACATGAATAGATTTTTAATTGCTACATACATTACTTACTATATAATTTAATTTAAAGATATCTACAGTAGAAATTTGCACCTAAAACAAAATCATGACACCAATTTGACGCTATAGATTTAATCTTACGATATCTTTTTCACAATAAAGGTGAATAAAGCTGGGTTATGAACGATTTATCATGAAATCAACAAAATAATTTTGTACGAGATAAGATTAAGGAAAATAAAAATTTAGGAAAATAAATGTCAAAAAAGTGAAAATATTATATTTTATCCTGTAAACGAATAAAGCTTTACTGTGTTGTTTAAAGTTCACTGGTGGTTTCAAATTGTATCTCATTATAATAATTATTATTGACAATGAATTTGATTCGCCACAGACCACAAAATACATCAGTTATTATGTTGTGTGGCTTAGCACATTGTTGCTGTGGCCAGTTCGACGAAGTTATTAGTTAAAAGCAAAAAAACGTATAATTACATCATGACTTTTTTTTTGAGATGGAGGAAATTGCCGAATATTCGCAAAAACCCAGCACGAGGTTATGCGGGCCGGCGCGACGCGTTACGCACTCGCTACTCTTTCCCGTCGCGCTGCCCCCGGAAATATACACCATGGGTACTCTTTACTACTATTTAACATACACGTCTTGAAAATGCCTGCTTAATATGCGAATTGTGTTATATCGCAAGAAAGAAAAGAATCCTAGAACGAAAAGAATGCTTAGTCACGGATTCTATAATGTAAACATGGAATAGTTGAACTCTTCAAATAGTTCGTAACATCGCACATTGCACAATGTACAATATAGTACATAGAGTACATAGTTGCTCTGGCACGCCTCGCCAGTAATTTAAGTCACCGGAATTAATGTTCGGGTACGTTTCAATTCGGTACCGTATTAAATTTTCAATTGTAGGTATTAAAAGCTATAAAGGGCGCTATCGTGCTATATTCCGTGGTTAAGTCGCCCACTTTAGGTTAACAAGTATGTTACTGACGTTCATTTTGAAATTAACATGTCAAGGAGATGGAAGCTTATAAAGTTTACTACTATATATCAACTTATCAACTCTATTGTTCGAATTATGACTGTAGTATGTTAAGGATTAAACTAAGTGTTTCTTATTTAATGCATTTGTTTTTGCCTTTTCTGGAGAAATTTAGTGGTTAAGTAGAAGGTATATCATTGTGTAATAATGAATTTTCATATGAGTTTTTGTTGTGAATGATAATTGAGTTAACCTAAAAATTTAAAGGTATTCATTCTGTCTTTTGATTATAATGTTTCAAAAACATCAAGCGAAGGATGATGTAGCCTACGATATTTGATTTTGCTTGGTTTAGTGGAAGATACAACACAACTTTTTGGTAACGTTAAAGTTTCTTTGCAACAAAACAATCATTCACCGTTCACTAAAAATGACAGCTTTGTGTTGTGATTACAATGAAAAAATAATAAATTAAACTCAGCTGGAGGCGTTCCGTATCCGACATAATGTGGACGACAGAATGGCCGTAAAAATTGTAGGTATGTCTGTTGAAAAATGGAGCAATAGAGCAACATTTTATCCACCGTCCTTCTCGATCCATTAGCCCAAAGTCCACGCCGATCACGTCCGATGCCAATTGAATTCTTTCATTTCTTCCGTAACTGATTCCTAAGAATTCTTTGTTCAATATAGTCTGAAAATTAATAGCAACGGCTTTATGTTAGTGATCATTTTTACACTCGCAGAAATTATTGATATTTTTTTATAAATTATGCAAAAACTGTATGAGTAGAGTTCAGTAGAGAAAACCTGAATACTTGCACACTAATGTTGTCATTATGAGTTTTTGTTCAGTGCATGTTAACACACAAAAACACTGTTTTACTCGTAACAGGCGATTCCATAGTACTAACGGTGTACTATCAGATTCCGTATAACATTTCTGCGTTTGGTTTCAAGACAAACAATCACATACGTCACTCACTAAGATAACAACCAATCTCAAAGTGGGAGCTTCGCGAATCGCGTCATACCCAAAACCCCAGATAACACCAAATTCCCCGACTATCTATTGTAATAAAAAATCTATGGGGGTCAGGTTGATGACCTAAGAAATCCTCAATACAGTTGAAAATTGTATGCTAACAGAAGTGATCACAGCCAGATTTGACCCGTTTTTATTAATTCACCAACCAAAGTTCGGGGCACGTTCGTTTTACGAATCATGTAAATTGAAGAGCACGGGAGCATTCGTTTGTTATCACCCTCGAGGCGGTTTTGTTGTCTAAATCTGTGTGATATTATCAATCCGCACGGCACACGGCGTGACCTGACTGCCTGTCATGTTTTCAAAATTAACAAGGGTGTCGCGCAGCCTGTTTGATTTGAAACGCTTCATCGACTTATATTTAACATTCTGTTTTACACGTTTAGCTGTTAATCTCCATATTTGTTGGAACGAAGTTCCTTATCGCGCGTTGTGAAAGGGGGCTAGACGGAAAAAAATCTTACGAAAAGTTGTCAAGTCACATTTTTTGTTTTAGATGATTATCGCTAGATGGCGCTGTGATCAAAATCTTTTAAAACACGTTCCTTATCGCGCGTTACGTTAGGAAAAAAAATATAAGATATATTTTAAGGGACTTCGTTCTATTCGGGTGTCCCATGACACCTCTCAAGTTTTTTTAATATAAATATGACGTGCTATTAAAGATTAAAATCAATTATTCTCAAAATTAATTTCTATAACTTTAAGTAGAAAAATAAAGGTGGTAAGCGAGGTTTGTGTAAATTAGTTCAGTATGGTTTGCTTAATTCTGAATCCCCGCGGCTAATAATTTAATTCCTCTGTAAAATTAAAAAAGAACATTCATAAAGACTAAGAAAATTGAGGCAAACATTCATAATGAACTAGAATTTCTAATCATACTAATCAAGATGGTTTTGTATAAATCTCCATATTATTCAATTATATATCTATTCAAAATTATTCATGTTGAACTTGATTAACTTAGTATGAATCGATTTCTTATTAATCTGTGGGAGTGGGATTATAAAATTTAAAAAAGTAGTATTTTACTCTAGAATGTATAATTTTTGTGTACCTAATTATGTATGTAATTGTTATTGCAGTTTTATTTTGTTAAATATGTACCTATATGTGTCGGATAGTACCTACCTTTCTGTTTCTTCCTACAGTAACTGTTAACTTAATAAGACTACGTTGAAAAGCTCAGAAATATAAATTTAATGTACGCTAAATTATGCAAGTCACAACCTTAAAGTTAACGACTTTGTGAAAATTAAAGTGATTTTAGTTATAAACTGTTCTAATTACTCACATTTTCTTGTTTTCATTATAACAAAGTAGTTGATCCGCGCAACTTTGCCTGAGTCACAAAGGGAGGCAGTTGTTACCTATTTTTTCGTGTATTTTTTTTACTTTGGGTTATATTAGTGGTCTTTAAATACGGATTTTTCTTTAAAGTATATTATCCTATAGCCTTCATCGATTAATGAACTATCCAACACTGAAATATTTTTTCAAATAGGACCAGCATTTCCTGAGTTGGGCGCGTTCAAAAAAACAAACTCTTTAGCTTTATATATAGTTTAGATTTCCACGTATCTAAATTCAGCTTTTCATCGATCTTATCTTCTAATTGATCTTGCAGAAAGCCGATGACTGGAGCTAAAACTATTCTCACTAATCGACGAGTAGTGACTTAGCGGAAATGATTTGTTTGTTTATTTTCCCTAGTTCAGATGAAAAGGGAAACCGAAAGTCCGATGGAACTAGTTACGAGTACTATTAAAACTTTTATGAAACTATAACTTAATTGCATGTTTAATATAAGTGATGGTAAGAGTTGTGAATTGTGTTTTATTTGGAAAAGAAATATATTCCGTTCCGTGTTCACAGTTTTAAAATACATACTTACCTATGTTCAAAAATAACCTAGTTTTACTTATTTTATGTAGGTATGTGTTTGAAACACTTAGTAAGACATTATCAAATAACAATACTGCAACTTGAACTTTTACGTATTAAAACTGAAAATGAGAATATAACCGAATTTCGGACTATTTATAAGCATAATAAAGATGATACATAACTTAAACATTAGACTCATCATAAGCTACTGCTACGCTAACTGAAGAGTGAGAACCATATCCGTCAGCGTCAGAAAGGCAGACAAAGACAAGGAGGTTTTCCAACTTGTGGCTACAACTCTAACAATCCTTTGTCGTTAACGAATTTACATCAAACAAAGCGAACCGCAAAGCCATCAGGGACGCTTGACGCAATAAGCATAATGCAATAAATCATAATTAGTGAGGGGCACCGAAAACGGTCTCTCAACAAAGTTAGGGACATAAATTAACCCACAACCCATTAGGTGCTTAAATATTAAAATTGCTAGGACTTGGGCGATGGTTTCAATCGTAAATTTTCGATTTTTGGTATCGGTATCGTTAAATATGGGTAGGTCGTCGTAATGTGCAGTTTATGATTTTGTTTTTTGTGCTTTTGGTTCGTGAATGGTTTTCACAATTTAAGGAAACTTCGTTTCATGTCCATTTATTAAAACGATTTTTTACTACTTTAGTAATCATATGATATTACAATACTTAGTTACTGACAAATACACGATAAGAATGATTAAAGAATTGATTATTTTTTTCCCCCTAAACATGTTTCTTTTCTAAATCAGGAGACCGTAAATACGTGTATTGAAGCTCAAAAAACAATATCTTTTAATATCTATACATACTGATTCCACCGATTTCCGGCGCCGGTAGGGTTATGCCCATAACTCGCGATCAAGAGAATTGTAGCCTACCATTATTGTATTGCGTTTTCATGTAAAATGACCCTTCACCGCAACGTCAAGAATACATAATTATGTTTTTTTAACTACTGTATTTGCCAATATGTAGGTAATAAGATAATAATATCATGGACATTGGATAAAATCACGAGACATAAAATCATTATTTCGGTAATTTTAAATTGACTGTAATCAAAATATTCGCGAGTACTGCATTGTAAATAAAACAACATTTTGAACATATTATGAACAAAATTATTCGTGGTTACTGGGTCATAAGTGTCATATTATTCATATTATTCATATTCATATAATAGAAGTTTATTAATGACGGTACTACTAATCACTTACCACTAGACGGTTAAGGAGTGGTTAGGATGGTCCAATGCTTCTAGATGTCTCACTTTTGCAGTTTAAAATGACAAATTGAAATTAGTAACAAAGGACAATTATTTTGATAAGATTTTTAGGTAATTTTAACAACAAATACTACATTACACGGTTGGTTTATTTCCAGTACATTATTAAAGTCACATAATCTTAGTGGAACAATCTGAGTTACCCTGAATCTTCACAAGACAAATGACAGTACCTTTGCACAATATGTTGATGTGGGTAAGGCGTCGTCTACTGAATGTGACACTCTGCTTAATTATGATATTTGTCGTTATTGTTATAAAGTAACAGCTTGTGAAAGTCAACTTTCTGTTTATTAAGCAAATGCGTCTTCTTAATGTTTCTAACGTAAGTGGAAATAAAATTTATTACAAGATAGCAGTCATCTACAATTTAATTAGAACGTTTTTCATTTTTAATTTAGGTTTCAAATGAACTCCTTTCGTTTCCCGAACGCTAGAACAAAATATTGTCACAATATCTGTAATCAGTTATATAGTTTGTAAATACTGAAAACCGTTGCTCGAAGACCTCTTTAATATCAAGGAATAACTGACCGAAAAACTCTTGCTTACAGTATTAAAGGTATATCATAGTAAAAATGTTTTCTAAAAGTAGGTAATTAAATCGTAAATAAAGCAATCCAAAATAATTCAATAAAATTTAATGTAAAATTCGTGCTTTTAATTAAAGGTAATATTATTCTTTAATTTAAAGTCTGCATGACCCAACAAATATTTTTCATACGCTTTATAATATGAACCTACTCGTAGGTACCTCACTATCGTGTCGACCTCAAAACCTGGCCGCAAATAGACTCAGTAATGAAATTACGCTCAGTACGCTGAAACACCATAGGAATTTTGTTTAATCTCTCGTTTAAAACAGCACTACTGAAATTAAATTTCATCACACGCGCATGTTCCTCAGTAATAAAAATACTTGTTTTATTTTAATTCGGATTTTTCAGGCGTTTTGTAAAACTACTGATGTTTATCTTACAGGAATGTTTGAACGCGTAAAAAGCTTACAACGTTAAATTATTACTAAAGCTGGCCTCTAAATATGTTGAGATTTAATGTGTTTTCGTTTGAGATATGTTTACAAATACACACTTTATAGTCAGTAACAGGATTGAATACTAATATTGTTACAAATTGATTACAAATTTTAAATCTTATATATAAAAATGAATTGCTGTTCGTTAGTCTCGCTAAAACTCGAGAACGACTGAACCGATTTGGCTTATTTTAATCTTGAAATATTCGTAGAAGTCCAGGGAAAGTTTAAACGGTAAGAAAATTTCCTTATGTGACGCAGACGAAGTTGTGCGGGCTAGCTAGTCTGCAAATAAAAATATATATAACTAGGTAACCCGCGCAACTTCGTCTGCGTTACAAAGGGGTTCAAAAATTGTAGCCTATGTGTTATTCTGATGTATAAGCTATATTGTGGTAAAGTTTCATTCAAATCCATTCAGTAGTTTTTACGTGAAAGAGTAACAAACATACATCCATACATCCATACATACAAACTTTCTCCTTTATAATATTATTATGATTAATAATATAATGAAATAATGCCAAAATTATTACCAAATTATAGGTAAACACTGCAGTACCATTAGCATCCAAAAATTGACTTCCATTTACAAAATAAATACGAAATAATTAACATCCAACGAATTACGTTCGTCGCACTCGAATACATTTTAAACAACGTCCATTGTACAATCTGGTGCTATTCATTGTGCTTCCTGTACGATATTGTACAACTTTTATAATGAGAAAACTTAAATATTAATAATTTTATGTATGTGAGCGAATCAATTTTCACCTTTATTTAGGTTACTGTAGAATAAAATGTAGTTTATTTTCAAAGTTCATTATTAATTCCATAGTTTATTTGTTTCACATTATGAAAACGTTCATTTCAATGGAAAAGGGTACAAATCCGGGAAGGGTCAGGAACCCAGTGAAACACTGACTGTCTAGACCTAATTAAGGTTCAAATGCTTTTTTAGACAGCTTTTTTAGACAAGAGGAAATCACTGGGTTTCCATCTATTCCGCAGGTAGGGTATGTGGAAATCGAAGAGCACTAAAACCTCCTGATCCTGGCTGAGGACAAAACCCAGCATGGAATTGGGAGGAATGACGCGACGTGTTGCACACTGAGACTTACGTCAGCCCCGAGGGTTCAAATATTTAGAGTGGTTTAATTCCTAAATTCCTTAATTGCATGGCGAAAGAATAAATGTTAATTACAATAAAAATAATCACTTATTATTCATCTCATTAAATATTTTTCGATAATAGCGACAAGCAAGCTAAAGTTAAAGTTCCCTAAACTAAGTAAAATAATAAATAAATCTAAACATAAAAATAATCTTAGTCACTCAGTCACCTTGAAGCATAATTTTAATTTTAGATCAAAATTACGATAGAGCCCAGTGGGAGTCGAGATCGAAAGAAATTCGTCCTCTTAAACGATTTTTCCTAACCTAAAATCACGGACGGATTATTACAAGAGTGCCTATCGACCTCAAAACCTTTTTCACGTGTTTTTAAAACAAGACATTCGTGATTATGTGCTGTTCCATAATATAAAAAGTTCTAATATTACTCATAGTAAGGTAACCAACATACCTATTGTACGAACATTTATGAACCTAAATCGATCCTATTCAAATTCAGTAAAAAGTTTTCACTTTGTTTACACATTTTTTTACACTACTTTAACTATGCTTAGCCTCATACAATAATCTAGCTTATATATAGAGTACAGTGACATTGCGATAACATTTCCTATAACATAATATAAATAAAAATAAAAGAGTAAACCGAAAATAGATAAAGCTATATTTGCGAAAACAGAAAACAACCAAAAGAGGCTCAATACTTGTCTTTCGAATCGATCGAAAAGTCAGATGAGTATAAACACAAAAGAAAAAAGCAATTCCAATAATACTTCGATTACGTCGAGATAAAGGCGCCTACATTCAATAAATAAATAAACGTTATACATTCAGCGAGACCAAAATAAAATTTTCTCTTATTATTAAGCCAGAAATATTGCGAAGGACAAATACAATCCAACTTCTCTTTGTCGTTCAATCAATCAGCATCCTTCTTAATTAATATAAGAAACGTAATATTTTGTATTGGGATAAACTCGGCGTAAAATATTTCATGGCAGACAGAAGACTTTGCAGAGACTGTGACAAAGTTCTATCCATTTTGGTTTCAATTAAAATATCACTAGGAGCTTGTGTCTAATGATAATCATTGTAACGTGTTTATGAGAACTGTAGTTTTTGGGTCCTCCGAGATTTTTATGAGTCGGTTTCTTATATTTTCTAAATCACAATAACAATACAATAATATTAAATATTTTCTAATGTGACAAATTTTGCCGTCCATAGACTTAATGTAGACTGAAGAGGATATAATCCTCCAGCCAGTCATGGGGGTCTTCGTGTCCCCATTCTAGGCGGAGGTGAAGGCGTGTAGTGGTGTTGCTGGTTTATTCCCCTTCTTGGGGTATTCCCATGGTCTGGTCTCTTTGGATTGGTATGCGTTTGCTGTGATGTCCAGCTCCGGCCAAGTCTTCGCCCATTCTGGGCAGTCTTGAACCGAAAGGCCACAGTAACGAAGAAGCGCATAATCCTCTTCACATATATTTATTATTTACAATTTGTTAACTTACCTTATAGTGAATCGAAATTGTTATGTCAATCCAATTGTCCCCAGGCATAGCAATTTCACAGGTTCCACAATTAGTTAACACGTTCCCTGCGGTACAGATTTATCTGTACTTTCCATTACTGCGTTACGAGGCGTTTTAAACCTTGTCTTAAACCAGACGTTGTGGCGGCACGAGGCTTATTAAACCCCACCGCCCTTAAAAGACCAAAATCCTTTTTTTGTCGCCAAATATGACAAATTGTACGGCTTTTGTCGCGATTTTATACAACATTGAGTGTATTAACCTATATCTGCCGCCGCCCGTGGATAGATTATTTAGTTTAGATTCTATAGGTAAAATAAAATGTGGGATCTGATGTACCTCGTACCGCACTGAAAAATAGCAGATTTTCTTAATATTTAGTGATAGGAAAACAAATATCGATTTTATTTAATTGTATGTCAAAATTATGGATGTTTTTCATTAAAACACGTCAAGCAATAATATTTTTTGCAAATAGTGCATTCTGTGAGAATTTTCTTCACTTTTTTGTCAGCCTCACGATTTTGTCAATTTTTCATAACATCCTACACATCTCTTTTTCTTTGATCCTTTTTCGAGATGATGTGCATTGTAATTAACTTTCTTCGGCAATGTTTCGATATAGTTGGCAGCAGTCTTTCTTCGTCGCGTGCGCAGCCTGGCATGCGTTGCACAACACTAACCTCGTGAAGCTAGCGTACAGTGCGGTACGAGGTGCGCGGGGGTACGAGGTGTTCTAAACCTCGTTCCGCACTGTGTTAGAATTTTGTTTGTTCAGTGCGGCACGAGATCTAAAAAACCCGGTATTAAAATAGGTAAACCATAGAACTAGGAATCAATAGCACATCTCAGATATATAGTTATCTCTTTCCTGTACTGAACCAGATGGAAGTTATGCCTCCCGCACGAACGGGAAGTTCACATTTTTCCTTGCCGCAGGAACGTCGGGACGTGTACAGGGCGTTTTAAGCCTTGTTTCGCAGTTAACGTGTTAAAGGCTGAATGGACATGGAATGTGTGTACATTAGAATAGTGGCAGTATTAATCTAGGCGGAGTGCATGCTCTCTCGGTGAGGCCGCTCGGTCCCAGCTTTATTTGCATTAACGACAAGGTCCGCATCCTGCTTCAATTTGCGAGATTATGTAAATTGCGATACAATGCCATAATTTAAATTAAACGTCGAAATATTTTAAAACCGAGAAAATCAGGTGGATGGGGAATTAATTTCATAAGAACATACTGAGTCACAAAGTAATAAGGGTACATAACTGATAAAAAAATTTACAATACCTACATCTTTTGTTATATTTTTACTGATTCTAAAATAGTAAAGTCGAATACAGAATACTAGGAAATAATAATGTAGTTTGAATCCTTTTGAATGGGTTTCGTTCAACCCGAGCTCAAACGATATACTTTATAAATAAACTGTGGAATAAAAATGAAACCACGCAAACATAACGCAAACCTCGACGTATTCTGAAATAAAAATCCAATTAAATTAATATGCATAAGGTTTGCATGTCGTCTTTACTTAGAAAGTCAGGTCAAAAGGGTTATTTCCTTTAGTAAATCGCTATAGCGCGAAGACGAGTACACCCGCATACATAATGTATGTATTACACATGGCCTCTCCGAAAGAAATGCTTTCACTACATTTACTTGAGCTCGTACTCGCGTAAATATGGAGATTAGGTAACATGCATTTGTATATTCTTATGGTAATGAAATAATTATTACGCTATTTAGGTACGATTTTCTATAGATCTTTAAGATTATGACTTTTTTTTTTTTTTTTTTGACGGGAGGAAATCGCCGGTCTTCCACTCGCCCCGCGAGTGGGGTATGTGGGTGTCGAACCGCACCAAAACCTCCCGCCTCTCACGCTCGACATCCGATGAAGTAGGGGTGACAGGATGCGTTCGCGATTGTCGCTCACGTATCGCCCCGTCACCCCCGGACGTCGAACCGGCAGCCGTCGGTGAGAACGACCACCGGCTCACTCGGTAAACGGACCTTACAGTCCGCTAAGATTATGACTTAGATAATTTCAGATCTGTATGATGTAAGCATGTGTGTATATTTCCATATACAACGTGTCCCAAAATTCAACGATAAGCGGGTGCCAAAAGGTTGACCTGCTCATGAGCACTTAAGGCAAAATAATAAAAAAAAATACCTAAATTTTTTTAGTTACAAAAATTATTTAAAATTCTTTGAAAATGTACACCTTGTATGATATTTTGAAGATTTTTTGTATCGGATACCTAAGTAGTACTACTATTCACCACAACTCTTAAAAACACTATAATGCCCGCAGTTTTTACACAAAAATTATCAAAATATTTTTTTCCCTCAAATTTTTACTTTCAGTCTACTTTAACTCATGGTCTGCAAAAAAAAGTATGAACACCGTTATGGCAAGTGGTTTTCAAAGTTGACGCAACTAATCAAGATTCCAAAATAGTATAATACCCTAAGATAGCTCACAAAAAATATATGCGTACCATTTGTAAACAAGAACTAAATTTCGTAAATGTTCTTACTAACACTAAAAATATCTTATTACAGTTTAAAAAGTAATTCGCCTACTTGTTACAGACATTGAAGCAGCTGAAGTTTCAATATAAAAGTATTGTCGAACAAGTAACTTTCTGAATATCGTGTAGGTTTATTCCACACCTACCGTGCATGTGAACACACATGTTTCAGGAATATATCAATAACATATCACTTAGCACAGCCAGTGCGTTTCCCACGACAATACCATGCATTACATACTGCAAAAATAGATGTTTCTTTGGTTACATTTGTCACATTTCTCTCTCATAAAGAAATAGACTAAGAGCACATTGATACGACCAAAACTCATAAAACCTTATATTTTTTAAATCATAATACATTATGTTTATAATCTCGGTATCGAAATAGTACCGAATTTATGATGATAATAGTATTGGGTAAAGTTTTTCTTAATTTAATGTATTCTATCTCGTTTTTAAAATTAAGTGTGAATCTAAAATGAGAGCAAGAAACCAAAAGCGTATTCAAGAGATGGAGCGACAATTGCATATAAGCACACCCCAGTGAAACATTTAGCCTCGGACGACGAGATTAAAAATGAATAAATGAATACTCTTTATTGCATCTAAAACGAAAGGACAGGTAAAAAACATACTTTACTCATTTTTAAAATAATTGCATCACAAAACAAATTGCATAATAAAGATGTTTATGAATATAGATTCCAGTGTCTCCCTAAAGTTTACCTGAAAAAAAAATTCGATAATCCAAAATCTAATCTAACAAATGAACGTATACTATAAACAAATTTTCAGAGTGTTTATTGTAATAACACGTATTAATTGAAAACGATGTATTGCTTCCTGTCCTGAATACTAAATCCGAAATTAATTTGCTTTCAAATAAATCGTAACTGTTATTGCACACGTTAAATTCACACGAAGCGATTCAGTTGTAAATTGGTTAAGTTATCTAAACTAAGCTTGGAACTTGATATTATATTCAAATGTGATATAAGTTTGTTGAAGGACTTCAAGTCAAGGCTGATAAAATTAAGTTATCTTCCTTTAGTTTGCGAACTATGATTTTAATATATATTTTTTTGGTATCTTATTAGTAACGGGGAATGAATAAATTATAATTATGTTTAATGCTACGTAAGATAAATAACTCCATGAAAAAAAATCCAGATCTCCAAAAAAAGAGACACCTAAAACGACTGACGAACGATAACCACAGTTTTTTGACTATTTCAAACACCTATTAAACTTATACAATCAATAGATCGTATTTGTTATACTAATACCTATCTACTAAATTATTGTTTAGCACCAAAAAGCAAAATATGATGACTATAAATTCACAGAAAGTTAAATAATCCCAAGTTTAATCACGTTCATGCATAGTTTTAGCATCCAAAACATATCTAAATTCATAGAAATACTGATTCAACCCATTTCACCCGTAGTTGTTTATTGCATTATTGAATACACACGGAACGTTGTTGTAATTTGGTTAAGTTTATTGATTTAGCAATCAGCATACAAGCCGCTTGTGATTGTGTAATTCCGATTTGATGAGAGAGTTGTGGATGTTGATTGATTATTGTATACAAGTCCTGATATTAGACTAAAAAATATTAGAAGAATGGATTGGCCATTCTAAAATGAATATGTTTTATAAATACAATGCTAAGGGATGTCCTTTTCGAGACTTTGAGGTCTTTATCAAATGAGTATGATCATCTACTTTTTGATCGAATCTACGTAATACATTCCACGCTAATAAGAATATAGTTAAAATAATAATAGCAGGATTTTTTAACACTAAATAGATTTAACAAAAGCCTGATACATGATATAACGATCTTAAAGTGTTATTTTTCAGCAATGTTATTTTCAAGAATAAGTGTGAATTTCTCTACAAAACAATTTCAATTAGAGCCAAAGTTTTCCTTATTTCCAATTGTCTTTTGATTAATCAACGTCGTGGAGTTAAATTAGCTTTCTGTTGGCTTACCTCACTAGTATTCTCACTTCAGAGTCATTTCATGTGGTCGCCGCTGTGGATTCTGGTTACAAGTAAGTTATAGTAGTAGGAGTGAGTTACGGACTGTGGTTACTACAATTTAAGCGAGTTTGTTTTAGCAAAACGTGACTACTACGACAAAGTTCGATTCAACTTTAAAATAAGCATTGATTTTTCAATTAGTTTCACATTTAAAAATTGTTCACAATATTAAACATATTATATGTTCATATTAAACATTTTACAGGTTTTCAGAAATCATTGTTTATAAAGAAACATTAATTGTTTCAGTCGAGGTGACCTAGTTTCTATCTCGCTAATTGTAAACAGTATAAATTAATTGGCACACATTATGACTACTTGCATGTGGTGTGATAACTGAATTGAAACATAATTTCCACTATTACTCGCTATTAAAACGATAATTCTAATTTACGATGTTGATTCATTTGTAAATTTTCAATTTTAGAATAGCTTCCGAATTTAGGTTATGAAGAATAAAACTCAAATATAGGGAATATAGAATAAAGGTGTTTATTAGTTTTGTGATGTATGAGCAGATGACCTCCGGCTTAGATCAAACCGGTGTTTATTGGGAACAATATAATGAAAATGTCGACGGCCTGTAGAGATTTATGTGGGTTTTGTAGCTTATTTATATTGTTTTTTATTTATGTCATCTATTTACTTATTTCTTACATTACATCTTAAAAAAAAACATAATTATATAAATTGATATATTGTAAAAAAATATAAATTGTTGTACATAAAAAATGTATAATTTTTTATTATACATTAAGTATATACATAAATAATTATACATTTTTTATGTAAAAAATGTATAATTTTTTATGTAAATACTTAATCCGTAAAATAACCTATTAATATGTGAGATTCAAATAAACTATTTCAAATAAACTCAACTCTAAATAACTTATAAACAACAATATCGCCAATAAACTTCAAAGTACATTTATAACTACTACTAACTCCCTTTTTATCTCAACAAAAGTAAGACTATTTTAATAAGACATCTAGTAACAAAACGGTGGAGTTAATAGGCACGGTGCGTATTCGTCCCTCCTCCTGATAATGGCCTCTTCCGGCCATTTCCGCCTTTCTTCCCTGATAAATGGGCGACCATCTTGATAATAAAACGCTCACCGTTATATAGTTTGCACCGAATAATTGACTTCATTAAAAACTCTGAAGACTGTTGAATGTTCTTGACTATCATTACAGGTTAGGTACGTCAGCTGAGCCGTTTTATTTTTAAGTTTTACCTTTAAAGTATTTTTTCACGATAATTAACCTGAGTAGGAAACGTAATTATAATTAAAACTTTGTTAATGTGTGCTGACACCCTTTTTTATTTTGTCAGCAACGTACTTTCTGTTGTCCGTAATTTAATATCATAAGTGACTGTATATTTAAAACTGCCTCTTTAATTTAGTTTGTACCAATATTTAGTTTTTTTTTTGTTTTACTTATCTAAACTTACCCCACTTATTTTAAAGCATGCTATATGGATCATCCCAGCATATAAACAGATCTCGAAAGTCTCTGTAATGCCAATATCTGCCAACCAATAATGAATATGGTCTTGATACTATAAAGTGTTTCTAATTACAATTTTATTTTTGCATGAATATGCGAGTTCATCAATGATGTATGCTAAATTTTAGAGCGATTAGGCGTGCCGCTGGGGATTATGTATTAATCATGGTTTACTTGTTACGAATTCATGTCTTGTGTAGATTAAATTATGTAATTAATTACGATAGAAACGGTGGGAAATTAATTTGCTGAATCGTTTATTAAATAAGTAGGTTTTGTCTGTGTTTTCGTACGTGGTTTCATTCAAGTCAAATGAAAAGATACAAAAAAATTGTGCGTGTTTTTTTTCTTTAAAACATCTAATATTAAAACGAAATTAACGTAATGGATTATCAATACATAATGTTCAAAAACCACAACATTTACGATTTCTGTCATAAAATTTTCATAACGCAATATTTTAAAAACATTTGCATACACACAACGAATTCCATAAAAATGCTAATTCGAAATTAGAGCGAATACGCATTCATGAAGCTCGGCCTGCTCAGATGGGAAATATGATAAACCACTCACATCTGAGGATATCAAACAACATACGTACTGCTCAACTATCTTTAGATTGTACCACAATGAGCTCGGCATTTGCACGAGATATGTAAAGTACTTAAACGTAATGATACGACTCAGAGGGAATACATTACATGAAATTAGCAAATTCAGTTTCTGAACAACAATAGATACAGTAATTTAAATTAATCGATTAATTTATGAATTCAAGTTTGTTCTCCAGGCTTTTTTATTACCATGTAGAAAGACGAGTCAAGGGGTCACCTGATAAGTGGTAGCCGTCGCTCATTGACCACTGTAATGTTTTTCTCTTCTCTTGCATGGGTTCACAGCCTTACAAAACTCAATTCAAAACTTTTACATAATCTAGCGTATGTATGATTATTTAATAAATGTACAAGCAAACTGCAATTTGTATGTACCTATAGGTATTATAATGAATTGTACCAACATTTTTTCAAATAATTATGTCAAAATATTATTTTACTTACATTATCATTTTTGTAAAAGAGAGTTATGTGCTTTATTTCTATTTTAAAGTATGTTTTCCGAATTGAATGAGCATAAAAGTTTAAGAATACTCGTCCATAAAATATTTTTAACATGCCATGAAAATTAAATTTCGTAAAGTTTGTAATAAAACTTGTTATTTCCAATTTTATTACCCCTATCACTGAATCCCGATCATTATTTGTTATTTCAAAAACTTTTATGACGATTTCTTACAAACATAATAAACCTTTAACCTTCAATTAAAATTTCAATAATAACAGCCCCTTTGCTCGGAGATGGAATCCGAGATGGGACGAAGAGGGTAACCATTATTATTAAATGAAATTAATCTTAAAAGATCATCTTGAAATCGATCATTCTGCTTCGGGGTCAGCTTTTATCAATTTAGGGAAGTCAATAACAAACAACAAAATCTTCCTCGGCTATTTTAGTTGAAGGTATAACTTGTACCTTTATTAATTTTTGTATTTAATTTATATTGTTATTTTTAATGTTACATAATCAGCACCATTCCCGGCTGAATGATATCCTTTCTCGCGGTGGTTTATACTTATCAACACTTAGTTTATTAGCTTTACGAGTACAATCAAAAGTCATTAAGAAATCCAATCATGTTTGAGAAGGTTTCAGCGACCGCTAAGTATAACTGTACCTACCTGTTAACTAACAATCGACTATTTGTATCAATAACTCAGGCTTCTTTTAATGTTCGGTCTTCGTACAACCAATAGGTCAAACGCCACTAATATATCAAAGTAATTGATATCTGACGTAATTATAATCTTGAATATTTATTGCGACGTACTAGGGAAATGTGGGTAGTGGAGGGTCCATAATAAATCACCGTTAAAAGGCTTTATTGTTGCCGCCACTGACAAAGGCTCTCTGGCTACGTAATGGCACGTGCGTGCTGAATTAAAACGTGTTCAGTCGCATTTCCGGCACAAGGAAAGCTGCTACACGACTTTTAATCCATTTAGTCTCGTAGCGTCGTTATGCACTCGCTGAGTGAGGTTTTTATTAACTTTTGTAGCATGTGTTTCAGCCGTTGTAGCTGCGATACTGCTATAAATGTGGGACATGTGGACATTATGGGGACCATAAAAACTTTTTAAGTAATTTAACGAAATTGGGTAGCGTTACATGGAGAGTGACGTAGAGTGGTGCTGAACTATCAAGAATCTGATGTAATGGGTTTTTTGTGTCAGAAATCGCGAATAACCTTAGTATATTTGTAAATATTGTTAATTTAATTTCTAATAATGCGTTAGATAATTTTTCATAGAAACTGAAAAAATATGAATCTGTATCATCTACTCTATCAATTCAGGAATAACCTGATTTTTCAAGATTTTTACATTTACAAAAACTATAGTAAGAAGTAAGTACGAATCCATCGTAAATCACAAAACCATTCTGCTTATATACTGGATTTTGCTATTAATTATTTTCAGGGACTGCTCGTAAATTGTATACGCAATTTAATCTGAATATTACACCAAATATCTTCGTTCTAAACGTTCGTTTTCCATATAAATGGCCGTCGAACGTCCGGAACGTCACAAAAACCATTCGGTATAGCCAAAAGAGGAAACAAAAAATATTTTCAGCATTATGCATGAACGTCGGCGCGAAACAGGTTCGTTAGACCTGTATTTTGCGTACCCCTTTCACGGCGTGAATCACATCAATCAGTGGGCCGCGGTTTCCACACAACAACAATATCTAAAGTTTGGTAAACACTATGGAAACAAGAATGTTTATTCCAAAACATTGCTGAATAAACAGTAGATCACATTAAGCTTTAGCTTTGCATTTTCATCTAGCACCACTACGCTTATTCATGCATATGTATATGTGCATATATTTACTGTTTTTAGTTTGTGATGTTCTAATTGTCTCTAATTTATATTATGCATGCTGTAATCACTTTTAATTAAGGGTATCTATAGTCATAACCTTTGATTTAGATAAGTATGCATTATTAGTGTACCCTTGTTAGTGATTCTGTAATAAATAAATATGCATATTGTATTTACCTAGTATTGTTAAACCTTAATAACTTTACACAGACAAATGTTATTTAAATAAAACTGGATTGAATAAAACGATCATTTTATGCAATGTTTATTTTTATTTCTTAAAAGGTTCATGTCCGAATTTGAATTTTATTCCTTCATTTTCTCTCCGAAAGTGGGATAACTGTACCATTTGTTGGATACGAAACCATTGCGCGCGCCCAGAAAAAGGTCTTAAACAATTACCCAGGCTATTCACAAAGAGAACTGTCTTTACTACCTCTATAAAACCAATTGCTCGAGTTTTAAAACACACTCGAATTTAGGATAGCAAAGTAAATGTTATAGGTACCTATCATATAAGAACATTATTAATAACAACTATTTTTTTTAGTTACTACACTAATGGGTACATACAGCAACATTGAAAAGACTAATACAAATTTTCTAACCTTCATTGTTTAACTATTTAATTGGAATTGAATAAAATTCATAACCACATTAAAAATTAACTTCAATATATGTTTGATAAATTGGATCACTTTACCATTACCTACAGTTATTGGTTATTTAACATTGAAAATACACACGTAAATACACATTACTTGTTATTGACTTGTTTACCGTAAGAAAATCAAGGTAAGGAATTGTACTGCCGCAAGCTAAAATATTCTCAGATTGTGTTACGGTCAATATAGATGTACAAATACAGACAAAATACAAAGAAATAGGTTTAGATAATTATTATATTGATTAACTATAGAATAACTCGGGGCGGCGCTACGGGAAATGGTGCCGTGGTGCGTAATGCGTCGTGCCGTCCTGCATAACCCCGTGCTGGGTTTTGATGCCGGGTTCGGATGCTGAATGTGAATGGTTGGAGGTTTTAGTGACGATCAACCCCCATATATCCCATCCGTAAGTGAGAGAGAATCTGGCGGTCCAACTCAAAAAAAAAGCTATAGCATACCTACTCTGCTGTCAGGATAGACAGGCGAGTAATCTCAACTTATATAAATCTTATCAAGCTCCATAAAGACAGGAATTGAACGTAAAAGCTTCAAATGGAACATCGTGTGAAGCGATCACGAATACCGAACGTCTTCAGAAAATCAAAGTAGCCCAAACATTCGGGCTCAGATTACCTTCACACGACCCCTTGGGGACCCTTTCTGGCTAATTTACCCATATTACTAAGTTAAGCCGTAACACCGCCCTAATAGTTATACTTAAGTAGTGCCGTCGCTTTCAATTTAAAGCCTGGAGAATGTGTCCTAATAGTCATAACAAAAGTGTATTCATTAATTTCAAAGTCACTAGCAATTGCCCTGGAGTGTAGTCTTATATACTAAGAAATAATGCTAAATAATCTTATATACTAAAATCTATCTATAATGACATTTTTCAAGTTTAGTTTAGGTGTAGATTCAAGCCCTCCCCCTTCACCATGAACCATCACCAGCCACTCTAAAAATCTTCAGAAGTTCACAGGCACTACGAGTAGATATAATAGATACTACATACCTAGCTTTGCTAAGTAATCCGATACTTAAATTACGAATAATAGAGAGTCACTGAAATGTCCCATTAAAAATCTATTTTACTAAAGAGCAAACGTTTAAGTAACCATCGTCCATCAATACGGTACTTTATAGAGGTTTCAATTAAATTAATGTTTTGAAACGAGTTAGCTTTATTGACTTGTAATAACATAATATCCCAGAAACAAAATTACGAAACTGTTTGTTGCCTTGTAACAACCTTTTATAAGTTTCGGAAACGGATGTAACTTGAAGGGCCTTAATTAATGTTGTTAATTACGCAATTTGTACTTAAACATTAAGAAATATGTTTTGTAGTAAATAAAGTAGGTACATATAATAAATCATCACTGTTGTATAACTTAATCACGGCCATAGAATACGGAAAATGTTTTTAGATCGTATCTTTACAATAGGTAGTACTAATATGTTGTTTTATTAATTAATGAAGCAAAACATCTATTATAGTTGTTGAAAAATAACCAGTCTAGGAAAAAGGCAAGAAAAGGAAATCTTAACTAAAAGTCCACTGCTGCCACTGTAAAAAACCGGAAAAAATATCCATCTTAATAGATGTTTAGACTTCTGGATATAAATTCATCTGAGATTCGGACCAGTTCTGTACTATTTTAATTGTTAATTTACACCCATACCGTATTTAGTAACTCTTAATCTAAAACCTCGCGTCTTTAGGTGAGTGAAAACGTTATTAAAGCAATTTGTTACAAATGTTGCTTATTTGAACGTAATTAATAGATTCATCTTATATGCAATAAAGTTTGTTCATTAATTAATGTAATAGATCCCTGAGATAAACATCAAAGAGAAATCAAACAGTTCTTCAATAAAATACTGTACCTACTCGAGATTCAAATCACTGCATTTTATACTAAACTTTGCATTTTATTCTATGAAATATGCCAAAAACGTAATAAAGAAAAGAAAGGAAATGGCTCCTCAACTTTTGCCACTTACGAAGTTTTGTATCGTTACAATTACTAAACACGGTCCGACACCTGCGGGATTACTTAGTGCGAACTTCGGCCTTAAAATTAAGGTGCTCTTGGGCTTCATTTGTCTGACTAAATGTGATTACAGGTTAAATTGGAACGACAAATACTGAAGACTATGAGAACAAAAATTTTACATTTCTTGCCGAGTTTCTCGTAGATACCTAATTTTTTTTTCTATTTATTTTGTTGATGAAGTTGATTTTAATAACTAAGTCATTAATAATGTAAAAATAAGTTAGTAAATGAAATAGAAAATACCTAATATGAATGATTTTTGAAAGTTTATTCAAAGAGTCAATCATAAAATAATGCCAAACTTTCGTCTATTCCTGAAACCTCAAGGCTTTATTGAAAGAAGAGATGTAATTTTATAATTCACATAAAGTGAAAGAAAGATTGAAATAAATGTTTTTGTCTCTCAATTTATTGAACAACACGTTACTGTAAGATAGGATGGAATTAGAACTAATGAGTATTTTTGCTAGTTGACGTAGATATTTAGACCTTAGATGCATGTAATTGATGGTCGTCCGTTTGTATGTAGTAATTAATCTTCGTCAGGTCGAGTCCAGCGTGTAAAGGGCTAATTGAATACGCCTGTAGTACTAATTTTAAGGAAAACTGTAGCGCAACCAATTTCCGAGCTTACAAGTGAATGTGCAATTTCGAAAAGGGCACATATCTGAATATTTTGTGAAACACTTTTTTCATGTCATGGCGTTCTAAATACTTGTATGCACCTATTATGTTCGAAAAAGGCATATCTCCACAAACCTAGTGAAGTTATCGCAAGAAATTATATAGACAACAACATCTCTCAGGAAATTTTCTTTCCTTCTAAAGTAAAAGGTACTTGCAGTAAGTTACCAAGCCAAGCTGATCGAGCTTACAATGGCAAAGTACCAATAAATCATTTGAAAATTGCAGATATTGCAAAGGTAAAACAATATATACCCTCAGAATTTACAGAATTTTATGAAGAAATACTGCAATGGCCAACTACACACGAACGAGAGCTTCCAGATTTAATTTTAAATTACTAAAATACAAGTTTCGCCAAATTTATATGGTTTTTTCCTGTAACTTATGAGTACTCAACGTGGTAAATTTCGAAAAGGGCACATGTCATAAATTTTGTTTATCGAAATATACATATATAATAACATCAACATCGAAATATTTCTGTAACTTTCGAGAGATAATATGCCCTAAAATGTAACCCAAAAACATTTTTGCTAAATATTTGATTTATTTAGAAAATAATCAGTTTTTTTCATTTCCTAGAAAGTTTAAAAATTCAGATATGTGCCCTTTTCGAAATTGCACATTCAAGTAATGAATCAATTGTGTTACCACTAATTACGATCTTTTGTTCGTTGTCTCGCTCCTAAAATGAAGGTTTCAGTTTTTCACTGTCGGAATTGAAATATAAATGGTATTTTATTAAATTAAGTCTATATCATTCATTAGCATGGAGAGTTTTACTAACGCCCATCTCTATTCCTAAATATGTATGACAAAATGTCATAGGTACTCAGATTCTTTACTAAATATGATTAGTGAAAACAAAAAGCTTCAGCTTTCGTAATAAAAATGATTAATAATTACCAAGAAAACACTTAAAAAAGAAATAGTTATCTACATAATTCATTTTAACATTTCTAGTCAGGCAAAATTTCCGAAATCCCTATTGTAGAAATATATTTTCACCATGAAATTGTACTTTTTGTTAATGAAATTTTATTACATTCTCCAGCGCACAATACAATGAAACAACATTCCCCATAAATTTAATGCATTCTCACAAAAAACTCTCTTCAATTTTATGGCAAGTAATAAAATCGTTTCATTATTTTTTCATTTTCGTTAGAATCCATTAAAATGATTCCACCACAATTCGTGGATTCTTTTAAAATGGGGTCTTAAAATTGTTAGTAGGTACCTAATTTCAGTGTGGAATTTTGCCTTTAACAACAACATTTTTCATTTGTTAAAATCTGGTGAAAAACGAAAATCCTATGGCAAATTTATCAAAATATCATATGCTTCGATACAACACTTTTCTTACTGATTAAGTAAAGACTTCGTTGCCCTATTTTTTTTTAATTTGTTGAAGTAGAAGCAATTTTCACAGTTTACTAGTTGTCCGCAACTTAGTATCTCGATGTCCGATAATGTATCTATAGGACAAATCGACACACTTGACACTGTCCACAAAATGAAAATAGAAATAGAAAATAGAAATAGAAATCTTTATTTGCTTTAACATGAGTACAAATAGGATCTTATAAAATAAATGAAAAGTTCTGAATCATGTTTTGTCACAGAGTGACGTACAAATTTTTGAAACAATTTAACAATATACAAAAAATGAAAGCAGTGGTTTTTATAAATTATCATTTAGATATTCTTCAATGTTGTAG
The DNA here is from genome assembly GCA_030269945.2 of Trilocha varians. Lineage (NCBI taxonomy): Eukaryota > Metazoa > Arthropoda > Insecta > Lepidoptera > Bombycidae > Trilocha > Trilocha varians. Next base: position 5,934,493 of record AP028257.1, on the reverse strand, counting down.
TATATTTTTTCTCTAAGTAGATTTTTAATTTTAACCTTAAATAAATCAGTTTCTAAGTCTTTCCAGCTTTTTGGTAATTTATTAAACATGAGTGGAGCCATACAAAATACACTTTTTCGCATTAAAGCAGTATTGAATGTGTGTAAGCAAAGTTGAGAATTATCACGTCTGTTACGTGGAGTTACATCTGACTTACTTGGAAATAGGTTTCTATGCGTTTTGATGAATATGAGAGTTTCCATTATATAAATGCACGGTAAAGTTAACAATTTATACTTTTTAAAATAAGGCTTACAGCTATCTCTATTGTTTAATTTAAATATTGACCTAACACATTTCTTTTGCGCTTTGAACACATTATCAACATGTGACGAGTGACCCCAGAAGATGATACCATATCTTAAAATTGACTCCACTAGACCATAATAGGCAGTGATAAGTGCATCAATCTCAAGGTTTTGAGCTAATGTGTACAACGCATAAGCGGCCTTACTCATTCTTTTGCAAATATTTTCTATATGTGCCTTCCAATTAAGTTGTCCGTCCAATGTTAATCCTAGGAACTTCGTGGTTCGTACAGATTCAATGATGTTATTATTATATTTTATTTCAAAATTAGAGATTGTATTTACGCGTTGACTAAAATGTATTATTTTTGTTTTGTTTAGATTTATTTTTAAATTATTTTTGTTCATCCATTCTATTATATCGTTTAAAGTTTTATTAATGTCTTCTAAATATAAATCCTTATTTTTACACGTTATTGTTACAGTGCAATCATCCGCAAAAAGTGTCATAGGATGTTGAGTACAAGTAGGCATATCATTAATATAAATTATGAAAAGTAGTGGACCTAACACACTACCTTGTGGGACTCCATACACACTATAACGGTCATTTGACACAAAGGTTTCCTCGCGTCTTGTTATTGGGTTTATTCTACAAATATTTGTAACTTGCTTTCTATTTTTTAAGTACGATTGAATAAGTTGTATAATATTACCTCTAATACCGTATGTCTCCATTTTATTAAGTAATGTGGTATGGTGTACATAGTCAAATGCTTGTGTCATATCACAAAATATGGCACATGTGGGCGTCCTTGTATCTATGTTAACCATGACTTTGTACAAAAATTCATAGATAGCTAAATTAATTGTCATTTTTTCTCTAAATCCTTTCTGTTCCTTACATAAAATATTGTTAATTTCTAAATAATTGTTAATTTTTAAATAAATATGTTTTTCGAATAATTTTGAGAATATAGGAATTAAAGAAATAGGTCTATAGTTTTCTACAAGTTCTTTGCTTTCTTTTTTATATAACGGTTTTACTATAGATGTTTTTAAAGCGTCGGGATAAATTCCTTCGCTGATACAAAGGTTTATTATATGGCATAATGGGTCACAGAGATTACTAGCTACTGATTTTATAATTTTAGTACATATACCATCGTATCCTACACTTTGCGTGTTTTTTAATGTTTTTATGATTTTGATTAGTTCATCTCGTGTAATGGGTTTCATAAACATTGATTTTTGTCTGCTTAAATTATTATTACATACTGTAAATTTTATGCTTTGTTTAGGATCAATTTTATCAATAAAATAATTATTGAAAATATTTGCGATACAAGTTGGATCTGTGACGTCATTATTATTAAGTTTAATTTTATAGATATTATGTTTTGGTATGTTTTCTTTATTTTTATTTATAATACTCCAAATGGATTTTGATTTGTTATTAGAACGTTTTATTTTAAAAGTAGAGAATTGTCTCGAAAAACCTCATGTTATTATTTTCGCCAGTTATCCTGTCGGAGCAGATGACCAGATTTCAATCTCACTTAGAAACATTGCATAATAACTAAGAACAACAAACTTTATCTCGATATAGTAATTGTATGATTGATCTTTAATCGATTGTAGTAAGCTACAAAATATCGAATATCATTATTTTGGAATCTCTAAACTATTATTTATATCTGTTAGATTTGTCCTTAGAATAGAGTATTATTATTCTAAGGATTTGTCTATCGATAGTTTATCAAAACAGATGTGGGTAGAAACTACGTCCCAATATGCAATTATCCACCGCAAACCACGGAGCATGGGCCAATCTCCGGTCTCTATGTTGAATACACTATCTAAGTGTACCTATAGAGAAAATATATAACATCGTTAATATGTGTCAGATACATATAGAAAGACCTCGGTATTTTCCATGCTGCTTGACGTTATGTAAAAAGTAAATTTAGCTATGAACTGTGTCTCACGCAATTTTGATCTGTGTCATATAGGGAGTTTATTATCCATGAAAAAGGTTGCCTAGATTACTCCCTAGTTCAGTACATCGGCTATCTGATAGCGAAGGTTTCATCAGGGATTACCTGGAACAAATAAACAGTCAAAAATATATGTTATAGATAGCGTTTGTTGTATTTCTGAACCGAGCTAATGTTAACCTGAACCTGTAGGTACCTAAATGCTAGCTAGTTTAAAGTCGACCAATTTTATTTGTATTCCATAGATTGGATACCTACTTGACATTACAAAGGTTGATGAGCGTACCTTTAGTTGAGAATTAATCCTAAACTAACTCGTATAGTTTCAACCACAATTATTTAAATTAGAAAACTAATCTTTGTAGTTACAAGATAAGTACTTCAATAAGCCAACCGTATATTTCTCGTTCCAGAGAGTCTCATTGCCAGCACCTGTTCGTGTTCGTATTTTATGTAAAGGATTGGTTTACCGACCCATATTAATTCCTTGCTCGAGGACTCTCATAAATTTGCTCTATAGAAATAAAGAATTATTACCTAGGTTGACAGTAAATTATGGTTGTAAAAGAGAAACATATTTCGTAAAATAATAGGTGATAAAGTACCTGCCTCAAATTCCAGATTAAGCTCCGAGCTAAGTAGGGCAGGCCTGTCAGTTTAAGAGATAGGTATCAACAATACGTACCAATATTTTAAGTTAAAATACAGTCTCGGATAATTCAATAATTATGATATGATTAAGTATTTATATTTGCCGTTGAATGTAGGAATAGTAGGTACCTGGAACGTTTTAACATAATCGAAACGCCATTAGAAAAGATTCAAAGGCCTCAGAAAATGACTATTCTCGGCCACTGATTCTACGACTAATTAATAATTATTTATAGGTACAACTAGTCCAGATTTAAATTCTTCTATTCACGGATTTGCCGGCAGTTACCAACTAACCTTCATGAAAATCAATATAATATCTAAATTCTAGGACAGGCTGCGAGCCAGATGTCGACACTCTGTCGAAGTTTTGTACGTGCTTCGCGGTAACACTGTCCAACATTTTTAGACACAAAATTGTATTATTAAATTATAATAAACGTACCTCGTACCTATTTACTTTGATTTTTAACACGTTTACTGCGGCAAGTAAAATCATAATTCTTCATCTGGTGCGGTGGCGGGCCAAAATGCGCCCCCAATGATATTTCCGCCAGTGCGTGGCAGGTCTTTCTAGACCCACCAGCACTAAGATTGATTGATAATTGCTATAAATTTGTGGAAACATAATGCATAATTTTTTTTTATATTGTTAGAATGACCTTGAATCCAACTTCCTTAAGTTTGATTCGCCCCGGGATCTGCCAAACAGGAAATGAGAAATAAAGCAGGAAAAGCGGCAGATCGTTATCGACCTGAACCGCACTAGAAAGTATTTTTAGTAGTGATGGGACAGAGAAAAATAAGGGCATATCGAAAATAAAATAGAATTATCGTAAAAGAACTGCAAAATGTTTTTATTTACTCATGCCTGTCTTTGAAACATGTTACGCAAAGATGTTGGTTGCATTTCCTGCAATATTTTTTTATTTTCTTAACCTTTTTTTTTTGCTTGGGTACTAGTACCCTGCACAATTTCTTCGTTTAGCGCTCATCTCAAGGATATGGTCATTGTCCTTATGTTTTACTTGATTTTCTGAAATGATTTTTTTTTCTTAAATTATCTCAAAAAAGAGGAACAACTGTCAAAAAAATCAAAATCATTTATTAACGGCGTTAGTGACAAACTTCCCTTAAGTGTTGCTGTCTCTTTCTAACACAATAAGTGCGAGAGAGTGAGAAAACAAATCTGAAGTTGTTGACCAAGGTTTGACCAATGGAAATGGCAACATGGCGTGGAGGCTCTTTGTTCGCTTAGCATTTTAATCACATTGTAGGAATATAATTATTCACTTAATAAACGTCTAAACAAGAATATAATGCAAAAAGGTAGTAAGTATGAAGCGTGGTTCCTGAGATGCAACCGAGTCACTGAACAACTTTCCCCAAAGAACATAGGTCGATATTAGAAAGAAAAAAATTGGCCGTGTAAAATAAATAGTGCCATAACATACCACAATAGAAGCAGTAGTGCAAAAAACGCCATACGTTGCTCGCAGAAAAATAGTGGAGTCAGCAAGCACGAAGGCCATATATGGCACAACACTAAATGGCGGCGCGCGCGCTCTGTGCGGTATCGGGTCACCAGCTGCCTGGTGGCGGGGGCGGGCCGAAAGAGGCCCGCTGCCGCACTCAGTGGATGTTTTTCACCGTAAGTGCGATGGTAGGTCGATAAAAGCCTGCCGTTATGTTTTGAAGGGGAACACCTACAATTTTGACTACAATATGAAATATATATTTGTCTCTGTCAAATATTTACAAACACCTGAGGTAATCGTTTCGCACAAGCGAGAGGGACATAGGTTTCTTCGTCCGCACCAACTGAAGTACCGCGGCAGGCCGATATCGGCCTGTTACGCAGCAAACGTGTTAATAAAACAGAGTAACTTAAGTTATATTAATGCACTTCATAAAAGCACCTATATCTCACTTACTCGACGAGCTCAGCGACCTAAAGTTAGTCTTACCGTCTTATAGCAGATTTCACAACTCCTTCGGCCTGTACCATCACACTAGGCTATGCTCTATTATATTTTTTTTTACTTTTTCTAATAAAATATAATAATTATTTAAAGTTCTATAGTGGATACATACTAATTTAATATTTTAATATACCCAAGATATTTGTAAGATGCGTGGAACAATGAAAACCATTTTTCCGGAACATCTATTGTTTCCACCGAATGGCTTTCCATTGAATGCAATCCTACAATACACTGATATAGTTTTACAGCTTTCTGAAATGTTATACAAATCGGATTTATTTAAAAAAATGTTCACTCGCCTTTCTGATTCCAACAAAGCAAGTTGTTTTTACAAGAATTAGCTATGGAGAAGATATTAGTTACCATAATATTGTTGTGTATAATTCACTCGGGTGAGTATTTGTTCATAATCATAACTCGTTTTGTATATGGTTTTCTTAATGCTTTTAAAACATTATTTTATACAGGCTCACTGGACGACAACATATACCCATCGAACTATGTACCTACAAATGAATTTCCTCAAACTCTCGATGCACCGTTTTGGCCTTTCCCTGTTGCTGGAACACGCAGGGCATCTAAACCTTGTAATAAGAAATTAAAGACGGTACAGCCTGATAACGAATGGGCCCAGTCTTTTAGAGCACAAATTAAACCGTCAATGAATTACCAAAGCATTTATGACACTCCAGAAATGCAAACAAACACGAAACAAAGTGAAAATCTAATACAATACAGGACTCCTAAACTCCGTGAATTAACTACTGAAAATTCCTTGCGACCACTTATACAGGAATCAAACAATAAGGTAATCGTTAAATCTGACTGGAATATATCTGAGGTAGAAAATAACAATGAGAAAGTTGATCACATTCTAAGTGATATTAATAACGACAAAATTAAACATGATCATAATGTGAATACCAATAATGATTTGTCTCTTCGGGAAAACTCAGTTGCTGTAGATGATACACTGTTAAATAATCAGAGTGTTGATTGTGATCCAACATCAGAAGAAGAGAACGGTAGAAGAACTATTTTTGATAATTTAATATTCTACGTTAAAGTACCCAAAAAAGGCATAAAATGCAGCCCTGTAAATTCAAACGAAGATACACGTAATGAACCCTTGGACGACAATAATAAAAAATCATATCGAAAAAAATTTGATCCAACCAACCAAATTTTGGAATCCAACAAAAAGTCTATAGATAAATCAGGCAATATGGAATTGAATGACGAGACAATACCAATCCAACGCCAAGATTTATCAAGAAAGGGAAACGCCCGTGTGTCATTGTTGCAAAACACTCGAGTTTGCTATGCTTGCAGTTCTGTTACTGAACCTAATTGCTGGAAGCCTGACAAAGTTACTACAGTAAAATACTGCCGGAAAGGGCACAATACATGTATTTCAAAAACTATAAAAAGCGACAGTGAGTTACATGACAAATAGAATATATTATGCTGATAATCATGGGACCTTTTCCTAGAATTCAAAATATGAAAAATCCTAACGTCGAGATGCAAATTGCATACTGATATTTTATGCTTCCTTGCCTTCAGCTTAAGATAAAGTGAATTACTAACTGGGTATTCTATTTAAACAATTATTTTTTCTTTTCAGATGAATTGATCATAGTCCGTGATTGTGGAGTCTCGTGTGAAGATAACAATTTTCGCGATTTAATACCCAAGTATGAATCCTGTTCGGTTTGTCATACTGACTTTTGTAATAGTGCTCCTATTATCGGTAGTAACTTAATACTTTGTTTTACAATTATTAGTGTTTTAAAATGTATCTTTCTCAAAGGTTAATTCAACATGTTACGTGACAATTTGAAAGAAATTGCATTTAATTTAAAAATTATTTACAGAATGACTTGTATTTAAGACACTTTTAAATATTCGTTTTTTATTTATTACCGATTAAGTCTTATAAGACGTGCACACATATTTAAAGAAATAAATGTTTGTACACACTTCTTTTCTTGTTTCTACATAGTCCTAAATCTTTCCTTTAACAAAGATGTACTTTTGGATAAGGGAAATCTCACGAACCGTTTGTATTGAGGTTCTGACCTCACTCAGTGCAAATCGCGAGAGGATACATTTGTCCGTTCTCAAATTCCCGTTTCCCCAATAAAGTGATGTTGAACAAGGTATAACTTTATTGTAGATAGGTACATTGGTTTTGTCTTTGAATCATTCGGTTTGGTACCTACTAACCTAGGTATGTGTATAATTTTAAATGGTACTACTATTTCTGTAAAACTAACTAAGTTTAATTCATTTTACATAAAATATGTTATACATATTTGGAATAACTGGAATATACCTATCGAGCAAATTGTTTAAACATTAAGATCACTATCTACAGCAAACACTATAAAAATACAAAAAATATTTACAGAGTTCATTCTATACACGAAATTGATTCGATGTACAGTAAAGAAAAATGTGTGACATTTTTCACAAAGCCCATCCGTAATAACGTGAGCTCGGAAAACATAAATTACCTCAAAATGAATCACCAGAGGACCACAGGTAATAAAACGAAAAAAGTAACCACATCAACAATAAAGTCGAGATCAAATAATAATTCTATGAACATCTATCATTATTCGTGTTACATGAAAGAATCTGTAGGTACTTTGATTGAGATTAAAACCAAAATAGATCTAAGGAGTCACAATCTAATCTATGGAGTGGAGAGTTATGATCACAAGATAACACTTCCAAGGAATCCAGGTTATTAATTCCCTAAGGTCACTGTTTATAGTTAAAAGAACAAACTAAAATATTTCTTCAGGTTTTTAGTGTCTTATTTTCTAATTAGATAAAAATACCAAATGAGAATCAAAATCTTTTATTGTTTTTTACTTAACATGCAGCCTAACTAAGTCCCTTCTATGTTTAAAACTACTCTCATTTAAATATTCCATTGCACAGCTTTATTTTTTCTATGATACCATTCGGGATGAATAAAATCACACAAAAATTTATTAAAGCGCAGTAAAGAATTCAGTTGTTGGAAGATTTTTGGATGATTTTCTATTCAGGATACATCTCGCAGTATACTAGGAAACGGGAGATGGATAGGTTTATGTTTATTCATGAGCATGGAAAACATTGCGAAGCACTCCAATCGGCGGTACACTGATGTATTTTCCTGTGCAGCCTAGGTATTTTATAATTCTATCTTATGCTACTAAATTAAAAGAAAGTTATTATGCTATTTTACTCAAAAACAATAAAGTTATCTAATAAAATGCAATTTTATTGACATAATTGCGTCAGCAGTTGTTAATATGATAATAATATAGGTATGCAACTTCTATATTTTTTAAATTTATTGTACAATACTATGTGGATTATTCTCATCGGTATTTTAGATGGTTTATTCATGAAATCACTGAAAAAAACCATTTAATTTTTCATCAAAATGAGGAGGTCAACATCTTTATTACTTATCTTTTTTATTGTACTTGAGCTAACTAATCGATTGTAAGTGCTTGCGACAGGCTCATGAACCTCATTTTATATGGCTTTCGTAGTTTTAATCTACAGTTTGGTTGGGATCTAAACACTTAAAAATGAAAAGTATTCAGAGGTATGCAAAGAATGATGATCATGATGAGTAAAGTGCAAATATCAGTTCTTATTAGCATACTACTACAACGATACAATTTGTAAACAAAACACAATCACGGAAACAATTAGGCGCACAAAATGTAACTGAAAACGGAGAAGACGAACTTAATACTTGCTATTATCAGAAGATCCAGATCGTAAACCCAGAGTTAAAACCTCTTAATAGCTGCGTCGGCAACAATTTATTCAAGTTCTTGCTTATAAAGCGTTCGTTTGGTAGACGGACACAAGCTTGAATAAAGCCAAACGGTTTGGGATGTTTGCGGAAACCTCCCTATAAAAACGTCGTAAATGCAGATGCGAAAATAATTTTACTGTAAGACTAGGTAGGATTATTTTATTAGTTCATAAAAATGTAACCTACTTATTCAAAACAAACAAGAATACCTGTACACCCCTTCTTCTAAAATAACGCTGGTATTTTGTTTTATTAAAATACTTACACAGACGAACTTTTTAAATATAAAATATATATATATCTTTGCGATTCATCAATTCCATTATTTGATTAACTATAAATATTAATTATTCATAACACTTCCTTATTCAAAATTGTTCCAAATAAATACGACAGGAATGTACACCACATTCGCTAAAGCTTTAGCTGAATGGACATGAATGACATCGAAAAGGGGAATACTATTTCGTAAAATAATGCAATACCAAAATGTCGCTGGTAAAATGGATTCGACAGGAAGGCTTCCGAGCTTGTCAACGTTGCACAACCTCCTCCGCCATTTCATATTTCCATACGAAGGCATGTAGACGGCGGCATCATGCAATTTCTGATTCCGTTTCAAGTGAAATAGTACTCTATAATACATATTGGTTTTCAGTTGCGGACTTTTCGTTATAGTAATTTCTACATTATTTTCATAAGTTCAATGGGTGTTTGTCATAATAGAGGTGGGGCATACGAGTGGTTGTCAGGAGTCCTACATCCAATTGTCGTCGTTTACGAACTTGGTGATTATGATAAATCTATACTTAATGATAAGGTGGGTTCGTTGGCTCGTGTACTTACATGCCAATAAAAACTCCTTAATTTCTAACCTTTTATGGCAAATCCAAACTGTACCTACTGTTGAAACATTTCAACATTTTTGCTTACTGTTTCAATAATACGATTTAAAAGGTAAACGAACATTTCACGTCATACTGTCTAACATTACAAAAACGTAAATCGTATTTAAACGGTAAAAATGTAACTCTAATGTAACCTTTTCGTTCATTTAAACGTTAAAGCTTGAGGGATTTAATCTAGGGATTGCTTTCTGTTGGTGGCAGCTATTTATTTTACACAGCCCACTTGTTAAATTGACGCTTATAGCTACAACCTGACGAAACATAATGTAGGTACGTAGGCTTTCTTATTGCTATCTGTCTAAAACCATTGGTGGTTAAGTTTTAGTTTTAGTAAATACTATAGCCGAGCTGCGCAATTCGTCTGCGTCACATGAGACGGAATAAATAATATTGTTACCATGTATTTTCTCACCCAAGGAAGGTTTATACCTTCCGTGGACTTCCACAAATATTTCTAGACTGAAATTACAAATCGGTTTAGCCGTAGTCGTGGTAAATATCGCCATAAGTTTCAGGTAGGTATACTTAGATATCAGGGCATGCTCGATTAGGAACACGACAACTTATTTATAATTTCAATCTAAAAATATTTGTGGAATTCCACGGAAGATTTATAATATGGAACAATTGAAAATATCACAATTTAATGGGTAAAAATATTATGTATTGTTAGGTAACTATGGAACCTCGTGCAATGGCACGTGATTCGACTCTCACCGAACTGCTGATTTACTATTACATAACTATACTCAGAACTAATTATAGAAAACCCTGCCCTAAAAACTGATAAACTACCAAATAATTTGTTCGTTGTTATTCCTAAGATAAGATAAAACTAACTATTACCTCGAATGATTGATCTATCAGATAGTAAAATTTGTCTATTCATAATCCAACGATGATTTTTAATCAAAAACATATTAAGTAATAATATTTTTATTACAAAAATGAAAACGACCGACTTCCATTTCTCAAGCATAGCACAAAAACTACCGGATCTTTATCAAATTATGAAATAATGCTCAAAATGTCAGAAAAAACGCAAAGCAAATCGTGAAATTTTGTCCGTTAAAAATACACATTTTTAAACACAGATCCAAAAGGACTTGTTCGATCTTTAAAAAAAAACAATGGGACCTAAGTTCCTTTTCCTCGATTATCTTTCATCTAATAACAAATTCAAATCAAATGAGTTTTGTTTTATTTTAATAATCCAATTTTTTTTTATGGCTTGATTGCCACCAGGTTTAATAGCGAAAGCAACGTTTTGTAAAAAATATTTGTCGCAGATCAAAACTTAAAAGCAATTAAAGCTAAGCAATTTTTTTAAGAAATATTGTTAAGTGTTTATGCAAATAAGATTCAAAAATAGAACTAAAAGAATTTCGCAAATTTATAAAAGAGAATCTTTCAATCAAAAATGAGTCTTAATAGATATCCCATGGGAAATCAAACTGCTCATGAAATTTCGGAGACCCTTCACTTTCCGATATAGAAATTCTGTGCCAATACAAATTTTGATACAAATATTAGGGTCGGTTTTGGCGTATCAAACAATAGGTAGGTAAGGTATTTAGAATATTTAGTGTTCATTTAATTGTAGGTGTACGTAGGTGGCTTAGTTGCCAGATCTTTATAAAATAATTGTACTTTAATTTATTTATTTGTTTATTAGCTTGTAATGTGTATTGTGTGTTTATTAAATAAATAAAGTAATAAGTACATTTTAGTACGTAAGGTTTGTTAGGTGTATGTAAAGAGTAGGTACCTACTAACTCCTACCAATACGAGTAGCCTTATAACCCAGCATTCATAGAAGCATGTTGAAACACCACTGCAGTTGATTATCTAGGTTTGATGTCATATTTAAACCAGTAGCCAGTATAAACGTCCGCACACAGATACTTAGAAATACATTAATAGTCCATAAATGTTAATAATATTTAAAATCTTGAGCTCTGACCACTGATGGCTTGGGTCGTAGACCCCGTCTCCAGTGGCCCTCTGTTTTTTATATTGTATTTTTAAATTTATTTTTTTGTGATTGTTTTTTTTTAAATATAATGTAAAAAATGAGCAAATAAATGAATACTGATTTAAAATTAAAAGAAAATAATGATTAAAAGAATAGTAAATAACAATTAATATTCAGTATTGATTAGTAAAAACAGCTGTGCATATTATTATGTTATATGGAATCAATTTTCCTGCGCGGACCCAGGATGACCCTCGTCAGGTCCCGGGTCCAATCTACAATCTGGCAGCACGAGATCATTGGGATAACTATCGCGGGAGAAAATTAATGAGATTCTAAAACTTTATAAAGAAAAACAATAGGTACTTCTACTTTGATACCTATTTTTAAATACTTGATTATATTATATTTTACTTGAATGTTATGACACACATATAATTGTGTTAGATAGTTAATGTTACAGTGATTAAAAGTACCTAATATACATAATTGTACATAAACGATGTAAAACCGCTTCTCCGACTGAATTCTGGATCTGCCCAGATATTCGAGTTCATAATTATGTTGCGAAGTTATACTGTTATTAGTTAAATATTTTTAAAATAAAACTCGTTTGACTCCATTAGACCAAAATATTCAAAAATAACAATTGATGTGACTAGTAGCGCCATCTAGTTAAAATACCTAGCACTACACTTCAGAACAAAAAGTGACTGTTTTTCAAGCTTACCTATTAAGTATTAACGGTAGTTCTCTACATTTTTTAAATGTTTATCATAGCGATGTTGATCTAAAAATCAAATTATTTTCAATACGTTCATAAGAATGCGACCGTGAAATGCACCTGCGCATTGCAAAGCTGCAACATCGATTTGAAATGATCGATACTAGCATGCCCCACCCTGGAACCAAAGTGCCAACCACACGAGAAATTGAAAAGGGTTTATAGAATACAATTTCTCCCTAAATTTAGGGTAAATAATGCTGAAGCGCAATTGATACTATCATTGTGTGCTAAATTTATAAAATGCAGTGTCTATTTAAATACATTTGTGATACATATTTCGAATCCGAAACGAAATAAGTTAAATACAGAAATTCGAAACATCAGGTAAGGTCAACTAATTCTTTGCCTGCCTTTTTTTGTTTGAGTTGGAGGAAATCACCGGATCACCTCCAACCGCTCACATTCAGCATCCGAACCCCGGCTGAGGCCAGATCCCAACACGGGATTTTGAGGGACGGCGCGACGCGTTACGCCTTCGGCACTCTTTCCCTTATTGCCTGCCTGGTGAATTTTTAACAATGATGGAGTACATTTTCCAAATTTTATAAATTGTATAGTACATTTCATATTATCCCTAGTTCACTTAATGCAGAACAAAATTTCAACTATGAAAACGGTTTCAGCAAAGTCTAAAATAATCACAAATCAAAATCTAATTTCGATTCAGATTGGATAACTACACGATAGATTGCGTCTATTTTGTTAGTTATATTGAAATTATCAATACGCCTTTCATGACAAAAAAAATTATAAAGAAATTTCCAAATCAATGCATTGGTTTTTTCCGATTTTCGGGAAAAAATATAAGTTGGTAACCCTCTGATTTTCATGATTCATTCATTCACTCGAAATTCCATTCATAACATTCACTTGTTCATTCTTGAATTCTACTCATCCTCCTCTAGTTCTGCGAGTCAGTGCAATTTTGTCACGTGTGTCAAAAATTCGTGGTTTTATCTGACGTAAATACTAAATTTTAGCTCCGACAACGAAATAAAAAAGTAAGTAAAATTATTTACATTTAGTGTTTAATTATGTGATGCTTCTCTTTAGAATTCATTCATTTATGATTATATATGAGTTCCAAGAAACTCGCATTTCATTGTGTAAATTTAAAATTCATATTTTATCAAAGGAAACCCATGGATAATCGACAAATTCACTAATTTGTGTGCGTATCGGATGGTTTCAATCAATATTTCTGTTGTATAAATCAGTTTTTGCCACTTACGTAATGATGTCATATTACGAAACCTTGTGCCATTGTACCTTGGTTCAAATTCTGACATTGATCCTGACCTAGATGTATGCTGAAATCTATATCTGTCCCGAAAACATATTATTGATTAAAAAAAAAACTTAGGCATGCAAAATTAATACTTAACACAATGAGCAATAATGAACATGAGATTACAATGCAGGTAATTGCTATTACTGTAAAACCGAAGGTTATGTAATTCCTGCCACTTCAGTCGTAGTCTTAAAAAATACTTTAGTTACAAGCCAATATTATAAAAATATTTTTATACACCAATATCTGTAACATTTTCACCACTTAGTTGATAGTCTCATTGACCTAACCTCAACAAAATGTCCAGGTGGGTCTACTACCTGCTATAATTGTATTGTATGCTTCAAGATTGTTGCATTTATTATATCTACTATGAAATAAACTATTTCCTGTCTAACAAAATGTAATTTTCCCTCCAGAATGGGTGTACCTGCAGGAAACGCTGAAAATGGAAAAAAAATCTTCGTCCAAAGGTGTGCGCAGTGTCACACTGTAAGTAAATCAAATTAACTATTCTATTATATGATGTTTTATTTCATCCCAGAAATATTGGAAATGTATTTGTGCACCTAATCTTTCCAAAATTTATCAGCAAGTAGGAACATTTTTTAACATGAGAACTTATTTTCAATTACAGGTGGAAGCTGGCGGTAAACACAAAGTAGGTCCAAACCTGAACGGATTCTTTGGACGCAAAACTGGCCAGGCTGCAGGCTTCTCATACTCAGATGCCAACAAAGCCAAGGGTAAATAGAGTATTTATAAATGTATTTTTTCACTATATAGCATTACAAATATCTTTTCTTGATCAACTTTGAAATATATTCTTAATGCAAACATATTTTTACATAAGCAGTACAAACTTTATACAAGATTTAGTCGACCAAACAATTTCAATAGTTAATTTCATGTACAAACATCATAAAAATTGTATGAAGTGTAGTCAAATACAGAAGGTAAATTAATTGGTGTCATAAAACAATTAACACTAGAAATAGATAAACTAAATTCATAAACATAATAAAAATTCTGAAACTGAATAACAGGAGTATATTTCAATATATTTTTTTTTATACAAGGAAGTAGAACTATCAGTATAATGTTGTACTTGTTACGTAGTTAATTGATTACATAGCTTAGAGATAAGATGTATGTGTACCATCAGTACTGATAAAAATGGACTAATGAATTGATTTATAATAAAATTTGATAAAGTTTCCATACTTAGTTCAATTATTTTGTTTCAGGCATCACATGGAATGAGGACACTCTCTTTGAATACCTAGAGAACCCCAAGAAATACATCCCTGGAACCAAGATGGTGTTTGCCGGTCTTAAGAAGGCTAATGAACGTGCTGACCTTATTGCTTACCTAAAATCTGCCACCAAGTAACTTAATTAATAGTAGTAAATACAATAAAAAGTAAGTTCCATCAATGGAATCAACTTTTTGTTTAGCCCAATCAGTATCATCAGTATGTATTCAGCAATATTGAGATTGCATTATTGTTAATGTATTATTTAGTTTGAAATCACAACACATTTACAATTGTATGTAAATACAAAAGTACCTGCTACAAATGTACTGTGTGATATAATTTATACTCTCTTGACAATGCTGTGAGTGATTAAATGTTAAATTATTAATAGATGATGTAAGGTTTGTGAATGTTCCTTTCACAATTTATTGTAGTCCACAATAAATTACACTAATTTATTTTAGGCCCTACAATTGTTACCAATTTAAATTATTGAATTGTAAAATAAAATTAATAAAGACGAGTTCTTTAGAACAATAAGTGTTTTTCTTTAAATTATTTACCATCCCACTTAGAAGATAAAAGGTAGAACTTCGACCCACCTGATGGTAAATAGTTACTGCCGTTCATGAGACCACTGAAGCTATCACATACTACTGCCTGCCTACCAGAACCATAGAATGACCAGAACTTGCAAACCTTGTTGAATTATTACTCAAAAATCAAAATGATAAATTATATGTTTTAGGCTTCCTGGTACAATGGTACTTGGTATAACAGGGGATAAACAGGATTCTAGTACACATTTTTTGTAATGGTTTTATGTTACTGAACAATTTGTAAATATTTTTTTTAATATATATATCTCAAGCTCAACCTTAAGAATTTTCAGAGAATACGTTGTTTCGTCCTTTACGGATTTTCCTCAACCAAATAGGCGAAGAAAAATACCAATAGGGAATTTCCACAGAATTATTACCAGGTAATAGTTCCATGGGAATTTCCAGGAATTTTTTGAATTTTGACGTGTCGTGATATTGTCAACTGTCAACGGTTGACATTTGTTGACGACAATTCTGATAAATGTCAACAAAAAATGTCATTTGTCACCAATCAAATCGCAGAATCAAATAAAATTTTGCAGAAATTACATCAACGAAATGAACTTAATTTATTGAAATAAATTTAGATTAATATTGATTTCGTTTTGCACCGTGATAAAAAACATATTTGTAAGACACAAGAACGAAATCTGGATTGTGTTTGTTTATAAGATAACCTTTTCATCAAATTTTAAAGTGATGGTTTATGGAATTTTAGTGTAAATTAAGAACTGAACAGTGTTACAGACAAAACTACATTGAAATTAAAGTCTACAAGTTTAATTTAAGGACTCAATGCCAGTTTCTTCGAATAAAATCGGTAAGTTGTGTTATTATATCAAGATTAATACTAATAAGCTCTATTTCAATGTTTAGTATATTACTACTATTGTGATTCTTTATATTTTTCATTCATTATCGTTTATTTTCTTAGAGACTCAAGTCAAGATTAAATAAAGGAGTGAGTTGAAAAGTTTAAACCGAATTTATTTAATTTTAAGAAAATGGCAAATACTTCAGTTGTCCTAAGTTTCCATGATATTTTACTCCATCGCTCTGATCTTCAATTACTAGAAGGCCCACATTGGTTGAATGACACAATAATATCATTTTATTTTGAATATCTTGAAAAGGTTGTGTTCACTAAAGCAAAGAATTTGCTATTTGTGTCTCCAGAGGTTACACAATGTATAAAAATGGTTCAGATAGATGAGATAAAAACATTTCTGGAGCCTCTCGGAGTGAGCTCAAAAAACTTTGTATTCTTTGCATTGAATGACAATGATACCCCTGACAAAGCAGGGGGCTCCCATTGGAGTTTACTTGTGTATTCAAAGCCAGAAAGCTGCTTCTACCACTTAGATTCTTCATATGGTTCTAATCACGATGTTGCTTGGGAATTTGCAAGTCATATAATACCATACCTTGCAGAAGGGGGTGAGTCGCTGCAATGTTTATAGTCTTGTGAAACATTTTTAACAATTCTGGTTTAGTTTCATAGTAATAAAGTCATTATTTTTCATAATATAACATTTTCCTTTCAATTTAATGTGAATATTACTAACAATTCTAATAAGAGTTTATCTTAAACCAACTTAGATCTTTTCCGACTCTCAAACAAATTAAGTTAATTTAATTCTCTTTACAATCTTGTTTAAAATAATATTGTAATGAAAACTTTATACATACATAGATATACTTAAAACATATGAATGTAAGTGTTGTGGATGAAATATTTCAAACATTAATATTTTTCAGGCTCCATTAACTTTGCTGACAAGGAATGTCTTCAGCAAAGCAATGGTTATGACTGTGGAATACATGTTATATGCAATGCAGAGAGACTTGCTGAGTATTCTTGTAACTATGGCAACATAAACTCATGTGATATCTCAACGAAAATTAATCCTAATGCTAAGAGGAAAGAAATTATGAAAATAATACAGAATCTCTCCAATTAACAGTGTACTTAGTTGTTTTTCCTGTAATTTATTAATTGTTTAGATTTTCTTTTTAATGTTGATTTTTACTTTTGGTTAACTGATTATTTTTGTTTACTTAGTAATATTATATTATGCTTGTTAATAAACGACTTTGAAAAAGAGCTTATTTAGTAATTTATTTGATACTGATGCCTATAGACGTTTAATCTGCCTCTGTCATAAAAATCTGAATTCGAATGGTTAAAAATTTAAAGCAGCAACATAGTATTTATAATTATACTATCATCCTGTTAATATTACTCTAGTATGTTCAATTAGTACCATGTCAGTTTAAACTCGTGCTCAAGTACTCTTGAGGGATATGTTAGATAGATATTGCTTTTAATTAGTTTTTTACTAATATAATAAAAAAATTCTCAAGGGATAGTCCAATATTAAAGTCCCTGAAAATGCACTATTAAATCCCTATCTTTGTGACGTCGACGAAATTGTATGGTTTTAAAAACAAAACACATAATCTAGGAAAAATTTTATCACAATAATCTCAATAGCAAAATACAATTTGTATATCCATTATTCATCCATAAATATATTCCGAATTCATATCAATCACATAATAATTTTAAACTAAGATTTCCCTGGTTCGATCCAACCGCCGAAAGCCCGATCCAATTCTTCGGCAACCGCCAAACACAATCTGTCGTTGTTATGGTTTGCAACCACTTGTAAACCTATGGGTAAACCATCCCTACCCAACCCCAAAGGTATCGTTGTCGCTGGTAATCCTAAACAATTAATTATCGCTGTATATGAAAAGTTAAAAACTTTCGCTAGTGGTTCGTTGTGGTACGGTGCAGTTGTCGGATGAGTTGGATATAAGAAAACTCCATCATCTCCAAGCATCTGTGTAAATATACCTTCTAGTTCTTCTCGCTCCTTTAAATATTTTTGGTACTTTTTATCACCGAAATTCACCCCAGTATAATCAAAAAGCGCTGTAACCAGTCCGATAAAAGTATTGCCGGATAAACCAACGATGTTCTTAACCATCTCTAATAGAATAAGAGGTATGTTTTCCTTTTTCATTATCAATTCACCGAATTTTCTCTGTGTTTTCATTGTATTTAACCATATTGCAATAGACTTTCGTAACTTTTCTATTTTCTTTTCTTTTGCTGTTATATTATGCTGTTTATTAAAATATTCTACTACTTTATGCATTACGGCGACTATGTCCTTATCGACAGGATCTACCAACGGAGCATCACTTTGGATCTGATAGAAAATTTTTAGCTTGCTAACATCCACTGCCTCGTCTAATTTCAATTTATTAGCATTCTCTGCTGATATAATTTTAAGAAGAGGTTTCAAATCTTTCGCGTGTCTTGTCATGGGTCCAATACCTGTAACAGAAGAATAAAATTATTTAAACATCTGTGTAATGACTACATAATATTAATAATTTGTAGAGCAATAATTAATGTAGTAAATCTGTCATCCAAGGTCGACGTAAATTATTCAAGGTAAAGAATTACCTCATCTTACATGAATAAAAAATTATGTAAATTTTGCTGCATACATAAAATGTTAATGTTATCTAGAGGAGCCTATTTTGTGGTGTTCATCTGTGGGTATTGAGGATATTTTATTGGTTGTCTATACAATGTATTCTCTTTCTTCAAACAAGTTCAGAAAGACAACATTTTCTGAACTACCAGTAGTACTTGATGAACCTACTAGTTTGCCATGCAAAGTGTCCGACGTCGTACGAAAATCAATTATGCAAATATCAACATCTTTAAATTATACTCCTCTGATAGATTAAATGTTCTTACCCAGAAATGAATTGAGTAAGTCCGATTCAGGTATTGGATACTGTCCACTGTTGGAGACAATATGGCGAGATGGTTTGTGGCCAAAGATTCCGTTGAAATATGCTGGCATCCTAATAGATCCTCCTATATCTGAACCTGAAAATATTATATAACTTCACCGAGATTTTATAACAACTCTACTTAGACTACTTACTTAAATTTAAATGAGGTATCTTATTAAAATTGGAAAAACTTTATGCAAATTAATCGCGGAAATTTATTTGAAAATGTAAACGAATTCACAATTTATACAAACAACCGGATATAAATATTGAAATATAAAATCATCGTTTTAAAAAAATAGATAATTTTTTTTCGTCAATAGGTATCCACACCAAGTAGGTAAGGTAGAAAAATGATCTCGAATGTCTTTACTGTTCCATGATTAAATGAATATTGAATAATTATTTTTCATATATTGTTGTTGTTGTAATAAAACGATTAGTGATAATACCTATCCCAAATATACTTCCGGCCGCTCCCTGTAAACTTCCTTCGCCACCCGACGAGCCTCCGACGATTCTTGTGGTATTGTATGGATTATTTGTTCTTCCATATATGTGATTGTGGGTCTCCCACCTTAATCGAAACAAATATAACAAAATGATTTTTATTCATAACTTAATATGGAGTGTACAGGTA
Source organism: Trilocha varians (assembly GCA_030269945.2). Classification (NCBI taxonomy): domain Eukaryota; kingdom Metazoa; phylum Arthropoda; class Insecta; order Lepidoptera; family Bombycidae; genus Trilocha; species Trilocha varians. Next base: position 5,914,460 of record AP028257.1, on the reverse strand, counting down.
ATCTACTAATTAAATCGAAGTTAAAGAGGGTTTATAAATAGTATCTACTAAGTCCAAACCTTTTTATATAAAAAATAAAGTCTACTTCATCGTTGAAAATTATCAGCTCTGTACCTACTTCTTTGCTCACTTTACTGATACTACTCATATAAATGTTAGATTTTAAAAGAAGCATATCACGAACAAGTATTAAACAAGTACAGAGCAATTCTCTCTTCAATGCAGGAAACATTCGACAGTTATTCGAGATAAACACGTCAATACACGTGGCTTAAAATAACAAACACATACCACATGCAAATTTCAGGCACATTAGTGAGACCAATTATAATCGCTCCTTTGTCTCGAAGTAGTTTGATGGCATCGGCGTCTTCTTGGGCTATTATATCTTTGCGTAAAACTGCACCAGACGTATGGTGGAGACCTGCGAATTTAAAACCTCACTGATGTAATAAACTTCAATATGTGCTAGGAATAGAGATGGAATGAATCATTCTATGGGATATTTTTCTTCAAATACATTTATTTAAAAAATTTGGACAACGACAAAACGCCATTAGGCCGTTTACATTTAATTGTTATTCCTATAGTATATCTAATATTAATAATAATTCGTAGCTGTTAATAGCTTATGCAACTACTGAGTCCATCAAAAATAATAAAGGTTTCAAATAGCATATTGAAATGTCAATGAAATGATTTTTGTTATCATGTTTATTTATATAATAGGTATCTATTAACAAAATGGCATCATTAATACGAAAGAAAATATTATCGCATATTGCATTACAGCTATAAACTATATTTTATGTGAAAGTCAAATAGCAAATATAATATCGTAAAAATTATCAAGAATAGCAAGCAACAATCATACCTACATAATATAAATATGCAAGTTGATGAGGATTAATGAAATGACTGTGGAACTGAGATAAAATTGAATGCAACTTTGTTTGCGGTGATATAACTGGCGATATTAATACATAGTCTACAATTTATAAAACTATACTTAATCATGGTATAATTAGTTCCCTTGAGAATTGTGTTAAAATTTATATAAAAATAATTATTCACCTTTAACTGCTATACAATCTTTCGTAGTGAAAGGAACACCAAGAAATGGCTTTTCTTTTTCTAATTGTTGTACACTCTTTGTACCACTTTGCACAAGAGCGTCCGCATCCTTAGCTTCTTTTAATGCCAATTCGAACCGATCTTCAACGAAGCAATTAAGTGCCGAATTCACATCCTTAATTCTTCTTATACATGCTTCCAAAACTTCGACACTTGAAATCTGGAATGAAAATAAATAACATCTTATTTGTCCTATTACTTCAAAATAAATGTTATCACATAATTGAATGTTTTTGAACGTGAACGACAATGTAATTACCTATATTTTAATGAGAATTACTAATTAACGTTTATTATACACACATGAGAAAACTGGCTAATTAAAAATGCCTAATTTTCAACGCTTGGTTTTTCTTCATAACTTTAAATTTGTCCTCCTTTTAAAACGCAATTTCTCATTAATTATTATTTTTAAGTTAACTTTTTAGCAAGTTAAAAAACAGTAATTAACGACGTACTTTGAGCGCTTGCTTCTTACAAAACGTTCTTGATATATTATACTTATATAGGTACGAGTATAGGTACCTTGCTTAGTAACGTGAAGCATTTAATTTAAAGAAGATCTACAAAAATCCTGTTTAACTAAATGAAGAGTGGCGCGTGGGATGTTTATATCAGTCTGTCCTCATTACTATCGTTTCATTCAATTGGTATTGTGTATCTATTCGGCCTTGCAATTGAACATTTAATATGAAGTTTAGCCGGACAAATTTAAAACATTTTCCAATAAAACAGTTGATGTCGACTATGAACCTTCAGAGTGTTGTAAAACTAGCATGTTTTATTGTGGCAGGTATAAGAGTCGATAACCTGACGGCATTTGCTGATTAGGGATGACATTGGATTGGGCAATGTTAAGAACATAAAGAAACCGGCTGTAGGATACAAAACTGTTGTAAAATTACGTATATATTTCTATATATATACGTGTATATTTCTGTTGGTTTCCCAAATAAATAAATAAAATGATGAGCTTCTTGTGTTAATTCTGAGTTAGTTTTTGATACCGGTTTCTATTTAAAATTTGTGTCTATATCTGACATAAGAATGACGTTTAAGATGTGGTCGTACTTGTTTGTCTTCTTTACCGGTAACACAAAGGAAACCTTAGTAGTAGGCACTTGTTGAATATGTATCGTTATTAATTTATGAGTTGCTAGGTAATAACAGTGTTTAAACAAAACGAATAAAATCAATTTTCATTTGAATTCAAACTTAAAAATAATTTACTTTACCAAAGATACGACGCGTATTTTTGCATCATCGGATTACAAAATACACTTATTTGTTTAATGACTCACATATCTATCTCGTGATGCATGTCATAAATCAACAACTACAACTACTAACCACTAATTTGGTGTTGGAACATGGTATTGTTTTATTGTCGTCTAAGTCGTAAAATCACAATTTTAAAGCTAAGAAAAATGCTTAGTTAATTAACGCTATGATTGTTAAAGAAGTTTGGATACTAGAAAGTAGGAATGTGTAATAATTATGAATTACGCATATAAATAAAGAAATAGAAGTAAACTATTAACTATTTTCAATACTAAAGCCGGATTGTTAGATACTATTCGGGGAAATGTTATGATCTCAGTCCGAACTACAAACAAGTACTGTGCAACCAGCTTCAATCCTAGCCCATCTTAGTAGCTTACACAAAACACATTATGGGCTGTCACAATATTACTATTTAAGAATATGTAGATAAACAACATATTATAATATTAAAATTAAGGTACCTTACAGATTTAGTATGACTTATCAATATTATGTTCGTTAATCTAATCAGTTTTCGCACTGACAGAGATAGACATTCGCACGCAATTTGTATTAACCATACTCACCAAGTCACTAATATATTTGTCTTCATTATTATAATATATCTCATTACTACAATTCTTAAAACTTGCGTGATTACACGATCGTGTCACTCAGTACGTAGGTTATTTTTATCACGCATAAATTTCATTTCATTTCGACACAGTCAAAGTAAACACTTTGAAGACCCGGGAGCTTGTTAAAACTACTTCAATTGATTAAAACGAGTTTCAAACATTAGTTCCTATTGTGTAGGTAGTGTGTGTCGCCACAACTTTACCAACAAAAGGACGGAAGTATGTACCGCTTTTATTTAATCCCCGAGTTTGTTCGTAATGTTCTAAACTATGTATTTGATAAACAAAATTCAACACGAACCTCTTTATTCCTGATTTTATTTGCTACATCTACAGCAGCTTCCTTCAATATATCGTCAGTTATCGGAGGAATCTTCAATCCTTGGTTTCCATAGTATAAATTGAAAAAGAATCTGGCTATAATTGCAATAAATAATCTCACTACATGCAATACTCTTAGTACTAGCGGCACCGGTTTGCTTATTATCTCAGTACTCATGTTTATACTTAGATCAAGGCCTATCAAATTAGTCGCGTTCAATACAGCATATAATATCACGATTTTAATAAAAACACTTGTAAAGTTTTATATAGCGGCGTTCGAGTAGAACAACACAATAACAACGCCTATGTCACACTTAGCTACGCAGCGAACTGTTCAGTGTTCAAGTCGTTGAATGGATGGCGATATGAACCAAGGACGTAGACCGAACGACAAAGCTATCTTCGTCTCGTTCTTACACACTGACATCACGTAGTTAATGTATTCATTTTCCATTCAATGAGATGTTCTTGCTCCAGCGGTTTTAGTGGTTTCCGGTTTGCGTCCTATCTCAGTAGGTAACCAGTCTGGTCCTGGTTCTTCTACAATGTTAACAATTATTATGGACCTGTATAAAAATTATCACATATTTTGTAAATAATCGCGTTTTTTTGTAAAAATACCTTATCTATCTATTACAAACATTTCTTTCAAGACTTCTAAAATTTGACCTTCTTAATCTTCTTATCTACCTTCAGTGTAAGGTAAGAATATATGTTACGAGAATATAATTAATTATGATAAAGGTAACTTATCCCAGAAGAAAAGCAGATATATTTTTCTAACCCCATTTGTATTAGCTTTTTATTTTCCTATAGGAAATCAGAAATTAATATTCTTCAAGACTCCAATGTTTACGTAAAGACATTTAATGAGGTCGTTGTTCAGTAATACTATCTATTCCTGTCTATTTGCACTGAATACTTACTATTTATTTATTTACGTTGTCTAAAGTTCTAGTAAGTTTTATGTTGTATTTTCAGACTACAGGTACTTACGCGATGAAAGCACATTGTATAAACTGTTTACTCATAAATCTATCAAACTGGCCATTTGGTAGTTTTCGATCTTCTTTCAATTACTTAACGTTAAAAGGATTCTCAGAAAGCTCAAATCATTCATCTAATTACCTGCTCTTCAAACGAGATCTTTTTTAGCCTTTTGTCTTACAATCTTCAGGGTTCATGTTCATATTTTAATAAAATATTCGATTTGGTTGTTTATGGTTTCCCATTTGCATAAACTTCGGCAATCAGTTGACAGCCTATTTCTTTCAAGCAAAAAGCTTTTATCAAAACATTCAAAAGGTTTCTTTCTAAATAAATAATAAAGCCATCCATTTTCAGGCCACGTCTTTTCCAATTCAATTTCGAAGTTCGAATCTCCGTTATAATTCCAGTCCTCTACACACACAGTTTATTTTTTCTCTTTTCACAGAAAGACATGGCGGACCCGCCGGAAATCGAAGAAGCGACGTCAACGAGAAGTAATTCACTTAAAATGTCCCTTCCTACAGTCCTCTGTACACCTGAACCTTCCGACTCTGATTCTATTAAAACAAATTCGTTAGTATCGTCTGAATCTAAATTATCCCTACCATCGAGTTTAGGTACACCCACGTCGCCTTTAAAATTGTCCTCTCCTATGTCGCTACCCACGTCACCGTTTACAAAAATATCTCCGCAATCCAATTCCCTTGGTAATTCGAAATCGCAGGAAGATGGCCCGAAAACCCTTGTCAATACAGGCTCGGCGACCGGTGAGTTTTGTATTCATCTTGTTAATATTCTACGCTTGTTTACTTCCTTAGGTGCGGGTCGAAACTTATTAAAATCGCATAAAGATTGAATCGGATTATCATAAATATGAATTGGCTAGAATCTACTTTTTCCTTCCTTTTCGCATTTTCTTTGTAGCTTGGTTTTATTTATTTAACTTATATCGTCCATTTGTATAATGGAACATTGTAACGCAATTCAAGCTATCTGATCATGATTAAGTACACACAATAAATACACAAATGTATGTTATTCCATCCCATAAAATATGGGGAAATAGCAAGAACACAATCTTACTATACTATACTATACTATTACTATACTATACTTCCACAAATAACTAAATCAAATGGGTGTCTAAGACATTATTTGTAGATGCAAGGTGAATATTTCATACCGTATTTCATACTATTGCTACTAGAATTTTTATAACACAGTTACGGACCTATATCAAATTATGTCACAAGGTTTGGTAAAAGCGTTAGTCACAAAGGTCACTAAAGCATTTTCCGCGGACATAAAACATAAGTAATGGCGAAGACCTTTCTGTAATAGTAGCTTTTTGTCTTTCCTACATTAGCGGTGCTTATTTGTTAGTTATGAATAGATTTTATATGAAAAATGAAAATATACTATGAAAAATTAATTATGCATGTTCTTTCTGTTCTTTTTTTCCTTATAGTTATAAGTATGGTTCGATAAAATGAATATGTCGCTGTATGTGCAAGAAGTTGTTTGCCTACTTATTCACTGTTTGTTGATAGTTTGGTTCTATTCCTAGCTTAGTAAACAAGCAATAATAAACTTCTATGTACGTCATGAACTCTATAAAGTACACTAAAAGTAGGTAATGAATTTACAGCATATTATTATTAACTTATAGACGAGAGACGAGTTGGAATCACTTTTTCTTGAAGGACTACTTACTTGAAGAACAATGTTATCGAATTATTTACGAAATGCAATAAAATGTAGTTTATTTGAAAATGGTATCAGTGCAAGTTCTTGTCATATTTTAGTGTATAAAATAAGAAAATCTCTATATGAATATGAAAGCTCTCAGGATTTGCTTCATAATCCGATATTTCTAATACCTTTGCCACGTTGTCGTATAGCTGATGTAAGACAGGAGATTTAGCTTAAGTGCAAGATTAAACAGAATGTATTATCGTGTTTATGCTGAATAAACTAAAATGTTTGATCGTTTCGTTTTGTAGTTAAATATAATTTTTAACGTCTTAAAAACGTATACTTTAATGATAAGGTGGAAGGATGAAGTAGAAGCGTTTTCTCTGTGAATTTTCAACTGAACACTGTAAAATGCCCCACTATTTTATTTCAGTTGGAAACACTAAGTCGTTCGTATTGGTAGGATTCAGTCAAACAGAAAGTACTTCAACCAATCTACCAGAGCTAATTTTATCTTTCCTTATTTACAGAAACTTTCTGTTTTTCTTCCTAGGTTTCAGTTAGATTGAGACGCTTGAGAACTTTGATAGTAGGTATTTAGTTCTCTATTTTATTCTGGAATTGCTGATATCACGGGACAAAAAATAAATAAATTAAAGAAGTTTCAAATACCTCCTGAATTAATTGTATCAGTAAAAGTTAATAACTGTAACAGGTACTACATAAAATTCACTAATTATTATCTACACAATACTTTTTTCCCTAAGAATTCAATTGAAACTACAGTTTCATCATCAATATACCTATGTATCATTATTGACCATCAGATGAATTTGGCCCATAGATATTCGGTAGATATTCGGCAATCGCTGAAACGATTTGAGCATAAACTATTCAATCATTTCGATCGCTCGATACGATGTGTAATTAGGTTAACACGGACGAGATTATTAAACGAACAAAGATCGTTCGCTGACTTCGCAGCCGGAAAACTCGAATCTGAAAACTTTATTACGTAGGTAGGTAGCTACTATTGATATCATTCACGAACCATGCATATTATTTCGCGAAAAGAATATCTGATTTGTGTGCTATAAACCTGATGTAATCCTATGGTTTTTGTAGTCATTTCACTACGTGAAGTACGAAAAGATCCTGACCTGTCATTACAGGAGTCTATTTATTGAAATAGATACTGTCAGCACTCATCTAAGCACACTCTCTCGTACCGCTAAACTTCTTTACCTACCGAATGAACTTTCAGAAAATGGAAATATAATATCAAAATCAAATACAACGTTCTACATGGAAACATTGATATCCATCTGTGATTTCCATATGCACGTTGACCGCAATTCATGCAGGTATATATATCGAGATGAAGTAGTCAGGCAATGGTATTCCGTATAGTGAAATTCATGTTACGAAAATGTGGAGTGAATTTTCAGTTGAAATGTGCCAACTATTCGGTGCATATTCATTATTCATACTAACTCGTCACATGAATTAACTTTGGATATAACTGACGCGTATATCTAATGGAAGAATTATATTTTACAAAAGCATAAAACAAAGTTGCATCACTTTATCTGTATGTCCGCATGTATTCTTAAATCTTTAAAATTACACAATCGATTATGAAATGATAATAGATAGAGTAATTCAAGGGAAAGGTTTAATTGTGAAATACATGTGTAATACAACAACGGAAAACATTGATAAGTTTAGAGGTTTTTGATGTGACCTCGTAAATAAACATATTTTTATGCACTTCCATTCGCAAATACTACTGTTCCTTTATGACGCCTTTAGGATGCGCGGGTTGATCTTTATTATCTGTTATCTTTATTAAGTATTACACCCTTACACCAAAGTAATTCACATTTAATTTTCTAATTAATTTGAAAGAAAGAGAAATAATTTTTCTTATCAGATCAAATTCCGTTTTGATTCCCAAACAACTTATGAACATTTTAAAGAATAAAATAGAAAAGATATTACAATACCACGTACAAACATTTATTTTATAATAGCCAAAGCTATTTCCGTAAAGCCATTTCTTTCAGATAACCTTGTACGCAGAAAGTAAAATAAACACAAGTAAGGAGATGTTAATCAAAACATTTAACAACAAGAAACGTCATTCATATATATCTCAATTTATTATTATTACATTTAACCCGACTTTTCTGTAAATGGAAAATGTGAAGCCTTCAGCTTCATTCATATTCAGCGGCAGTTGAACGGAGGACGCGAGACGGGGCGGGCGCGCGGAGTCTTCCGCCCGAATAACAATGACGATTCTCATTCGATTTGCTTTGCCAATTTAAGAAAACAAACGGTATCTTAAATATAAATAAAATATCTGCATTTCTACAGTGATAATACTGATCTAAAATAAGGCCGGAAGACTATAAAGTCCGCTCGAAATAGACAAAAGCAAGTTTGTTATGGTAATGTAGATAAGCACGTGCCCAGTTAATTTTGAAGGACGATGTGAATGAGTGTTTGTTTTAAGACGGCCTAATGCCTTGTTGTGGCTGCTGGTGGAACGGGAGACAGAGGCACCGGCCGCCCGATCCCGAAACTACAGGTTTACCTTTTGTTTATCAGATTAGACTCCTCTCTAATGTTTACGCAACATCTTTTGTTTTTCAAATAAGGTTTGGTATTCTTATCACATAAAAGTTAGCTTCTTAGGCTGTTAGATCACACAAATATAAAAGTTTTGTTAACAATAAAAAAAATAACGGCACCTAGAGGCTAGAGCTCAGTTAGTATTTTTAAGTGAAGCCAAGAAGTAATCGTAAACGTACTTTAACAATTTAAACTTTGTCAATTTTCTTTATTAAATAAGTTTTTATTGTATAAAATTGCGACTATCTAACCCGTCTGCTATGAGAGACATCGTCATATAAAATTGAGAAAGAAATCTTAAGCTCAGAGTATCAAATGCAATAAATAAGGTAAGGACAGTGGAACTCACCGGATCGCAATACATAGATACAAATCTTCTTTTTTTTTATTGTAAGTGGTACCGTCACTCATGAACCTCTGCAATGTCAGGGGACACTGAGGGGTCGCTAACTACGACCATACTTTAAGGACCGTCCTCAAGCCTCGTTTGAAGAAGGACAAGTCATAGCGCTCTGGGAATACCGAAGAGGGGAGCTCATGCCATAGCCGGATGGTGCGTGGCAAAAAAGTGTTCCTGAAACGGACCGTGGATGACCGCGGTGGTTCCATATAGTAGGGATGAACTCCACCTCGACGGGGCTCGACGCCGGGTGGTTCGGTGATAGAAGGGAGATGTTGGAATCATCTCAAATAATTCCTCAGAGCACTCCCCGTAGAACAACCTAAATTGTCTACCAAGCATTCGGCAATTACGCAATTTAATTACGATTAAAATTTGTACCCACGACTTCACCCTTAGGGAATTTACGTTTTTTAATTTTACGGGTTTTTAACTCACGGCGGCAATTGTTTTACCAAAAATGCAAGATCAAAAATATAACATATTCAGATGTTTTATAAGCATAGAGTGGAGCTCTTACAGTCTCAGAATGAATAGTAAAGCAAATGTTTACGCAGAGTCGTCGAATCTATGGAACTTTGCAATATGCTACGAGCATGGGAGATTGAAACTTCCTATGAGGTAATTTAAACTGAGAGTGTAAGCATCAACAGAAAAACAGCAGAGGATTTCAGCAATCCTATGTACTGTACCTACTCGTATGAAAGTGATGCGTTAATAGAGCACTTGAGTTAGACAATATAAATACTGCGCATACCGACTTTCAGTTACTTGCAAGTTCATGATGATGCTTAGGTACCTATCTGGTCAATTCATTTGACTTAAATATTATTACAGAAAAAGTTAATCTCCGAATAAATATTGGACACACGTGTAACCAACATTGTAAAACTGTGTGTAAAACGTTGTGCAAACTTATGCTACGACAATACACAAACAGAATAAAAATTTATTGTGTACACTACGGTTTACATTTGAGCGGTGTGTTGACTTTTGACCTTCGTTTTGGCATGTAAGTGTCTATAAGTTTTATCCGTAACATATAAGTAGAAAAAACTCTTTCGCATTCCCGGCCATAGCAAACTTTAAAAAAATATTTCCATAAAATACTTGCAAACCAAAAAATCAATTAATAACTATCTGTCGGTCAGGATATTTACCACCGCGAATCATTAACTTTTTTTTTTTCAAAGGAATATTTTGCCCCCGAACACTAATCCTACGAGTTTGTGCATCTATATTTCTTACTCTGACAGCCAGATCCCTTGGGAAAATTTACTGTATTTGAGTGCTGCTAACTTATAACCCCTGGGTAAAAGGGTAAAAGTTAACCTAATAAAACTTGAGTGTTTAACAAAATGAACGTAAATATTTAAATGTAGAGGTAAATGAGAACACGACAAAGTAACACCTTTACCTCGCAACGAATCCATTACGACCCGGACCACAGGGATTTATATGTATTTTGTATGAGTGTTATCATACTAAGTGATATTTCAAGGATTTTTAAAGTTGGAAATATTTTACATTAGTTAATATGTGGATTAAAATATTTGGCAAACATTTCTGTTATGTATAGAAAAAAAGGTAAATGTATAGAAGCGTGAAGAGTCAAAAAGTGGATGAACAGATAGCCCACCTGATGTTAATTGCTCACCACCGCTCATAATCCTCGGAATGTCATTTCAGGGACATCACGAGAATGCATGGGCTAATGCAATAAAATTAAACAAACATTAAACATATTGGATACAATCAATAAAAAATTGCAATCAATTGGCTCATATATAAAAGCAAAAATAAACAAGAAATTTATATTAAATGCCTATATATGCTCAGTGCTCACTTACGTTGCTATAACTTACTCCTTTCAACAAAACAAATAAATAGTCCAAACATATGCCATTAAATTTACTACGTGAGAAACCTACGGGTTAGAACTTGCAAGATAATCTCCTAATGCTACGTTAGAATAAGATTAGGAGATGAAATAAACCTAGGTACATTAAGCCTAGGTTAAACGGGTTGTAGAATTATCTTATGGTTCAAATTTCGAACTAGGTAAAACTATGTAAAGTATTTAAATGAATATAATGTGCTCCAAGTTAATTAGGTAATTAAATCTAGATTAAGACTTGTCTTGAATGTTAGAATTATCTAAACGTTGCAATTAGTGTGCGTGCTTAAAATCTATAAAATGAATATTACCTACCTATAGTGTAAAACCATAGGTACTTTAGTTTAAATAACAATAGTTTTGCTTTCTGGCATCAGTAAAATATAAATAATTAATAGCGCAATAGCATTGTCATGAAAACATGAAAAAAAAATATTACAAATTTAGTTCAGTCACAATATTATAATTGTTTCAGTTAAGTATTTAATTGTGAAAAAGTAAAAAAAAGGACTTTGATTCGCATTTTAAATATCTTTGGGGGAATTGAAATAATTTATATCGTTATACTTAATTAAAGTTTGTATTGAAAAGCAACAATTTCAACCATACCTTTCAACTTGAATATCTGGTACGGAAACCGTAAATTGGAAACTGACAAGAAAATACAATATCTAACTTTCGAAACTTAAACTTCGAAAGGTTCATCGGAAATCCAAGGATTTTCTACAAAGTTTATTACCAAGTTAGCTAAATTAACTTTAATAACGATGGGATACATAGTGAATAGTCGTGGTGGCCGAGTGGTTGAAGCGCTTGCCTTCCGTACGGGAGGTCGCGGGTTCAAAACCGGCCGGCTTGTACCTCTAAATCTTAATATGAAAAAGATTTATGTGCAATTTTTCACAACACCACTGGCTAAAAACGGTGAAGGAAAACATCGTGAGGAAACCTGCATATCGGAAAAGGGTTCTAAAAATCCTTTGAAGATATGTGAAGTCCCCAATCCGCATTAGGCAAGCGTGGTGGACTATGCCTAACCCCTCTTCGGAGGAGACCTGAGCTCAGCAGTGGGCAGTAATGGGTTGTTACAGTACAGTACATAGTGAATAGATCTAGATGATATAGTGTTTTCAATATCCAGACATAATGTACTACTATAAAGAAATTATGAATTATTCAAATTTACTATACTTACAATAATTTCAGTAGGTATACTTGATGGCATTTACCTGCCCTTATTATTTGAAAAAATAGGAGTTGCACGGCACGTATAAAATCAGTAAGTTCGATTACCCATTATTTCAAGTCATGGCAACTGATTTATCCTTATATAGTTGTGAAAATAAATAGACAATACTGTCTAAGAAAAAAAAGTAACAACAAAATCAATCGCAAGAATGGAAATAGTATAACTTGCTTACATCCCATAACGTGTATTTCGTTCCATTTCAAACTTACAATAGACCGTCCTTCCGTACCCAACCTTCATTTTGTAAAGAACTTTCCTCGGCTCTATTTATGTTAATACGTCACTACTCTATTTCAATCTGAAATACCTACTCGATTTTGTATGCTGCATTATTAATGATCTCCGTATGTGCGCCACTCGTCAACGCAGTCTAAATATGAAGAAAAACAATAATAAATATAGGTTCACTAACATCTTTCTCGGAATACGGCGAAAATAAAACCTATCATATTTGCGTGAGAGCGAAAAATATTATGTTATCTTTCAAGCACGCCACGAAAATGTTTGTTATTTCAATAATGCACGTCAAAAACCATATTTGAACACAAAAGAAAACTTTGTTTACGTACAAGTTTTGAAGATTTCAAAGAAATCAGAGGTTGTTCAGATTGGTCTCGAAGACACAACTTTTCAGAAAATTAATGCCGAATTTTCTTTTGAAATAAACATAATTTTATCATATTGCGAATTTTCCCTTAATTATATTTGGAAACTTGAGTTAATAGGATGCTTCAATTTTTTTATGAATACGGAAAATAGGTAGTACATAGGCAGGTGCGTAGGCAAACTAGTAGCTATAGATTATTACAATTTTAAAATGTTATGCTTATAAGACTGTTGGTTTTGAGACAGTTTGAGTTGATTTTTCATTTAGCGAAAACTAAAACAAGTTTTGATACAAACCTTACACGAATGCATCAGATATTTAACCACCGAACCTAAATAATGGCTGACGTGACAGATACGCACATCGAATACTAATGTAGAATTGATTGTTTGTTAATGTATAGTGAATCAAACAGTGAGTAGCAGTGTCGAATTGATATTTAACTAAAGCAGAAATGTTTTGCTGTTTCTTAAATAAAAATACTATAAGTGAGACTTCAGACTCCGCAGAAAGTAAGTGTAATTCACTTTGAAAAAATTGAAAAGAACTCTCTCGTTGCTCGTTTGAAATTCTTTTGCTTAGAAATATTTAATGAAGGCACGTAGCAGGTGCGCAGAGTAAGTAAAATATTTTGTGACTTTTATTAAATTATGATGGTTTGCTGATAGAACTCTCTTAGTCATTTCAAATTATATTAGCTTTGATTGATAAGCTAATCTGAATAATTCACGGAAAATTAAGATAAAAACCGAACAGATTTCTAATTTGATGAAACTACAGAGATATCAATTAATTTGATTTTTTTGTTGTGACTATCGAAAAGCTAACAAGTGAACCTGAGACCAAGTGAATTTGTGCTTAAAGAGATGTAAAGAAAGATTATATTTTAATTTCTGGGACAAATATCATTTATTTATTTTTATCGTCAATATAATTTCAAACAAAACTGTCATTCGTGAACATTTTTATTTATTTCATGGAAACTGCAAATCACGCGGTTTTTAACTACTTTCTATGCACGAATTCTTCGTCACGCTATTAGCTGTTTGAAAGATCGTAAAATATTTTTGCTACTAAATTTGCCTTGACAAACAAATGTTCTTCTAATAATTATGCTGATAAGGCCAGTGTATTTGCACTAAAAAAAATCTTGTATAACAACATAATTAGCAGTAATCAAGAAAAATAATATATAGATAAGAAAGTCATTGTTCTTTTGCACTGAACAGTGGTTTACTTATCATATTGAGGCATATGAGTTTCAATGCGGATTGTGGTTTTGTTGAATCTCACAGTTCTAGATTCAAATATGAAATGGCTCAAACTTTCAACTTTTAATCGAATGTAATTTATTCATTTAATTCAATAATTTGCCCCGAAATATATTTTTTTAGCAAAATCAACAGTCACATGTGTTGCATGACAAATTAACATGCACACAATGTAAATAATCTTTCGTTTATATTTATTTCGCAATTATAATTCATACATTATTTTCAACACAATACTAAAACGTTTGGATCAGGGAAAATGTCCTTCTCAACGCTATTTTTGTTCCTTGAATGAGGAAATAATCTATCATAAACGATAGTTATTTATGATGAAACATGAGATATATTGCACGACATATTATTATGATTGTTACTCAAATTAGTGGACTTTGACTAATATAGAATCGCTTGCTTATCGTAAAAAGATAAAATTATCAAAGTATTTAAATAATCTCTCAAAGCTAAGTGGTTGGTGGTTTTGTCCGATAGTTACACGGCATATCCTCAGAAAATATACTACTTTCCTGTAAAGTAGGTATTTGAAAGTTCAAGCTATTTTCGTAACCAGTCTAAATTATTATTATTCCATCGAGACACACTGTGAACCGCTCCCTTTATTAATAATTTCATTATAAATTTCATAACAGTTCGTAACATGAAATTAAATAATGAAAATTAATAATGATAAATTCCTCGTCGAACGAGACTCGACAACGACAGGGTTGTGCTGAAACCGCAAACCGTATTACAAAATAATGGATTTAAAATTGCTACATACAATGTTCTGTACATTGAAAAATAAATATTGATCATAATTGCTTTATATGCAATCACATATACAATTTTTTATAACGTAATATTATCATCAGCCTGCAGATCGTGAATTGCTGGATATCCGTTTCCTTTAAAGCTTACTTTAAAGATTCATTACAATCACCACACTTGGCATGCGGGTTGGTGATCCGTCACTGTCAATAATTTGCAATAAAGCTGTAAAGGGCCCTAATCGGGACAAATTTGAAACATATTCCATTTGTAGCCAATTTTTTGAAGTTCGATTTTATCCTGTAGTAGTTTCTAAGAAATAGCCATAATAAACTACATACAGTGATCAACTGATTTATAAAATGTCAAGTTACCAAACAGTTTTCAATTAAGAAGAAAATAACGAAAACTTTTAAAGTACAATTTCTTAAATGATCGTAGTTACAGCAACACCCTGTAGAACTTAATTAAAGAATTTGATTCAAAGCTCTTAATCTACACCTACCTCTTTCCTTGAAACTTTTCGTTGGAAAGTCTGTTTCGTCCTACCCAATCTCTGATTGTGAATTTTGTTGTTTCACAATAATTCAATTTCGTTCTGTTACCAACGAAGTATTGGATTGGTCCTTACTAAATTTATTTAACGCTTGCTCAGTCACAATGCTCGTTACGCGGGTAAAATATCATCGGAATATTAGAAGCAAAATTCTGATTTTATTCTGAGATATAAAATCGTGGTTTTGTAGAGTATATATTGATGTAAATATTTTTACTTACAAATGAAACTAGAAAGTGATTAAGTATTTTTAGTTATATAGAAGAAATTATCACTTACTCATAAAAATCGGTTATTTTATTTAGTGCATGTTATTTTAAAACTATAATCATAGCAACCGTTTTTAAACTACTGTATTGTACATTTACTGAAAGTAGAGTTCAACCCGGAAACATGCAAGATCAGCATAACGTTATTAAATTTACTTTAGCACAAAGCAAAACCATTGTTTGAAAATACGACTTGTATTTTCATTTTTTAAATGTAGAGTTTGCATTTCTCTATTCAGAATTGGTATATGAAGCTTCGCCACCTGTGGTCGTGTACAAACACTGCAGCCCGGCGCAACTGAATATATACGTACAGTACAACGCGCACGAAATCAAATAAAATCTGAAAGAACGATACTGGAAAATTTTGTGAAATATTTTTGATTCACGGTATTTTTATTATTATTTGTTATCTTTTATAATTTCTGGTCTTTCGTAAATGGTAATCTTAATTGGGTTATTCATAAGGTCATTTTGAGGAATATTGTGATAGGTTGTTAATAATTATTTAATCACTTGTATGAACTAGGTGCACCTACCTGGAACAGATCATCTATTATTATTTGGTTACATATGAACTAATTATTAGTTTTTTAAAAACATTACCTATTTCCACGTACGTATGTTACAAAATGGAACCAGTTTTTGATACAAAATTAAATGTTTACGTAAAAATATATTGAGCGTTTCATTTACGGGAATCCTGGGTTTAACATCTGTTCTAACTTGGTTTAACAAATAAAATGTAGGTAATACCATAAAAGTTGCATAAACAAATTTGCGACAAACAATCATTTAGATTTGCCTAATCCACCATTGGGTATGAACATGAATTAACCTTGTTGTTTTTGTTTTTCCCTTCTGTTTGTGTGAATTGATTTAGACTTGTTTAGAAGAGATAAATAAAACACTGATACCATTAAAATTAATGTGAGTTCACGTCAATATCTCGGAGATAATAAGCCGATTTTATTGATCATTCAATTTGACCTAATTGATTCGTTTTAATACAGCAATAAATAAAGTTTAACAATCTTCATTCAACTTCGAACGTTCCTTAATTACTTTACGATTAAATTACAACCTTTACAACGTAAAAATGATTACGGAAAGACAAAACTTTAGCACAAAACGAAAAGTTGTGAATTGTAATCCCGAACTTCTTTCAGCCAAAATGCAAACCTCCTTAAACTTTACAAAGCCTTTGAAACTTAAGATATTACGTAATGTTCTTGCGTAATATCTTTCTTTTCTGACCTATCTGTGTGGAGCCGACGACGTGATCACAGAATACCTACAGAACCAGAAGTAGCTAGAAATAAAAGTTTGCCATAGTTACAGACTCGGCAGTGTTTCCTAATATTGTGAGCACATTGGCATGATTGGCAATAAAAAGAGGCTACAAATAAATCATGCTTGATGAAAATGCAACCAGTATGAAACGCAACAACCACGGCTGACTGTTACTACACTGTCGGAACAAGAGCAAACAGTGCAGTGTCTGTGAAAACTGTGTCTCTACAGAACTATAACTAAGATACATACATGAGTTTAACTTCTATATGTATAATATTCTATGACGTAACTATAGACTATAGAGTCGACTGTAGGCGTTTCTAACAGTTCAGCGGTTCAAACCGGCCGACGAAATTGCTCGTTAGTTCCGCTTCCGGCTTGTCTTGAGTGCTTTCCCTGTGCGCAATTGTTATTTTTATGCTTACAAATCTATCATTCTACCAAATTGTACAAAACTAACGTAAGCTTCTTAAATCTAATGTAATGTTTTCTTTCTTATACGTGACTTTCAGGTAGGTACGAACAAAATCCTGCATAGTATCTAGAAACATCAATATAAATGTAGAATATTAAGAAGATAAAATATGATTTTACGAAAAATTATACATAATAAAAATGTTAACGTTTTAGCATAGCTCTAGAGTTTGCATCAATATAAAAGCAAACATTTATAGTCTAACTGAAATGTAATTTACCACTCGTCCATTTCCATATGCTCTAACGACTTAATATCGCCTATATCATAAACTTGCTTTACGATTCGCACTACACTGTACTGTAATAACCCATTACTGCCCACTGCTGGGCTCAGGTCACCACATTAAACTGATCAGCCATGTTTAATAAGCGAAGCAACGTAAGGCCTTCCCATAGGTATAGGTAAGATTCAAAATTCCAAATTAAGAAAGTACAACCCGGCTCGACTAATTCGAAACCACGGAAGGCAAGTATTTCAATCGCACGCCTACGACAAAACCTGTAAATGTACGTAATTTACTAGAACCTTTTTACCTTCAGGCTCTGTATACCAAAAATAAATTCCACTGAAAGTTTGTAAATGAACAAGCACAGCCTTGAGAGACGACAAGGGAGTTGAAAACTCGACGTTCATTTGCAGTTTCACGAACACGAAGTATGATTAACTTCCACGACAGTTTTATTCGTGAAAATTGATACGACAGGTAAAAAAAACTGGGTCATTCTTAGAGTATACGACGTAAACAAAATCGTTTGATTAACGGCTGCCGGGCGCCATCTTGCCCGGAGCTAAAGACAAACAAACCCTGTCTCGTGTGATGCTAGTCTAAGTTTAGCTACACATAGGAAGTTAGTTGTAGGTGATTTGTATGCATCCTCGCCTTCATCCATTTCTAAAGCAACTTCTGCTTATGACTACATTATGCTTCACGAGCCTTTCTATAACTTTTTTATGGTTTTGATGTAGAATATTGCAGCTAAGTTAAATTAATACTTTGAAATTATGATTTCCAGTATACGAAGGAGTTATCAGAAAATATTTTAATAAAATAAAAGCTATTTATATCACGTACCCACGAATAGGTACTTGAACTTTTCTTTTGTCTTTTTTATAGTGCACTGCACCCTCTACTATTATTATAAACTTGCAGCAACATTTTATCAAAGTATAAGTAAAGGTCAATCTTAACATTTCTTTCATCTATTTAAAACCAAATTTATTAGCCACATTTGCCCTACAGCTGAGAGTAGGTTGGTTGAGTGCATTACGATAATCCCCTTAACTACGAGTGTGGCCTAAAAGCTAATGGGTATCGTAAATCGATTAAAATTTCCATTAACCGAGTATTATAGGCTCTCAATAAATGTTATTTGACAAGGATAAAGTTGTAGTATAAGCGAGAATGGGATTAGCAGGAAAATTAGCGAATGCGCGAACATAGCGATTCCGAACGCTGGAGTCCGTAGATATCTCGTTAATTTATAACAATAGGTTGCTTGCTACCAACCTGGAGCACACGTTGCCATTTCTTAATTAATTATATTTGCTTTCTCATCGAAAACTGTATTAGCAGCAATTGTTTGTTAACGGATACAGAATACGAGATTAAGGAAGAAAAATGTAGACATTGGTTTTACCGCTTTGATTCAATTAATTTTAGTACTCAAAACAAGTAAAGAGACTGGACTGTGAAATATCATCTATTTAGGTTACCCTTTTTTTTTTTTTGTACTTTGTTTGGCTCAAACCACATTTTCACGCATTTTGAACGTATAGAATAAATTCTATAAAACGAAATTTCCATTTCAGAGAATAGCAATTTACTTTTTCCACAACATTTGAGAATAATTTTGTTTTCCAACAACTTAGTACTTATCTAACTTGGCGATTCTTAAGTTAATGGATGAAATTTCCATTAATTTGATTACCAATTTTACTAACGTTTGAAAACTCTGCAAAATATATTTCTTTAGTTTGTATTTTATTTCAGTAATAAATCTATCTTAACTCAGCTTCTTTAGAACTACAAAGTAAACGACTTTAGTATACCTTTCTAAAATATTACAATAGTTATTGTTTATCTTTTGAGATTTAACTATGATGAAATAATAATCGCAGAGTTTAGAAATAGTGTTCAATTTCATCTTTTCACTTTAACATGTTTATATTAATTTATATTAATTAATATTAACCTAACTTAAAAACGAATATTCAACCACTTGTATTAATATTGCTTCTTAATTACTCTTTAACAATAATTATTCACAAATTAGAATTTCCTATTTCTCCTAACAATAATCTTTATCTACGAAACGTACAAACTACTGTAATAGTTGTTTGATTAATATAACTTGTAAAACAATTGAGGACGTTGTTAATTGTTCCACCTCTAGTTTACTTCGAAATTTCAGGAGTGCGTGCTCGACACTAAAGTATATAGCTTTGTATATTATTAAAGGCGGTTATACAAAGGTTATATATCCTTAACTTTGGTGTTTGAGTTAGTCACTATGTCGACCCAGTTAATTAAATGTCAGCGTAGGTAAAGGTAGCTCATTATTAATTTACACAACAAGTGTATATCACGTATACTTCGCCAATCAATATCACTGATATACTCCGATGCACTAAACTATTAATTCCGCTCGAAGCAGTGCCTTGGTTGTGGCATATTCTATTTCCATTAATGACTATGTAATTTACAAAGGAAGTATTATTATTGAAACTATGAAAGCTATATTATGATACTCTAGTCTCTAATATATTTCGAAGTAGCAGCTGGTACTTAAAATTATTTACCTCATCGAACGGTATTTCTGTGAGTAAAATGTTTTGTAAATAAACGTCTGTTATTTTCCAAGAAGCTAATGGCGGTCCGCAAAGTAATTTGCTGACTAGCCTCATTCAAAGCTCGACGTCGACACTTTGACAATTTGCCTTCAGTAGCAAGGACACTCCGACGATCGTCGAATACTTTACATTACTTCCCGATCTCATCAAATTCAACGTTATAATATAGCGGAAGAGGAATTTACAAAACGAATTTCGTCGTTTCAATTTCGTGCAATTTTTTTATATCAAGGTTTACGTTACTTTAATTATTTCCTTGGCGATATTAAAAAACTTTTTTAATGACTTTTGACAAAAATGTTTTTTTCAATTTCATTACCTTAGGCGACCTTTACAAAGTGAGGAAAATAAATCCTGAACGTGTATAAAGAATTTTTACGACACCGGCTATGAAAACGATGAGGTCACCAGACTACACCCGGTCTAAAACTGTATTGACTCACTTCATAGTTGCTTTGTATCTAGATGCTAGGCACAATAAAGGCCTGAATCATCTTTATCGATTGTTCGACGTTTGACGATGTGGGTCACAGTTTAGTTGATTATTGATGCACCGCATTTTCTTCTACTTCACGTTTTTCTGATTTAATCGTCCCTTCTTCTTATCTTGAGTTTATTCTTTGCACACAAGAAAACTTTTACTTAAGTATGTACTTATATTAGGTTTTGAATCAAATGTGGTATCTAGAAAGATGATAAAAGTAGTAAAATAAAAGTCGTCAGAATGGCTTACTTTTACCAGCCCAGTCTCTTTTAAATGCACCATTTTATTATAACAACCCACAAATATCGAACAATGAAATACATAACTATTAAAATATTGACCAAATAAACGCGAGCCAACAGCAGAGCCTATTTTAACAAGCCACAAACCGGGTCAACTGCATTCGGACCGCATAATCCCGAAGTTATAAAGTCAGCCTCGAAACGAAGAGGTCATCGTAAATTGATCTATTTACGGTAGTTTGGAACGTGAATTTAAATTTTCTTTTGGCTGAGCATAAAACAGTCTTTGGTCTGTGTAAACATGTTTTTAAGAGGAAAAACAACAGGATCTATTCTATATTTTAAAGATTCCTTATATTTTACCTAAAGCATACATAACATAGCCTATGTTTTAAGTAAAACAATATCATCTACCTGATAGAAAGTGGTTATTATCGTCGTTCATGGAACCGTGTAATCTCGAGAACACTTCGAGACTGACTGCTGCAAGCAAGAACCTCGAATGAAATTTTATAATGTTCTTAGTAATAAAAAAATCTTAAAGAATTCATTTCATGTAATCGTTTAAAGATGCTATTTATTTTTATAGTAGAGCAAATATTTTTAGGTGATAAACAGTTAGTGACTTACCTAAATTATAAGTAAATAATTTAAAAGTGCGATATTAAGTTAAAAAATCCTAAAAAACCAGAACGGTTCGTCACAAATATTATGTACGTTAACAACATACGGTAGTCGTTGAATTTTTCGGGCGACCAGTCAAAGCTTTGTTCGATTCAATATAAAAGAAGGATGAGTTGAAACGCTTTGATCAGTGATTAATCGTTGAAATATTTATTTGTTCTGAGGTTCTTGAAAACAGTTATGCTTTTGGTAAATATTTAGTATAAAATCGTGGTTTCAATATCGTTTGTTGGCAAAAATCATTTGTGTACATTATTAAAAGAGTGCTTCGAAATTGATTACCTATATTTTATTTCTGGTTGTAATTCATAGTTTTTACAATAATGTTGAGCACATCAATTTGTTCACGCCCTTGGTTGTATAATGAAATTATTCAAGCTAAAATTTGATTTTGTATTAACTCAAAGATCTTAGTACTCTATTGAACTTTACTAAATAAAATATCTCCGCGGTAGTTTAAAACTTCATCTTTTTCTATACATTCTTCTCTAAAAAGATACCAGCCAGTCATTAAGTAATGATGGGCAAAGAGGACAAATGCGTCAACATGATAAAACCCTCTAATTTATACGACAAAAAGCAAATTGGGGTATTAAATAAACGACCTAATTATACTTTTGCCCGTCGCTGCGTTATATCGAGCTTAAGAGGTATCTTGCCAATTATACTCATTTTATATTTTCGAGGATTTCACGAGTACGTCACATTTCGAAATGGAAATTATAAAATGAATACTGAACAGGACCTGGTATAATCATATTCTCATGTAGATGAGAGGTTCTTCACAAATATATTCAAATAAGTCTCCTTTTGAAATATGTATAGAATTTATTTAAATGTATGAATCTGTGTGTTCCTAAAATAAACATTGGTTTATTTACATGCAAACAAAATTGAATATTTTTGACATTAAAAATACCCAACCTTGTTTGATAAAATTGCATTTTCATTACCTAAGCACTAGACTAATAAAATGGACTAGAAAATATTAAGTCAACTCAGATACAACATTACAAATTTCGTGAGGATAAATTACGTATTCAATCACAATCTTCTTTATTTTCCGTTTTTGTCATCAAATCGGGCACTGTCGATCCCTTTTTCTTCTTGACAATGAAGGTAATTTGTCACATCCATCACACTTCTTTGGAGCTGCTTTCGTGCGTAGCATTTTACATGCTTTCCAAATTTTCCTTTATCTACACGGGAGATTGATTGGTATTTGTTGATAATTTAATACATTCATATTTTGAATTATATTTATTTATTATTATTACACAAAACAGATTTATTTTGTCTACTTACTTTGCGTAATAAAAAATACCTACAATAAAATAGGAATATTTTCACCTTCAAAGTATGAGACTGTATAGTAATGTGTTTTAGGAAGGTACGGAATAGGTAATGTTACATTAAAAACTTATTTTCAAGCTTTTGATCAGAGTTCTGCTTCGATAGATTGGTTAATGATTTCAACTCTTGCTTTATTTTAATCTACTTCTAATCTCAAATACTAAGACACCGAAGTTTCCTTCAAGTGAAAAGTTAAACCAAATGATATTGAATATTCTTCATAGTTTTTAACCGTCCAATAATTCAATTATATGTTTTAAATAAATTCGAAACATATAAAGCCAACAAACAAAAATTGAGATTACCCAAAAACAATAGCCCATTTAAACTTTAGGAACCATTTCTAAAAAGCAAAAGGCAATTTGGCAACCTCTCGAAATAGAGTTTGTGTCTGTCTCAAGGACTTGTGTAAACTATTATCAAGTTACGTAAAGTCGACTGGAATAAGAAGTGGATACCTAACAAGTATACCGGTGTAGTTCTAGCACGTGGTACTTGGAATTTTTTTCTTCATATTATGTAAGGCTTATATTTATTATTCATTTGAACCAAAAAAGGTAAAGCTATTGTACGTGTCTATCAATAACTTGAGTGTTGTTTTCATTAACGATCGAAAAGTTACAAAATATGTCATTAAACTACACATTACAAGCTGGTATTATTCAATTTAGGCAAAACGAAGTAAAAAACCGCTAATATTACTTATCTCTCCCGAAACGGTCCCTAAGTTTTCACAGCTACCGAGATGTGTATCTCAAATTTAACTTCAGCGGCTTTGCTTTATATTTATGGAGATGGTCTCTGGCCTGAAAATTGGCAGCGACCCACATTTGCAACTTCATGTTTTATTCACCCAGAGAAAGGTCGTATTCACGTAATGGGAAGGTACATCGTTTATTAGATATATTGTGTGCTCATTGATCGGTGTAGTACGTGCTCGCAAAACCGAAAAGTTGCCTTATTTTTGCAGCAGTAGTACTAAAAACCATGTCTATTAATTTGACTAAAACTATATTGAGCTTTATCATTTTAGACACTAAAATAAGTCTTATTACGACATTTTACCAACACAAACTTTTCGACTGTTTGACTCAGACCTCGTGCGACCATAGATCATTAGTGCCGCCGGATCTGCCTGATAAATAGTTTCATGACAACGTCGCGCCACCTGCAGCTACTGACTCCCACAGTCGCCTACGATTTTAAACATTAAAACTGTTTCTAAAAATACGTTTTTCGCATTTCTATCAAGTCATACCTACTGGTCCCACTTACATTTGTCGTGTATCGAAATTAAATTCCTAAAGCTCATGTTTGTCCAAACGATTTCTGGAGTTCTTTGTTCTCCGCTTCTGTTGACAAGATTCCTTTTATGTACGAAATCGAATATTTCTTTGTTCGTGTTTTATAAGGAAAAACTAAAGCGTGAAAATAGCTCTGGCGTTTTGTCTAGCTTTAAAAATCTAAACCAAATTCGCTTTCACCGTTCTGAATTGCTAATAAAGCTGTGAGATTTTCCAATAAGGAAAATAGGGTTGGAAGAAATAAATTAATTTTGTAAACATTTTCCTTATTGCGACTCGCAAAAAACAATACTATAATTACAGGAAAATGTAAAATTACGGCTTAGATGTGAGTCATTTTCTTTTAAAGAACTTACAAGTTTCCAGGCTTACACAATGAAAAATAGAGATAAATAATAATTATGCTACAATGCCCCAAATTTCGTGAATTACATAAGACACTTAATGATTAAACTGAAAAGTACATGAAATATAATTATTTATTTATTTATTTATTTAATTTTAAGGAAAACCAACAGCTAATGATTTGGGTACATAAATTAGAATAGGAAACTTAAAGCTAATTACAGGTTTTCACGAATAGCTCTAGCGTAAACTAAACAATAACAAGTAAGTGAGCAAATTAGTTAACAAAATACAAAAATTGTTTAACGTGAACACTGCTACGGATACAATTTAATGAATAGAGAAGATTAAATTCTACAAAAAAAGGAAAGTAAATTAAAAACAAGAATAACAATAACATTTCAGTTATCCTAAATCATTTAAAAAATGTGAGCTTATCTGCTGTCGCGGTGCCGAAATAGAGCTAGAGAATAAGTCGATGTCGTGTGATCTAGATATCTCGTTAAACCTACCACTAGCTCTTACAATATATGAGTTCCTTCTATAGATAGATGATACAAACGGTGTTCGGATAGGTAAATTAAATCGTTTTATTCTGCGAGGGACATTTAGGTAAAACTTTTTAAGGAGTTCAGGACAGTCAATATCGTTGTTAAAAATTTTGAGGAGGAATGTACAGTCGGCTGTATCGCGTCTTATTTCTAGAGGAAGAAGGTGAAACCGGCGGCAAAATTGGTGATAGTTGTTACTGTCGTATTATCTAATATATACTAATCAGCTTGTATGTTGCTTTGTATATTCAGCGACTGAGGTAATGTGGTCTGTTAAAAATTAAAGTCGTGTACTAGCGTTAAAAACGGACACCATTTCGTAAATTAAAGCCAAAGTAAAACCCCTAGACTAATACATTTAATTAAGACATTATAATCACCATTCGCGCGGACATTTTTAAATATCACACAAAACGAAGTAGGTATACCTAATCATGTTCGCGTAAACAGTGTGAAAACACTTCGCAGTTCGTATTACGGCTAAAGAGTCTAATAAAGAGGCCTATCTCTGTCTTTCGTATTATATGAAAGCTCTGCCTCGCGTTAAGGACTTTTTCTTTACTGCCTTTGTAAACAGGAGCATAGCATACAAAAATAAAGCTTCATAGAAATCGCTTTAACCTACTTATGCAATTTTCATTGACAAGAAATACTTAAGTGGTTTGAAACGAATGTGGAAGTGAGTGTTTCTGAAAGGCTTGTTTACCATTTTTAACCCGCTCCGTCGCTCTAAAACCACCTACAAATACAAATAATTTATTTTCAAACATAGAACTAATTACATAAGGGGTTCAACAATGGCCCCCGCACTAGGCTAGGCCTGTATCGCGGAGGCCGTCCAAATAAAAGATGGAAGAGAAAACAGCGGACCGCTAACAAGCATAAAACAATAATATAAAAACGATGTTACAATGAAATTAAACTTAGCATTACATACATACACAATAAGTTATTTAAGGATGGTCAAAAGTTTAGCCTACCGAATAGAACTCTGCTGGGTATAGGTAACGGTCCCCCAATGACCTGGAATTGCAATGGCTCATAGGCAACGGTGACTGGCAGTAACCTATCATCAGCTGGGCTAAAGGCTCGTTTGCTGTTGTGTTCTGAAATACTAAAAAAACTTATTTTAAGAAGTGATAGCAAAATTTAAACTGAAATTAAAATCCATTGCTTGACCCTAGTAGAGCGTCTAGTGTATTAGCGGTACCTTAAAAAGACTACATAGTACATACCTACTTAACCACTTGTCTGTGACTGTCAATAGTCCTCTACAGATGGCAACATTATCCAAATGTCAATTTTAGCTACTTCTCAGTTTACTTTTGTATAGTTATTCTTTAAAGCTATGTACAATGTGCGGGTCGAGTCCCAACACGCATTTCCTGTTTATTTCACTGTTTTTCTTACAATAAGTGCTTATCTCTATGAGCATTTCGACCGGTCGTTTATTTAGTTGATACATATGTATACATTTTCTACATAAAAATAATGTGATCCTAAAAAGTACCCCATTAGTTAAGGGTTGAGTTTGCCTGACGCCGAAAACAATAATAATTTATAATGGTAATCACTAATCAACATTTTGTCTTTTTCTTTAGTTAGATGTATTAAAGCTACTTTTACTAAATTACCAAAATGTTACCATTGTCTTTGGGATCTTTTGAAACGTATTATAAACCTAAAAATAATTCATGAGCCACTGGTAATATTAATTGCATTTCACAAAGATAAAAAACACGATTATAAACTTATTCAGACACTCGCGGCTTTCTATAATACTTTCATGCATTTTTAACGGGTTCTTACCACGATATTTAATTAATTGAGTTGTCTCGATATTTCAACGCTGTTGCAAACGTCATGATCACGAGAAGACTGGATACTGCGGGTCGATTTACGAGCAAACAAATCTGTCTACCCTCTTTCTCGTTCGCTTTTGGGTCGCACCACTGGAACTCGAACTCACTTCTCGACACACCACACTCACTGTATCTACAAGACTCTCTGAGCATGAACCCTTAGTGACTGTTTTGTTTAGCACTGGATTCCACATACTCGATAATCTGAAGCCGTCACCCCTGTTAAAAGTGCTATGTCTTGAAATCTCGATAGCTTCTTTAACCATCCTTGGTACGTAACGACGTTCAGAAGACAGTACCTGAGGATTATGTAATTGTATCCAGTGATTGGAACCCGAGTCGAGCACATGCTCTGCGATCGCCGATTTATGCGGTTCATTGTTTTTAATCGCTCTGATATGCTCTTTGAGTCTTGTAGAAATCGCACGTTTTGTTTGGCCTATATACGACTTGCCACAGCTACAATCTATTTTATAGATACCTTGATGGTCCAGGCGGCAATTATCCTTCGGTGATCGCAGATGTTGTGAAATTTTCTTTGAGGTTGTAAATATCGTTTTTATGTTATATTTATCCACAATCCTCTCGAGTATGTGGAATCCAGTGCTAAACAAAACAGTCACTAAGGGTTCATGCTCAGAGAGTCTTGTAGATACAGTGAGTGTGGTGTGTCGAGAAGTGAGTTCGAGTTCCAGTGGTGCGACCCAAAAGCGAACGAGAAAGAGGGTAGACAGATTTGTTTGCTCGTAAATCGACCCGCAGTATCCAGTCTTCTCGTGATCATGACGTTTGCAACAGCGTTGAAATATCGAGACAACTCAATTAATTAAATATCGTGGTAAGAACCCGTTAAAAATGCATGAAAACACGATTATTTTAATAAATACTAAAAGTAATAACTCAGCTCAGCTCGTCCAACATTTTTCATCCCAACAAATTGCCGTAAACTCCTAGTAAATAAGTTGATAATTTTTTATAAAACCTTTTTCGTCCACAAGTAAATTAACCGAGCTCCGAGCACAAGGACGAGATTAAGTAATCAAAAGCAAAATTCTGTTCCCGCCTTAAACAGCCGTTTTATAAACAGCACGAATAACATTATTTATAATCTGCACCATCGTTCCTAAATTGAATCTATTTTAATAATTATAATTGATGTAATTTTCTTAGTCTTATTAATTTGCTGTTACCATGCTAGGAAATTGTTTTAAAATCCTTCTTCGCATATTTAAAATTGTTTATAGGCTACTCAATCAAACCTTTATATTGAGACGTGGAATTCAAAGTGGATAGCTTCACGTGATGTTCTGTTGTTCTACAATTGCATGCATTCGATGCATGATATTCGATGTTGTCATAATAATATTATAAAGGCGAAAGTTTGTAAGTATGGATGTATGGATGTATGTTTGTTACTCTTTCACGTAAAAACTACTGAATGGATTTGAATGAAACTTTACCACAATATAGCTTATACATCAGAATAACACATAGGCTACAATTTTTTATAATATGGGACGAACCTGAAGTCCACGCGAACGAAGTCGCGGGCAAAAGCTAGTATTCTATATTTTACTGTTAGATATTTTTTTCTCTCGTTTTATTTTATATTTTCTACTCAACGCATGCTGTATTTCACCTATAGTTAAGTTTGCATTTAACTTGTTTATATTTTAACTCTAATAATATGTAATAGCCATAAATAATGTAATTCTTGTAGGTGAATCAATAAAATAAATAAATAAATTTAATATTGACTATACGTTATAAAAATATCACCGAATAGTAGATACAGTAATATAAAATGGAGATACTGGTATAAAACCATTTTTATGGTTCAAAACCAATAATCCGTCATACATTACGAAACATCTCGTTGTAGTCCGGTCAATTTAGACATCCAAGGTTACAATAATTCGCACTAGGCTGAATTTTGGTAGGATTGTTCAATACACTATTATAAAGGAAATGTGAAAAGTCCTCATCGATCCGGCACGTGCAAAAAAAGTTATTCGGGGTCAAAGGTCCCAAAAACGGGTTTTTCGCGATTTTCAGCAAAATGGTAAGTTTTATCATAAAATTAGCTCAGACAAAAATTGTAGATCAGATAATTATCAATAAAAAATATCTTAATACTAGGGGTGTGCGAATAATTCGAACTTACGAATTATTCTGGAGTGAAAACACGTGTTTAAAACTGTTCTTTCTCGAGTAGAATACGAATACCATTTAGTTGCTGCTGAGGCTAAGTATCATTATGACTGCTTAAATTCCTTCTTAAGACCTAAAACTGGGGTTAAAGTCGGTCGACCGTAAGATGAATCTACGAATCTGGCAATGGAGGAAATATTATATAGGTATCTTATAATGATACAATAAGGTACGAAGCAGCTGCAGTTTTTCCTCGTCCTCCTCATGTCCTACGACCAGAAAGTGGCACACTTATTCAATACGTTGTAGACAATGCTGATATTAATGTAAATACGCTAGACGGTAATAATACGCTCCACATAATGGGTATTATTCAAATTGTAACTCCAAAAGATTCCGTTTTACTAGAAGAACTTATGCCACGAGTAAGAGAAGCTTTTTCAGCAAAAGATTTTCAGGCAAAAGCTCATGTGCCGATCCAGATCTATCAAAATGATGATATCTTTCAACTTTTTGAATCGTTATATCTCAAAAACGGTGGCTCTTAGGAAAAAAAGTATTTAGACATTTTTTATTGATAATTATCTGATCTTCATTTTTGTATGAGCTAATTTAATGATAAAACTTACCATTTTGCTGAAAAACGCGAAAAACTCGTTTTTGGGACCTTAGACCCCGAGTAATTTTTTTTGCACGTGCCGGATCGATGAGGACTTTTCACATTTCCTTTATAATAGTGTATTGAACAATCCTACCAAAATTCAGCCTAGTGCGAATTATTGTAACCTTACCCCTATTTTTTAGTCTAATTTGACCGGACTATTGTGTAATAAAAGAAATTGAAATAGTAATTTTATTGACAGATCATAAATTCTGTATCGAAAATATATCATGAAGAATAAAGTCTTCATAGATATTTCTTTTACAAAATGAGACTGAAAATATAATGAGATTACTAATATAAAAATGTGTAAGTAATGTGAATACACACAAACAAATCGTAAGTCTGTGTAGATAAAATATCCAGAGAGAGGAAGAAGATAAAAATTGAGCAGATTTAAATAAAGCAATTCAGTATTCACACCATGCTCTGTATTATTTTTCTTAATCTAACTTTCACTGTTTTGAAACATTCTTACTAAATCTACGTTGAACAATTTCATGAGTCTACATTATTTACTCAAGACAATATTTATGAAAGTTTGATGTATTTCAATAAACACTACTTCCATCAAGTTTGTTAAGAAAACACTTCTTTGTAAACATTTGGAGCATTCAGCCGTGTCAACACAACTAGATCGGCCTGCCTTGTTGACAAAATATTTACTATAAACACCAATATTTCTTAGATATCACTTGTGTAATTTCATGAAGATATTATGACACAATATTTATGTTTTTGTCTATTTAATAAGAGTGAAGACGTATTTGTTTGTTTAGTTTCCGAAACTTTGTAGTTTTGGTAAATGACACCGAATACCGATATGACTACCGAGGTGGATGTAAATATCTCGCTTTAAATTAAGTAATAGTTCATTTTATTTTTTTCAATAAACCTTGCGCGATTTAGATCACAGAACATGGACAAGACGTACAATCATAGAGGTAGATACATAAAAATGCAAATTGCAATAGTAGAATGAATATATTTAATCTAGTACCTAAAATGTTTTATAATAGTAGAACCGTTACAATGCGAAGAGTAGAAATATTATACTATTAATGAAAAAGGAAATTAAGGTAGTAAATTTGGCATACTTGTGTGCTAAGAATGAGCTCCTAAAAAACAAATTACGTTAGTAAAAATATTATGACTTAAATAAAATTTTAATGAGCCATAAACAGTATGAAAATGAACGAACAAATATAATATTCGAGGAATGGAAATATCTCATAAAAAATAAAGCCTGTAAAATACGCGAGCGAAATATAGAGTAGTAACTACATAGTGCCTACATAATATTATGTAAATGGATTTCTAAGAATATCGTATTAGGAATCTTATTACCAATCTAAATCGGAATACTTACTTTTGATACAAATACTGGACAGTAAAATGGTCATTGTAGCTTGTAGCTAATAATGCATGTGTGTCCACATCTAATTTGAAATAAATGAATTGACTTTGAATTAAATTTTTCGATCACATAGTCAAAACAATTGTCACGGAAAAAAGTCCCTGGAACTTTACTACCTAGATAATACTAAATAGGTACTTACTTAAAATATACTAAATACTACTACTAAGCATAAAACTCAATAGCAATGCAAGTATCAAAGTATTTATTAAAATATTAGTTTAATGTAAATGAAAATTTTCAATTTTGCACGCCGCCTGAACATCGAATTTCCATCCAAGTGCAAAATTAAAATTGATGTTATCGCCTTACGGGAGCTTCCCGACCGTCGCGCATCACATCTATATGATTTATAGGAGTTGCTACCAACTTTGTGCTCAGTATCACGTTTTCATACCAAATATTATTCCTGCAACTTGAGTTTTATTTGTTTTTCTGCTAGAGAAATATTATGATGTAAAACGTTGTTCGATTATAACAGTATATTGTGTTAAAAGGCTCGTTTTTTCCGCGATATAAATCAATATTTATAGGCACTTCGAGCTTTTATGGCAGTGAAAAGCACTTGAGAAAAATTAAGCACGTTCCGGTTAGTTCGTTGTACATGTAATAACATGTTTTATTCCTGTACCTGTACCTGTAGCAACCCATTACTGCCCACTGCTGAGCTCAGGTCTCTTCCGAAGAGGGGTTAGGCATAGTCCACCACCTAATGCGGATTGGGGACTTCACATATCTTCAAAGGATTTTTAGAACCCTTTTCCGATATGCAGGTTTCCTCACGATGTTTTCCTTCACCCTTTTTAGCCAGTGGTGTTGTGAAAAATGTTTTATTCGGTGATAGGAATTTCTGTCTACGGTTTTATATTGTTAACACAAAAATATTGATTAATAATCAGATTACGTTATACAAATTAGTGGTATGATTAATGATAATGGAAACTTATACGCAGGGTTTGTTAGTTATACCATGTTCTAGGAACATAAAGTGTCCTTGGCCGAGTTTAATCGATAATTCTGATATTCTACGTACAAACACACACTAAACCTTATTTATAAGATCCTTTGCTGATGTGAAAGCCATCATAGTATACTATTTAATATTAAAATTGAATACAACCTGTTCCATAATGACAGTTTAATCAGAACCTAAGTACTTCGTCTCGTTAATTAGATATGGCACAGCTGCTGAACGTTCATTAGTGAAACATTCTCAGATTACAGCTCCATCTAGGACTTCCTTGCCGTTAATTTCTGTCTATCAATATTCATGTTTGATTTATCGCATTATTGTTAAGAGATCTTAGAGATCTCCTTCATAACTAACACTGTTGATACTTGAAAGCTTACGGTAATATAGTTACTTATGTAGAGTTTTTATTAAATAACTAAAATTAAAAATAGAAACTCATAATGCTCAAAATAGTAGGAAAAAGAGATGCATTTTCCGAAATTTCCTGTTAGACGTAAGATATTGCGAGTCAGTTAATCTTCAACCCTGGTATTACCACATTTGTCAATGTCGGTACCAATTATTATCGGTATCCTAATAATTTTTGTTCCGTCCCGTCATGGAAGCGGAGTACAATTAATAACGCACCCTTCACCTTTAATAAAGTATAAAATAAATCTCGGAACGATATCTTTATAATGGGAATCGAGGTCAAACACAACAGACCGACCTCCGCAGCGATCTCAATCAATTTATAATTTTAATGTAAATAAGAATTATATAAATGTTTTCAAAGCGATTTATTAAAATTTTGTATCAGTATTTGTATTTTGGTACGTAATTCATCTGAAATTACCCTAAAGCTACAGAATTCTCAGTGAAACAAATACAAACTTCTACCTTTATAATATTAACAAACTTAATAAATGGAACTGTTCCGAAACCCGATAGTTTGCTAATTGAATCAATTTCTATCGAATGAACTAATTAGTATTGAGCAAGGAACATTTATTATTGAGTTCGCTTTCGGTTTGAAAAGTTTACGCTGCCATCGTCCATTATTTCAGACGAACTAGTATAAATTTATAAACTCTGAAAACGTAGACGTTTTTGAAAAGCACTGCGTTAAAGTTTCAGTTTTCGAAACTGCAACTAATTTATTTAATTCACTGTAAAAATGCTTCTCTTTCATTGGAAAAATAGCTTTGGTTCTAAATGGGTTTGATAGCGATGGTGAATACTTAGTATAGCTTGAGAAGATGAAGGAAGTTAACATGTTAATGACAAACAGCCGAACTAATTTAAACAGCCGAATAACAGAAACCCATAGAATTATTTTTATTCTGGTTCCGAACTATGAGATATTCTCCTATATAGGCATGTGTTCTTCTTGTAACTATTGCCTCAACGTACGTGTCATCATTTAACGAACTACCTAAAATTTGAGTTGGAAATAGTTTAAATACCTTTTATTTCGTTCTTGAGCTACAGCTGAACCCTACATTTCAAGTCTAAAGTTAAACTATATAATTTATGGTCTGAACTTAATTACGAGAGCGTCGGTCATCTCGAGGTTTTAGGGATCTCTAGTGTATAAGTTGATGTTTCTATTTGCTCAGTTTCGAGTTGAAAATTAGATGAGAGTTTTAAGACTCATTAAGAGCTGTATTTTGTTAACTAATTAAAAAGTTTCAATGTTTTAATATGTACTTTTCATGCTTTAAATATTTTGTCTCTATATTGTATTTTTTAGATACTTAAACAAAAAAAAACTAGATCTGTAATAACTGATGGACAGTTTAGTGGAGCTGTATTTACTATTTATTTTTGCATTAAGTGATCTTAAAATTGGGTCTTTTTCTGCGTAGTTTTAATTTCTTTGGCAAAAAAATAAGTAGACCAAATATTCTCTCGCATTCGTTCGAAATTCCAAACTGTCAATGATATTTTTACCTCCGAACGATGAATTAATTGTGTCAATATTGATTTACCGGCAAATTTGTAGGGGCCATTACGTTGTTGCTTTGGTAAATAGGGCAATTCCCCACTGTCACACGGCAATTTATTGGTGTTTACAGTTTCAGGATCGTCGGTAAAGTAGCTCCGTACTGTACGGCGGGATTAAGGCCTGTAATGGACGCCCCTCGGCAACCGTTGTTTCGTAATTAGTTCATTATTGTAGTTTATAATTTATTGTTGTTAATTTTTAGGAAATCAAAGTTTCGTTATTTAAATTTTTGATTGTACAGTGGCGGATTAGAAGTATTATATTTAGGTTTATGTAAGAGTATTTGTAATGGGCAGGGTAGTGTTTCCGAAATGGCGAGTATTGCGACCTTAGATGTCATAGACCGACGATCAAGTTAACAATAAAAAAATGTATCCATATTCTTACTGAAAATTATGGTGAATCACATCGCGTGCTTAACAACAATAACTAAACAATTTTTCATCGAAAAAAATACACGAAATAAAGCAGTCAATCCAGTAAAATACATTTTGATATCAAAAGTTACAGTAAACTTACTACTGAGGTCGAACGATTTGTAAAATCTTAACGTTCATCGATAATGATGTACGGCCATTATGGATTTATAATTATGTTTACTATATGCGCGAGATGTTTACCTAATCGTTATAGTATTATATTGTTGATAGATATGTGTGTGGAAGGAAAAGTTAAAACTTTTTATCATCACTTCAACAACTTCGGTTTCTTTCTCGATTTACATAGCAACAAACAAGTTAACTATTTACTAAAATGTAAGCAAAAATACATCAGAACATGTTCATCTAAGTATGGCCATATCTACCTTATGACATACGAGGGCGGTACGACGGGAAAACAGGGGCGGGGTTCGGACGTTGAGTGAGAGCAGTTGAAGGTTTTAGTGCGGTTTAACTCGCACCCGCGGAGCGAAAAGGCGATTTCTTGCAACTGAAAAAAAATCTTAGAACATTAGTACTTACGTAGGTACAGATAATCTCTCACAAAATAAATAAAGTAGCGGTAAAGTTTGAACATTTCTCCGGATTATTATTACAACTAACTTAAGTTTGTTGCCCAGTAACTTTCTCATTCCGCAATCGCACGTGTAATCTCTGTTTTACGTCCTATGTTTTTCCCTCATGTCCTAAGTTTATCCGCACGATTGGTATAAGTTATGTACTTTCAGTTTTTCTTTTGAATATCACTGAACACTGATTATTGCCCTCGTTTAGTAAAAAGAAGTTGTGCAAACGATTAACCCTAAATCCAATGAATTAGATGCGTATCGAATCTATAGCAAGTTATGCACACTACCTAGGTATATCTTTTATCATTAATATGGTGCTAAATTCGTTGAAAAATGAAACCGAAATCTCATAAGTTTACACAATATGGGCAATTCACGACTAATACTTAGTGGTTATTTAATACTTTTGCATTTATTATTTATTTTCAGTCAATAAAACAGTTTTCCGTGTGGACATAAATTTTATGTATTCACGTTTATGTGCACGAGTAAGTTACTGCATTTTATGGGTCTACAAAGATTACCCAATGGACATAAAATAGAGACAATCCATTTTACGACGGAGCTATATTGTCTCATTAATGGTGGCCATGCTAAGACTTCATAATACCTGGGGATTCGCTTGGAGACAGCTAGTTTAAACACTGACAGCCAGTCAAGATATTACGTAATATATTACATTTTAACGTTTTCAGTTCTTTGTTGAAATACAGTCCTTAACTAAACAGGTCTTAAGGTGTATTTTCCTAGTATGTTTATTATCTTACGTTATAGGTTTTACAAGTTGACTTTTTAGATGTTACCAGCTCTAAAAAGGAGGCACAATAAGCCAATTTCTAGGGTTCTTAAATAACTATCCTAAATTGTTACATGTGTAATGTTAAAAATTGCTTTAATCCCCGAATAAATTTTCTCTGTACGTCACTACGAACTTAACTAAAATGGTTTGCTGGTTTTAAATGGATACGATTTATCAGACACAATGCTCAGAACCTCGGCTCGTATGTTACAAGTCAAATTATCGTTGATATTTCATTTTGTATGTCGAAATGAAAGAGGAAGTATTATATTTCTGCGTATTATACCCGAGCATCCCAAGATTCCAATACGATTTAATATATTTGAGTTTATACGCTTTTTGTTTTCGTGTTAATACTTTTGTGTGAAATGGGAATGTGGTTTATTTTCTGACAATAAAGATCTGGAATACTGACCGTCTTTAAGCAAGGTTTGAAAAAAAATACCATGGCAGAGGTATCTGAGAATCAATCTTCAGTAACCATAGTAGGCCATGAGTTAGACATGATATTTTACATGTGTAAGACAATAATTTATCCGAATATGTAGAATTTATATTCATTGACTTACTTAGTTACTATAAAAGTTTTGGTCAATTGTTTATTTTTGGGTTATTTTTATTTTATCTTTAAATAACGATCAGTAGTTACATTTGTGAATAAAGTAAAAGAAAGAAATCCGGCATAGGTTCTTTACCGCAACACTTATCGCCAAAATTATTATTATTATTTAAATTACTTTTTCATCAACAGGCAATCCTCGTAACAAATGTGCCCTCCAGCCCGGGCACAGTCTTATGGACTGGATCAGACTGGGCAACTCTGGGAAGGATCTGACCGGCGTCGGGGGACGAATACGACCCGTCACTCCTAATGAATTAGCCTCACATAATACTCAAAGTAAACAATTTATTCTTATTACTTTCTAACTTCTTTAGAGACAATAACACGATATGCCCATTTACAGCAACAACTTTAACACAAAAAAATATGCTTCAGATAGTTTGATCTCTCTGATTCTTTACTTAAGATCTCGAGTAGGTATTGAATTAAATTCGATAATGAACCTCTTTATATTTTAGTAGCACTGCGGCTTTTAAGTTGTTGTTACATGAGAGTATGTACTACTTTCAATTTTCTAGTTGTTGGACTTTAATAAAGTTTTATCAGTCGTTTTTGATGGATCGTATCATCGATTATTCTGTTACAGAGGACGCGTGGCTTGCTATTCGTGGTCGAGTTTATAACATAACACATTATTTGCCTTATCATCCTGGTGGTGAGTAAAAATAATATTTTATTAAATATATTTGAATTTTTTAATATTTAAATTAATAAACATTTTCTTGTAATATAGGTCCTGAAGAATTAATGCGGGGTGCAGGAATGGATGCCACGCAATTGTTTGATAAAGTCCATCCTTGGGTGAACTACGATTCTCTCCTAGCCAAATGTTTAGTAGGACCTCTACGCTATGACTTACCAGATGCAGATGAACTATTTGACACATCCTCTCCGTCCTCCAAATCCGACCGCCTTAGAGAACCTTCAAAAGCACAAGAATTAGTCAGAAAATCAATGGAAAATCTAGCCAATTGTATTACGCCCGTGAGAAAGAAAATATCAAAAAACGATGATAGAAGTAGTCCCCCTAGTAAAATAATGCAAAGTCTGATACAATCAAGCGATTTACCGGTATCTATAAGTCGACGGGCGGCTGCAAGTCCGGCTAAAAAAGCGGATAAAAGTGAGTCGCCCGCCGCGATCCGATACGATTGGATTCAGACATCCGCAAAGCTAACAATATCCGTGTACACTGGACCGCTGGCAAACCCTGGTGGATGTGCGAGGATCACCGACGGATTTCTATTGATTGAAGTGGCGACGAAAGGTTGGCTTAGGACACTTAAAATAACACCCGAAGCGAAATTGCGGGAACCTTTGCAGCTACGGGTGTTTGCTGAAAGTGGAAAAATAGAGGTAACAATATTGATGATAAAACTCTTGTAATATCATTTTTATCTTTCGTGTCGAATCCTTAGACATGAAGGAAATTAAATACCTACCTAACTTTTCTTTATTTTCTATTAAACCTTCAGAGTTTTAGAAACTAACAATAAGAATAAATAAAGGCGTTCTCATAATTATTTCTTTAAATTACCTTTTTATTTGTAACTATATACCTACACAATACAACTTCTCATCTAGGTTGTAGCACGAAAAACAGAAAACAGTCTATGGAAAAGCTGTGGCGAGGTGGTCCTAGGTTCTCCAACGAAAATATCTTCGCCAAGAACAATGGAATGTCGGATAATGCGAGTAGACAGAGTGTCACACGACACTACATTAATCTCATTGATTCCTAAAGCCGGACCCGTTCTCGTACCTCTTGGACATCACGTACGGATACACGACGAAACTGAAGGTAATCATTGATCGTAAAACATTTACTGTTCTATATACTAACAAGATTAAGGTCTCTACATTGTAAGTTGCCTTTGTTGAAGCTTTTATAGCTGCATTGAAATGTATGCTTGTGAAAATGTAGGTACAAAAAAACACTGATAATGATATTATATTCATGATGCATATTTAAATAGATTAATTATTATGTTTGTCAGTTTTCAAAACTAAGCAAAGTATTCTTCCGTCCATTACATGTAACTAGAAGAAACACGTTCAACAATAACTTGGACATACTTTTGACTTTAATTTCAGAAATTAATTATTTTAAATAGGTCCTATTAAAATAAATTCATATTGACCTTTAACCACAAACCAAGCCTTTCTTTTTAATCACTCAATCAATCACTCGAGCCGATGAGACAGCAGCTTTTGATGTACCTACCGGCCGTCGGGTCCGCCCCAGATTGAATAGATGATTGGAGGTTTTTATAAAATTCATAAAAGTGTTATAAATAACTCTAAATAAACAAGGATTATCCGTCAATTTGTTATATTAAAAAGCCGACGAAAAATAATTAAAATATAATCTTGCCTAAAATTGTATTATGTGTGTGATTTATTTCGAAAATGTATCAACATCATAACGTTAACGTTAAAACTGACTTTACGAAAACTACCATCAGTCCCAATTGAAACCGGAACCTAGTAGCAGAAATGGGCATAGACATTTTATGCAAATACAAGATAGTTCCATTATCATACAATATAATCAAATCCTAAATGATCTGATACGCAAATGGAGAATTAATTGTATTAATAACTAAAGCTATTGGGGATCGTAATGTGATTAATTCAGATTGTTATAGTATAATGCAATCAAATTACTCGCTTAGATTGTACTGGACTGTAGTAATGAAATAACCTACATTAAGAAATTGAAAAGGATATTGTTCACATAACATAAAGAACGTTCTAGGAAAAGTTTTTGTTGAAGAAGAAATCTCCAAAATTTACCTACTTAGGCCTAAAAAGCACGAATTTTACCTTTAGTGTTGCTGTTCATTCTATTAGTATAATTCTGTGTGTGTATCTACGTTACCTAAAAAAAATATTTAACGAGGGACTTATGAATACTTTATTTATAAAATAACAACTTGACGCGGTAAAAGTTTCGTTTCAAAGAAACATACTTAACATATTGTTTGAACAAGAATTCAACGCTACAAAAGTCAATACTTTATGACAATAGGTACAAATACTTACCTACGCACAATAAATCGAAAGGAAAACTTCTGGAATGTTTAACGAAGGAAGTTTTAATTCCATTATTTCTTTAAAAGAACATTAAACATGATGGTCGTTTTTCCACAGGTTCGGAATTAGTTAGATCATACACACCTATAGGGGAAGGGTGGGGTCCAAGTGATGATGTTCTATCGGCTTTAAGATTAGCAGTAAAGAAATATGATACGGGTGCTATGTCTCCGCGGTTAGCTTCATTGAAGATCAGCGATGTCATCACGTTGTCTGGGCCCTATGGTAACTTCGAACTGTCAAAGGTATGTAACTTTAAAGAAGGTTAAGTAATTCATAGAGAATTGACAGCAACAAACAAACTAATAGAAAAAAAAACGAAAATTTATTTAGTGAGCTATTTACATTCAAGTAGTGCACGTTATCTTATTCACGCAGAAAACATTGTAAAAACTAGAAAAATAAACAAATAAAAAACAAAAACTTAACGAAAAAGATCTCTAGACAAAGCTTATAAATAGACGAACATGTTGATAAATGGTAATCTTATTCAAGTCTGCTGAGTTAATTTGTTGTTGTAATGTTTTTCGTTATTGTTGTTTTTATATTTACAAAAATACGTTTTGGTTTCTTATTTAGATACGTACTAAAACTATTAAACAACAAATACCTACAACTAAGATTAAAGGTATGAAAAGAAAATCCTATGAATTCCTTAGAAACAATGTTATGCAAACTATTTTTCATTATGATCTGAAGAAATCTGAACATAGTATTATTATTAAAAATAATATGAAACGTAATAAAAATACGTATAATAAAAATAGTTTCAAAAAATAATAAATAAATTCCTGTGAAGATATGAAATATTTCGTAGAATCGTCTATTTTCTTTCAATCGGATTATCGAAAATTCCCAACAAATCGAATCTTTTACGACTTTAATCCATTACCCGTGTTATTTTTGGAAATAGAATAGAGCAATCCATAATCCCAAATGGAAATTCAAAAGCCTTCTCGCCTTGAACAAAAATAAATGAAAAAGTGTTTCCTCAGAGAATTCGCTTCTTTACGATCAAAAGATTTTGTATTGATTTCTTCATCTTAACCCAAATTTAAAAGTTTAAGTGAACTTTTATCGCGTATTAAATCTAAAGGTCACAATATTTTTAATTTAAAATGCAATTTCTGTATAGTTTGTATAGTTCTTGTAAATTCTGAGCATTCTTTTATGTGAGACTGATATCTTTAACGGAGATATTTTATGTAAGTAAGAACGATGTTTGCTTATTTGACTATGAATACCTACCTACAGTATAAATTAGAGAAGAATAAAGTAGAGAGCTCTGTCGTAAAATCAACACTTGTGAATTGTAACAGAAGGTTGTAATAGTACATGAATTGCTAGCTTTATTTTAAAAGTACACATACAAGGTATTATTGCAACTTAAAGTGACGAACTTTTTAAAAGGTCACCATCATACTTTTAATTTACTCTAAAAATCTATATCATGGCCTTTTAGACCATTACTTTTTCAGTGTCCGCAATAACAGCAACCTTTTACCATTAAGGACCATGGAGTGGGTAATAACCCCGTTTCATCATTGTCAGCCTGTAGACGTCCACTGCTGGACATAGGCCTCCCCCAAGAATTTCCAATGCGACCGGTTGGTAGCGGCCTGCATCCAACGTGTTCCTGCGATCTTAACAAGATCATCCGTCCACCTTGCAGCTGGTCGTCCCACACTGCGCTTGCCTTGACGCGGACGCCACTCCAGAACCTTCGTGCTCCAACGGCCATCGGTTCTACGTGCTATGTGGCCCGCCCACTGCCACTTCAACTTGCTTATTCTTTGGGCTATGTCAGTTACTTGGGTTCTTAACCCCGTTTACGGGCTGAAAAACCCGATTCAATACAAAATACAAGCTACTTAAGCGGGATATTGGACAATAATAATAAAAAACAAAACAAGTGATAAATGGCCAGTCTTATTGAAAGTGATATCTTCCAGTCAACACTTGTCTTGTCAAATTAATTTGAGAAATCGCATTTTTTTTGCATTACGTAGCTTCAGTTTTTTTATTGAATTTCATCAAGAAAATCTTGTATTTTCTAAAATTCTGGGTAGTCTAAATCCGTATTCAACACAATGTTTGCGTTTATTCATCGTCGATTTACACTGACCGTACTTTATTGCAGTTGAAACCGGTGAAGATAATGTACCTTATAGCCGCCGGAACCGGGATTACACCGATGCTCGGTCTCATAAAGTTTATGCTGGCGAGATCTAATCCAAGATGGTACGTTATTTTAGTAAAATGTGCTTTCAGTTTGAAAAAAAAACAAATTTGACAGATTTTTTAAATTGAATATGTCTAATATGTAACATCTCTTCTCTTTATATATAAAAATGAATTGCTGTTCGTTAGTCTCGCTAAAACTCGAGAACGGCTGGGCCGATTGAGCTGATTTTGGTTTTAAAATGTTTGTCGTAGTCCAGGGAAGGTTTAAACGGTTGAGTAAATACCCGGGAATTTTATTTTGTGACGCAGACGAAGTTGCACGGGCCAGCTAGTTTAAAATAAAGTAAAAATATGGTGTCTTTTACCTTGAATAGTTGGAATCTTGAGAATGAACATGAACTAGGTATTTCTTATTTTGATATTTAGGATAGAGAAGACGCGGTAAAATAACGCAATAGTCTCTCATTTTGTGACGCAAACGAAATCGCAAGGTTCTAAGCACTTGCGCTTCTCTTTCTGTTTAGGTGGCTCAACTAGTTCCAAGCTACATTCGATTGTAGGTAAGATTTCATTGAAAAAATGTTCATTTTTGCTAATTTCAGTGAACGGGTGCACCTACTTTTCTTCAACAAAACAGAACAAGACATATTATTTAACGATATACTTGACGACATAATGAAGGAAGATGAAAGGTTTGTATTTTACTTACCTATACTTATTTCTATAGTGAGAAAATAAATTATTTGATCAGAAAATTCATAGGATTAAAACAAGTCAAAATCATGTAACATAAGTCATTCTTTAATGTTAAAACTGATGCGCGAACACTATTACAGTAGGTAAGTACCTAACTTTAAATAATTCATATATCACTTTTCAGATTCATCGTTACCAACGTTTTGTCAAACGCCAGTACATCATGGGTGGGAAAGACTGGTCGAATCACAAAAGACCTGCTTATTAGCGCTATAGATAAAGACACAATCAAATGTCAACAAGACTGCATTCATTACGCTTGTATTTGCGGGCCGAATGAATTTACACATACTTCACTAGATTTATTGAAGCAGGAAGGAATGAAAGACGATTGTTTACATGCATTTATTGGTTAAATTAGATCGATTTTAATATGGAAAAAGTATAAAAGATGGGGGCTACGTTTTAATGTCTAGTCTAAGACGGATAAACTCAGAATTTGCTAAAGTCAAAAATCCGATAGAAGTAAGGCAACTGGGACATTTACCCAAAATTGTTGCCCAGTACTTGTACCTTGAAGTTTCTAAAGTGTTGCTTAAAGGTGGGCCCACACCCAATACGGTGTGAGCAGCTAAAAATAATCCGCCTGGATAGATCTAGTGTATTTTTTATAAACCAACACACACCTGGGCCGTAAGAATGAGTTACTTGTCGTGTAAATGAAAGTCCGATGCGGCTCACAAGTTTAGATGCACCTTTAAAGATAGTGATGGGACACATTCAAACAATTAGTGCTGTTCCTTGAATTGAAAGATTTGAGTAAATATTTAAATTTTATGGTTGAGGCTTTGTATAATAAGGTTGTACTAATTAAATGGGTTTCACGGTCG
This sequence comes from Trilocha varians, assembly GCA_030269945.2. NCBI lineage: Eukaryota > Metazoa > Arthropoda > Insecta > Lepidoptera > Bombycidae > Trilocha > Trilocha varians. The sequence goes on along the minus strand of AP028257.1, from coordinate 5,870,831 downwards.
GATAGCATTAGTTACTAATTAAGAGCATATTAATATTGTGATGGAGGAAAACTTAGATATTATAATGTGATGTAAAGATATAAGATGCTAGTTAACACATTTGAATAAGCTTGATATGTGAGATTTTTATCACAAAATTTATAGTTAAATAAATTACACTAATTCAACAGTAGCGACGTAAAAACATAAAAAATAAAATAAAGATCATTAAAAATATGTAGGTACAGGTAAAAACACCATGCAATTAATATTTAGTTAGTAACAGTATAGCAATAATATAAAGTAAGAAAACAAAACGTAGGTAATTTAATATAGGGTTTTAAAGTACTTTACCACGCAATAAAATAAAACAGTGATCAACTTTGCATGTCACAAATAGGTACCTATTGGAATTATTGTTTATTGGAACGAAGTTTCTTATCGCGCGTTATCGAAAGGGGGCTAGACGGAAAAAAATCTTACGAAAAGTTGTCACGACACTATTTTTTGCACGTTACTTATCGCAAAGAAATTATAAGATATCTTTTAATCGAAAGGAACTTCGTTCTATTGGGGTGTCCCATGACACCTCTCAAGTTTTTATTAATTTGAAAATATACAGTCAAAAACTGCAAATCTAATTAATGCTTATTTTATTGATAGAACATGTGTAGGCAATTTTTAAAGAAATCTCAATATAAAATTTAGTAGTCTACGGTTTGAAAAGAATTCTATACCCAATTGAATGCATTTAAGCAATAAAAAGCACTACCATTTACTTTTGTAAACTAACATAATCGATGACGTGGCGTGTGTGTCACGATAAAGAGCCATGTGCCGCAAATGTGATGTCATCATCAAATAATAAAAAATATCCTATGACTAAATATATTACTTATCTATTTAAATAAAAGAGCACAAATTGAAGTTTGGGTATTCACTAATTTATTAATTAAATAAATGTAATTAGATTCTTAAAAAAGTGTGATAAATTAGTGTTTTAGAATTAACATAATTTTCATGTTGTAATTTTTGTGATTTAAAATAAACATGACTAATGTGATTTAGGTTGTTAGAATAGGTATCTCAATGTACGGAAAGACAAAATCATAGTTGTTTATTTGATGATTTTGATATGTAAATAGTCCATCCATTCTTATTCCTAGCCTAAATACGATAGGAGTTATAGGCAAAGAGCCCATGAACCTCAGAACTTCGCTCTTTATCAAAGCTGAAAGTTTGTTAGGGTATGCTCCCTGGGTGACGGGGCGAGATGGAAGCTTTAGCGACGTATCATTCCGCCTAATCTCGTCGTTCTGTGCTCAGCTGGAGTTCGGACGCTGTGCGTGAGCGGCAGGTTTTAGTGCGGTTTGGCTTTCAAAAAATAATATGTTCCCAAAATAGAGTAATAACGATTGACCATTATGCTACAAACTTTCAGTTTTGTCAAAACAACGAAGGTCTGAGGTGCCCGGGCTCTTGGTCTATTCTAATTTGAAGATTGTAGACAAAAATAAAAGACAAACAATTTTGTTAAAAACATCTTGTATTTTCTTACATAGTCTTTTCTATACCTATCTGTCTATCTATTCGACTAAATATGATAATGTTTATCTGCTAAATAGTTTTTTTTCTTGTTTGTATTTTCGCTATAATAATTTTGCTGAAAAATAAGTATGTGTAATACTGTGTAACATTAGTTGACGTTGTAGCTGTCGTTCTGGTTCTCTTTTCTGTTAAATTCGTCCGAAATGCAAAATGAACCCGAATCCTATCTTATTTAAAGGTTACCTACTCATGATAGAGTATAATAATGTTCTGAAAATCTAAATTAATTTGAAATGTTTTTGGCACTGTATTTTAGGTACTTCATGATTTTAATGATGATTTTTTTATTTGTAATCTGGTAACAACTCCTGTGTTCCCATTTTAAGATTTTCTAGATATGTTTTTTTTGAAAAATGCCTGAGCTTTTACCATTTCAATTTTGTTTTGCACGGAAACCACGGTACCTTTATCATATCAGTAAAAGCACAATATACCTATCTAAATAAAAAAAACATTTTTTAAATTGTACTAGAAAATTATAATTTTACTTTTATGTAAACTACGTTATTTTGCAATGTATAGATTTTTAACTGGTACTTTAACTATACCCCATAACACTATCTAACCTAAACTTTTTTTGTAGATTTTTATATACAGGGTTAGTAATATCTTCTTCACGTCAATATCCTGAGCGTTAGAAATAGCTATTTTTTTATTTATTTAATTTAAAATATACATAGATACAAAAGTTAACCAATTGAAACTCATATATCAATATTATCTCGGAAATAATTGTAAATTGGAACGTGTAACAAACGTATTGCTATTCTTTATACTTATTAAGTTTTCAATGTTTTGTAAAAAGCGCTTATTACTTACCACCATGTCTATTTTAATATGATTTTAATGTAACAACATCCTATTACAAAAGCGTAATAAAACTTAATTACAATTAAGTTATGTTTTATAATATTTTGAATTGTGTAAAGTGCCTACATTCCAGATTTTGAGTTGTTTTTGTGTGATATGATCCTAGTTTAAATAAAGTGTTGATAAAATAATAAAATGATTTTATTTTAAACTTCAAAATCACTTAGGGTGAAAAAACATTACAAAAATGTGTTCAATAAAAACTTCTACTTATATTTATTTTGTTGCAAGTACTGCCTTCCTTCAGCTATTTTTATTTAGATTTAACATCTAGTTTTCTGAATCGTACATTTTCATACAGAAAGATTTAGTCGGAGCGTAAAAATGACACCAACTAAATTCCACCGAAATGTTCATCCGTATTAAACACATATTCCTTTTCAAAGTTAACAATAGGTATTCTTTGTAACTTATTTCTACTTTATTGTAATGCCATAGATTTATTTTTCCAAAACAGTTGTAAAGAAGTGTCAAATAACACACATTTCGAAAATATAATAAAATGTGTTAAATAATTTTTAAATCTTTATTTCTAATGTACAACAAAAAATAAAACATTAAAATACACATTGTAAATGCAGAACGTCTTATATAAACTGAAAAGAAACACAACATAACATTAAATTAATTTTAACGTTGAAAGGATAGTTCTTACTTCTTATTGGAAAGTACACAATAAAAATATTCATAATTATTCAAAATTTAGAAAAATAAGCTCTTTTGCCTCAAAGTTTTTTTTCACAATCTTTTATTTTTTAATTAATTTTAAATACAAAACTAGTGATGGATAAACAAACACTACTTAAAAATCAATTTAGTTTGAAAGAATGAATTTTGAAACAGAAGAAGAGAAAAGAGAACGAAATAAGTCAGTTTTGGAAGCGCCTGTTATATCTTTTATTTCAATTTAATGTAAGACAGAAATCAATAAATAGACTTAATATGACAAAAGTAAACGTTTTGTAATAAATTTTAATGATAAGGTCCAAATACAAAATTAATTAGTTGTTAAAATAACAAACAATTTAATAAAATGGAGGAAAATATTTCATTTTAAGTAGGTATGTGAAATAAAAGCTATATTTAATTCGTTAAATTGTCGGAGAACACCTTAATATTGAAAATATCTTATTTACCTACACATTTATCAAATATACTTCTTAGTGCTTCCACTTCACTATGTACATGACATTTACATCCAATATCACATTACAAGGAAAAACATTACCACAGAATAAATATTATCAGAAGTGAGTATTTTCTCGAGTGTTAGACCTCTCACACTGGCACAGTTTTGGTACCTTATTCACTCATTCTAGTTTTTTAAATGCTTTGATATTAGTAATCGTAAAAGTCATGTAATTGTTCCTCGAGCACTATTTTAATATAGGTGTACTTCTGGGTATTTATCCTGTGGAATTATTATAATATTGGTTTTAATAATATTTAACACATTCTCTGCGACACGTCACTCATTATCCCAAACTTTAAGTTTACATTTATGAAAAAACATTCGTAAACATTGGTCTTACTAAAAATTAAATAAAAGATGATTTTTCTAAATTATTTTAAAACCGAAGTATACCTTTTTATGGCTAAAAATACAAGAAAATCAAATCTTTATGAATGCTATGTCGCAGTTAACGTGCTACAAAAACAATTGTTAACAATTCTTAGAAAACACCTAATTTAAAGACATATTCCCACCAAGCGGTCCCTTACAAAGTACGTACTAATTTAGTTATTAGCTGTACACATAGTTAGTAAAACTTTATTTAAATTCACGACATTCACGTAACTAAACTCATGAGACAATCATTATTTACGTAAGTGTTGAAATATTTTGAAATCGTTATTATTTACTTATTTTATCATTTATTAATTTATTTCTATTAATTTAGATATTTTGTGCATATAAAATAATTCAGTGGAAATATTATGAGATACATCTCATTAGTTACTTTAATCCAGTGGTGTGCATGTATGCTTATGCAGAAATGTATATTTGTTTATTATTATATTTCGTGTTATTTATGCACAAATTTACACCCTCCATTAGATTTTAATTCAAGTAATGCAAACAATAGACATGGACAGTATATAGTTATTAAATAAACTCATTTAATCTAGTTATGTTATTTTTAAATTCAATTCGATACTATATAATATGGTTAGGGTTGCAATGTGTTTTTGCGTCTGTTGAGTGTTAACTGCATGCTACTGCTTTAAACGATTTTCGTGTTAAGACATTAAGCTCGCACAAACTACGTAAAACTCGTAATTGTTTTAAATTCCTCAGGTCTAATGTAATTTAATCTGCTTCAGTAATTACAATAAAAAATGGTGATTTCAATCTGGACATAATGGGTTCAAATTGATTTTCAATGTTTTATTTAGTTACTTATAAATCATTAAGTAGATGTTGTAATCAACATGTAAATAAGTAATATTAATAATATAATTAAACAATTATGTATTTTCTACGCTTACTCGAAATAACAAACTTAAATTGAAAGAAACTGCACCATTCTCACGACGTCGCTCACAAAAATTCAACGTTAAATTGCGACAGAATAAAAAAAACAAACTACCCACAAAACTACATAGAAAAAAAACATTCCTTATAAACACATTTATTAAGTTTTACAAACTATGTACATTATGATTAAGCGTTGATGTCATTAACGAATAACACATCGCGATCCTTGAGCCCCACTTCCAGAAGGTTCGATCTTCCGCGAGCTAACACGCGTTTTGGGAAGTTTGTTGTAATCTCAAACTCTTCGGGCGACTGAGGGTGGCTGAATACAAAGTCGTACAAGTCCTGTAATAATATTTTTGAGAATTTGAATATCAAGAATAATCCTGCACAAAAGTACTAATCACTAATATCATATGAAACAGCTGTTTGTACTTCAAACCAATAGCTTTCTCCCAAAGGAATCTTTTTTTAGGAAGTCTTATAAGATCTTAGGTAAATTATCTCTCTTCTCTTTTGTTACCTGATGGTATGACTCATGAGCAATGGTAATTGCTTAGTAACAGATGAACCTTAAACCTATAATCTATTTTAGCAATAACAAATTAAAGCAATGACCTGTGTCGTATGGTAGTGTGAGAATCTGCGAGTGAGCCTCTCCCCGTCTGGTAACCGAATCAACAACACTACCGTATCCGCTCCGCCGATCGGCTCCTTTGGCAGACGAGACGCCATCGCCTTGCGAGCCTCCACCACCTACAAAACTTAACTTATAAATCTGAAGTGGTACTGAATGCTAGTATTGATTAAGATCATCCAGGATCGACATCTGCATTTCTCTCTACGTCATAGGAGCTTCTACTACCTGTCCTTGCTTAATTTTTAAAACTATGCAATCAATTTGGATACTTTTTTATGAGTGATTCACAGGTTTTTACATCGATAATTTAGTAGAAAAATACCCATAATTTTTGAAGTCTTTGATGTGATCACAAATACAAAATTTTACTGCGCTTTCATCGCAAACCTCCCTTTGTAACACAAAAAAAGTTGCGCAGGTCAGTCAATGAAGAATTAAATAGTATATTCACCTCCTGTTTCCTCTGTTCCTCTTGTTCCAACAGTTCCAAGTACTGTTGTTGTTGCAGTTGTTCCAATTCGCGCGCGGCCGCCTTCCGTCTCTCTTTCTCTTGGTCCGCGGCAAGAGATTCAGCGTAAGCTTCGTCTTGAGCCGCGCGTAGCCGGGCTGTTACTTCACGCTCCACTCTGAATGTAAAAATTTCGTTTGTTAGCCTGATGGTTAAATGTTAAAATGCTTAAAACAGGAAATGAAAGTAATTTACATGTGAAATTTCAAAGAATCGTGAAATTTCCTGTGACCTGTGAAACAACAGAAAGAAAGAAAGAAAGAAAGAAAGAAATATGTTTAATGAAAACAATTCAACCAAATTTTTCCCACAACAGTGGGAAAAATTTGGTTTACTTTCATAAGACATAAAATTTGTCATCAAAATTGCTTTCTTCATTAAGTTGAATTATTATACATTATCACAATCTTGATTATAAAAAAAATGCAACTGCCTGCATATGAAGGTATAGGTGAAAAAACTAAACTAGCTTAATAAGATAGTATTATATTCATTTATATTTACCGATCAGCCCTAGCAGCAGCCAGATGTCCTTCATTATCATTCACAACCTGTCGAAGGCGGTGCATCAGTGTTTCAGCTGAGCACGCGCCTTCGCTCCGAGCCACCACAGTCATCCGATGGTCCCTCACACACACTACACATAACAGGGGATACCGTCGACCGCCCACTGATTGGGAGACACGCCAACCCTCCCCACTTTCAACTGCACAGCCCCAAAAGAGAGCATGCATGTTTATGTACTGAATTACTTCAGGGTCTGCTAATGTTGTTCTAAAATAAAGTGAACAATTTTAGTAGAGTAATGACAAATCTAGTTAAGATTTAGGTATTGTAGAGTTTAAGGTATTCTGCATTTAAATTCTGATATAGCCTCTAAGACAAGTTACTACAAAGAAAAATAATTGGTAGGTTAAAAGAAAAAAAATTATTTGAAAATAATAGTACATGGTGCATACTAACCTGCAGAAATTTTGTGTTTCTGCTGCTGAATCTGAATGTAGGTATACAATTAAGAATCTAAGCTCATTCTTAGCATCATTTAATGCTTGAGCGTATGTTCCTTGGTAGAATACTGGATGAGGGTCAAACCTTGAACTGTAACTACTAATGAAATTCATTACATCTGCTAATGGATCTGTGGCCACTGGAAAATGAAGAAAATAATTTTAACAAAATAGAAGTTTGAGAAATATCAGTACATGTATTATAGTAAAAAGAATTCCAAATAGTAGAGTGGTGCTTTGAAGGCATTAAACAAAGTGTTTCTTTTCAAATTATTTGGTTAAGTAACTTTCTTTTGAAAATGGTGGTAAATAACTGCTTTAAAAATACATTTTAGAGACCAATTCCTATTGATAATGTTTATTTTCGCAAAATCAGCTGTCTTATAGTACTAACAAGTAAAATAATCAAAAATGATTTTATACTCACATCGTCTCTCATCATTTCGTACAAAACTTAATAGTAAATTAACTACAGAAGTAATTGTACTATAGCACATTGACACAACTAGGTTAACAACATATCGTATAAGGCCTGTTACGCCTCCAGCTCCCTCCGGAGGCTCCTCAGTGAAAACTTGTTGAGCAATGTGATCATGTACAACGGGAGGAGCCCTGGCTTCTGTGGCAAACACAGAGGGCCGACCTTCTCTAATATTTAACTGTTCTTGAATTGCTACCTGAGAAAAATCAAATAGACATTATGATACAAACAAAAAAAAAAAAAAGTTTTCAGTTTCCACTATTTACATCCTACAAAATATTCATTTTATTAAAATAATATTACAGATACAAAACAAACTATTCAGTGGATTCCAATGTAGTGTGTTAAAATAAATCTACATTGTAAATATCTCGTAAATATTAAACTATACAATTTCTCAGTAGTAGTTAGTAGCTAGTTTTAGCAATAACTTATAAAACTATGTAACCAACTATAGAATTATTAAAGTTAGCAAAACCATCCAACTTTATATTCTGTAGTTTTACAGACACTCATTCAGAGGATCTAAGGAATTGAGATTAAATTACTGACATTATTTGATTATATGAAATCTGAAACCTAATCTATTCTTCTTTTTACTACATTCAAACCCAATTTAAAGTAGGTCATATTAAAATTGATAGAAATATGGGATGAGGATGAGTCTTTGTCCAAACACAATATTTTCTGATAGTTACCTCTAGATCCCACTGATGTCTTTGTAACACATCTCGACATACTGACATATCCTCTATTCCCGTCAAGTCTTGAAATTGCAATATTTTGTCCGTCTGGTCCTGGGTCAGACCTAAAGCATTGTCTTCGAGATCCATGGCCCAGATTTTTTAAATTTATGCCAATTAATATAATGAAAATTAAACCTATTTATTTAAATTTTGACTCTGTCAAATTGCTAAAACATACTGGGTTATTTTAAGTTGAAGTAGACAAATTTTATTAAATAAAATAATTGTTTTCACACTTTTCTTGACTAACGAATGAAATTACAAGGAAGCTAATGTCATTGTCAATTGTGTCACGTAATGTCAGTTCAAATTTTTTTGATATTTTAAACTCCTATAAAGTCTATGACGATGTAGCCAATTCATTAAGACAAAAGGCCCCGGGATATAATATTTAATGTCTTTAAAAGAGTTTTTCTATTTAACAATCAAATTATAAGATTAAAGAATATACCTGAGTGAACCTTAGAGTCAGTTCTCGGAATTTCAAAAACTTTGCAGTCGTGAAATCAAAATAAAATAATTATTATTAAGTAAAAAAAAAGAAAAAAAATCAAGTTAAAACATGAATTATTATTGTTGTTTTATGTAACACAGGTAGTGACTTGCTACTTTATTCTCTGATAGTTTTTTTTGTAAACTCCCTAAACCCACATAACAAGCTATGATCGTTAAAAAAATATTTAATTTTACGAAAAGCACCAAAAAATAAACAAGCAACGGCCCACCTGATGGAGACCAGTTACTGTAATTGTCCTTGGATCTCCACCATTCTCCACAGTGCTAAATTTTTCCTTTCAACAAAATTCGCTAAAACTACTTTTACCAGAGGGTGCCTTTTAAAATTCTACCCTATATATTTTATAACATTATGATGTAATAAAATTGTGCATCACGAAAATGTATCAGTAGGAGTTACAATTACATATATACATTTTATTAAGTAAAAAAAAACAGTTTTATTCAATACGTTATTTCTTTCCTTTAGGTTTTGGTTTCGTAACTGGAGCCGGTGCTGGTAAAGGTGGAGGTTCTTCTACAATTACAGGTTCCGGAGGAATTGAGGGATCTTCATCCGGATCGACATACAAGTAACTGGTCTGTATTTACGAAATATAATGAAGAGTGTTGGGGAGGCGTGGGGCGTGTAAATAGCCCCAAACCTATGTGGGCTTTATACCCTGTGTCGCGGAGGGTGCCTGCCACCGACCAAACGTACGTCGGAGAGCTCAAGGAACTGCTTCCACAAATAAAGGATGCACTTACCTGAGACTCAAGGGCTGTGACCTGGCGCCGCCTTCCTGCAGTAGTATCAGCGACTCCTTCACCAAGGGCACACACACTATTACGACCGACCACTTCGAAGATTATTTTCAAACTAATTTTTCATGAATACAACATTGGCTTTTATACATTTTCTTGTTTTCGAAAAGTGACATATATTCAAATTTCAAATTTTGAATTTTTGAATTTTTAAATTTTACTTTTTATTTTTTCAATGTTGACACATCATGTGCCCGAACAAAAAGGCCGAGTGTTTTGCTCCAGCAAAAAGGTCGAATGTGTCGTCCGAGTTTCAGAGCGCCAATACTTCGCGCTCCAGCAAACACCAGACGACAAGCCAATGAGCACAAGGGTGCACCAATTATAAGTGAAACGTCCCTTGAGCTCTCACTCCTACACACGACATAATTGAGCATGCGGCTCAAACATACTCCCCGCCTTGGAAATCCGCGGGATTTACGAAACAAAACCGAAATCATTTATAATTTTACGTGACCATATAAAATTAATATTATAATCGAACATTAAGTATTTAAGTAAAATATAAGAAGAATTAAAAAACAAATCCTTTTTTCTAACATAAAGGCACATTCTTATTTAACAGAATCAAAATATTAAAAAATCAAAATTAAAGCGAAACGAGCTAAGTATTAATTGTTTCAATAAAACAAAAAATCAATCGCTATAAAAGAGATAAATTAACACGAATTAACACGACTAATTGCTATAAACGAAAATATAAACAAAATTATTAATTATTATTGCGTGGGTAATGGGAACAACTTAACGACAGGACGCTTGAAAATCCCTAGTCTGGTTTTAACAGTCGCCACACGAACGATGTTATCTGACCCGGGGTGCACATCAGTAATCACTCCTAAAAGCCAGTTTAAAGGTGGACAGTCATCCTGTCCAACTAGTACGACAGTCCCGACATTAATTTGTCGAGTTGATGATGTCCACTTCTGGCGTACCTGCAATGTGTGCAGATACTCCGTATGCCACTTCTTCCAAAAAGACTTTATCATATGATCTAATAACTTTTTGCGTTCTTTAAGGTTAAACTGTACATCTTTTAGATCTATTGTTGGTAAATGTACCAGCGGAGTAGACATTAAGAAATGTGCTGGAGTTATAATCTCCGGATAAGGATCAGCTGTTATTGCTATTAGAGGACGAGAGTTCATTACTGATTCTATCTGCACAAGCACAGTTTGCATCTCCTCAAAGGTAAGAAGCTGATTACCTATAACTCGATAAAGATGAGTCTTTAGACTCCTAATATTAGCTTCCCAAATTCCTCCAAAATGAGGGGAGCGTGGTGGAATCATCTTCCACTCAATACGTCGTGACTCGAGCTCTTTTTTCAGCATCGGTCGATACTCAGAATTTTTTAAAAATTTGTATAGTTCGTCCAGCTGTGTTTTGGCACCAACAAAATTTGTACCATTATCAGAGTATATACAAGAAACTGGGCCACGACGCGAAATAAAACGAGTAAATGCGGCCAAAAAGGCATGAGTTGTCAGATCCGAGACTAGTTCTATATGAACCGCTTTTGTTACTAAACAAACAAATAAACAAATATATGCTTTCTGCGAATGCTGACCTCTACGACGAGTCAAAGTAATACGAAGAGGCCCAGCATAATCAACGCCAGTGTGAACAAAAGCCTTTGCTTCTGCAACTCTGAACGATGGCAAATCTGCCATCCTAGGACTAGGGTGTAACGGATTCGTACGAAAACATCTATTACACTGACGTACTCTAGCTCTAATAACAGTTCTAGCGTCCAATATCCAGTATCGTTGACGTAGAATGGACATTAGAAGCCCTGCGCCTGTGTGACAATTAACAACATGAAAATGATCGATGATTAAATTAACTATATGATCATGTTTAGGCAGCAGAACCGGATACTTAGCATCGAAAGGTAAATCGGACTTGGACAATCTACCGCCAATGCGCAACAAACCATCTTCGTCAATAAAAACAGACAAACGCTGCAATTTCTTTGAAGGCATTCTTTGTCGACTTAAAGCTTCAAAATCCTCAGCAAAGTGATTTTTCTGCACGAAACGAATTAATACATTTTCAGCCAATTTCAAATTTTCCACTGCGCTTGAAGACATAGATGTCCTTTTTATAAAACGAAGGATATATACAACGACTCTAAGAATTCTGTTCCACGATGACATACGCTGAATTAATTCTCTCAACGGAAACACATCATCCCGAGTGTTCGTTGTGAACACATTTACCTTGTGTTCGGGTAAGTCCTCACTGTGCGAGGCGACAAAGGTTTTGATCGGCCAACGAGATGGTGCTTCACGAACCCACGCTGGACCTTCCCACCACAACTCGTGAGCAATAAGTTTCGAGGGGGTCATGCCTCGTGAAACGCAATCACTTGGATTTTCAACTCCAGCAATGTAATATAAATTCTCTGGAGACATATTTTCTTGAAACTGCGCGACCCGGTTCGCTACAAACACTGACCAACGATGAGGTGATGAATGTAACCAAGAAAGAGCAATAGTAGAATCTGAGAATGCATATACACCCGCAATAGAACAGCGCTTACTATATGTCTCAGAAACCGTACGTATTAACTTTGACATTAAAACAGCAGCACAAAGCTCTAAACGAGCAAGAGTTGTCACCTTAGTCGGAGAGACTTTAGATTTAGAGCATAACAAGTTTACAACGACGTTACCTGCAGCATCAGTAGAATGTAGATATATCACACTACCGTAACCACTCATGCTAGCGTCACAGAATCCAACTATCACAACTGAAGAACCAATTCGAACTCCAATATGACGAGGAATCTTCAAACTAGTTATTAAAGGAAGTTCCTGAGTAAACAAAATGAACCTCTGAATAACGCTCTCAGGTGGAGTATCATCCCAGCCTATATTACATAACCAAAGCTCCTTAATAAGAAGTTTAGCATATAAAACAACAGGAGCAACTAAGCCAAGTATGTCGAATAAACGGGCGATTGTAGAAAGTATGCTTCGTTTGGTGCACCTTTCCTCGACGTTCTGAGTGGTAAAGAAAAAGGTATCATCCGCAGGTTTCCATGAAAGCCCCAAAACTTTAGAAGAACAATTTGCATCCGCGGAAAAGTCTACCGCGCTTCGATGTGTGTCTGGAAGACTCTCGAGCACCTGTTCTGAATTGCTCGTCCATTTAACCAAATCAAAGTTACCCGATTTAAATAATGAAATCAAATCCCGCGAAAGATGTACTGCACTATTCTCATCTTTTACAGAATAAACCAAATCATCCATATATAATTTAGACTCCGCTACCGACGCAGCTTCCGGATACTGCGGTTTCAAATCTTGAGACAACTGACGTACAGTGCGCATTGCCAAATATGGACTGGACTTCAACCCGAAAGCAACCCTACCGAACTGATAAGTTTTCACTGTTTCACTATTCTGGAATCTAAATAGAATTCGTAAATATTTTCTATGTTCCTCGTGAACTCCGATTTGTAGATACATTTGCTTGATATCTGCCGTCATTGCTACAGGGAAAAGTCGAAATTCAAGTAATAATAAAAATAAGTCTGCCTGCAAATTAGGACCTACATGCAAAATGTCATTTAATGACAACCCTGTTCCTGTTACGGCACTAGCATCTAACACAATACGCGGCATGGGTTTTCCTGGACGAGTAACGGCATGATGTGGAATATAATACCCTTCATTGGTAATTTCAGACTCTGGTACCTCTAAAAGATATTTCATTTGTATGTATTCTGCAATAACTTTATTGTAACTATCACGTAGACCTGGAGTCAGGTTAAAACGACGCTCCAGCGCTGTAAATCTGCGAAGAGCGGCGGCACGAGAATTCCCTAACTCTGAAGGAGACTTAGAAAAGGGTAAACTTACAAAGTATCTGCCCTCCTCCGACCGTGACAACGAAGCTCTATACAAATTTTCACACTCCGTCTCTTCCGGACTAAGAAACTTCAGACTCGGTATCTCTTCCAGCTCCCAAAATCGTTGCAGTAAATCATGTAGTGCTAGCGCTGTGAAGGTAGTCCCAGACTTGTTGACCTTTTTGGAGTAATTCCCTATTAGCACGTAACCAAAGGCTGTTGAAATAGCAGACGGAGCTGACGTTCCTGATTCAACCCTTTTGCCAAAATATATAAACGGAAATATTTGAGCTCCCAGAACCAAATCAATACTGCCAGGGATGTTCCAAGTTGCATCAGCTAGCGGAAGATCGTTAACATAGCTAAAATCACTTCCAACGTCTATATACTGTGTTGGTAATCGATCAGTTATACACTCTACAACTAATGCACGAATATTAAATTTGTTTTTTGGATATACTCGCGACTCAATATTCATATCTACATAACCCAAAATAGGCCGAGATGCTAAACCAATTCCTCTAACATGAGAGTTATTTAGTCGCACGATGGGTAAATTCAATGTCCTACAACAATCAGCAGTTATTAAATTACTTTGTGAACCACTGTCAATGAGACAACGTAACACGGCTTTATTGCCGTTCCTCTGCTTAGCATAAACCTGAGCAGTTGATAGCAGAACCGTAGTGTATGGTGTTACTCCAGCGGACAACGACACAAGAGGATTCTCATTCAAACCCGAACAACTAGTACATCCTGCGCTTGTAGAGGGTTGAACAGCCGAAAGCTCTCCTAAATTATTGTTTGACGATGAACCGTTACTATGAATAGTAGTTGATTTCGACCGATCACCGACGAAAGGAGGTAACGAATTACTATCGAGACTTGATAGCCTCTGTGAGAAGTGCACGTAGTTATCAGATTTAGAACCGAAATGTAAAAGAACGTTATGTTTCTTCTTGCAAATGTCACAAACAGTCGAAGATTCACATTCTGAAACTCTATGCGAGATACTAAAGCAATTTAAGCAAGCGCGTTTGGCCTTAATAAATTCAAAACGAGCTTGTGGAGTTTTAAAGTGTTTAAATTTATCACAAAGACTTATATTATGATTAATGTTTTTGCAAAAAATGCACGATTTAGCGTTTGATGGGGTGACATTTTCCCTATTCGAATTGATTGTTGTGAACGTATGCGAACGGGATGGTTGACTATTAGTGCCACTTGTAACTGCATTCGTCATTTTCAACCGGCTCGACCGTTGCATAATTTTCACTTGGTCTTGTAAGAACGACAGGAGCTCCGAATAAGACGGGATCTCCTTGTTCCGCACTGACTGTTCAAAAGTTTGTGCCGTTTCAGCATCTATCTTCCTAAAGGCGCAATGAAATAGAATGAAATCGACAAGATCATCTATCCCTAATTGCTTCAAAGCGGCAACGGAACACGAATTTCTTTCAATGAAAGACTCGAGATTAGAACTATTTGTACAAATTTTGCTATCTAAGATGGCATTCAGGTAATGTGTGCCTAATGCACGTTTATCCTGGTATTTTTTTACTAGAGTGTTCCATATAATTGCATAAGTTTCCCCCGTAGGAATAATCCCCGCTGTAACTCTCAAAGCAGCCTGCGTTAGTTTTCTCATTAAATAATGTACGCGTTGAGAATCATTTAAATTATTATTGCTATGAATATTAGCTTTAAAAGCATCATAAAATCGAGGCCAGTTTTCCATTTTGCCATCAAAGGTTGGCAGTTCAATTGGCGGAAGTTTGATATTACAACCTTTTTTGTTTGACAACTGTTTGTCAACTTGGGGTACACCGACAATGTTTTTGTAAGTTTGCTTTATTTTAAAATACAAGCCTTGAAATGAAGATAATGCTGAATAATCCGGTTTAAATTTTGGATTTACGTTAAGTTGAATATCGATAAGTTCATCGATTATGGTCTCAAAACGAACTTTCATTTCATCTAAATCCTCCACCCTAGTGGTGAATTCTTGTATTTCATTTGATGAAAACTCGTTACTGTTCAGAGCAAAATCGTATAAACTATTAACCTGACTAAACAGATATTCTTTTTTAGCTGTAAGAATAGTAAACCGCTTATCCGACATTTCTGAATTATCTTTCGACTTAGACATTTTTGTTTCAGTAATTAATTGTTTTTATAATTGAATTAGATATAAACGACAAAAACGATATTCAAATAATATTTTATAATATTAGAGTTGGTCACGTAAAACTACCGAAATGTCAAAAAATGACACGAAATTCTCGAAATTTCTCAAAATTTTGACGCGAACATCCAAGTTAAAATTTAGAATTTAGATACAATTTGGATAGACCCAAAAAAGCTCGGAAGACCAATTAATACGTCTCCGAACCTTGCTGGACTATCCGGCTCGAAGGACCAAAAATGGGGAGGCGTGGGGCGTGTAAATAGCCCCAAACCTATGTGGGCTTTATACCCTGTGTCGCGGAGGGTGCCTGCCACCGACCAAACGTACGTCGGAGAGCTCAAGGAACTGCTTCCACAAATAAAGGATGCACTTACCTGAGACTCAAGGGCTGTGACCTGGCGCCGCCTTCCTGCAGTAGTATCAGCGACTCCTTCACCAAGGGCACACACACTATTACGACCGACCACTTCGAAGATTATTTTCAAACTAATTTTTCATGAATACAACATTGGCTTTTATACATTTTCTTGTTTTCGAAAAGTGACATATATTCAAATTTCAAATTTTGAATTTTTGAATTTTTAAATTTTACTTTTTATTTTTTCAATGTTGACACATCATGTGCCCGAACAAAAAGGCCGAGTGTTTTGCTCCAGCAAAAAGGTCGAATGTGTCGTCCGAGTTTCAGAGCGCCAATACTTCGCGCTCCAGCAAACACCAGACGACAAGCCAATGAGCACAAGGGTGCACCAATTATAAGTGAAACGTCCCTTGAGCTCTCACTCCTACACACGACATAATTGAGCATGCGGCTCAAACAAGTGTCTTAGTTAAAATTATAAGCATTGAAATATTTTACGTATCGAAACAAATAAATAAATGATACAAAATAATTAATTTATGTGGGTAACAGAGTACCGAGAGAGCCGGTGGCCGTATCTCTGGTGGCTGCCGGGTCGGCGTCTGGGTGTGGCGCGACGAGAAAAAGTGCAGAGTGCGTAACGCGTCGCGCGGTCCCTTATAACCCCGTGCTAAGTTCTGGTCTCAGCCAGGGGTTCGGACGCTGAGTGTGAGCAGTTGGAGGTTTTAGTGCGATTCAACACCTACATCGACGGGTGGGAATTCGGTGATTTTCTCCAACAAAAAAAAAATAGGGAAACAAGAAAAAATCCCATTGTAAAATGTGAATAAAAGCTAAAATAATCAGTTACAATATGGATTTTATCATAAAATTCTGAATTAATTATTATTGCATACAAGAGCTGAATATTCAATTTGTTTAAATTCATTAAGTAGTTACTTTCTTTCTCTATAACTGGCTTACCCACTTGATTATGGCATAGAAAAACGATACAGTTTAAATTATAAATGCCAACAAATCATTTCACACAAACCTTAATTTCATGTAGTTCGGGAGCAACACTGAATAAACTATCAACAAAGTTTTCATAAAATATGTTTCCATCACCACGAGTGTTTGCATCATATAACATTTCTCGTGTCTCTTCCAGCGAAAATTTATCCGCATAACTTGTTACAATTGTTTTTAGTTCATCTATGTCTAAAAAATTTCTTGATTCGGTATCGAAAACCTGAAATAATTTAGACTTTGATAAAATTACTCTATGTAACTGATTAAATCGAAATAACAGTAACTTTTTTCTTCATAATTTCAATTACCTTAAAAGCCAAATTTAATTCATGTTTTATATCAGGCTCCAAAACCCATAGATTCAATATATAAATTACTTGTTCTCTAGTTAGTATACGCAGAACTCCAGCTTTTAATCTTTCAACTTCATTCATAACAGTAGCATAACTTGGATACTGGAAACTTCTTCTATGAAACCTGGATTTATAATATAAATATTGAATTTATTAAATTTTTTTGTTACTAAAACAGTATTAACACTGTGTAAAAAGTATGTAATTACTTTTTCAAGTTCAGAAAAGACATAAATTTTTCTACTGTAACTACATCGATGGGATCACCATCATTAACCGTCAGTTGTGGTTTCGCGTTGTCATTGAACCACTCATTGATTTCCTGAAGTTGTTCTTCAGTAAAACGTATTTTTACATTTCTCAGAGGATCAAGTACATCAAAAATTTCCATTATTCTGAGACTAATTGGAGTAGTTTCCTGACTGAAAATTTGGAACTATTATTAAATCATCAATTTTTAAACTGACAGATCTGTTGCTATGACAATTTTTTGTCAGTTTGACAGGCATAAAATAATCGCAGAAATATCATAGATCTTAGAAAAAACACTCTTAGGGCTACTTTAGTGCCAATTAGCGGCTTTAGCGCTATTTCGATTTATGGCGTAGGTATTTAACTGAAAATTGAAAAAGCTTTATTTGATTATTTTTAACCCTCTAACTATGCCCCACGAATATTTCAGAGAAATATTCATTATTTATAAATTAAAATTATAGTTGAAATTTAAATTTTCAACACGGCACGCAAAACACTATTTTTAAAATGGCACTGGTTATTTGACACGATGACGTCACCTACAAGCTACGAGAACACGTCGATTCAATGACTTTTTGCATTGACAGATTGTTTTATTTACTTACGTGTGACGTCAGTTACTTCTTTGACGTTTACAAGGCGTTTTCGAGGTGGACGAAATTTCAATCATTTACAAAGTTATTGTCGTACAAAGTTGTTGTTATGAGTCGTGGTGGCCGAGTGGTCGAAGCGCGTCCTTCCGAACGGGAGGTCGCGGGTTCAAATCCGGCCGGCTTGTACCTCTAAATCTAAATGTGAAAAAAGATTTATGTGCAATTTTTCACAACACCACTGGCTAAAAACGGTGAAGGAAAACATCGTGAGGAAACCTGCATGTCGGAAAAGGGTTCTAAAACCCTTTGAAGATATGTGAAGTCCCCAATCCGCACTGGGCAAGCGTGGTGGACTATGCCTAATCCCTCTTCTGAGGAGACCTGAGCCCAACAGTGGGCAGTAATGGGTTGGTACAGGTACAAAGTTATTTATCTGATTCGCAAAAACCATTTATATTTTTATTTGTTAATTAAGAAGGAAAATAGGGTATTTGGTGGTGTTATCTGTTAGGATGGTAACAAATTTTAATTATTCTTTATCTCTAATATTTTAATATAATATTTTTATGGTAGATAGTTCAAAAGTAGTAAACCCGTTACATTATATAAATACGTGTGGAAAAGAGTTAAAATATGTCAGAATTTAATTAGTTTTATACAGCTGAACTAGAAATGATACCTTTAGACTAGGAATGTAAAACAGAAGTATCGTTCCATTTTTGACCGTCTTCTAAAAAGGAGGATGTATTTAATATCTAAGCAGACATTTTGGATACAATCTCACAAATTTGATAAAGATCAGACAAAACCAGATAGTTTTTGTGCTATTCTTGAAAAACGAAAGTCGGTCGTTCATTTTTGTTATAAAATCTTCAAATCTTAGAATAAAAATATTCCATTATTATTCTACAATTCAAATAGGGTGTAATTTTTAAACGCCCCTTCAGTGAAAGTACTCGATTTTAGCGAACTTTGCTGAAATTCGCCCTTGTTTAAAAATTCATCATGTTTGAGTTGGTAACACTGCGTTGCTGTGTAAATAAACCTACTTTTCCAATTACAGAGCATAATGCGACTCAGTGGCGTACAATGCCGAATTATGCGAAGGTAAATGGAACGTAAATATAATGCACCAATAGAGTACGCTAGTGCTCACTAGCTGGTCCCTGTACTATTATCTTATGTATCCATTGCACGCAACAAGCGAAACCGAGTGCTCGATTGTGCGAATCGTTGCTGTAGTTGGAACATTCAATGATAGGCACTATGCCGCATAATGCGCTTTAATACTGTAATTGGAAAACTAGGAGAGTGACCTGTCCATTATCTTTATTGTCATCTATGTTTTCTTTAGAATCAAAATCTTAGGCTTAAGGACCTGTATCGGCTGTATCCAATGCCGTAGATAAAAAAAAATAATTAAATTTACGTTCATTATCTGTGATTCCGGAAAAAAATGGAAACAATGGAAATCAAATTTAAAACACAAACTTTCTTTGTATTGGTAATTTCTATAAATATTGTCCTTGTATTGTAGCTTCCACGTGTTTTCAGAATAATTCTATGGCTTTCAGTGATCTAGTCAATTTATTTTAATTTTTCATCTTCTCAAAAATTTATGGAAGACTATTGTAAAAAAGGAAAAAGGCAAAAAAATGTTTGAATCGGATGATTTTGACGAGGTACATAATTAATTTTATATTCTTTAAAGATCTTAATTGTTTAAGAGTCAATATAATCCTGTTATTTTATAGGTGTTGTCACAATTTGATATCTCGAAGTCAGTACAATTAAAAACGCCACAAATAGAAGATATAAGAATAAAAAAAAGTTCTCTTACTCCATCAGAAACGGTACTTATTAAAACGCTTGTTAACAAAAACACGATATCCGAAATAACCAACGATGATGCAGTGGTCTCAGGAAACCAAATGGCCGTAAAACATTGTAAGAGAAAAATAATAAATTCCCATTTTGATCACAGTAAAAAACGAAAGTTTCCTGGGCCAGCGGGCTTGTTAAGTAAAACAATTGAAGAAACAAAGGATGAAAATATTTGTCATTTAGAACTGTTATCACAGGTAGGTTTTTGTCATTATTTTAATGATAACATACATATTTTGTTGACTATGATTAAGATATATGAATTTCCCTGATATACCAGACTTGTTGCTAGTGATGCCTTAATTTTATGAACCAGTGACTGGTGGTCAGGGAGAATTTATTGGTTTGATTTCATTAACATCAACAACTATGATTATGATAAAGAATAATCTTTATACTACAAATAATTGCTCTATAAAATATCTTATTACACTAAAATTACAGGATATAGATTTTACACAAAACCATTTGAGAAGGGATATATTTGATTCACCATTGTGGAAGAGGTTGTTTGATGATCTCAGTAGTTGGAAGCTAAACAATATAGACACAATCAACACTATAAAACAACAAGCACAGAATGGTAATCTAAGAAGAAGAAAAGCACAAATAGTCACCGCATTTATTGAAGCAGTAGACAGATCTGTTACAGATCCATTAATAATTCTCAGAGATAAAACTGGTTGGTTTCATGGTATTCAAAATTCTATGTTGATTCTTGACTATAGATGTTTAAACAAAATTTTTAGAATGTCAAAGAAGTTTATGTTTAATTATTTATTTCTTTCAAGGTCTATATTTTCTTGTAAACCAGTAGAGCTTTTCTCCTAAGTGCGTGCTACAAAATATCTGTAATATGTTTTAAGATATGGTTTTGCGACTACAACAAAATAACAAGAGTCTGTGAGTAATCATCAAATGAACACATAAATTGAAAAGTAATCTTCTGTTCTAGGGTCAATAAAATGTACATTACATAGAGATGCATGGTATTCCTTCTCCCCTTACATTGTGTCAGACTGCTGTATATTGGTGCTAAATCAACCGACAGTGCTCACAACTGGGAGTGCTTTTAAAAAGCACTACTTGAACATTACACTAAGTAACATTTATGCTGTATACAGTTCAGCTGTGTTGATAGATGATGTACAACAATTACCAGATGGATATAGTATTATAAATGAAGAAGATTTTACTGTGATAAAAACTAACCAAAAAGAGAATGGTGAATATACCCTCAAATTAAATTATAGAATCATGTCTCTGTTAGTCACACTTGTATTTGCTACTTAAACTTAAATTGATAAATTTTCAAAATACATCTTTTTGTTTCAGATACAACAGTTAATTTTGAAAATGGGCAAGATATGTTAGATGATTTAGATGCCATATTTTCTGATGATTTATTTTGAATAAAAAATGTTTCATATAAAATGTATTTTGTTTATTTTACTTGATATCCAAGATTATAATTAGTCTGACCACAATGTTCTTCACCAAAAGCCTTCTGGTACTCTGATGGCAAATGGAATTTAATCACCACAAAGGGATTAAAATAAAAGTCTAGTTTAAATTCAATTGGATTTTAATTTAATATGCTTTGTGACTATGTGCTTGGAAAGAGTAGAAGGATGGAAAAATGTGGCCGGACACATTTTGCACTTAAAATGTGATTTATCTATTTGAGAAGATTGTTCTTCATTATTTTCATTTTCCAATTTTCGTTTATTTGAAGCTATATAATGAGACTTAACATGTTTCATACAACTGCTGAATCTTTGAAAAGTTACCTGTAATGAGACCATTTTACTTAGAATAATTTTTAACCTTATTTAACCGGATAACAAATGTTTATAAGATTACAAAAAGACTTACACTACATAGAATACACTTGTATGTTTTCTTTTTTCCATTATTTAAAACTGTATAATATTGTTGACCTTCATTAATTGCGTCTATGTCAATCATTAAGTCATCTTCCGTTTCTGTACATTGTGCCTGAAATAAAGATGAAATGAAATATTTATTAAACTAAACATAAGGACATACGATATTGAGCAATGACCCCTGCACTAGAACAAGCCTGTTTTGCAAGAGTTGTTAACAAATAATTCTCATCTAATATATAAAATTGTCGTGTCACGGTGTTCGAACTTGAACTCCTCCGAAACGGCTCGACTGATTTTGATGAAATTTTTTGTGCTTATCCGGTACCTATGAGAATCGGCCAACATCTATTTTTCATCCCCTAAATGTTAGGGGTAGTCCACCCCTAATTTTTTTTTTCGGCGCAGACGAAGTTGCGCGAGTCAGCTAGTAACTAACATAAGACACCAAACATCAAAACAAATTTTCCTAAAGTGAATACAGCTTCATAAAAGATGTCTTTTACAAAATACATGTGGAAATAAATAAGTGAGATCATTACTTAGAGTCCTTATGAGGAGTAGCAGTATCTGAGAATTATTAAACCCTACTGCAGGTAGTAACTCGCATATACATGTGTGACGATTAATTTTTTTGATGGTCAAATTAAGGGGAAAATACTGGGCAATACATGTACCCCAGATTTTTTAAATTAAGTGTAACAATACAAAAAGAATTGGGTTTCACCTCTCGATGCTGTGTGAGTTCCAATGTCGTAGTAAATATCGCGGCACATGATGCACACGCGTAATTCTTTTCATTTTGTAAATTTCTGTTCTCCAGAAGTGAATTTGCTGAGATTTCTGCAACAATATTTTTTATTTATTTATTTATGATCTATGAAATCTAATCATCAAAAAATACTATTGCACTGTGAATGTAAAAGGATGGTACATAAACATATCTCGCATTGTGACAACCTTGGATGATCTCGCGCACCTACGAATTATTATTATTTTTTAGTGATAGTGGGAGTTTTGTTATCATTAAACTATCATGGTATAGGATTTACTTGGACTAGTATAAACTAGCGGGATCTAGTTACACTAGTTTACATTATACTAACGTCTTCTTGTTAAATTAACATTGACGCGAACAACGTTGTCGTTGCCAACCGTTTCAGTTATGTGAATGTGAACAATCGGCATTTCATCATTTGTTTTTTCGCCATTCTTATTTGAATTCGATTCTTCATTGTTTTCTGAAAATTCAAACGTTTTTCAAATGCATTAGACTGTCTGTAGAATTCTTTGTATTTTACAATATTAGAATTAATGGTATTAGAATTATTAGAATTTCTCATAATTCTAATACTCATAACATCCTTTTGTAACTAACCTGTTTTTAGAAAGAAATTATGTAGTAAATTCGGTAAATGTAGGAATACGAATTTATCGTTCGTTAATATAACTTTCCCAGTTATTAGAGTCGGTTTACTCTTATAATATTTACCCACCGCATCTTTGCTACCTTTTACCTGAAATCACGTTATATGCGGGTATAGGGTATAAGTAACTATTATACATAATTTGATTAATATAGATATACCTAAAAGACACAAGCAATATCGAGCGCTCGAAACTAAACGCACACTAAACTTTACTACACACAAATAAAAGGTTTTTTTTAGTTGGAGGAAAGCGTCTGCATAATACCTATGTGTATGTTGCTACATTTATTTCAATAAATAGGTATTTAACCCTATTTTTATGTCAAACCTGCTTACATCATACCTTTGTTATAACTACATTTTGGTCCACTATTACTTTCCTCAGTGTAGGAACTTTGAATAGCTGAGTGATTACAGAATCCGCTGACGAGATGTCGTCTGAATAATAAGTATTTTGATACGATTGCAATGTTTGCTGGAGAAGACTAAGAAATTGCGTTTCACTTAGATCTGTTTCATCTGCAACATTGTATTAATGTATAAAGTATAGGTTTTACCAGGAAAATAAAAATCTGCTATACAGTAATAGAACTTACTCATTCTCTGATTTTCAACTATTTTTTCATAAATAGTAACTGGGTTTTTTGGTTCCACCATTCTAGCAATGAGCCTCTTACCGTTTGTAGATTTTCCTAATACTATTTTTTTAGGTATATCTGTAAAATATAATAGATTTTGTATGTGTTGTATAGATATACAGGGTGAAGTATTTTTTGTATACAAAGAATAAATAAATAGATTTTAACCCTTAAATGGAGAATGTTGTTTTTAAACAACATACTAAACATCACAGATAAAATTGACCTTCTTTAAATTTTTTGTTAATTTTGACAACTAGTTCTTATTTCTGAACGAATTTTGTACTATTTTTTTTTAAAGAATAGTATAAATTCATGTCTAGATTTTTGTACTCATTTTTTCCTAGACAGTACAGTAATACATGTCTATTACACAAATATATTTTTTTAAAACGTAAAACAAAAAATCGTCCATTTAAGGGTTAAGTTAAAATGTATCTTACTACTGTTTGTAAAAATAGACAAAGATAAAAAAACAACTCTTATAAAATGTTTTCAACAACATTACCTTTAAAGATCAGTTTTGTGGATATCCTTAGTTTATTATCTGGTTCCTTAAAAACTTCTATAACATAATCCTGACCTTCAGTATTTATATCTTTTGTTTCTTCTGTGCTTTCAGTACTTGTATCATTGAAGTTGTTGCATTCTGTATTTCAATCAAATGATTAATTTATTGTTGTATTTTGTCAGAATATTATTTTTATTGGTTTTTCCTCATACAACATGGGCAAATTTTCAAATTCTGTATAATAAATCTATAGGTACATTGTTATATGAATATACATATTCTGTATTCATTTATTTGCTCATTTTTTACATTATAAAATATTAAAAAAAACGATCACAAAAAAAATAAATTTAAAAATACACTATAAAAAACAGAGGGCCACTGGAGACGGGGTCTACGACCCAAGCCATCAGTGGTCAGGGCTCAAGAGAGAGGAACCTCCTCACAATACGTGCCGTGTCAAGAACGACCGCCTTCTGAATCAGGCCCTTTACCCAGCCGGAGAGCGAAAGCTTCTCTAGATGACGGTCGAAGCTTTTCGCTATTAGACCGTGCACAGATACAACGATCGGAACAATAATGGTCGATTCAACACGCCACATGTCGGTCACCTCGTGGGCCAGATCCAAATATTTATACAGGGTGTTAAAATCCGATGAAACAATACTTTCACAGCAAATAGTATACTTGATGTAGAAGCCATCCACCAAATCTGGGTTTTCTAGGCATAATATATCATAAGTTATAACTAATCAAAACTACGTCTTAATTTGTGCAGGATCAACCCTACCGTACTAATCTACACCAACAGCTAACAGCACCAACACCCTGTATACATATTATTATTATGAATGTTATTACTGTAACTACATTGTTGGTTAGCTTAATAGTAAATAAATAAATAAAATCCTATACACTAAAATTCAAATGTGTTATGGAAGACCCTATGTATAGAAGTTTCAAGAGAGAAATTTCTGAATGGTAAAAGGTGAAATTAAAGTAAAACTCACTTGTATCAGATTGTATCTTTTCATTTGGTTCTTCTATAACTAGAGGGACATTATCAACACTTTCCTCACTTTCAATGAATTTATCAAACTCAGTACTTGGTTCTTCAATATCAAACACATTTCGTTCAGAATTTACTATTGAATTTTCATTTTTGACAATGGCCTGTTTAGTTTCGAAGTTTCTGCAAAAACAAAATTGAATTATTACATACATGTGTTTATGTAATTTATTTTCATAATAAGGTCCCATTACTATACATATATGAACAAACTAGCTGACCCGCGCAACTTCGTCTGCGTTACAAAGGGGTTCAAACAGTACTCGCTAAACCGTCGCGTTATTATTTGCGCGGCCCGAAGTGCACCCACATTCATTGTATTTTATACTCGTGATAACTTCTAAACGAAAAGTCCGATTGGAATAAAACAAAAAGTAATTTACTTCTACATTAATACCTTTGATAATATAATACTTAATTTGGATAAGGGTTAATATAACGATACCCATTTAACGTTAAATTCAATCTCGGGACGAAATATTATTTTTATAAACATAAAAGTGGTTATTGTGACTAAACTATGATAGTTAATAATACCTAAAAACTCGTAGTACATCATTTTGTTCTACTGTCAATAGTTTTTGCAGCGTACGCATAAATAGGTTTACGGTTTTTCACCTTGTGTTAAATATTCGATATTTTCATACGGATCTCTAATTTTTTTGAAAATAAAATATAGCCTATAAACATTCCTCGATAAATGGACTTTCCAACACTGAAAGAGTTTTTGAAATTGGACCAGTAGTTCCTGAGATTAGCGCGTTCAAACAAACAAACAAACTCTTCAGTTTTATAATAAAATATTAGTATAGATAACTTACTCAGATTCTGTTCCATTTGTATTTTGATCAGTCTCACTTCTTAACTTTTGTACTAATGCTATAATAAAAAATAATAATTAGAAAGTGGTTGCAAATATGTATCTTTTTCTTTATTTTCTTTGACTTACCACTATTTTCTGTGATATCGTGGAGTCCTAATGTGTTTAAAACAAACACTTTGTCATTTGATTCTAGTAATATCCATCCTTTTTGTTCCAGCATGTGATATTGGTCATCATTTAAAATTATCTAAAATATTAATAATTTCCAAATTGAAATATAATTTTTATGATATATAATAAGAAAAAGGATTAGGATCAGTGGAATGGAAACCTTCTGTTTAAATCACCAATATAATTTAATAAATTTTGAGAATTTTCGATAAGAACAATTTAACACTTATTAAAATCATGTTATGTTACCTCTGTACAGTCTGTTTTTCCTAACGATGCATTGGCATTTTCATTGTTTTTCTCAGATAATAATTGTGCATTAGTATTACTTGTTTCAGTTATATGAGGACTGGTTTGTTTATACTCAGGAATATCAGTAGGTGGCTGAAATCACATAAAACTATTATTACAAAAGAAATCAGTTTGTGTTTGTAGTTTTATTAAATAATAAAGTTACAACATAAAAATATTGGGCTATGTGTATGTAAAATTTAAAAGTTTTTCATTCATGTCTTAGACAGATTTGTTTATTTACCATAAATAATTTATATGTACCTACATGTTCCTGATTTGTTGTAAAATCTGTCTGTAATAGGTAATTATTGGTGAATAGGCTACTGTCTCCCTCAGGCAGTACATATTGATCTGTAATTCATTAAGCTTACAATAAAAATATTATTACTAAAATACTATTATTCTATGCATATAAGGCTGACTGCATTAGAATCTGTTTAATAATAAAATGGGCTAGGTCACATGGATAAATCTATATTAATAAAATTTAGTGTTTGTTTGTTATATTAAAATGAACTGAACTCTGAGTTCAGGGTTTCTCAAATGGCAAGACTTATGATGATGACACTTTCACACACTGATAGATAGCCAGGCATTATTGTACGAGTATTTTCACAGGTTGGTTTATGGGAAACAAGCTTCTTCTCTCCGTGGAGATAAATTGCACAGGTCAATTAATAAAGTATAGAACCGTAATTACCGTGAACAGGAATGAGAGCAGGTGGATTATCAACATCAACATAAAACTGTTGAGTTCCGATATCATATACTGGACATGGCTCTGGATTTTTCGGTTGTTCAGTTTGTGGGACATATTGGATTTGTTTTGCAACTGAAATTGTAAGAACAGTTGATGTCAGAATAAAATTAATATTTAATAAACAAATTATGTCTACTGTGTAATAATTAATAAAAATACATTAAGGCATTTAGTCATTGAATGTTATAGAATTTATTTAGTAGTTATATTAAAGTATTCTACATTTCAATAATGATTTCCCTTTACATTACATGTGGTATGAGAGAAAGAAACATTAGGAGTACTTAAGTAGCTAAGTGTATTCAAGGAAACTACTCTGATATTCAAGTCTGGTCTGTTTATGAAGCTACAACAACCATTTACGATTGAGTGGTCTGTAAATAAAAAACTAGTGCAGATTATTTACTAACTTATAAATGTTCCATCGTCGTGGTCAACAACAAAATATTGCTCAGGCACAGTCACAGTCTCGGCGGGGTTAGGTTGTAAATACTCGTAGCCTGCGTACGTGTTTTTATCCATTTTATACCATTAATTGCAATAACAATTTAAAATAAATGTGTTCCAAATAATCGCCAATCTTTGTTTACAATTTTTTTAACGCGTTTGACATTGACAGCTACGTTGAATTGACAAATGATATATCCAAAAAGAATGCGCACACTTAGACGAGCCACAATGCAATACATATTTTTTCGATGGTCACGCAAATTTACAAGCGCTATCGGCGCCCCCTAACTCAACCCTTATGGCCTGCTAAATGTGCGCGCCTCATTATTTAAAACTTCTGATTTCGAATAAAGGCAAAGGATTTCCATAAGTCCTAATGACTGAGAAGCTGCGGAAAGAAGGGCTAACACGGATAAGACGAAGTTCTGCACCCGACGGGACCCATTAATTTCGCAGGATCAGTGTATCGTATAGTACCATAGGCAAAGGAATTAGGATTACTGCAAATAAATCACTACAATTTAGATTTTAGAAGCTTTTGTACCCAAGTCAAGCTATGCTCTAATAGGTCTATCCCTCTATTCTATCTCCTCGCCCACTTCTACCATAACTCGTAAAACACAGAAATACAAAACTGCATTGAAAAAATACAATACAATGCGATTAAAATAAGAATAGGACGGGCTCTCGGCCAGTCTCGGCTAACTTCACTCATATAAAGTACGGTCAGCAAAACCAACTTAAAAAAAATATATTAATTTTAATATATTTTAAAAATATATAATTGCGATTTAAATCCCGATAGAATACACCTGGCATTTGGTAAAACGTACGTACGTACGAACGTGGCAGAGAAAAATGTTGAGCAATTAGAAAGCGCAATCGAACGTCTGACACTTGTTTTTTTACCTATTTTTATTTTCTAATTTTTACTTTAATAAAAAATTGTTATCAGCCATTTGGTAGGGGCGGCCATCTTGGATTTAAATTTTTTATAGTATATTGTATTCTGTTTGTTGAGCCGTTTCATTTGATACCCATATTGATGGGATTGATAAAACCTACGTTATCGGCCATTTTGTAGCGGCGGCCATTTTGAATTTATAATGATATTGAATAAACATAATTGTATTGTCACCAAAATCCAAAGTGTATACAAAATTTCAGATTAATCGGTTAACAGAAAGAGGGTGAAATTTAAATTACTGAATTTGACGCAAGAATAAAACAAACGGGGTGAGCTAAATAAAACCGTTTAAATCAAAAGTACGTGCTATTACAATATAAAACAAGCCAATATTTTTTAACATTGCTGTTTTTGCACACTATATACCAAGTTTCTGGAGTGACGTCACAATATGGCGCTAGGCCGGTCCTATTCTTATTTTAATCGCATTGTACTTGAAATTATTCAATAATTATAATTACCTTGTTCGAAACATCACGGCAGTGTAAAGTCAAATACATAATTGACTGTTGAAAAAGCTTCACAATGGCCCGTGTTTCTAAAGGCATGCACATAGTTCTTGAGTTCGACTGGCTTGTAAACTGGAGCTTTCAGTTTTCCAGTTACCATGAGTTGTATAATGTCGTTCAGCATCATATCTTTTTCAACGCACGTGGCTCTGGCGTCCCAGTCGCATAAATGGAATTTATAAAAGGCCACATCAGTTCGTAAAAATTGTTTAACAATCGGAAAATTGAATGCATCACCGTAGTACACCATTGTGCCGTGTCGTTCGAGTAGCTTTAGAATAACATTTTCGTATCTGGCCCCTAAACAATTCAAAGCTAAAACAGGCCTAGACAGTGACGTATCGAAACTGGTTAATTCTTCAGCTTCCTCTAAAGTATAAACTGCTGTTGCTCCTATAGTCATGAGATAGTCCTTGACAGCCTTATATTTACAATGGTTTGCAACTATATTAAAAGTATTGATACCCAAAGCTTTGCATATTTGTATGACGCATTGCCCACATGGGCTGTTGGCAGCATTTTGAATAACTGTTTGGCCTGGTAGAACATTTCTAAAATCCTTAATCATTCTGTATGCAGTGCATGGGGCTATTGTTAACATTGCTGCTTCAGGCAGAGGAATATTTGGTGATATGATATGAACATCTCTTTCATGGAATACACCATAGTACCTCCAAGTTCCACGTAATCTTGATGTCAGTACAACTCTGTCACCATATTCACAAGTGCAGACATGACTTCCTGTTTCAACTACTTCACCCACACCTTCATCTCCAGGGATAGATGGTAAACAGGGAAGGCAGTAATTTCTTCCTGTAAGAGCAGAGGTTGATAAATAAAAAAAATCAAAAAAAGATAACTGCTTCAGTAACTATCAAAAAATAATAAAAACGTTATCATTCTAAAAAAGAAAAAAGACATGAAAAATATTGCATATCTATTTATTTCATTTAGGTAACAATAAATCTTACATTTATTAACAAACTAACAATTCTTAGTAAAATCTAGAATATATTTACATCCTGTAAAACCTTTGGCTGATAGAGCATTTCCTATAGCTTCTTCATAATTATCAAACTTCACCATCTTATGTACAGGTCCCTGCAGTTTTTTCTCACACATCAAATTCACAAGATCATTCATCATCTTCTCCTTCTCATCTTTATTTGCTTTCTCATTCCAAACAGTCATCCAAAAGCCATATAATGAGATATTTTTAAAAATAAATGCTGATGTAGGCACTGTGACAGGTTCACGGGACATGCCACCATAAGTCACCATGCTTCCGGAATGTTGCAGATGTCTTAACATTTCTAAAGAACTTTTCCCTCCTACACAATTCAAGGCAAGAGAAGGCTTTTCAATTTTCTTTTCTTTGAAAATAGTAGTTGAGCGTAATTCTTCTTCAGTCAATACATAAGTAGCACCAAGGCACTCTAAATATTTTTTCAGTTCATTTATATCCGGTCTATTCCTGACAATGTTGATATTTTTCACTCCCCAAGCTTTGCAGATTTGAATGACATTTTGTCCACAAGCACTGTTAGCTCCATTTTGTATGACAACATGCCCTTCTTTGACTGGTTTGAAATCAGTGAGCATTCTGTAAGCAGTGCATGGGTTTACTGTTAATGTGGCTGCTTCTACTGTACCTAGATTGTCAGGAACAACCCTCAGAACATCTTTGTTCAAAACTGCAATGTCCCTCCAAGTGCCTTGAACTGGTTTAGTAACTATGACCTTATTGCCAGGACATATACCACTTACTTCTTTACCAATCTCTTCAACTATTCCCACACCTTCATTTCCAGGTACACAAGGGAGATTTACTTTGACAGGATACTTTCCTGGAACATGATATAATTATAAGTTCTAGTATGTATATTTATTTAAATTTAGAAGTAGTGTAGCAAAACAAGAGTACCTTTTACTTTCATTCTTGATTTGAAAGCAGAAAGAACGAAGAATAACTGAAAAAAAGTTTCGAGTACTATGTGAAACTGTGTATTTATGTACCTTGTATGGTGTTGATATCAGCTGGGTTCACGGGAGCTGCCAACATCCGCACTAACACTTCTTGGCTGTTCAAAGGTGGAACTTGACATTCTCTGAATTTTACAACATGTAATGGATCACCAAATTCGCTGTACACCAGTTGTTTTGATGTTAAATTCCGGACACTTCCTTTTGTGATAATCGAAGCTGTTGTAAATGTTTTAAGTGCTGAAAGTAAAGTCTTTGAATATGGAAACAGAGCCATGTTTATACTTTTGAAAATGCTAGTATCTTGTTCTGTTAAACTGGATTTTTATTTTTGTGATTTTATCATCTTTTTTGGTTCTGCAAAATTTATCGGAATGTTGACATTTTTGAACAAAAATGTCAAAAATGACACATGACAAAATCATGGTCAATTTTTGTTGTCTATAGATTTGCATTTTGAGGTTGGTGTGAGTAGGGTGTTTTCTCTATGGATATTCTGGCGGTTTTTTTGAACGCGCTATCAGTGATTTCAGAAATTTGTCTGTTGATAAAATAAATCCGATAATTAAATAATATTGTTTTAGGCGAATCGACCTAGGGCCCTCCCTAGATGCTCGTCAAAAAGTGCGATTTCCATTTTCAACTTAAATTTTCTTTATTAATTACGAGCATTTAGTTCATGATCATTACATGCGTAGAATCGGTGTTTAATCAAGTATCTGATTCCAAAAACATTTTATTTAAAAACTCCATTGTTAAAGAGAAATTCATGTTTATTTGAAAAGTGACCCAGACCCAGACCCAGTTATTGACAACTTTCATACATTTTGTAAGTAGAAATTCAAATTTCGAACAATTTTAGATAAATATTTTTTGAATCTATTTTTCATCATTATATTTAATGTAATAAGTATCGAAATTGATATTTTTATAAAGCTGGAGAATTTTTCTATTTATTTATTAACACCGGAAATAAAAAAAATGTCGCGATTGACTACAATTTGGAAGTTAGTTGTCATTAATTGAACTTTGCTCTTAATTACGAATTCAAACTACAAAACATTCTAAAATCAAAATGATTTGCTTTCTGTTGGTCGCTATAGTCATTAGTAACTCATTAGATATACAGGGAGATTTGTTAGAGAGGGTACATATTGCAGGAGGGTGATGAGTACTCTGTTTTAATACGGAATATTACAAAAAATAGGTAAAATTACATTTTTTTTTAAAACTCTAAATTCGACAAAACTACCTTAAACATAAACAATTTCGGCTTAAAGAGTGTTGACTAATGACCTTTAGTGATCTCGCGCACCCCACACCTCCGCCACACCCATCAGCTGTCGAAAAACCATCATTTTGCAATAATTTTAGATATTTTTAAGTTGCGAATACTAAGGCATTAAGCCATATTCTTTGGTAATAATATTTTTACTGGTCGTATATACCATCAGCTACCCTGACCTTCAATATGTACCCTCACTAGGAAATCACCCTGTATTTTAGGTCACAAGGCAGATCGGCCCAACTGATAATATGGTATCTCCACCGCTCACGGTGCTTTATAATGTCACACCGATGTCCGTTACTTATGGGCTATGGCCCGCGAGTATGAACAACCTTCAAAGGTAAAAATGAAATTATTCATGGATCTAATTGAAAAACAATTAAAAGGCTAAAAAAAATCGACCGTTACAGTAAATATAAGTTTATTAAAAGTGTTAAAATTAAACAGGTAGTACAAAATATAATAATCAAACATTTGATCGAGCTTGTTATGGTAAATTGTGAAGAAATTTCGAAACTCTAGTATCAAGGTCTTTTCTGGCAAGAGGAGCTGTTACTTTTGGCGGTGCACTTGCTTCGGCAGATGGCATTTGTAATTTGGGAAATCTAAATTTTCTAGCACGCGTCAGCTGCCACGTTGGACTAGTGTTGCGCATGCAGCTGATGCTCTTTTCCTCATCGATCAGTGCCAGGTTGGGACGTGGAACACTGAAATAAAAGGATGTTAATCACTGTCATTTATTATTACTAAATTAAATCGCCTGACTTTACTATATTTAAATTACGTAGGCAGTAGGTACCGGAATGGAAAAGTAGTATTGTTATAAAAATATGGTCGTGCTCTTTGTTTAAGTGTAAAATGTCAAAATTCATAGTTCCTGTTATTCCAGTTCTTAGGAAACAATTATCATAAATTCATTAGGTTATAAAAGTCAATTTGAAAACACTTTAAAAAAAAATCCAAGAAAGGAATAAGTACTAACTAAGCCATAGTAATTGAGGACCTCAATCTCGCTGGTGCTACTATTGATGGTATTTCATTTGTCATGCTTCGTTTGAGTCCTTAGACAAAGAAAATGGAAATAAAATATTTAGGTTATAAATATAATGGAAGTATAACAGAATTATAATATATTGTATCTACAATTTAATATTACCTTGTAGTTATTTTAATAAAATATTACAGTGAAGTAGTTTATTTATGAAAACTTTTACCAGAGTTCTTAATTTTCATAATAGAGCTTCTGTCTTTCCATTTTTGAGAGCATACAGGACAAACTGCCTTTCGAACCGACCACCGCGGCAACTCTTCATGTTTGAAGGTATTCGCTTGTTGCCCAATCGGAATTTTCAGTTGTGTCTAAAAAATTGATTCAGTTCTTTTTAGTGGTTGATTTCATAGTTCTACCATAATATTATGTTGATTGTGGGTAAAGCATATACTCGAAAGAGTCAAGATTACGTTTAAAGTGGATAGTACTAAGAGTGCAGAATATTTACTGGCTGCGTATTATCTGTTGTATAGGCCAAAATGGACGGTATATCCATATCACGGCGTGTTGATATACGAGAGAAACGGGACCTGGAACGGGAGATACTGCGATCCGTTCGCATGCTGAGACCGTGGAAGCAGGCTTCATTCTCTTGACTGTACCTACACAAATTTAGCCCAGGTCAGGATTAGAAAGAAAGAAAGAAAGAAAATAAATTTATTAAACACACATCACATACTTAAAACACAAGATAAATAGCAAAATAAAATTAACAGTTTGTGTGTCCAAAAGGAGTCTGCCTCAGCATATTGCTGCGATTAGTACAGCGCTGGTTTTCAGGCAGATTACAGATCAGAATGTAATTTTTAGTCTTTATTTGGACATTCATCTCCATAGTGTGTTATTATTTTTTATTGTTATCTATTAGTCGTTCACTCAGACAAGGATACTTTTGTTAATAGTATATACCAAAAACACTAAAAGAATCTGTGTAGATATTGCTACATTGGTGTCGAAATAATTGCTTGAGTAAATGATTCTAATAAAACCATATTCATCTAAGAAATCTGTGAGAAACTCTTGTGCGCGCTTAACCGTGCGATTTGAATTGAATTATGAGGCGAAAGTGGGAAATCGTTTTTAGTCAGTTACCTACGCTTTTGTCATACTGAGCTTTAGCATTGATGTAACTTTTAATAACATGGCTGAATTACACAATAGATCTATGTAAAAGAACTTTCTAGAACAGAAAGTAGGTGTTAGGTACTGGTTGTTCTGAAATTTAGTTTGCCAGTGTTATAATGACGTCTTTGTACTTATACGGTAGCCTCTGCTTCATGTGTGAAAGACGTGGGTTGTAAATGCGGATTTAGTAAGGGTTGTATAATTTCATTTTTAGGTCAGTTTAAAACATTTCTTACTCATCGGATGTTTCATCATCTCTAAGGTCCAGCGCCTTGTCTGTTGCTTCGTCGTCTTGTACCTTTTTCGCCCGAACCATTTCTAGTAGTAAAGTTTCATGTCCACCTAGATCTTGTGATCTGCAAAATGTATCTGTGAATGCATATTGTATGCACTTATACTCTTGTAAATTTTGTCTAATGAACTCTTAGGTCGATTACGAAGATTCTATAAAGCTAAGGCACAATCGAGTAAAGTTTGTACTCACTGTACACTTCCTCTGTAACTGTTGTATATGTCGCTCCGTTCAGAAAGCAAGGACGCCATCCGTGATGGAAACGAAGAAGATGGTGCCGAAGAATCTTCAGAATTTGATGCCATTCGGAATACTTGATAGTCTTGCGAACCACTCAAGAAGGAAATACGGAGTGATTCTTCTTTAGGACTGTCCATAAAGATATCAAATTGCAGGAAAACGTTTAAAACCATTTTAAAGCTAATACTGATCACCATCAGCCTACTTCATGCCCACACTTGTCCAGTGTAGGACAAAAGCCTCTTTCAAAGTGCGCCGCTGAACCCGAACTTCTGCTCGTCTGATCTAGTTACTGCCGGCCACCTTTCTCAAGTCGTTGCTTCAACTAGCAGGGTAACAATACCGTACACTAATTTGATGATGGAATATATTGGATGTCAACCTCATTTCTAATAACTAGTTCACTAGTTAACAGTCTGCTGATTCTACACATAGCCAGAATATCTTGGATTTTTTTAGAATAGTATGAAATTTATTATGTTTTGTACAGTCCCTAATGGTTACAGGAACATTAACCACAAATTATTGTTATACCTAAGAGTCGGACCTACCTCAA
Organism: Trilocha varians; assembly: GCA_030269945.2. NCBI lineage: Eukaryota > Metazoa > Arthropoda > Insecta > Lepidoptera > Bombycidae > Trilocha > Trilocha varians. Next base: position 5,834,646 of record AP028257.1, on the reverse strand, counting down.
CTACTGATTCTACAATATTGACTTCTCTGTAGCATTCGATCTACATTATTATGTACGACTAATAGATAAAACAATATTTTGTTTTATTCAATATGACATTGTTTTCCGTTGCATCACAATAGTATTATGTGGTCGTTGCATCTATAATCGATCTGCATTCTTGTCGTACTAAAGTCGCCCTTTTATGTTTAGGTATATAGATGCTATGCATGTAACTTGTTTACTTGATATTATTATTAGGTACTCATACCTATACCTAACAGGAAACCTCTTAACATCAACCACTATTTAGTTACCCATATTTTTCTTAAAATAAAAGAGTTAAAAGGAACGACGTGATTAAAATGATTCGTAAAGTTATAAAAATAGTATAAAAAACTTAAAAAGCTCTTTTATTAGCAAGATTGAACTGAGTACTTTTGTAGGTCGAGGGAGCATTCAAATTGTAAGTTATTGTTCCGCTATTTTACTGCAGACAGCTACAGTAAAGGATCGTGATCAACGAGTATTGATGGAGTCTTGTGTTGCTTTGACTTTTTCACTAATATCGTGACTCAGAGAGATGACTCATAGATTGTTTCTTACTCTGAGTAATATTTGATTCGCACTAGTGTTGTCAATGTCGAAATCTTTGTTTTGCCGTTATGTAAGTACTGTAAGTAGGCAAAGCAATTAAGGTTTTTAGAGAACTGACTCGCATAATTTCATCTTAGCGGAGGGTTCAAACAGCATTTGCGTTTAGGCGCAGAGAAATATAGGTGTATATAGATATTTGCGACATCACATCAAAAACATTTTAAATTAACAGTGTTCCTCTACTAGGTAATAGCTATATTACGCAATACTATACAGACAAACCTCCTTCTTATTGAATCACTCTAACCATGCAAAAAAAGATTGTATTATAATAATAAATTGCGAAATTTTAAAGAGTTAAGCATAGGGACAGATAAACATCGTGAATCAACCTCTTTTTATATTTGGCATTACTATTAATTAATTTGGAGCGTAAAGCGTGATCAGAAATGTTAGTGCCATAAATAGAAACTTAACCAATAAAGATTGAAAGTATCAGTAAACAGAATTAGGCATTGTAACAGTTACAACTGAATTAGTACAAAATACAGGTTACAAGAAGCATTTCAAACCGAGTAGGCGTAACTTGATTCCCGGTAGACGTTGAAGGTTATCACGACATTAGACTTCTGACTAATTACATTCACAGCTTAGTGCGAAATTAAATAGTGTACATATACTTATATAAATAAATAACATATTAAGTAAAATTACAGTAATGAATGAGTCTGTCTGTACCAACCCATTACTGCCCATGAATGAGTAATAATACCTAATTCTTATACTCTAACGGTTGAGTCGGAATTTTATTTACCAAGCACCTACTACCTACTATTATTGTTGTACCTACTACATATTATTTTAGTTGTAAGACCGATTGTGGTACTGTATTGAAGTCTTTGTTTATGATCCAGCCTTAAACATAAGCCTGGATATTGTGGTAGCTTCGTAGATGTATGGTATGTATATGCGATCAACTCGACAGATCTAATATGACAATAAACAATGGCTTAGAAGACAAAGAACTGAAAGTAAAAGTCTGTTTACAATACTCGTATCATGTTTATTTATTGAATTTGATTAATAAAACCAGTGTAGTAACACTATTATACTATTAACTACCGCTTAATCCTACCAGTTCCTACCTGACGTACATAATTACTTTCACTATTGGGTTGTGACTAAAAATCACGGATAAAGAAGTGGTACTTGTATTACGCATGATAATATTATTACCTACTGTTGTTCAAATACGGGAATGTAATTTAAATCATCGAAGTCTCAGAATTATATATATTGTTTTTCAGATATTAGATTTATTTCAGATTGTACTTAGAATTTAGGTGTCGGTGCGAAGGTAAAGAATGCGATGCCAACACCCTCCGTGCTGGATTTTGGCCTCGACCAGGTTTAAACACGAGCATGAGTACGAGTGGTAGTTTTAGTGACTTGAGAGTTGGAATTCCGGCGATTTTTCGATTGATGATAGAAGACGAAGTGCTACGATACATAATCAGATAGTAAAATTACTAACAGGATGGGGCGCCTTGTAGAATATAGTGACGAGTATCGCCGTTTCCACTCTCCATCGTTTTTCCACGAAGTTTCAGTTTTCCTAAAATCAAAGAAGGTTTTAATAGCTCAAACGATGTTAGATTTTGAAACACCGCGTTTGTGTAAAAATCAAAGACTTCAAGTAGGGGAGAGGTGGTATGAAAGGGAGACGTTATGAAAGGAACAATTTAAATAACTGGTAAAGTAAAAACAATTTGGAGACACACTATCATGACCGTATGGTAACCATGATAATAGTTCATCCTTTTATAACCTCACTTCTAAACTCTTTTATTGAATTTTAATTAAATAAAACGCGATAGTACGAACAAGGAATAAAAGCAAAATAACAATGGAGTCATCGCCGCAAAGTTTTTGTCATCCGTCTCAGCGTAACTACCTATTGATTCCAAGGTCTTCGAAGTAGTAAACCACAATCAAGAAGACTTCAATAATGAGTAAATATTGTAATATTTCATTCTTAAAGGTAAAACATTCATTATTATTATTGGGACATTATACTCTTCGTATTCAATAAGGAAACAGGAAGGTGTTTGTTTATTCGAACACTTTGGTTCTTGCCATCGAAATTACTAGCAATAGTGTCCTTCAAAAATATCGTTACTGAAAAATCTAACGGTATTGAGTGGGTGCCCTACATGAAACACTATGTAAAACATAGGTTACAGATCAGGTGGCGCATTGTAGGTGAAAAGTGACAACTGAAAAGTCGAAGGATCAGCATGCGAAACCACGGGTAAAGAGTTACTAAACAATACATTGTATTTCATGAAGCGACGAAAAGCTCGTAAAAATGAGATGGGCGATAAATTTTGAAATTGATACTTTACTGTGTACTAACTGTACTAAGTTTGAAATATGGTCTGTATGTAAAATTTAAAAGTGTTAATCTTAGTATACCAATTGTTTAAGCTTTAATAGAAGACGCATCAATTAAGATAGAGTTAACTATTCCAAAAAGGAAGATAATGGTTACCACGTCAAGGCAAGGCCAGTGTGGGTGGGTGCTGCAAGATGGACGGATGATTTTTTTTAAGTTTGCAGGAACACGCTGTATGCAGGGCGCTACCAACCAGTCGCATTGGAAATAATTGGGGGAGGCCTATGTCCAGCAGTGAACATACATAGACTGATGATGATGACTAATGGTTAGAACCATGCCACGTCATGTGGTTAAGAGTATAAAGCGAGCAATCTCCCGATACTCGCCTCTTCTCTGAGTACCAAAAGACGAGAAATGTTTTATTTATTACTGACTTCACAAATCTATAGCTACTTAAATACAATTTCGTTTTCCAAGATAAAATAAAATAAGAATCTTTAATATTTATTTACTCACTGCATTAGGTATTTATGAAACACGTTTCGCAGAAAATGTTACAATATTTACTACGACATCGTCTGGTTTTGCTGTCATTGACATTTAATTTCACATTTTGTCAAAACTGGTTGTCTAAGATTGTCAGTATAATTTAGTGTGTGGCAAAGAACTGAATATTAATTTACCTACAGTAGGTATTATTTTATTACCTAATAACTTAGAATTATTATTCTAAGCCTAATAACTGCACTAAAAACTTTTAAACAGAGCACGAATAACCGCACTGCATTCGAGGGACAAGAAAAAGTTAAGTGGATCTGTTCATTTTTAGTTTCCACCACAGACCATACATATATATGAGAGTTTCCACGTAGATATACTTTAATACCTTTTTTCATTACTGTACATCATCAATGTGGATAATCCAAAATGAGTATTGCCACATTTTATTGAGGATTTAGATTTAGAAGTCATAAAAATGTTTCCGTTTTGGGTTGTTATTATTTATTTAATGTTACGAGGGCAAGGGATAATTAATGGATAGTCGTTTATAATGGAAAACGGTCTCATAAGGGTACAAAAGGTTTATTCGTAGTTCTATTAATAGATACACGAGAGCTGTGTTGTTCGAGGCTAGTTTCACATACCTATGTATATCTCCTAGTATGTACTTTCTATGCAAATGAGATGTTTTCTAACTTTTTATTTTATTGATAGTTTAATGTTCTATCTCGTTTTGTTAAAATTGTTTAGTAGAGTTTTAGTTTATTTAATCAGTGCATAGTGATAATAGGTCTCTTATAAATAGTCATATTAATTAGTTAAATACAATGAAATGGTGACTTGAAACTAACAGCTCAAACACTACCTGCTTCACAATTTATTTAATTTTAAATAAGTATCACAGACATGGTTACCTTGAAATCTATTCAGAATGGCCTGTTACAAGCAGTCTATGATGCAGCACAGACTTCCTTTAGTACTCAAAATTAATCTTCTAATATATAAAATTGTCGTGTCACGGTGTTCGAACTTGAACTCCTCCGAAACGGCTCGACCGATTTTGATGAAATTTTTTGTGCTTATCCGGTACCTATGAGAATCGGCCAACATCTATTTTTCATCCCCTAAATGTTAGGGGTAGTCCACCCCTAATTTTTTTTTTCGGCGCAGACGAAGTTGCGCGAGTCAGCTAGTATTATATATATGTATTATTATGAGATTTAACGAAGACTTTTTTTAGGATAAGGTCTATGTTTAGAAGTCTATGGGCTGATGATAATAAAACGTAATAGATAACAATGCCTGTTAAAACATTCATTTTAGTATCTAGTCTAGGCAAAGTGGTTTCAATTGACTTTCATATATTAAATTTAAAATTTCGCCAGTTTTTTTACATGATATGTGGCCTAATGACATTGTTATACCTATCTGCTACTTCACAAAAAAAGTCAGTTAAAACATTTGCTTTCATTAATTCTATTATCATTTCATCCATGTATGTATAGATTGTAATCAATTGCAAGCATGTAATCAATTGCGAGTGCTGTTAAATTCTAGCTACATAATTACTAGCTATTTAATAATAGTCTACCCGTATAAATGGTAAGATGGTATAATTATGTTAAATTATGCAAAACCAACTGTTAATATTTTCGACTGAAAAAAGTCCGTTATGTGTATTATTTTCAAATGAAACCACCAATATCAGCGGTTAACGTTCTAAATCGGATACAAGAGATTGTAACATGTCGTGGGAGCGTCATACGGCTCATTGTGTGTTTGCGGACATTGTGTGTGTTTAGGCACAATACGTTTCGATAAGTATATAATTTGATTTAAGTTGTTGTGACGGTGTGAGCAGCATTCAGGCAGCGGGGGCGGCAGGCCTGTCTCCTGGCGGCGGATAGCGCGATGCAGCGGTCCTCGTTTCGCTTCTAGTCGTTCCGACCGCGAATAGCCGCGCACACGTCGCACGCCGCTCGCCTCTCGCAACACGCCTGATAACGCGCCCTATTTCAAACAAAACGATAGCTTTTACTCGTGAAATAAAATATATTCAAAACACACTTTTAAAATCGTCTGTTTTGTGAGTGACGGATTGTTTTGTCTCCCCATATCGCATGGTCACTATTGTGGTTCTCAAACCGGCTCTGTGACCATATGATCCGGGTTGAGTTCGAGCTGGTCGACCCTGATTTTCAAATCACAGTGTTTCGTAACAATGCAGATCATCTGTTGATGGATTCAGTTTGTGACACAAGATGACTCAGTGAAGAGAAAACTTGGATGTTTGCAGTGTAATTTTGTGACCTTAATGTGTTGGAGATGTGATTGTTGATACAACGTTATCATATTATTCCTTTGGTGATAGATAAAGTGCAATGGCAGGTGCTGTTGAAGATAGTGGTAGTGTTGAGGAGGGTGCGCCAGGAGCGGCGGTAGAAGGACGCACTAAGCGAGGTCTCGGAGGATCAATGTCTCTGCGCACTCGCAAATTGGGAAGGCGTCTTTCGCGAAGCATGTCTATTGTTGCGCTGAAATTGCCGGAGAAAGCGCAAAGTATTACAAGATCCTCTTCCAAGTTGATGCGAACGACCAGTCGAGATAAGAAGAACAGATCGTTCGAACTTTCGATCATACTTCCAGATAAAACGCAGAAACAGGTTGGTACGGAATTATTTTAGCACAATTGAATCAGCACTTTTACGAAGATTATTAATTCTGAAAAAGTAAACAAACAAAATGATTACTGATTAGATATATTATTGTGGTTGAATGAAATGAGGTCTGGTTTCGATAAGAATGGATATAGATATTTGTATTATTATCATTTGCAGTAATTTATCATTAATTTTATTACGATAAGCAAATTGCATTAGTCTATTATTGATTGACATTTAACGCGTATTTTAGGGTCAAAACGGCCCCAGCTTCTCAGAAATCCAATATTATTATTGTTTAATATATGCAAGATTAAGTTGCGTGTACAAATAAATAGGTAGGTACTTATAGTCGAAGTCGTGTTAAAGGATCTGGGCAAAATCGGCACAATAGTACAATTGCACAGAGCATCAGAAGCCTAAAGGAAAACAGACAAAATATGTAAAATAAGTATACACACTGATATTTATTCTTCATAGGCATTTAGTGTTTTTGATTTTTACCATAGTTAACTAAAAAATAAATAAATCAACATTATTTTTAAAGTATGTTTTAGAATATACAATTTAACACGTCGTCTGTCCAATTGAGTATACTTTACGGCTTATATTTCAAGACTTATATCGTATGGGAGGTTTATGAAAGATGCACGTCTTGCATGCAAATTCGTTGTTTGTTTCATTACAATTTTGCCCGTGAATATATTTCGCCACTGCAACATTGTTACGCTATCCACTGTTCATTCTACCGATTTCTCTGTTGGTTTCCAATTAGTTGATTTTGTCATAATCTAAGTCAGAAGTTTAAGTTTTGCAACTCATTCATTAATTAGGTCGTTGTTTATTTTTCTTAATTAATGTTACTAATATAACTTGTAGTTAAATAATGATGCTATAACGTTTGTCTTAACAAAACTTTTAAACTGGTTTCAAATCCAATACCGCAATCCCGGAAGTTTTAAGTAGCGATAAATTAACTTTAATCTAATTACTAATTAAAAGTGACATTGAGAACTCTTTTTCGTTATTCTGAACGTTTTTTTTGTCACCTGGCAGATAATTCCAAGTTCATCTTAAATTATACAACTTAAGTCATTCATGGAAAAAGAAATTGCTTCTCACTTGGTGTAGCAAAGCAGAAAGACAAATAAAGGAAGATAGAATAAATATAATAATTTGAGAAAATCAAATCTAATACTTATCATTTAACTATATTGCTTTTTTTAATGTTTACTGCGTTTATTTTTAAAGTTGAAACGCATTACGCTAAAACCGAATCCAACCTAACGTCGTGGTCTACTTTACACAGACAAAATATAACTCAAAGCATGTACAAAGTTTACTCAAATCATTCACATAAAGACATTTCAAAGTCGTTCTCATATTCCGCTTCTGACGGTCATATTTCGTATTGTGCATTTAAGTTTACCTATTGTGGATGCGTAAATCTTACTTGATTAAACCATAAAGGTCGTAAGTTAATCTGGTAAGTTGACACCAAGCATTCTCTTGAATGATTGTGGGCGAAATATCGTGCTCAATGTCGCAGTAAATAAAAATAATGGTAAGGACAATAGTCTTTGTTTAACAATGCGGTCAAATCCTTGAAATGACAAAGAATTAACGGATTTTAAAACTGAACCTACTCAAACATTATACGCCATATTAACCGGTGTTTAAATGTCTGAAGTTTTGACTTCTTAGTAGAAAATGGCCTTGCCTTATCCTACATACATCATTCTTCTTGATTTGTTAGTGATATGACGACGTTTCAGTTGGATTTTAATGAGGAAATACGCCCACATATTGCAACAGCTCTAATGCATCTGTCGGAAATTCGAATCCAGATACTTAATATGAAAATTGTTCACCGCAATAAAAGTGTTTACACTTATAGACCTGTGACCTGTGTTTTAAACCAAGAACTTATGGAAACTCTGTTTTGAATTATACTTAGGTGTACTTATGTTATTAAGTAGTTATTAGTAGATGTAACGCTATTTGTAATGGTGTAAGTAATTTGTAAAAAGTACAATTCAATATTATGGATCATACTGTCTTGTTGCTTTCTTTCATAGTTCAATGAAATGTTGAGTAAATAAAAATAAGCTTTTATTGAATCATCTCTTATTCTTTATTATTAAACGTTTTTTATTTATTACACCGAAGGTTTACGTCGCTTATAACATGTATGTGTTATACTCATAAAACTATTATTGATATAACAAAATGAAATTAATTGAATTTCACTTTCAACAAATTCTGTTGCCTAAGCATTTTCTACTTCCATAACCCATAAGAAACAACATTTTTATAGGTTATAAAATATGAAATTTGCATTAACTCGTTGAACAAGAGTGTGTATTCAATTAAATAGACGACAATAACGACGTGCCAATCGCTAGAGAAAGTGATGTCGCAACGTATGTCGGTAACCAGTAGGCACTAGGCACCTATCAAGTGGCGTGTATGCGGGCTTCTGGTTTGTAACGTTTATATACAATTAGATGTATCAGTTTATTTGGTTTTAGTTTTTGGGTTAATTGTAATTATACATTCAGTCAATATTATTGACTGTCCTGAAAGCGTACAGCAGCGATCTCTGAGATTTGCAACGTGATACCGCAATGCCCCAACGGATAATGCTTAGCTAGCCTTTAGGGAGGTCTTTGTCTAGTACTAGATACTATGGAATGGTGATGACATTGCTGAAGACAATCGTGGAAAGTAGTTTGTGAAACATCATCGAACAGTTACTTACTATCATCGAAAAGAAAACGTACACCTAATTTCTATTTAGATTAAGAAATAACTACGTACCTTGATAAGAAATAACAAATCAAAATTCACTAAAATTTAATTTATAAATTACAGCCATGTACAAAGCTACAAGTGAAAACTAGCTCGTAAAGAAAATAAATAGTGTTTGCATGTTTACATGACCTCTATTACGTAATCTTGAATTTAAATGTTATGTTGAATATTGCAGGCAATTAACTAATTACAAACGGTTGTAAAATGTCTTATGAATTATAGCAACACACGGTCACGTTTTTAATAAGAATGACACGATTTGGCACATCTTACTATTAAATTGTTTTGGTCAGTATTGTTCTTGTTCTGCGTCTATAAAGATACGGTTACTTGACGTCACTATGATGGAGACGCCAACTTCGTATCTGATTTATTTTTCATTTATTACAAGAATAAAGGTAATAAAAGAAACCCATGGACAGACAACCTTTGCAACAGCTTTGTCTTGGAATACTGTTATACATAGTTAGATAAACAAAGTTAACTTGCTTATTTTAAAAGCCTCATAAAAGATAGCCAATATAAACATTTTAAACATGAAATTCAGAAATACTTCTTTCTATATATCTTAAATTTAATTCTTGAGCTATTCAAATGGTAACTAGTAACAAAATTATAACGCCCAAGTTATTGTATCATAAGGAAAACAGTTGGTAAATAATGACTTATTCTTTCATCATGTTTGTAAATATTAGTGTTTTGGACAATTGCCACTTCATTGAATTAGAGTGGACAACGTTATTTATTAATATGTTATTATCGAGTATATTCGGCTAACGTAAATAGCAAAGATACTCCCGCTGCGTAGACAATAATTTCAAATCTCTTTTTAGAGGTCGTAATTGTTATATTAATAAATGAAGTTTTGGCTTCAAGTTGCAATTTAAAAATAGCAGCTGAACCAGATTGAAAATCAAATTATTGGTAAAAATAACTAGAGGAGAAATGTATAGTCAAGCAATTATGTATTTTTAATCTCGTATAGATTTTACGTATGTAACATATATTTATCTGTGCACATTTAAATAGACCAAAATATAATGAGGAAATACTTGATTTCATCTTCATAGGATGAGATTTAGCTAAATATGTTTCATAAATGTTCTCCTTTCTGTATTTGTCGGTACGCCAAAACATACAAAACCAAAACGGAATCCTCTACAAGTTATTAGTTTACGTATAAACTTAGACGTGAATAATCTCTTCGCTCAAGATTTCCGTAAGATATTATACAACTATGTTAGGATCACATTCAACAAAGTAGACTGATTATACATATATAGATAATAATAAACGTAGTAGTGTAGTATTATTTTACCACAAAATCTGTGTATCAAGAAACAAGAGAATAATATTGTTTGTTGAATTTTCTTGCACAAATAACTAGATGAGCAAACTATCAGTACTTACCTGATTACAATTTGTCAAGGATTCTTTAATTTAAAATGCATTCAACCTTCATGTTTTTCTTAAACATTGGGAATAGAATAGCAGTGCCAACAAATATTATAAGAATTAACTGCTCGAAAGTAAAGAAATAAAGCATGAATGTTACGTTTTATCTTAAAGATATACTTATATTACTCTGTGTATAATAATCTGTATCATAGCTTGTGGATATCCACGCGTGAACCGGTCCTGAGGTCTATGAATTCCAAACTTTTTGCGTAAGATCACTAATGGTGGCAATGGTAAGGATTCAAGGCTAGCAAGGATTAAAATGGTTCAAAATGATATTGAATAGGTATTATTAACAACTGTAAACTATTTATTGCTGAAGTTTGTGAACGCTTTATTCCTTTTATGACACGACGGACAGAAACTCTATTATCCACGTGATGGTGATGGTACGTGGTTACCATCGCTCATGAGACTTTGCACCCGGGTATTGGGGGACTGCTAACTATCACTTATTGACTTTTATATCCCCACACATATTATTAAATAGCAAGTAAATTTAGTGTATTTTGCCTGTACTTATAATAGCCCAAAAGAGGTTTTTGCAGTAACCGATTGTTAGGTGCTTAAACTTACTTGTAATTTTCTATTTTGTGTTAAAATTTAAATTAGTTTTTGTCACCTAAGTAGTATTAGCTAGAGGCTAAATATATTCAAGTTTGCCAGTTTAAATTGGAATATATTTCGATTAGAACACGTTAACATAATAATGTAGAATGTATTCGAACTTTTTCTACAACTTGTTTGAACATTTTATAAAAAAGAATATCCGTTGAAAATTGCTGTTTTATGTACGACAGGTTGTGTTGCGATATTGGAATACATAATTTATTTAGATTTCTTCGAGACTAGTTTCTTAGTAACAAGTCTCAGGATTTCTTTTGGGATAAACAGTTTTAGAACATTATGTAAAAAAATATTGAACAATAACGGTGTAAAAGTAATTACAGTAATGTTATAACATATACAATGGGTTAATAAGAATAAGAACACAACAGTCTGAATTGGTGAGGAGAGGTCTGAGTTTGAAACTGAAATACTAACAAAACCCATTTGCTAAGATTGTTTTAGAAAGTTCAAATTTAAGCGGATTTGTTGGGTAGCCTGTTAAGCGCAATTTAGTAGTTGGTAATACCGTTAAGTAACAAAAGGTTGAAGGTTAAACTGTACCGACCAGTGTAACCGACAATCCAATTAAATAATTACTATATTTGAAGTAGCTTTAATAGTAGATGAAATAAAGCTAGGAATTATGAATAGTTAGGAATTGTGCGTTTTTTTTCCGCAGGCGATACGGCCACTGGCTCTCTCGGTCGGCGATTAATTGTGCCTAACTTAATGTTTTTTATTTTATTTGGGTAACTACAATAACCCAGATCTAGATTAACTATAAGTTCAATTTAAAGTTTCTTCTAAAAATTTTTGTATCAAAGAAAATTTTAGCAACAACAAAGTCTAAATCCAATTCCAAATTTTCTAAAAATTTATCGAAAATCCAAAATCGGACCGTTAACTTAACTTTCAATAAGACACATTTCCAAGACTCTTTAGACACGGGTGACAAAAACGTTTTGCGACCGGTCACGAGTGCCAAATGCAGTTCGACTATTAGTCGCGGTATGCAAATTTAGTGAAAGGATGTAGCAAACTTGTGATTTTCATGTTTCCTATAATCTTCGAAAGCGATATTAAAGGTAGAAAGTGATTTGATTTGGAAACACTTGAGTCGGCTGCACAATGTGGAAAAAAATGTATATTTTCTTAAATTAATAGGATAATAAATAATGAGGAATATACCAATTTTGCACAATGCATTGTATTGCCAATATGTATGCAGCACAGTTTTATTGGATTCACTATTAATTATTCGTAAAACTTTATGATACAATCTTAGATTAAACGTAAAGATTTAGTGAAATATCAACATAATAAAATTATAGAATTAAAACTTTTATTAATATACCATTACTTAATTATAAAATTGTATTTGATACCTACTGTTAGGCAATTAAGAACAATTGGTTTTCTGGAGAGTCAACATTTTATTGCATTCGAGTGATTGAAGTACTTGTGTGGCACACGGATCCTAAAAAAAGGTCTGAAGAAATAAACAAAATTACCTTTCAGTTCGTCTAAATAAATGATTGTTAATTTATTTTCTAAGAATAGAATATAATCGGCCGAAGATGCCTACCGAGTGGAAGAAAGTGAAAACAAGTTTTATGTAGTACAGTGAAATGATAATATCGAGATGGTTAAATTAGTATGATTTTAATACAATAGTTCACCTAATTAATAAAGATTTGAAAGCGGATAGAACAAGTTTGTTGAATGTTTAAAAAAACAATATAATATTGTCGTAAAATGAAAGTTAATTTAAACAACAAATGATTATACGCATTCATGTAAGTATGCTGTTGGTCCAACTTCTAAAAATAATGTACATGTCTATTTTATTTTTAGAAGTCATTGAACTGGTTGAATGTTCGATTTGGTAATTGAAGAAGAGACAAAAAGACCTTAGCCGTTGGATACATGAAACGAAAAAAAGATTTTGTATCTTTTATATGGCAAGATTACGTTAAGTATTTAACAAAGCTTAAGTAGATACACTAGAAACTATTTAAAACTAAAGTGCTATACTTAAAATAGAAAAAAAAAACATATTAATACTTTAAGCACTGAATACGAACATATTGGTGAACTTATTACGTAGAAAACGCTATAACATTTTGCTAATAAAATAAGGGTCTTTAGACAATCCTACTGTATTTGTTTAAAAATTACTACGAGAATAATTTAATTGTTCATAACATGGATTGCAAAGACTAGATGAGACAGATTTACCTAATTAAAAACATTGCCAAGATAGACCAAAAGAAGTTATTCGCAAGATGACATTATCTTGTATATTTTACTTAAATACTATCACGATATTATTGAATGAAGACACGACAGCCATTTATTGTTATTAATTGGCATTTACCCAAAATGTTCAAACGTTCACTTCAATATGTGTATGGATGGATAGACAATTACGCAATGGTGTTTTTTGGCATCATTAAACTGTCTGTTCTGAAAACATTTCGAAAACTATATTAGTCGTTCACTAACATTGTTTATTTAATGTTGAATAGAACGCTGTTTTTGTTTCTTTATTTGGAGAACAAAATGAGAAACTATAAAACCTATTTCAGTTTCTTAATGGCTTTTTAGTTCTTTATTATTCGTTTCATGATTTCTTAAAAGCTTTGATTAAATATAAGTTATTACAATTGTTTTACACCTTTTAATTTATTACGTTCAATTTTATTCTGTTAACTCAAACATTGTTCTAATTCGTAAAACGAAACACGATACAACGTTTAAGAAAACATTACAAGTTCGGAAATTAGCTTCAGCCTTGTAGTAATGAGTTCACCGAATGTAGGCCTACATTCGAAATAGAATTTTTAAACGAAACCAGCATCGATGTGTGAATTGAAAAACAATTTTGCACGAACACGGCCTCAATTGCCCTCCCAAACAATGAACTTCTGTGTGACCAATGAACCGACCAAAGTATGCTTTGTCATCTGTACGTGATATGGGTGCCACCGAGATTATTCGACGGTTTAGACTGGAGTTTTCCAATCTTATGCGGTTTCTGAAAGACTATAAAATATATTTGGTGCTAAGTCATAAAATTTTAATTCGTTTTTTTAGTTTTACAATCCAAGGTACCATTGTTTGATTTTTTTAAAGGTTGAATTACGTATTGATTTCTGTCCAGCTTCACTTATTCACATAAGTCCTAATGATCAGAAAACCCGATCTATCTTACAGTTATTTTATTTTCCTATTCTCCCTTTATGGACTCTGTAGACTTTTTTTTACCCATGAGGGCTAACGTAAGCCACTTTGAGAATCACTGACGTTGAATACATGACGTAAGAAACCTCTTTGGTATTCCTGTTTTCGTGATTTTTCTTTTTATGTAATATGAATTTAGTGCATGTAATAGTTATACAAGTAATGTTTTGTATACGTGACTTTTTAAGAATATGGGTAGGTACTAAGAAACCGATATTAATTTATTAAAAAGAAAGATGTAGCGTAGTAGCGCGTACACGTAGATACTTGAAAGACATCGTAATTATATTTCATAACTTGATATAATAAAATATTCTTACGAAGTTCAAAACATTATTTATTTTCTGGCATGACATTGTTCTGTCTGACATTACAGTGTTCATGAGCGATGGTAACCATTAACGTTCAGGTGGTTCGTTTGTTTGTAGAATGTACTTCTGTATTTTATAACACAATAAAATTGATAACGAACAGTGTTTTTGTTATGTTAACAAGAACTTGAGATGTCGAAAGAATTTTTAAGATCAGTTTATCGAATCTGACTCTAATCTCAACAAAGATGTACGTCAGATTTAAGCTCAACAACAACCTAAGCTTAATCGATTCTATTCTCATCTCTTTTGATATTCACAGAGATGTAAACATAACGTGAAAATGAGCTGGTATTTCTTTTTTGTTGAGTATTTAATCGATTAGTGAACCAATCGAGAGGAAACACTGAGATTCAATAAACCGTAAAATAGCTGTCGACAACGAGCCACTGATTTTCAGGGGCACCGCGATTACGATATAGGTTGTTCTATATTCTAGGCCGTAACATTGATTAAGAATAACTAGAGTTAATGAGTAAATAAAATAGAACAGTAAAAAGCTATACATTCTATATTGATAACAGTGATTTAAAAAATTGCACAAGTTGGTTTTCAATTATCTTTAATTGTATATCTAAAGGAAGTTAATTTGCATATTTTACAAAAAGTATATTCATTGAATTAGAAAAAAAGGTTTTATGTAGTTATAAATATCAAAAAAGTAGGTACTTAATATGTAATTTTACCTGACATGAAGCAGAGGAGGTTGCCTGCTTTTCTAAATAATTTGTACTAGCAAAATAAGTTATACATAGTTTGTAGGCGTGTGTAAATAAACGAAGTCTGGTTTAAAAGCGTTTGTATTTAAAATAAATGAGTTTTCAGCCTAACGATTTAAAAAGCTACGTTTCTGTCTATCGTCAGACTTAGCGGAGAGTTTTAGTGAAATAGTGTTGATGGAAGGTGTTTAACAGCATTTACCTGCTATTAATCACACTTATCTCTCACTCAAAAATTGGCTATCATCTTTATTTTCTTGTTTTCTGTGTCATTTACTTTCATATTTTCTCGGTTCTTTCATTAATTATCAGTTTAAGCATATTTTGAATAGTTAGTTACCAAATAACCCTGGTGTGATTTTTATATTTTTATTACACTATAGAAAGATGAGCGTGTGTTCGCAATGTCACTACAGAGAGCAGCGCCGTCATCTATGATTTACCGTAGGGTAAGGAGGGGGAATGGCGTTCACTTAAGGCAAACATGGTGTATTTTTTAAATTATTTATTATAAATCAAAAGTAACAATAGAAACAAAGTCTTTAATTATCGGGTATTCAACTATTTAAAAATAATAACATATATCATTGACTTACTAGTTGTAGGAAAACATTATAAAAAATACATGTTTGAGCGGCATTTCCCCTGACTTTGGGTAATGACGCTCAAACATGTTTATTAAAAATTTAACAAGTGAGATACATTTTAATAATAAATATTAACGAGATCAACCTTATACAATAAAAGTAAAGTCTAGAATCACAAATTAGCATCAATTATTTGTATGTAAGATTAGCTTTTTTCAGTTTCACAAATATAATTATAAGTCTTGTCAAATCAATCGCAGTTTTAGCAGACAGAGTTGTTCTTCGGTCCAAGCCGCTTTAGCGGTGGTCCTTTGACGATTTCTTGGCATATCTATAACAATAAAGAAAAATTATAGTAATAGCGCTCAGCTGGGCGGTATAACCCCAACCGGCCACTTTACAAAAAAAATGAAATTAAAAATCAAATCATGCACAATTATTTAAAATTGATTGTATTATCACAAAACTGAATAGTTTTAGTGTTAGGAAAGTATAACTAAAAACTAAATAACTATTAAAATTTTGGACTTACCAACAAAAAACACGTAACCAAAAATTAGATCAGCGCGGCCGCAAACAAATAAACGCACTTCACGGTCAAATGACGCGAGCTGACTGTCCGTTTGCACGGCCGTCTGTTAGAGGCCCACTTCCCACACGCTTCCCGCGGGATGGCGTGTTCGTATAATCCATTTTGACAGAGTTACAGAGGTGAGCGCCATTACCCAGTGAGCGCTATTCCCCCTGCTTCCCCTATATCTCCTCAAATCAAGTTTAAAGAAATAAGTCATAGCAATTATAATATTTCATTTAGTTTATTTTAGTAATTGAGATCATGAACACTGTGATTATTATTAACTAGCTATTGCCCGCGACGTTGTCTGCGTGAATGCTATGTACAGCGCCATAATAATATACCAACAATTGTATCTTTTAAACTAACATTAATTTTACTGGTTTTCTTCTTTACCTTTCATATCTACACTAAGCAGAGTAACAGAATAAACTGTTTTTTTGTAAAATTGAAGTGCAAAAAGTGCTAATTTAGACCCGCTTCGACTTTAAGGTGATTTTGCTGAATTAAGGCAAAAGTTGTGACTAAAGCAGATGTAGAAAATAATCAAATTAAGACAAATATAAGATAAGATTAGAAGATAGCGTAAACAAACATGCTTATAGAACTTCTCAATGAACCACAATAGTGGTTTGGCTCTCCGCAGCCAAAATATAAAGAGACGTACCGGTGCCCGTGTGAGAAGCAGCCCGTCCTGAGGTCGACACCCGCTGTCCCCAGTGTCTGCCCCAGCGACTTATTGATAGTCATCGCGAAGCAAACACTCACGGGGAACTGTACGCGCTTGAACTGGAACGGAAAGTTCAGGAACATACCTCATGGTATGAGAGGAATGAGTGATATAAATACTGCGTCGCCGACGACAGAACCCG
The DNA here is from genome assembly GCA_030269945.2 of Trilocha varians. NCBI lineage: Eukaryota > Metazoa > Arthropoda > Insecta > Lepidoptera > Bombycidae > Trilocha > Trilocha varians. The sequence continues at coordinate 5,817,264 of AP028257.1, read as the reverse complement.
TAAGAATTTCCGCCTCAATTGTGTGTTTGTGGAGCAAGATGACTTTAAGGCGGGTCCCGTTACACAATTTCGGAGGAGATAGGTTCCGAAGAAGCATAATCGGGACACTGACCTTCAGCTTGACAGTATGCGCTGGAAAACCACTTGCTGACAGAGAGTTCAAAAATTCTACAGGATAATGTGTAGCATCATTTTGCTCGACGACAGTTCATTTCCCTCAATTTCTGAGAGAATTCGTTAATTGCTGCAGCTTGGTCATTTTAGGGTGTCAAAATGGCTCGCTCACACACCCAAGAATTCTGCTGGTGTGATATACGACTGATGTCGTTGTACACACAGCGAATGAGTTCTTCTAAGCTGGATACAACTCTACCGAGAGACATTGGAAGCAACACTTGTCCACCTCTCACTTCTGGTAGAGTACCTTCACCAAGACTTAGAAGGACATCGGAGAATTCTTGAGTCTAATATGGGGGATGAATCTACTTCGTAGGTTTGCTTGTTCTTCAAAATCACTCATAAAAAACATTTGCAAAAATTTTGAAATATCTGTAGGTAGCAGCGAACCAATTTGATGGTAAACTTGTCCCTGGATCTTGAATGTCAGCATGAACCCTGTTTCAACGATTTGATTTGCACCAAACGAAGTCATCTGGAAGGCGCTATTATAGGCTCGAATGTTTTTAAAAAAATGGCTGGACCCGGATGTTCGCCGCTTAGTAAGAGTTTCAACAGTTCTGGTGAGTCTTGCATAGACTCCAAGCGTACCTTACCAGATGCACAACACATCCCATTGGGCTCCCCTCTCCATTTGCGGGCTCGACAAAGGGCGCTTCTTCTAAGATTGCTAATATCTCCGTGTGCGGCGTAGTTAATCGCAACATTGTATATGAATCCACTTCCCTCTTTATTTAGCCATGGTTGCTCTTGCAACTCCTGCATTCTGTCCCGGTCTTGCGATACATGAGCAGAAGTATCGTCACGTACGTTCTGATAACTTTACTGAGCAGCTGTACTACGCTCTTCAAGCTGCTCATCAGTCTCCAACGACCGTGAAAGAGCAGGCTGAGAGTGATCTCTCCTTAACTGACTATCCTGCTCTTCAAGATATTCGATCGACTGAGTTTCCGCAATGTGTTCTTAAAGAGTAGCCATTAGCCAACCTAGCTTCATGCTCAACGGCGGTTTCTAGACATCTAGCTAACCTTTTCCTTCGAATATCGTTTGAACATTGGGATAAATTAGATCGTTATCCAGGCATTTTAAGTATTTTAAGTCGAAACTAAATAATAATAAAATGATAGCTAAAGAGTTCAATTTGACTAACCACACGATGACTTATAGCAAAGCAGGTAATCTCAGTTTTGACATTTGGTGTACGAAATGATAGCGCGATTCAGAATAATTAAAATTTATACGCCAACGCCATCTAGTTAGCAAATAGGAAACATTGTCCCACAATGACATAATCAAATTTAAATTATTTATATCAACAAAAAAATGCTTCCATATGTAATTCGACTTGAAGGCCAATAGATGTCGTTGCTCTAAAATTGCTTAATGAAATTTATTTATATGTATAGATCTTGCTAATCTCTGAAACGAATTAAATACACATTTTTTAAGAAGGAACAGAACTCTTTGTATCTATGACAATTAAAAAAATAACCATTGACAGTGCCAAAAATGACACAATCAAATTTAAATTATGGTATAAGAGCTAGCAACGTTTTTGACGGAGTATTTACCGATACGGACTGTCTAGTAGTAGTCTCCAGCCGGTAGTGGTAAGGTCTGGTTAAAAAACCGATTTTTTTTTTAAGATATTTCTTTAAATTGTTTTTAAATTGTTTTTTTTTGCTGCATGAATTTATTATTGCCAGATATTTTTTGTTGTTTTTCTGTGCCAGACGCTAACTCTGAATGATTTTTTTTTATGAATCTTTTAAGCACTTAAAAACCTAAAATTAATTTGCCAACTGATATAAAAGTGAAAGAGTATGAGAGATAGTATATATAAAAATAAAAACTGGCTTTACTGAAATGTTTGTTTTCCCGACGTTGCTAGCTCTTGTACTAATAAAAAAATGCTTCCACATGAAATTTGACTTAAACGCCGATAGATGTCGGTGCTCTAAAATTTTTGAATGAAATTTATTATATTTATATCCCGTTCCTCGGAAATGATAGCACTATAATATATAGCCTATGTGTTGACCCGACTTTTAAGCAATATTCTTGCCAAATATGAAGTAAATCCGTGCAGTAGTTTTCTAGTTTACCCCGGACAAAGCTGAATTTTGTACCATACTAAATGTGTTGATTCTGCATCGCGGTGACTTTATGTGCAACGGTTGCTAGACTTGGAAGAGTGTATTTTGAAATGTTGACTTTTCTATCATTTTATTATATGTATAGATTGTTCAACATAACTAAACATTCATAATGTAAAATTATGTCACATTTCAACACATAATTACTTACTTTTCAAGTAGGTCGTGTTTGTTTTATTTTGAGTTGACTATTCCAGAAAGTTTTGTGTAAATCGTTAGTACCTACATTAAATAATGTAGTCGACGAAAACTCATCGTAATATTGGACATTAAAATTAAGACAATGGATTTTTCCAGCTGTCTCCAACCCGTTTGCTAGACGATTAAAAAATGATGTCGCAACAAATTGAAAATAGAACATTCTGTTTGTCTCGCGGAGAAAGTTAACACTGGCGTCTGCTACTCTCCTTTTGACATGATGAGAACAAGACTTGGCAGTTTTGGGTCAGCCTCGTAATAGTCCCGAATTCCGAAGAATAAATTATAAATCCCAGCAATTTTTATTTACGTGAATTTTTCCTACGTCATAGAGTGGTTGTGAAGTCAGACGGCGACATGAAAGATGTTTGAAGAAAATTTTAAGCGACAGGTTCGCATTAGTTGTGTAATTAAGTATTTACCTCATATTATATTAATGTCGCCATCATTCGTTCCGGATTTCGCCAAATATATTGTTATGTTTGTATCATAATGGGGCTTTAGCTTCAACTCAGATGTCATAATAGGTATAAACTATGCAAAACATTTCTTGCAAGTTCTTTATTTACTTATTTTTCGGTAATCACCTAGTTATACAGATAAAACGTTTAAGCTTACTCGGTTGTCACAGTATTTTACGGATTATTTAGTCTAGACTACCACTATGTCTGTTTCGTTATTTAAAAGTTTCTATACCCACTGTGCATCCATTTTGGTAACTAGGCGCTTATAGACTATTAGATAGCTCATCACATTTCCTGACATTATTATTGAAAATGAAATTGTAGTTCGCAGAATGCCTCGTTTATGGTTAATCTAGTTGTAAACCAGGATTCTAAGACGTATTTGTGTTAAAGAAATGTAATGCAGATGTGTCGTACATACATTGCGGACACAAGATGGTACAGTTATGCAATTAACAAAGAGAATGGAGCCAGCTGTCCTTCTCAATGAAGAGGTCATCGACTTATATTCTCGATATCTAGTTTTATTTTAATTTAATAGATCTAGAATGCTAAATAGGTAAGGTTGTTGTTCTCTGTTTGTAGAGTGTAGACCAGGTAGAAAATATTATTTTATTAATATTTTATTTAATTGATTCAATCATTTATTTTCATTCGACCTTAAATACTAAGGTACTGAACTCAACGGATTAACTTTAGGAATCTTTAGAATATTATAGATATTCTATTAAAAAAAATTTTGGTTCTGTTACGAGCGGCTTAAAAGGTTTAATACACTTTATATAAGGAACGCTGACTAGAACGCGAACTAACTAACATCACAGTGAGACACATCACATCACATTAACAATTATAGTAATATTCCAATCTCGTAAATAATGCTCGCAATTGGCACTACACAAAAAGAATATTGCGATCAACCAACCAAGCGAGATAAAGTAGATGGAAAAATAAAAACACAACGTTCATAGTTCGCTAGTTATCTGTGCAATTTGCAACGTCAATCGTGTTTCGTAATCGTGAAAACCTTGGTTTGTGCACAGATTAATATACTACATAGATATAAATTTGATTCTGTTGATACGCGGGCTGGGGTCCACAGCTCCGATCTGTAATTAAACTTTTGCAAGTAATTTTCTATATTAAAATGTTGTTTAAAAAAGCTTTTAAAATCCTGGATATCATGTTACAGTAGAGTACTAGCCTATTACATTATGTGTACAAAATTTCAGCTTGATCAGAAATCAGGAATTTGGTGAAATTTAACTTCCGATCGAAGAGTTCGTCAGAGCGATTTGTATGATGTTTGCGTTCTGTGTTGTTATTTTATGCTCTGTGTATCTAAGTACAAACTACAAAAAGTATTGAACATAGTGATCAACTTACGGAAATTAACAAATTGACGACGATGTGTGACGCCGCATGTGATAAAATGGAGACCGGTTTTTAATCATCGTGTTTTGTTAAATATATTTCTTTTATATGTAAAACGTTGGTTTAATAGTTGTTAATCTTTGCAAATGAGAAGTTATGTAACATTGAGATACACGTAAAGTAGGGAGAAAAATATACATAATAAGGGAATGAGGTTCTCATTCCAGAAGCTTTCAATCATAAACTGAGAATAATATAAAAAATATGAGTTTGTATAGATTTATTTACGTAGGGAACTTTTTAACCATAAGTATTTTAAACATTAATACAGTAGATAATTATTATTGTGGTGCTTATTAAATCTTACAAGCTCACGTTTCAAATAATTTGTACGTGCGATAAGTAATTTTACAATTGCGTTTAATATCTTGTTAGTAGGTAATATTTGTATATTGTTTTTACGTTCTACACTGTAGTAATTTATCTAAGTAGTAAGGTACAGCGAAAGAAGATTGTCGTAATTTATTGCTCACAACATCATTAAATATTGTAAGTTTATAGGAATACTTGAAACTTTTTAAAATAAACGTATGTGATTACGATGATCAGTTTAGCAGTTGTTACTGACATGAGTAGGGTAACTCAGCATAAAGTACCACTTTCATTTAATTAACAAAACCGATGCGTGTTGGGAATTTAAAAGGCAGTAAGATACTCAATTTAAAGTAGAATCTTATTTCAATAAGAAGATTAAATTGGTATTTTTGTGTTCATAAAGTTTTATATTAAGAAGATTAATATTAGTATTTTTGTGCTTGAACAGTTAATAGAAGTTTAATAGAATGTTATCTAACGGCGCCGCCTATTTCCGTTTGCAGATAACTAGTAATTTACGTTGCACGCGCCATTTTTGTCATACCGGTTTCTAGAAATTTACGTAATGATAATAAATAACGTAAAGAAAAAACATTGTAGAATACACTCAACAAAATCAAAAAAACAGGGTGATTTATGAAACATAAATCTATAAAAGAGAGGCTAGATATTTTGACGTTTTTTTTTCAGACCTGAATTCTCCTGAATTCTCTTTTCGGATTTGACTTTAGCTATGTAGATAATGATATGCTTTGATTATGAGTTGAATTCATGAACTAAAATTGAAGACAGTACCATCCTAAGTGGACTGTTTCAATTAAGCATGAAAAATTAATCTCCTTTACCATAATTTTCCAATAAGCTTTGCATAGTTGCAATTACAATTCTGTATACCTACATGCATTGAATATTGTCTAATAAATTGTATAGTAAAGGGAACTCTATACATCGTAAACTTACTTGATACTTCGCGCTCTGGTAGACACGTTATCCTGACCTTAGGTCTACATTCTACGACTATCAGATATCAGTTTGTAGGCTTACGCAGATTATAATTTATAAGTTAACCAACACATTCAGTAATAAAATATGATGTAGCAAAGCTGAAATTAATTTTTATGGGAATTTCAAAGTAAAAGTGAATTGTGAAACTCTTTATTTTTTTGCGTCTTTTATAAAAATAAGTTTAATTTAAACTTTTACTTTCGATTACTATCTAGCCTATAGCTAAAGCATACCTAGTTTTTAGATACATACTGATATAGAGTACGTTCCAGCTAATTCTGATAGGCATACCATACCTACAGGCATCTTGTCCTAATTTATCTACTTCGATTGCTTGTCGGTACTTAACATCACCCAATGAGACGATTCATCGTAAATTTTTACCCTTTACCGGAGTAATATATTATTTTCTACAATATTCGGCATCTTACTAGTTACTATCTTTAAAACGATACATTAAATCTACATCTATAACCATTATATCATTAGCTCATATGTTTTCCATTCATAAAAAATGTTTGCACTAATATTGTTACGTAAGAACAAAAATAAACATCATTTATAAACAAACATTTTGTAAACATTCACCTGAATGTCCGTGCTTCGAATTTCACTTTCCAACTATTAGGCGGTTTTTACGTTCAGTAATGATCTCGGATTACGAAAATACTACGACATTATACCTGTAATGTTATGTTTCGTTCATTAAGTAGATATGTATAGTTTTCGAAGGCGTGGTGGCCGAGTGAAGGTGTGGTGGCCGAGTGGTCGATGCGCTTCCTTCCGAACGTGAGGTCGCAGGTTCAAAACCGGCCGGCTTGTACCTCTAAATCTAAATGTGAAAAAGATTTATGTGCAATTTTTCACAACACCACTGGCTAAAAACGGTGAAGGAAAACATCGTGAGGAAACCTGCATGTCGGAAAAGGATTCTAAAAATCCTTTGAAGATATGTGAAGTCCCCAATCCGCACTGGGAAAGCGTGGTGGACTATGCCTAATCCCTCTTCTGAGGAGATCTGAGCCCAATAGTGGGCAGTGATGGGTTGGTACAGTATAGTTTTTCAGTACAAGGAATATAGTAGTGCAACTACTATCTGTTATGTGACTGAGTTTTGCCAGTACCAATTTTGCTTCTTCTTTGTTAATGTAAGCTTATTGAAACAGAATTTAATTTTCCATTCAAAGTTACTGAAATTTATTAGTTACGTATTTTTGTTGTTCGCTGCTGTCCCGGAAGTTTCAAAACTGCACTTTGCTTAAGTATGGCGTACGGGCTTAGTTTGAGATTAATACTGCATGGATATCCGAGGTTCATCGCAGACCTTAAATTCCTAGCAAAAAACTGTAATGCAGAAGGTAACAGTAGTCTTAATAATTAGGCCAAAGACTAATTGCATTAATAAAATTTTGATTGTAGACACAACAATCGGCGGCTAGTGTTATTTTCTATTATCCAACCTCATTGTTCAGACAAATTACCAAGTGATCGCAGTTCCCATCTTTAACTTGCACTTTCATCTCCCAGTGTGATTGTTCATTGAAACATTAAAAAATACATTACGGAGGCAATAATTATGTGGTACACCAGTTATTTTTGTAATTATGGAGCGTTGTGCAGCGAAAGTGGACATGGATTCGATGATGCATTGCAGACTATTAAAATGTTTGAAAAAGGAATTGTGTTTTTGTTTTGTTTTGAGGGAGCTAAAGGAGATATAGTGCTTTTATTTTATTTTAAGGCCTAGTTCACTTATTATAATAATATCATGACAATAAACGTTATTATTGATTTTTCTCTGTATTCATTTATTTTCACTTATTTTTTAAATTATATTTTTAAAAAAATTAACAAAGAAATAAAATTTAAAAATACAATATAAAAACCATGATTTTTCTTATTATTATTTGTATCCATTTTGCCAAAATGTTCAAGGCTTATTATAGTTTTCCTAATCGACAAGAAATTAAGGAAGTCTTCGAACAAACGGAAGATTAAACTCTAAAAGAATATCAGAACTAGCACAACCTAAATCTCTAAATTTAATACAATAAAGAATTGCCTAATTTGTAAAATTAATATTGTTTATTTATTAAATAGAAACATCAACATGATAATTATGTGTGTTGAGAATACATTATATCTTCTGATTTATATTATGAGATGTTTAATATCTTCCGTATTTTACATAAGCTCGATTGTTTTCAGTATGACATCGTAATCATTATAATGATACTGCTTAGCGTAAAACGGAAACCTCAATGAAGGGGAGTTTTGAGTAAACTGACTTTTATTACTGCAGAAAACTTTTTAAACGTATAAATTGTAAACAAAATACAACTATTTCATGTGTATTGTTTTAAGTTCCACGAAAACCAAGTAATTAATTATTTACTACCGGTGAAAGAACTAAGACTCACCGTATTATGATAATATGCGAGTTTACATGAAGTAGCTTAATCAAAATTTTCATCGCATTAATTAAACGTAATTACATTTGTTTGTATAATTATTTCTTTCGAACACTTTTATGACTTTTGATTGTAAAATGTTCTCACATTCTTCGTTTAGTAGATGTGATTGCGGCATTGTTTTGTTTTTTCTACTAGTTTCATAGTTTCGTATGGGGCACAATGACATGGCGTTACACTCGCTTCGATGCAAACAATGGTACCTCTCGTGCCAACTAAACATTGTAATACGATTATACAAATCTCGTGTGTCATGTATCATTTTTAATTGGGATATATTTACGAGCTAATGAACTAGCCGATGGTGGAACTTTGCCCATGGACATGTGTAGAAGCTTAATAAAAATGTTGATTTTTAACTCACGTTATCTAGGAATCAAAACATTAAGAAAGTCTTCATAGTCATCAATGATGTAGTTGAAGTCCTCTGAGCACTTAGTTTGTTGTACTAATTTTTGAGTATTGGAAACTCCTTCGCTCATAAAATTTAATTTGCTATTTTTAGACTCTACCTCATTGTCATGTTAGAAAGTAGACGGTTTTGTTTCAGTGTTAACATGGTTTTAATATGGTCATGAACTCGTTTACCTATTGAAGCAACAAAAACCGGATTTTAGTAGTTTGTATATTGGAGTAATTAATTAGTTTTAATTACTTGCATGCTTCTGAAATTAGACCTTCAAGTTTGACCATCAATGTTCTAACCTTGCAAGCCCGATCTGTATCCATTTAGTGTTGAAATTCTAACTCTTAATTAATTTTTATTTGTTATAAATATCTTGATTTGTTTAAATAGAATATTATGTACATTTAATGTCGATAGCAACGGACTATTGGAATGCTTTGACTTTGGGGTAAATTTTTTTCGTCAACAATTTTATCTTTAAATTTTATGTTGGACAGTCACAGTTATAAACCTGGAGATTGCTCACCTAGGAACGAAAGTACCTACCTACTCATCCATTTGTATAAGTACCTCATGGATGACGAGTAAAATCTATAAAATATTACTGCTGTGACCCTAATTTATCCACATGCAATTTAAGCGTATTCACGTGATATAATAAAAAATTAAAAAATACATGTATGTTAATGTCTCGCGACAGTCATGTAACTTAACATATTAATATGGCGGAACCATGCATTATTAATATTGAGTTTATGGGTGTGATCCTTATATGATTGTCAACATTAGTGAAAGTGATATTCTGTTTCTTATATGTCTATGTAAAATCAATGACGTGAGCTGTATCCTAATCGAGAACATGAACTAAAATAAAATAAACTTGTTTTATTCACTATTATTAAAATATTAACGTAAGAAAATTAGAGCTTTTAAAATGTTTTAAATTTAATTTTCTCCTGAAACTACCTTCAGTCTTTCAGATTTCTTAGACTCTAAATATCATTTTATCTATTTGCTTCCTTAACAATAATGAAAAAGAAATTCAATTATCCGCCAGGTATAAGAAATAGGCTATTTATAAATGGAAAATTTTCAATCCTGAAATATTCTAGAAACGACAAATGAATTTAACCACAAATGTGCAAAAACTTTATACAATCCTAAATTGAACAATGTTTTTATGATTTAGGTGTATTTGATCCGACAAGGTCGTGGTCATTTTACGTGAACAAAGAACGCATGGTAATCATGAACTATGTGACTGTCAGTTTGCTGGTTATATAACATCATTCTATTGTAGATACAACATTTATCTAGTACTCATCAGTGCCAAAGAGCTCAATTTTAAAGGATAACTGACTCAAATTTTAATTTAACTTAACGATTGTTATAATCCTGGATTCTGTGCTGCTTTTCAATAGGGAAGCGAACGATAGGACTCGAGTTCTATAAGGCATTCGCCATTGACACTGATACAGAAAAACAGAGAAGAATATATTTTATTTCAGACAAAAGAAAAAAAGCAGAAACCTTTTCATATTACAGTGAATACATTGAAATTAAAAATATGAGTTCTAAATCATTTCATTTGAGTTCTAATTAATAGGTCTGCATTTCACAAAAGAAATGAACAATTTTAACCATACAACAGCTAAAACCAGACTTAATGTCGATTAAAAATGTATAAAAAACGAAAGTAGGTGAACTATTGATTAGTTTGTCGAGGCACAATATCCGATTATGTGATTACACAGATGTTCGTGGCTTTAGCTCGATATGATTTTTCATGGTGCCGTAGATTTATATTACATGCAAAGTTTTCAATTTAAACTTTTTTTTATCTCATAATATTTACTTAATTTTTTATGTTGATATATGTATATGATTAATGTAATTCTTGTTTACTTATTGTTTTTCTTCTTTCTTTGACTAAAACCGAAGTTAATTGCGATTATTCTGAAAAGTCTGTTAAAATAGATACATTATACAGTATTATTCAACCAGTTCTTATAATTAAACAATTGATGTATGTTTTGTTTATTAAAAGCGTGTTACTGACCCTCAGTATGACCTACTAAACGCAGCCGTTTGCAAATTCCAATATAATTAACGTAATATTACTCATTATTGTTCTACTTCTAGTTACAACGCATTTCATCGTCATTATTCTAAGACATGTTGGCGTAATTGTTACAAGTTCCGTAAAGTCTAATAATGACCCAGTACTTTCTGTTTTAGTTGAAATAAATTGAATTGTATTATTAGTAATGCAGTAAATAATGCAAAAAAAATCAATGAAAATTAGGTAGTTTATCCTTCGTTGATTAATGTGCTAAATCAGGCACTTTTAGTATCTACTATGTACCTACTTATGTAAATGTACACAATTTTAAAAACCTGATAACAGACCGTTTCAAGAAATTTGCAGAAAGGCACACAGAATTGTGTTAATGTAATATTTAAAAACTATTGTCACTTTTTCATAATAATTCGTGTGTAAATTAAATTTCAAACAGATCCCATATTTTTCAGTAAAACCACTCCGAAAAGATTTGAAACAATTACGAATCTTTAGAAGCAGTTAGTTGTATTTGCCCTCGCTTTTAAATTAACATAATTGTTGCATAACTTGATGGATAAACAAGTAATCTTAAAGGCTTTTCAACTTCAGCTCATTGCATGATTTACGTAATGCTCTGCATTATCATTAACCCACGGTGGTTTGTTGTTCCACTCGATATTTAAATATTTCTTTTAGTCTAATCTTCAGAAAATTTAAACCGATTTGAGAAGCTTATTTGATTTTTTTTAAAGTTTAGATTGAGATTTAAAGTAATCTTTCTAAGGGGGTATGTATGAGTATTACAAGATTTTTCTCAAAGAAATCTGTCCAAAAATATGGTAACAATTGTAATAAAAATAATTAGGTACTTTTATTCTGAGTCAAGATCAAATAAAACATTATTTGTTATTTACCCAACGAGTAATGGACTCGAACACAATGCAGGAATATTAAGTTATACACAAAGATCGTTCCTAATAATGCGGTACGATATGTAAGAAAGAAAATGCTACTAATAATGTGTAATGAAGCGATCAGATGTATTTCTCGTCATGCTCCAAATTTCACAATCGGGGTCAATACCGATGCCGGTCATTATGCCTCGAATATGCTTCACTTTGTTATAGATTCCCAGTGGAAGTGTGTTTTCAAAATATTTCAACGCAGTATTTTGGAGTGCAGAAAGAGTGGCCGATTTTTTAAATGGCCAGAGTAGGTCGAAGTGAAATAGATTTTAAACAGGATAATTTTGTAGTAATTGCGAATCGTAACTAGTTCTTATTTCCAAACTACGTAATAAAAGTTCAAAAAGTACCTAGACGAAATTTTGCAGTGGAACGTCTGATAAAACATCGTCTATTTGCTTAGATTCATGTTTTAGTTCCTCCGTGATTGATGGTTAAATAACTGATTCGTCGCGTGATAACATGCTCTTAAATTTTAACGTCAAGGTCAGGTTTTTTACATAACATAATTGCGCTTATACACAAGTTGAATGTGCAAAAACAGCATTGGACAAAGTGTCATGGCAGCATTTTACTTGCAACTGACCTTGTCCAATTGAATCGGGTGCAATTCGTGACAGAAAAGTTGCTGACAATGGTTCAACTTCCGATTGCTATTTACGGATGTTGAAAAAAGTAAATTGTGAAAACAACTGTTGACAAAGTATTGCATTAAGTTTGTTTTTCTTGTCTCTCCAATTTTTTTTACCGTCTTGTTTGTAAATAATTAATTGAAGTGTCTGTTTGTTATGCCAAAAACATGTCTTGTACTACGAAATTATTTTCCTATGTTTTTGATGTGGGAAGAATCCATCTTCTATGAACAATACTTGTATTTTGAGTAATGGTTAAATTGGTTTTGTATAAGTAGGCGTCTAAGTTTTATTTGTAAAACATATTTGACAAGGTCTGTTCGCCCACGGAGAATTGCGTTATCAAAGAAAAAACAAAAAGCTTATACCTTTTTGGTTGTATAATACATCGATAGACTAAAAGACAATTACAGGTTCTTATTGGATTTTCTTTAAACTGTGTTGTTTATAGTTAAATGGAATCCGTCAATGATGTTCAGAGAGAGTAAAGCATTCTGAAAAACACATTGACATAATGATGCCCAATGAAAAATATCAGCAAGATATTAATTATTCTTCCTTCCTTTTAAATTGGCCACATCTTTACAAAGACAATTACGTGATCTAGATTTACATAAAGCATGTTTCACACCTACACAGCTCCTTTCACGTTAGTCTGCAGACTGTCCTCTGCCTTTTATGTACCTAGTCGAAATACGGAAAGTGGGCCGAGTAAGTGACACTGTAGGCGTAATGAGTACAAAAATAAAGTTGTTGCGATACATATCTAAACGTTTAACTGTTATTTATCGGAATAAACTTAAGGAACTGAGTTCATTTTTGGCTCATCTCACTGAGCACAATAGAATTTGGTGCAGGTGAAAAAATAGATAACAATGGTCTTTGGCCTTTGACATTGTCAATATCCATGAGCGACAGTACTGTCGCTCATGCATATATTATCATTATTGTACAATAATGATAACTTTAACTTAAATTTTATAGTGTTTTTATATTTTTTTTATTTATTACAAACTGTTATAACGCCTTAATATGAATTGTTTGAAAAAAGTTAGGAACTTATCTTTTTAAATTATCAAGTTGGTGTTGCTCAATTTGCTACTGTAGTATATTGAAACGTGTGCAGCTATGTAGGTACCCTATTATCGGATACAATGCATTTTTGAATAAAGCTAGCATGTATCACGCATACAGGTTGTTGTTTTCCGCTAATTAACATGCGATGTTTATAATAACAGCGTTTTACACCAATTCCTTTTAATTTTACGCTTATGTAACAACACTTTTGTTTTTGTAAGAATTCAGTTGTGTTACGGATTTGTCACGAATAGGACTATAAACAAAAGCCTATTTCTTGGGAAACGAGTTGAATATTGGTTGAAAACCTTTTGCAGTTGTATCTAGAAGCAGAACAACAAACACACAATGGTATCTTTTTGCTACGTTTGTCAGTGTAATTAATTATAATATAATTATAGAATTAGTATTGTGAGGAGGTTCCTTTCTCTTGAGTCCTGACCACTGATGGCTTGGGTAGTAGACTCCGCCTGCAGTGGCTCTCTGTCTTTTATATTGTATTTTTAAATTTGATTGTTTTGTAAATTAATTTTAAAAATAGAATGTAAAAAATAAGTGAATAAATGAATATACGGTAAGATAAATAATAGTTATAGAATTATTAAATTCAAATACAATTCAAATCTTATCTTTAATCAATATCACTAACGAAGCCACTATATAAGTTAGTCATACACAGCTACAACGTCTATAGTCTCGGACTTACAATTTCCTTCTCAAGATAATTGAACGAAAGCACTAATCCCCCATAATAGCAACCATTATTTTGCTTTATGTTCAAAGACTAGTAGGAAAACACTAGTCTACTTTAAAGTCGAGCAGATGTAAATGACTTAGGAGAATCCACAATAATCTAACGCTTGTTCGTTCAGCCCACGTTTGTAAATGTATCGTGTGGTCTCGTGGTACCGTTTCAATACTTAACGCACATGCTACTCACGCAATGAACACTATAAACAAGAAATTGCTACTTGAACTATACTGGTAATCCATTTTAAGTAAAGCTTAACGCTGCTACTACCTATCGTCCTTCCAAAGCTGTGAATATTTCTTATATTCCATGCATATAAAACAAGCTTTTGGAATAAGGCTGCTATTTTAGGAGGGTTTAATTCACTCCGATATATGCGAAATATGAGGTTGAATAGAATAGGGAAAATTTGGCTAAGCTGTGCTATGCGGATTTGCTGTTCACTTTAGAAGGTTTCTACCATAATTTTGATCGATTTTCAATTTAGAAGTATACATTCTGATTATTACATCCACTGTGGTAAGGTACTATTGTCCTGTTTATTTGTCCTGCTGCAACCCTAGTATAAAATAAATTGCAGTACCTACATGATGTTAGCGCTATTTATGGTATTCTATGTGACCTAAAATTTAAGAGCATTCTTAAAATCATGCAAAATTAGTGAGAGAAACACGTCATTGTAAGGCGCTTCGGTTATCGTCGTCGTTTTAAACGATTTCACGTTCCACTTAAATTTAAAATGACTCTTTGACATAAGAACTAGGAACTAAAATTGTTTCAAAGCGCATCAACGCTAGACAATGTTTGAGATGGTCGTTAGCCTATTTTACTAAATAACTTTTCATTATTATTATTGAACTCAAAGAGAAGACACGACTGGATTTAATATTTATTTACCAGTATTGCAAGTCGATTTGTTTTTAGTGGATTTTGAAAAAGAATGTTTGAAGTCCATTCGCATTAGTGTATTTTCAAAATAAAATCTATTTTGTAATTGTACTTATTCGTTATATTAAAACTAAAGAGGATATAATCGTCATAAAAATACAGGAAACAGTACGATTGTTAACAAATAAATAGCAGTAGGTACATGTTACATGTTGCATTTGAAGTTTACATGACTAATATTTACGCCCTAAGAAAAAAACGTATGTTTATATGTTTGCAGCGAATATATTATTGACTTAAAAATTACTTATTCAATTCATTGATGAGTTTGGATTTAGGTAACGTTTTTTGCTTATAGTTTTAGATGATAATTGTGTATTTATATTCTGTTGGTTTCCAGTATGATAAATCCCAAATCTGGATTATGTACTGTATACCTAATATTATACAATATCTGTATCTGTATTGTATGAGCATTGACCACATTACTATCTGTTGCTGGACTCGTTTTACCTGCCTAGATGAGCAGGAATAGTTTTGCAAATTAAACTAATGGTTACTAGAAAGTAAAAGAAAGAAAGAAAATAATTTTACTAAACACACTTATGTGTTTTTAAGTATGTTATATACTTAAAACATAAGATAAATAGAAAAATAAAATTAACATAGTTTGTGTGTCCAAAAGGAATCTGCCTCAACATATTCCTGCGATTAATACAGCGCTGGTTTTCAGGCAGAAGCTCAGAACGAAGGTACACACAAAATTACTAAACTATAAAACAAAGTAACAACAATGAAATAAAATAATAAGAAAAAAATACTAGAGATTTTATATTATGATATCCTTCATCATTACATCATTTAAAAATGTAATATAGGTTATGCTTTACTTTAATTATGAGCTTATAAAGAAATAACACGAGTAATAACGTTCAATCGGTGAGTCATTAAGAGGTATTTAATTTTTACATAATAGATTCATATTATTTTGCTGTATCTACTGTTTGATACAGTATGTTTGTCACGCAATATCTATGATTCATTAGTGCGAAATCTAATAAATCTTCTGGGAAATAGGCTGGAACTCCAATCTGAGAGTTTTAATTAACTCTAACATGGATTGTAGATATAATTGTATTCAATTAAATTTTGCTAGGCAATTTAAGATGAAATACCTTTGTGTTGAAACTAGAAAAAGTAGAACATACGTTTCTAATACCTACATAATATGTAGAATATTGCAGGGTTCCAATGAAATAAACTAGAGTTGTTTTCACAATTCCTATAAAATGACTAGCTGGCCCATACAACTTCGTCTGCGTCACATAAGGAAATTTTCTCACCGTTTAAACCTTCTCTGGACTTCTACGATTTTTTCAAGATTAAAATAAGCCAAATCGGTTCAGTCGTTCTCGAGTTTTAGCGAGACTAAAAGAAGAAGAAGATAATCATTTTTACTAGTAGAAGAAATTATAATAGGCATACGAACTGTTTTATGATGTACATTTTCAAGTTATCTAAATGATTTGACTAACAAACAAACTCGTTCATCCCGGTGGTTTAGGTTAATCTCTTTTAAAATTATTACAGCTAAACTTATACATTGATTTGTTTTGTAAAATCCTTTGTCATAAATATTTAACTAGACTATTAAAATCAATATTTCTCATTATTGTTATATTTATTTCCTCTAACTATAAATAATTTATTTGTATCGTTATCCTGGTCATGTTTCAAACAACAGTGCACTTTCAAACTCAGTGTCTGTCCTGAGTTACATTCATTTAGCTGCGACTGCTTGTGACTGGCTTCAACTCAAGGTGAGATAACGCTTTGCATTTTTTATTAGCGACACCTTGTCCTGAAATGCTTTGTGACGTCACGGTGCATGACTTTTATTAAGTAATTTAGAGTTTAAATAAAATATTTACTGTTCATGGTTTTATGTAATAGTTTCAGTTAGCCTTTCAAGTGGGTGGACGGTTGGAAACCAGTGTTATGTAATTGTTATTTACTTTATAATGTGTTTCTTTAAGACTGCTATGACGTATTTTACATAGGATTTAATGTTTTTTTATTACTGATTAGATACTGGTTTCCAGATGTTTCAAATTCCTCTTAATATGGATGAAGGATGGAACCTTTAACGTGGCCTATTCCATGCTTTATACGTGCATCTTAACTGTGCTTTTTGTGTAACAGAAGTGCATTTTCAATACGATTTATTTTTTTTATGACCATACTGGAACACGGACAAGCGATTATCGTCGCTCATGGACCTCTACAATTTGGCAACAAATCATTAGGTATAAACTATGGCCCTAAGCATTTAATTATTAATATTCGCATATATGTAGCCATAAGTAATCGTGTCACCATATTCTTTTGTAAAGCAGTTCTTTAACTTGCAAACATTCCATTGTTTTCCCACAATATATTCTTAAGGACAGCCATAACCATTCCTAGCAAAGTATTTCCATTGTTTAATAATGAATGGTGCATTTCTATCAAATTGTTCACAATTTTTCAGCTCAATTGATCATTAAACTGCACGTTATTATCATACTATTATAGTAAAAGGTTTTTCGTCTTCCACGGTAAAAGATCTCATTTTGAGTAGCTGAAAATATTATAATCTTCCTAAATCAAATCTGACGGAACTTTATTGAAAATGAAGTTTTGCCTAATGGTTACCCAATTCCAAACAGTACAATTGAGATTAAGTCTCCACTAGTGATAGACAACCTCTTCTTACAATTCTTAAAGCCGGAAAGTACTGTTCAAATATGCATGAAATAGACATATCATATTTTGCAATAGTTATTAAAGACCTCTTGCTAATAAGAAGCGATGGGAATTATTTCAAAACTTTTTTCAACTATACTTTTAATTGCTATAAATCAGATCAATGGCATACCTTGGTTTAATACTTACTATATAGGGCAGGGAAGAGGATTAATCGACTTAATCTTAAGAGAAACCTTCGAAGTACGACAAGGACGGCTTGAGGATAAGCCAATAACGAATAACGGTATTTACTTTTGTTTTAATTTCCTTACGTAATGACTGGTTGTAGGCATTTTTATATTGCAGTTTTAAAACATGTGCAGAGATTTAAAATTGTATACACGGGTGTTAGCAGGCATTTTTTATGCATTTTTGGTGCCCAAGATATTTAGTGTCCTGACCTATTTGAGTATTTTAAAATTTAAGTATATTACCAATAGACACCAAAAAAATAGCAAAATTAAATTACTAGATTGGAAATCGTGTAAAAGATTAGTCGAACACGATAATTATTTACTCACAATCCTTAAATTATTACTCCTTCTTTCCAAATTATAGAAAAAAAAAAACAGTGCTCACCAATTAGACAATCTAATGTTTTTTCGCAACAGATGAACGAAAAGCACTACATATTCCATTACATAAAGCAGTGTTCCTATGTCATACATCATCATACAAATTGTCCAAAGTATAAACAAGTTGCCAGCGGCCTTCAATGCATTTGCTGCCAATGTCCGTGAATAACGATCGTGTATTATTATACTTGATAATTTATCTTCGATGTCTTGTAAATTGATGATACAAAATAACAGTGCTGATTTAAGGGCGATTTCCAATCAACTTCTCATGATTTTTATTAACTACGTATATTATTTGTGTACGAGTTAGGACTTCAGCCTGTTTATAAATAAACAAGGTAAAATCGTGGTTTAGAATTTGATCTTTTTTTGTCAGTATTTTGCTGTTCATTTTCAGTATTTTTCAGTAGTTCTTTTAACTGTTGTGCTGAATGACTCATGAAATTAAGTATTAAAGGTAAATTTTATGCAGGAAGTTGATAATATTATATCAAAGGACGCCTTTTCAATTAGGTATGCTTACAAACGATATATTACTATGTAAGTCGTACTAATAATTTATTAATTGAAAATGTACTAATGTAATTTTAATAATGACACTTTTTTCACTTATTCTTAATGATTATATTTTAGAAATAGTAATCTTTATTCGTTTGAAACATGAGTACAAATAATACAATTAATACAATATAATTTTTATACTTATAATATAATATATTCCATCCCATTGATGTTCATGTTCTCATAGTTTTATAATAATTAATGATTGCTTGATAATTTATCAGATTTTTTGTGGTGAAACTAATAATGCAAATACAAGATGTCTAAGTAAAAGTAAAGGTAAAAGTGGAAGTAGGATGAGCGGTTACGTGTCTTATCGATTTCAATATTGTACATTCGATATTACTTAACACATGAACGTCTGTTACGATTATTGGATACGACGGAAATTAGCGGAATAAACGTGTAGGAGCCGTTTTTAAAGTAATAAATCGAATGTTATAATTAAATTTATCGAATGTGAAGGTAATCGAGTCGAACCTGTAATCGAGTTATCGTAGTCATGCTAGTTGGCGTGTTACGTTAAATCAAATTTTTTGGTCATAAATCCTCATTAATGTTAGTAACAGCTCCGAGCATGAATTGAATTGGTAACAAAACTTGCTTTTAAAATATCAATACTTTTCAGGCATCTAAGGAAGTGATGTTTACATTATAAATGTGAAATAAGTAGTCTTAATATATACAAAGTTAACTGGATTCGATTGCATATCATACTCGATCAATCCCATATAAATTCTTGTACGAGTTTCTAGCGATAACTGCTTTCCTAGATATTCGTCTTTAGATTCCTTACGTAGCTTGGAATTCCGTGTGTTCCGATCATGCTACAAGTATTAGTAACAAGAAACCAGATTCGCAGAAACAGGTAAACTGGTTCTGCTGGACTCGATGACTATTTGAAGACCGTCGATTGCGAGTGATCTATGGGGCTTATGACAACATTTTCGTAATCACTTTAAAATGAGACTAAGAGTGTCTAAAATTATATTATACTTTAGATGGAATAAAATATCTTAAATATCTTAATATCAACTAGTTTCCATAAACAACATTTTGTACCTTTGTATGCAGAACGTAGTAATAGTTTTATGTCATTATACGTACTACTTCACATCAGTTATAATATTCGCAAGCATCGCTCTTGGGTGGATTTCTTGGAACAATCTCTTGATAGACAAAAAAGTCGAATAAGGATAAAGGTTTTGAAATTTATCATTTTAGTTACGGCTAAACTATATTATGTTGTCATAAGCTATAACCAAGATTAAGCAACACATTGATCGAGTTATTATCTGATTTCTTCATTGCAACCAAACTGGATAATTTTATGTATCCTTATAAAAGTGAAGGTTGTATGAACCAATTTGCTTGACATTTTGATTTCGCCGAGTTCGGAAGTAGTTATATTATTACTCAAAGTTCACATTAAAAATTGCAGGCACTTGTTACAACGTTTTAAGTACCTACTTAAACAATAAATTTCTTGAGAATGTAGGACCTACTGAGAACTGAATGGGGGGAGGTAAAACTAAACCAAAATAAGTTCAAGTTGATTTAATTAGTAGAACTACTATCAAAGTACGAAAATCGGAATTACCTACCCTAGATTTAAAGGTTAGACACCTTTTATTAAGATTTACAATTAGGTAGGTAGTAGATAGGTACATATTGTATGTGTATCGGTGTAACTTGTTTCTAATGTTTGATATTATTATCTACTGTAATTATTTTACAGTTAATGCATAATATGACTATTCGTATATTAGGTACTTACTAGAATCAGATGTGTTGTTGATGTCAAAGTTCGATATTTGTTTATAAATAACTCGCATGATTCAACCTCGGCTTCTGATTGCTTTGATTGATTTATGCCTGTTTGTCGCTATCCATTGTTTTATCAAACTTAGCGGTTTGCATGCATTGTTATTAGCATAATTATTAGGTGGGTGCAAATGATTGTTAGCAAATTGTAATAGTAATGCAAAACAATTAAAATTACTTGTAATATTTGACTCACATTATTTACCACAGTTTTCTCAGTAGAAGGATAAGAGTTGATAAAACTCACCTAATTTGATTGGGAACTTCACATAATTTAAGTTTATAGCGTTTTTATCACAATGATTTCCTTCACCGTTTTCGACTGGATCTCAGTTTATGTTTGCATAAAAAATATGTACACATATTTATACCTATTGCTGAGTATTTAAAAATGGAACTAGGTAGTACTTAATTAAAAAACTGTATTACTATACCTATAAAATGTGAATTGTAGAGAGTCTGTTTATTTATTCGACCAGACACAGACATAATTGTAGTTCATATTTTATTGAATATGATATGTTTCAAACTACAGTAATATCATATTAGTCTCGTTACGTATGAATGAGTCAGCCTTGCTTCTCGTATTTCCTCGTACCTTTTGTATATTTGTATTTAAATGTTTTCAATGTATTGTCATATAACGTGATTTGAATACAGTCTTCATAGGCATTCAGTTTTCGGAATAAGAAAAGAGGAAAAACTGTTACATATTTAAAAACGTGTGTTTTCAAACTTTAACTCTATCTTCATTTACAGCTATGTAGGATATATTATTATTTACCTCGTTAAAACTTATAGAAATAATAGTATCGAATATAATACGAATTTCATACCAAAATTAACGTTACATTACATAAAATACAATATAATTTTTTATATTGAGTTTCGAAACTAAAATGCAACAAAATCCAAAATCCAAACTATCAGACTTGGTCACTCATATCTGCTCACAAATAATGTAAAACGTTTCACGCTAACAATAAAGCCACGAATATCTCCATTCTATTCAAAACAAACACTCAACGACATTGTTTACACATCAGTGCATACGGACAGACGAAAATAATTCGTATGACAGCCAAAGAAAAAGTATCGAATGAATGAGAGCGAAACATTCGTTGGCAAATGTTCGGATCTATGCAATGTTAGAAAGTGACCCGTTGACAAAGGTCGGAAATGTTTTCATAATGGGAAAGCGACCCTTGTGGCTAATTTGCCGAGAAATTATAGTCAATGCCAAATGTAGACTAACTAGCATAGTGATTTTTTTTAATGTGTAGTTGATATTTATTATGTAATTTGTGTTTAATAATAACACGCAGTATGTGTAAATAAACCACATTTCATTAAGCTCTTGAGTGAAAGACTACACAATACCGCCTTTATTTTTAGGGAGCAAACAGTTTTTTTTTTCAGAACGATATCTTAAGTAGAGCGTGGTATGGCACGAAATTCAAATTTTATACTTGTTTTCAGTCAAACAAATCTGAAATTCTGTTTTATTAAAAATGTTTTTTATTCAATTGCTTTTGCCGTTGTTATACAACTAAATAGCGAAAGCAGTGGAAAACATAGGTTATTAGGTTTCGTAATTAGACTTTCGTATTGTCATGTAGCACCTATCAGTATTGGTGGTTAGATAAAGCGGTCTACTCATTAGGCGCACCGTATCGCTTGTTAAAATTATTTATCTAATCAACATTCGACAAGTTTAACAGATAGGTAACTGATATACTTAAAGTTATTGGAAGTGCAGTTGTAAATAGATTTTTTGTGTAATACATATACGAGGATTTGGGTCTATTTTTTTAGTTGAAGTAGAAGTAGCTTTGATGTCAATTAAGTCGAGTCGGAATTTCGATTGTTGTTTTTGGATTTAAAGATTTTTGTTGATTTCACATAAAATAAATGAATCTGAATCCTAAATTCGTTAAATTTTTTTTATATTTTAATAATGACAAGAAAAGTGTGTAAGCTATACATAGACACAGATAATATAGTTATTTTCTATAATATCTAAATTACAGGTAAAAGTAACCAATGCAAGTTTTGTAAGTCTCTTCCGAAATGTAAGTTTTTATACAGCAATTCCGCGTTCCGCATAATATGTCATATGGAAACCAAAGTGCGTGAGAAGTCACACGCAAATTCATATAAACCATGTACCTGTCTATTATACTTATGTACACTGTACATAACTACACTTCGCTATTGTTTGCACAACGGAAATATCTATTCTGTCCGTATGTTTACAATACATTTTAGAAAATATAGGTACTACTTAGTTTTGAAAAAGCAATACATTGAAATCTATGAAAGTTTAGAACATTTATGGTGGTACTTAAAAAAAAAAATTACTTATAAAATAACTATGTAGCAGATATTTATTGTGTAGAATTCAAACTTTGATTCCAGACTAACTCTAAAAATCGCGAATCGTTCTCATCATAATAATATTATGTAAATTACGATAATACATGTACACTCGATAAATTATTATAGTTAGATAGATGTATCATAATTTCAAATTGCTATGCATTTGATGTGCATATCATAGCTATATTGCGTTAACTTGACTTCTAAACACAAAAAGAAACTTGAACAGGCCAATGCGTTTCGAAAGTCTATCAATCAAAAGAAAGTGAAAATCTATGCATAAATAATTATTATTTTTAATATGAGTATGTCGGTCACCAGCCACATGTGTTTGGGTTATTGATATAATGTAATTATAACATCGGTAAACGATTGAAAGTGTGTCAGTGAAACGAAATGTTCTGCCGGGGAGCATATCCAAATATTCGGGCGACACATCTGGGTGAAATGCATCCGAGAGATTTTTATTACATCGATCCAAATTTAGATGCGGTTACGTGGTTTTTGGGCTGTCGTACCGAATGTATTATTAGGCATTTTTGGTAGCTCTTTCAATTTAGGCAGCAAATATGCAGCAATTCAGAAAGCAAATATGATTATTTGCTTTCTGTATCGAGTCGCTGATGAAGTTACCTGTATGTTTTTGTAAACACACTTGTACCAACATTGATATTATTTCCTGATACCTTAAAAAAGTTGCGAGTGCCTATCCTCAGATAGGGATGCGGATTCTTTCAAAGTAGGCTTGAAAGGTCGGACTTAAAAGGCTTAAAGATCAATTTATTGTGTTAATAACAGTTTCAATGTCCACAAGTGAACTTCGTCGTTGTGCAATAGATGCTGATTATTGTCAAGCCTAATTATCAAAAAATCCAATCAATGCTGATTGAATGTGAAAATACCTGAGTCATGTGACTTAAATCTCAAAATGAAAAGACCGCTTACCATCAGGTGGGTCGTAGGCTCGTTTATCTATCACGCAATAAAAAAAATAAAAAATAAATCATGGATAATGCAGTCTACATTTCACTTGTATTGAAACTTGTTTGTGAGTCTAGTGAAGTCCAGTCATAGTTTACATGTATGGTTTTAATGTGTTTATAGCACCTAGTTTAGAACTAGTCATAGATTTCACTCGCAACTAATCTAGTGACTAATATTCTTTCAATACTACATTCTAGTAACTTTTTACACGTATGATCTGTACAGTTTTACAAATATAGAACCTATACTGTAGGTATGTTTAGGTACTGTAACAACCCATCACTGCCCGGGTCCAGGTCTTCTCAGTAGAGGGATCAGACAGTCCACCGCGCTTGTTCAATGCGAATCCAAGAGTTTACATATCTTCAAAGGATTTTTGGAACTATTTTTCTGATTTGCAGGTTTCCTCGCGATATTTCCCTTCGTCCTTTTTAGCCAGTGGTGTTGTGAAACTAGTTATATAAAATCATTAGTAGGTACTTTGAATACTAATTTAAATCCTACTCGCTGATCTGGTTCAATGTACAGAAGGTACTAACGGGATTGAATGAATGACAATGTCAATTGATTTTTTATGCTCTATTTTCATAATTATTCCAATTTTTCACATCCTATGAGTCATGAGTGGATGACTGTCTACTGATTACTGGCAAAAATGTTTGTTTAGGTGTGAAAATTAAGCCAATTTAATTGCATTGGTACATGTAGGTACGCCCCACCTAACTGTAAGTGTTTCGAAGTACGAAGACTTGGCTGCAAGTTCTCTGTATATTTTTGGTCTAACCTACTTAACAAAAAGCTTAATATGTAAGTTGTCTCTAATATTGGTGTGGGTGCTACTGGTAAAATTAATTAATATTTTAATGAGTTATGCTAGCTTACCTATCAACCGAATTAAACATAAAAATATGTATTGTAAATAATGAAAAATGATTTAAATACTTAAAATATAAAAGTTATTGTGTATTGTTCACAGCGCCATCTGTTAGTACATTACGAAATCAGAAGCGAACTGTGCTGCTTCTTAATCTAGGTAACAGATGGCAGCACTGCCTAAGAGTCGAGTAACTTACGATCGTTCCGCTAGGTGTCGTTAGTTGTATGTTTTTAAATACGCAGTTAAAACTACGATGCAGTAAGCTAAAATTAATATTATACATTGTAACTGTAATAAGATTATTATTTTTATAACAAATCTACTTATATAATACTTATAGACAGATGCGTTTAGGTTCAATAATTCAGGCCTGATCAGGTGGTTTTCATCGCTCTAGGATCTCTGCAATACAATGGAAACAATGTAAATACAACAAAAATTAGCCGTAAAAAGATCTTAATAGATACAATTACCTACCTATTTTTAATGTAGCCCGGTACATTAAAAATGCAATGAACTTTATTTCACCTCCTTTATTAAAATTAAATAATCAAAAATAACAGTGAGTTAAGCTCGCCATTATACCTGCTTTCTATACATGTTAATAACTGTTATGTGTACAACAAAGAGTAAAGAAATTAAAACCTACGTTTAACATTGTAACTAAACCATAAAACCAAAACATCAAATGAAAAATTATAATTTTACCAGAGTTCATCCACAGAGAGACGATTTTTATTTAATTGCAGTATAGCTCCAGTTGCATCTAAAGACATTGTAGTAGATCTGTACTCATTTAGTATCTAGTGTACTGGTTAGTTATTAAAACTAATAAAAAAAAACAAAAAGTATATACTTCACGGGGAAAATTAATAGTTTTATTACAAGAAACAGATTTATCTCGGAACCGAACTATTCAGTGTAGGATTTCGTATTGACACCCAATTTACGTATTGGGAACTTTTATCTTAAACATAATTTTCTTTTTTTACAGTAAGGATTAATTAATTGTGGTCTACGCAAGTCTACAAAGATAAATTTCAAGTTTATAATATGACCCTTTGTCCTTACAAGAATTAGTGTTTATAAATTCAGGAAACTCATATTTCTGCCTATATTTGCTGTATTTAAATTAACAAAAGAATCCCCTTCACAGCAGCGTAATGAAATACACGAGCCATTACGAAAGCATTTTAAGAGTGTTAAAGTTTCAATCACGATGAAAAATCGGACAAAACAAAAAAGACTCGGCAATCAGGTTCTTTAAAATGTATACTCTGGCCGTGTAAAATCGGTTGCTCCTTGTCCGATGTTGTTTTGTTTTTTTTCCTCGTTGAAGATGCATCAGGATAATGCGTCCTGACCGAGGGGGGATTGCACGCGTGCGCATAACTTTGAAGTGACGTCACTCCAGGGACTGGTAAAAAATGCCGTGAACCCGACCAAGGTCTTCGAGCTTCGAGATGTCAAATCAACGCGTGTATGCGAAATAAAGAACAAGAGAATATTATCCGAATATGAAATCTTTGTGAGTTATTGCCACATACATTATGTTGTGGATGATCTTCAGTTTTCATCTTGCCTCACAAGCGCACTGACTTTTCTAAAGCAAGCACCACCCTTAGGTAAAAACTACAACTAAACTATCTGTCAGATTTTATCCTAAAATTCCGAGGGTACATGTAATTTTACCAAACTTCTCTTTGAACAGAAGTTGAGTATATCAGTGGCAAAAAGCCCTTTATATTTTACAATGTTAGAGAGTTGGGCACTGGGGTTTCATATTTCTTGTGGAGAGTATAATATACCTCAAGTCAATATTTGGATGTAAAACTTTTTAAATTGTAATTTTACAGGTCGTAAATTTCAGAGTCCACTTTCAAAATGAGATAATATATTTTTTCTACATATTACAAACAGGATACGTACTTCCATTGTTTATATTGAATCTGAGTCGACTGTTTACATGTTATAAAATACACGAACCGTTTCTAAGTACGGCTAAGTTAATAAAGTTCTAATGTTATGTTATAACATTCTTGGAACACTAGAATGATGTCTCCGTTATTTGACGAGACCAATTTGCTTTTATCACGATTATAACAGTTAGGAGCCCTACATAGATTTATATCAAACAATTTAGATAGCCGTGTTAGATACGAACAAAGAAATTATGTAGTAAACTAATACCGAAGACGCAATGAATAATTAGTAATCAATTGTCTTGTTATCGCGATATTCTTGACCGGCGAAATACAGGTATGATTGAATGGAAATCTGATTGTTCAAGATCTGAAAAGTTAAAACAACTTGATGTAACACTTTTAAGAACACCAATTTCGAGAAATACCAAATCTATTCGAATAAAAAAATAATTAAAATCGATTTAGGTACTGTCGAAACACAAAGAAAAGATATAAAAAACAGGTATATAAAAGTAAACCATATTCTGTATAGGATTCAGCACCTCATTTTGTTTTAACAGTACAAAAACCAGCTTAATCGCAGCATCAAGCACAATATTCAAACACAAACGATTCCCGAATACGGCCGTGCTTTGAAATATGCTTTTTAAAGTAATAAGCCGTAAAAATGTCTAATTAAAACCAATTATAATGATTCCGAGACATCTTCAGAGACGGGACATGTTTCCGAAGAGATTAGTCAACGAATTAACTACTTAAGAAACAAACGATAATGTCAACGATCTGAATATTTATTTGTGTATTAAGTTTCATTAAAATTAATGAAATTATCAACCGGGAGATTGAATATTAGTGATGTATCAACGAGTTTTTTTATATGAATGTGTCCTATATGTAAATAATGACCATATTTCCATTTAAATATGTTGCCGGTTTAAAGTTCATTCACTGTCAGTTGATATGAGCAAATTAATTTTCTTTATTATACCTGAGTAGTATATTTTTCTCAATTATTTTAAATAATAACATTCTATTCTATTAAATTATATAAATAAAATTTTAGAAGAGTTTATTGTTGACAAAGTTTAAGTTTTTTGAAATTCACGAGCTAAGTAATTAAGCATAATATATACTCTTATACATAACATAAGCTCTTTAAGATAACCCGATTGCACTTACCCACATAAAAAGCGCTATGTAGTTCTTGACAATACTAATGAGCGATTACAACACATACTTAAGACACTATCGGTTGGACTATAAGGTTTATCTATCATCTTGAAAAAATACTTGTTAGTGATATCGGTCAATCAGAAGTTGTTACTCAAAAAAGAGAATTGCTAAAATAAAACGAATGAAACGGCATTTATCTAAAACTGTAATTCTACCACTTCGTCCTCATAATAAAAATAATTTTGTCATTGTTCACAGGTGACAGTATCTGGCCATAACACAGTTGCCGAAATCGTCTGCGAGTCATTGCAAGGTGCAGGGGTAGTGGTAGCTGGACTCCCAACCGGTCCACTATCAGCTCCACTCGCAGTTCCTCTTGGAGGACCTTTGCCTCTACCAGAAACCGCGCCACCGCCCGCACCTCCTGCTGCATTGTTGTTTCTGGGAGGATCAAAAGCACCAGTGGATCCAAGAGCTTCGGCTATGGTGTTGGAAGGAGAAGTGTTGGTTGCAGAATATGAACCTCCACAATGGGACGGGCGTGATCTTGAAGTGTTTTTGGCATGGGAGAAAATATATGGTAGGTTAAGAATTGTATTCTAAACTTGCATAATACTGATTTAATCTCTAGCATATACTGTTCTAATATATTGCTGGATGGGTATACGATCTCATCGACGACGATCGTCCTATTTAATGTGTTTTGTAATTTTTTTTATCCTGTTGTTTCCCAAATAAATAAATAAATATATGTCTAAATTTCAGTATGTCCATTCTCAAGACCGTTTTATAAAAAAATATTGTAGGTAGGCTTTCCTTCACTAAGATTGTTATATTCCACTAAATCGAAAAACTATTTCCAATACAGCTAACAATATAAAACATGTGCTAACGAAATACCAATAGCACTCGCGACCTTTCCTTGCTCAGTTTGTCGTCATAAACTACGGAGCCGTTTCTCATTCAGTATTCTATGAGTAGATTCAGCGATGTTTGTAGAAAGCGGTTTGGCAATAATACGTATGAGCGTAAGCACACCGTCTATTGTCCGGTAATCTTTCGTAGAAGTCGCTTATATGCATTGGTTTTATACCAATCGTGACCGTAATAATAAATATTTGAATGTATTACCATTTTAAATTTGGTTTTTAACAGTTTGTCGTCTTTCGAACTCGCAAGCTCTCAACATTCTATGTTTAAAACTGTATACTTTTTATTATGATTTCAAAAAAATATTTGGAGTGACTCGTAAGCAAGTTATTTGCATAATAATTTATGTTTTTCTATTACAGCTTCAACGCTATTTTCGGCGATAGAACTTTACGGTAAACCATTACTAAGAGCAGCAGTAATTTCGAAAGAAGAATACCATGTGCTCTTCTATTACTTAGAGGCAGTTTCTGAAGCCAGTGATGCTCTAACAGAACGAATGCGAAAATATATTGATTCTGGTCTTATTACTTCCGAAGCAAAACCTGAAAATGAAGAATCTTTGACAATGGATAAATCTGAGGTTGTAGAAGGTGAAGAACCCAAAAGTATTCTTACTGAGTTAATGCAAGAAGGAGTTATATCTCAACATGATATCGATGCTACGTCTATGATAACTAGTTCTGAAGTTATTGAAAGTGCTGAGAATCGTAAATCCGACGACCTGTCCAGTTTGTCATCAGTCAGTACTGGTATACGAAAAGTTATAGTCGATATACCTTTGGACTGTAATGTGTCTCTAAATGATGCTTCTATTGTAGAAAGTAACGATAATGTTACCACTGTAACTATAAGAAATGGCGGTCAATGTTGTTCTGACCACAGAATATCAGCTGACGTTACAGATAATGTGTGGGCTAATGTTAAATGGAATTTCCTTAACCCACATGATTTTGGCTACGACCCAGTTCCAAGTGTCAAAAGAAGTCGTTCAGACTCTGCAATAACTCCAGTAAGTCAAAGAAAAAACGAAGATCTGTATGAAAGACTACAAGATGCTGATGGAGAATCTTGTGGAAGTATAACACCATATGAATCCATTGAGGATTTATACGATTGCATTAAAAATGGGCAATTTTCAAATCCAGGTGTTGAAGAATCTCCGTCCAATGAAAATCGATCAGAATCTCAGTTTCCAGATTACTATGAAAAGGAAATTGCAAATCGTCAAGGTTCTACAAGCAGCGACAAAAGTGAAACTTCATCGGCGTTTCAATATTCAAAGTGTGGGTCTAGTGATTCTACGGATGCTTTTATTTCATGTGAATCAACCAGCGGAATAAGTTCATTTCTAGCAAAAGCTATTCCGCAATCATTAAAGTGTCGGGACTTACCGCCTCCTCCAGTCGAAGGAGACGCAGAAAGTGCTATTCTTATGAAACAGTTGTTTATGGGTGAACTAATGGACGTTTACGGGGAATATCTGACTGCCTATCCATATGCTCGTGCTCTACTTCGTCGTAAAGCTCGCCGAGACGAACATTTCGCCGCCCTCGCAGACATACGACGAGGTGCTGCCAAGTACACAATCGCCGAGTACCTCGAATTACCGGTAAGTATTCATATCTTTTCATTATTCATTAGCTGACGGGCGCTACATAGCGTTTTGAACTATGCTATTGTCATGTCGGCGTTTGCAGTCGAGTTACGAAAGTTAGGATGGATGATCTTCATTGCACTTGACCTTAACATGCGATGCGGTATCGGGCCAGTCGAGTGTAATGAACGTGTCAAATGTGGTCATTACGTTTAATCGGCGATAGAATCGAGAACAATGCGTCGAGGGACGGCGTTCAAGGAGATTGATTTAGATTGAAAGTCGGTTTAATCGCGGCCGTGCGCGACAATGATCTGCGCGACATGAGCACGCGCCGCCCTTTCAATGCTAATGGACCGGAAGAGTGCACGTACTCGTATAGCTCTCTCCAATCAAGCCTAAAGGTATTTTCCTTCGGGTTCATTACAAAGTTTCAGATTTCATTGCCGACTCGTACGTGAGCCGCATAGTCTTTCAGTCTCAATAACTTTAACCGGTAGAAATAAATGAAATTGGCGTCCTAAAATCTCCTAGAAAGGAGATTTTTCACAATTTCCTCACTAGGAATAGTTATCAAAGATACGATAAGTAAATAGCTAATTCTTAGCAACATAATACTATAATGAATTTAACAAACAGTAATTTACTCTAGTAATGTGCGTAGGCATATAATGCATACATTGTTTCAACTCAATGGAGCTTTGAATGAAACATTTCATGCATCTGAAACGCGAGGTTTAAGAGAGAAAATAGATGTCTAGTACCTAACATATTTTTAGACTGTCGTTTTATAGTTGCATGGTACGTGTAAAATCTATTCGTGATTCTGATTCTATCAACGAGACTCGCGCATTCAACGATAGTTATAAAATGCTGTAACTGAAGTAGGGCTGATACTTTTAAAATAAGTCTAATTTGAATTTAAGTAATCCTTATTAGTAAAAGAATATACAGGCAACATTAGAAGGAATTGGTTTGAAGCTATTGAAATGTTTAGTATTTGATTGTAAATAAATGAATTTGTAGTAATAATATTTTGTATTTTTAGTGAATATTTTCAACCCTATTAAGCGCGTGATGTTGAGATTTGTCCCTCGCGCATTCAAGCTTATCTGATAGCACGGGTACCACTAATACTCCAGCTTTTACATTTGTTATTCAATGTGCATATCTCTGTTGAGCACTACGTAAATTTAAAGAGCAAATAGTCAATTAAGCGGCGATTCATGTTGTTAACAGAAATTTTAAAGCCCTCGGAACATATTAAGATAGACGAGATAAGTTGATTATATTTTGCTTGATGATGTCATATTATTTATCCGCCTATAAAACTTTTATGTTTATTTCATTGTAAATGTTTGTTTTTCCAGTTGTAGACCGTTACCTAGTTACGCAATGCTTATTAAGATAGCGGTAGAAAGTTGTAGTTTAACTGATAGATTTTGTAATTAATAGAACGATTTATATTTTTTCCACATATTTACTAGTCAGTAACTATTTGTAACTTGTAGTATTAGTGCCAAGAATAATTTACTCTAGATTGAAAATAACAAAAACATTTGGCATATAAATTAAATTTGCAACATCAATAATAATATTATGTAAATCAACACAAAACAAATGCCTATTCAACGCAATGTCTATTCTTAAACTTCTCCAACTTCTCAATTTGTTACATTGTACATCGAAAAAACAATAAAATCAACTCAACCGTGTAAAAGTGAAACTAAAACATCGAACCGAATAAAAACATAACAAAATAAAGTCTTAAAATAATTACGTTTCCATTGAATCTGACTTCGAAGCAATATTGTAACCCCATCTTGTGGATCGCCCACACTAATCTCATGCTCATGAATTTCTTATCGAAATAGCTGTAACATCAAAGGTAAATTTATTTTTTACATAAAATATTAATAATGAGAATATCAAGTGAAATCGCATTTAAATAATTCGGAATACTGCAGTTGAATCTATAAAACATGTTATTTACTGCAGTATTTGAGCACAAAGTGTATTATTTCTTTGACAAAAAAGTCGATGTCGATATGTTACTATTTTCTCCAAAAACAAAATGTTACGAGGTGTTTTATTATCCCACTAAAAA
The DNA here is from genome assembly GCA_030269945.2 of Trilocha varians. Lineage (NCBI taxonomy): Eukaryota > Metazoa > Arthropoda > Insecta > Lepidoptera > Bombycidae > Trilocha > Trilocha varians. Next base: position 5,784,541 of record AP028257.1, on the reverse strand, counting down.
TACTTGTAGTATTTACTTGTTATTCTAACTTGAATGGAAAGTGAGCAAGCGTTTTGGTTTGTTTCATCAATGCTTCCCACGACGAAAGCATAACGGAAGAAAGGATGAGAAAATTTGCATTGAAAGCCTCCTTAAACAGAAGTCTTTAATATGGTATCAAATACTCCAAGCTATCGACTGCGGTGCTTGATCACGACTATTTAATCTAAATACGAGCTATCTCTATCTACCAACCATACAAGTGTGAACATAACGTGGCCGGAATTCTAAGCGATATCTGAAGACAGCCCTAGAATCTAGATGCCGTAGCATTCCTTAAACTTAGATATATACAGGCTATAACGTTTATACGGAATGCCAGTCAGATCACGTCGATTGCGGAACATTAGCTTTTATGCGGTAAAGGGCGTACTAATCATAGTTTAGCTGATGCTCTTCTATAAGATAATATATGCTAAAATGAATATAAATTTATAAATCTATGTGTCGCCGTATTTATGTTTTACATTTATTTAAATTAATTGAGGCCGAATGCAGTTTTTCTACTTTACTAATTTTATCACAGTTGCGACTCGGGTCAACAGTAATTGTGAATTAGGTGTAGGTTGTACTTAAGTATATTAAATAAAATAAAATAGCCTTTATTGATCCATTTCGAACATTACATTAAAATTAATTAAGATTAGACAGGATTATAAATTTAAAATCATTCAATCATCAATCGTAAACGCCGAGCTTTGTCAATGGGTTGTCCATTTCAGGACAAAGGCCTCCTCCATTTCTATCTGCAGCAAGTCTTGTAAAGTATATTAGTTATTTAAAATTAAAACAAATAATAAGAAACTTAGGTTAACAGGCATGTTAAAAACTTTACGCAATTTAATGTAACAATAATATTACCTATATCAAATATGAGTCTTAAAATTAATTACACAGTTTCAATGACGGTGGAACTGGATAAAATATTTTAAAACTAATAAACAGTTTGTAAGTAGCACAGATGATGGTTAAATACTACGAAAACAAAACTCTACATCAAAACAAATACTAATTCTCTTAAATCTATTAATCTTTTTCAATACAAAATTCACAAAAATCATTGAATTTAAGATGTCTGCTTACATAATAAAATATGCTTTCATATAATTCTTAGAAACATTCGTCCAATCTGAAGTGATATATGTCTTTTAAAATAAAATAGCTCTCGCACATCCGGAACGGGCATTCCAGACATATTGATGCATAACAAAACATTACTTTAAAACAACATTTACGCCATTGCTATTCTATTCTGAAAGTAGTTTCTGGGATTACATAAAGATCTCTATATGATTTATATTGTTTTCGAGTATGCTTTGAAAGAGCTTGAATGCCTCTTTTTCCCATCAAACCGCACGTATATTTGGAATTTTTAATAGTACTATAAAGTTGTGTACTTACCGTAAAGATGAAAGGCTTAGTTTTTGGTAACTTTTTTTTTATTGCCATGTAGGCAGACGAGCCAACGGGCCACCTGATCGTAAGTGGTTACCGTCGCTCATGAATCTCTGCAATGTCAGGGGACATTGAGGGGTCGCTACCTACGACCTAACTTTAAGGACCCTCCTCAAGCCTCGTTTGAAGAAGGACAAGACATAGCGCTCTGGGAATACCGAAGAGGGGAACTCATTCCATAGCCGGATGGTGCGTGGCAAAAAAAAATTCATTAATTTTCCGTCCTGCACTGTGGATATAACTCTAAAGACAGTGTAGATTACACTGTCCGAATGCCTCTTATATTGCTGGTACTAGCTGCAGGTTCACCAACGAGCTTTTGTTGACGGCATTAAGAAAATATCAACACTCTACAGCCATAGTATGAATAACCAAGCAAATTTTTGATCGACACGATGCAAAATAAAATCATGATGCTAATTTTATTATTAACCTTTACCAAGTATGCTCATAACTACAAAAAACTGAAAAATTCTTCGTTGAACCGGTTCCAAAAGGCGCTCGCCGTAGGCATTAAGGACCATCAGAATTGATTTTTTATTCACATTGTTCCAAAGCATTCTGGCGAAGCAGTCTGAACTTTGTCTAGGATATATTTGAATCAAGATAAAATAATCGTAGCTTATAAATCTTTAAAATGAACGATTTTCTATCAATTCAATAATATAAAATTCTTTAAACTGTTATGGAACATTTGAATATCAGGAAGACATTTGTATAGTTAAAAAAAGGTGTGAAATTTATATTGTAAATTATAAACTACTCCTGATAAAGGATCTTGTTTACTGAAACTCTTATTTGATCTATTTTCAAGGATTATAGATGAAATAATTCTCGGTTGTTCTACAGTTGTTGCTCAACGTTCAAACACTGACAGCCATCTGTCGCGGTTCAATTCGCAAAGTGACGTGCTTGGCTTAAAAATATGTTAATCTTCTTGAATAGGAATAATCAGTATTTCACAATAACGTTTCGAAATGTATTTTCGTAAGAGAACGCACCTAGTGAAATTTCGTCAGTTAATAAACGCGTTCAAATGTTAAGTGGTATTGTTTGATTGGTTTCGATGCCTGATGAGCTTTTGCTTTTAACTTTAAGATTATTAACAGGCTTTATACTGTAATATAGCTTGAGTGATATTTACTTTAAAATAAAAGTAGGTTTAGTTTGTAAAAGTCCTTTAGTCCTCTGTGTTAATCTTCTATGCGTCGATATTCTTTTGTTATTTTGGGCCATTAGCCACGGGTAGGGTTATTCCACAGGAATAGTCTAAGTCGAAATGATGAATGATAGGGATTTTATCGAATCAACTTTGAACCAAAAAGTTGAAAATCTTAGTTAAATTATTTTCAACAAAAATTAGATAGAACATTAAAATACAAGTAAAACTTCATTAAACATTGCGGAAGGTTCGAAATAATTGAACACGACCAATTAACTAAAAAGTAAATAGTACATAGGTAAATGTTAATCTTGTAATAGCTACGTCGTAATAAAACTCTGGGAAAATAGTTACACAACATGTACAGCCTACATCTGACGCCTTAACAACCATATAACACGCGTGTATATGGAAAATTGATATAAAAACCAATTTAGTTTCGCCTACGTTCTATCATTTAACTTAATAAGTAGTAAATAATTAAGTTTATGATTATTAAAGTATATACGTTATAAATTTATCAGTTTCAAGTAGTAAAGATTAGAAATGGTGCTAGCTGTGTCATTAGTTTCTTTATTTGTATAAATCCGCAATTGAATTAATGTCGTGCTAAAGACACCAAAGCTGTATCAATTTACGTTTTTATAAGTTTAGTTTTGTTTGATCTGTATACCTATCGGAATTTTGGAACGCGCATTTAGTCTTCTATGTTCTATATGTTCTGTATCTTCAGGCAAGTAGGCATCAAGAGTGTATTACCATTTGAGTGGATGTCGCGACGTATGAAAATCCAACAGATTGCGTCAGGACTTCAGACCAACCTTATTGTGTTCGGGTTTATACATAAGGTAGAGAGGCGATTCCAGAGTCCAAACTAATGTTGTGGTTACGGCCCAACTAAATGAGTACTTTCTTCGCACAATGGATGGTTGAAATTTTAGTACACTGGTTCCTCTTATTTCTTCTATTTTGTACTATTATACTATTATATTCATTCTACATGTGCATTGCCACAGTGAATAAAACCTGCATTTAAATCACACATCGCATGCGTCTGTCATTAAATACCTGCTTAAATATACTACTGGAGTTACACATGCAAATTTATAATCCGTTAATGGAGCCAGTTCGTTTATCCCGACCCTGGCACCAGCTAAAGCCATAACGGTACACCACATGCTCGTGATTGATGGTGTTTGTGATGCTACTAAAATCAGGGATAGTCTCTTCGTCCATATATGTGAGCTTTGTACAATAAATATACTTATATGGCATTAAGAGGCTTAATGGTCTTTGATGAAAGACAAAGACACTGGCCGTAAAATTAACATGGACGAAAGGATTTTTAGATGTTAATTGATGTACTAATTTTTAAAGCTATAAATTCTGCGGCTTCTCTTTGTCATCTTCGATTTGAAAATTAATAACTGTTACTAATCTCGTTAAAATTAAGAAACGGCCCTACAGATTGGATTGTTTCACAATCTCATACAAACTTATCGGTGTAGATTAATTTGATATTTTTTACCTAAATTATCTCAGTAAACTCACTCAATAAGATTAAAATAATAAACTATCTATCTGTCGAAATAACAAGCTTCATAAAACTTTCATTCTTATTTACTTTGCGAAATTTTGGTGAATTCCCAATTTATTCCGCCAATTAATTTAAAGTATCCGTAATAAAGTGATTACCTGGTAATTGGTCTTACAAATGTCATGCTGCATCGGTCATTGCGTTGAAGCGTGCACGAGCTGTCCACCCCTCCAAGTTCTGCTTTCTACACGCGTGGTTTCACTGACACTGCCGTAGGTTTCATTGTATTGATATCAGTGGCAAATGTTCTATTCAACTTGAGTAGTATACTACATGGAATATACGATAGATCATGTTAGGCATGTTAAAGAATTTTTTAGGAGAGGAGAAGTTTAAGCTTGTTTTTCTAACATTTTAAGATTTGTATGGATTTTCGACACTGGTTGGTCCATGATTTTCATAAAGTGACGGTTTTATTAATCGGAAATTACATCATGGAAATTTTCGAATTTTTCCTCAAGATAATTTTGTAATAGGATACCTTTATGTAAAACAGAGTTTTCGCCTCTTGTTGCTACACAGTATTACATACGGTTTTTCGCAAATACTTACCGGCCATCACATGTGCGTTACGTACTATTTTACGTAATAGTTGAATTACGACGTGTTAAGCGTTTCGATGATTAAGTTTAGAGGCGAGTTCAATGTACTGCGATCATTAGGTGTGTTACCAATACAGGTATTTTTAGATTTAACAAATTCATTATAAAGATTTTAACGAAAAGTAAAACACTTGTCTTTTAACTTGTAATTTGTCGTCACTACAATGTTGAAACAATTGAACGCGATTTTGGTTCTAATTATAATTAAATATAGCATTAGCCTTAGGTTTGTCAAATTAAGAATTGTAAACCGTAACGGTTAAGAAGGAATTTAGATAAACAATAGTTGAAGCAAATTTCTATAGGATTATATATCTTTACAGGACAACCTGGTGTTCGTTAGATAAGTCTATAAATTGTGCGGTGCCTACAATAGGATTCCTGGGGTGTTTCCCGCGCGCCACTGCTTTAAGTCTCCTGTAGGCTTTCTTTACCGCATGACTCATATCTGATTCAGAATATAGATGATCTAACTAACGCTCAGGTATTACACCAACGATAGCACGATTTGAATGGAATTCATTGTAAGTTGTATCTATGATCGGTTTCGTAAAAGCTTGCCTATCGCTGAAATCGCATCTCAGTGATATTTGCATACTTATATCAGTATTTATATTTTGATTTCTTTGACCGTATGTCTATTTTTCTATATATTCTCGATATGTAACGGCTAGAATCATCTGCATTTAGACAAAAATATGTTTACTGTTATATTACTTTTTTTAATGCGTTTCTAAAGGACAAATATTATCTAGTGCACGTCTTCAGAGTGGAATTGATTGTTTCGTACATTCCCCATAGATAAAAGCGTGAATGTCTTAGCTCGAAGGTCTCTCAAACAGGTTGGGGAACCGTGAGTCACGTCATGAGACAGCGTTGCTGTCATATTGCTCTTTTGTAATTTTGCATTGTATAGAACAGTTAAGTTATTCCAACAGCTCGATTTCGAATCTTGAGCAATTTGTTCGAAAGAATTTTTGATTTTCCTCCAGGCAATATGGCTGTTTTTGATTTGGACTAATGGCATGTGCGCAAACAAAAAAATGACCATATGTTTGATCTTGTTTTTCGACTAACAAAGGAGCAAAAAATGATTTCGGATCTCTCCAAATCACACATTTTTTGTGCTCTTAGCGGCAACCTTAAAGTCCTTTAGTTATTTAACCTCACAGTAAGAGTACACCACAAAATTATACACACAAGTGATCGCAAATACTAAAATCGCGTTTGTCTAATACTCAACGCAATGTAAGAGTTTACATTAGTTATGATTCGAAGGTAAGTAAGGTCCATATTAAGTTCGCTTTAAAATTCCTCTTCGCAGTTTTTTTTACGCTGAAAGCTTTTTTAGCAACACCGATGCGTAGGCGTTGTATACGTCAATGACCTGTAAGGCTTGCGGATCCGCATTCAGCAGGTACTGCAATTGTTCAGTTATATTTTAGTATCTAACTGACTTCAAGTATAGTTAGCTCGTCAAATAAACAAGCAGTACGTAACTCTTGTGCTACCGTAATAATGACTCAGTAGTTTTACAGATAAGATCAAGTCTTCAGCAAACGAACAGATTTAGGTGAAGGATCATATCGCAGTCTTAATCCCTCGCAACTATCTAGGTTACAATTTGAGCAGAATGCTATCCCTCGGAAGGCTTGTCATTTACAACTAGTTCCGTGACCTCGCTCACACATTCCCGCGCCTGCACCTAACTGTACTTTCCCGTTGACTTAATGCCGACTTTGGTCAAAACTTGATATTAGGCAAGTGCACATGATAACACTTGGATGGCAATCGCTTGCCATTTGTTTAAAAATATGTTCTGGTATATTCCACCAAGAGCAATCCGTCAGACGACGTCGCAGCCGCTTGAAGTTGAAGCCTCGAAGCTGTGGCTCTGGTCTCGCGTGCCGCACATACCTCTAGATTCCGAGTGCGCCCGAGGCCGGCCGAGGCGGCCCGACAGTGCTGCCTGTCAGAGCCTCCCGTGGCCGACTTCACACCGGAGTATGCGCGAGCGCGGCGAGAACGTCTCGTCTGTTTGTGCTCGCTATCTGTCAACAAACTTCGTCGAAAATAACTGGCGTTGCAACTTTCCAGTGATCCTTTCCAATATTGACTGGTTTATTGTGTGCTATGAAGTTATTATGAACAAAACTTTGGTTTTAAATTGACTGTGTGAGAACCGTGTTATTTTTTGTTTGGATCGCGTGCTACGCTCTCTATGAACTGGTAGCTGAGGACGCGTGTGAGTGACTGTTTCGTCCATCTACGAGGAAACCCTTGATGAAACAAGTGTACTTGATTAACTTAAAGGATTAGTGATGTCTTATCAATCATGGTAAATAAATATTTAAGTGTGTTAAATACCTTGAAACCTGCGCTCGGTGATTCTCAGTGGCCTCGATTTTCAAAATTCTCCTTCTACGTGTTCCGTTACTCGTGTTTAGTATTTAAATCATATTCGACTTGTTCTGTTTCTTAATTACCTTTCTAGGTACTGAACTTATCTAATTAAGATGATCCACGACACGCGAACGACCGTTCATAGGTTACATCTATATTCAAGTCAACTACCTTCGAATACATTTTGTGTTTTGTGCATTTCATTACTATTCAATTGTGACTTAATAATAAGCAAAAAATAAATTTGTACAAGTGGCGACGATTTCACTGTATTTCATTACGTTGATAAGATTGCTACAGTTAAAAACATTGTAAAAGCGATGTACGAAATTATCGCAGAAGTAGTTCACGACACTGATTTCATGAAATCAATTATTTGCGTTAACAAACAAACTGCAGCGGTTCCAATGAATGCTAATATTACAAAATATGAAGAAACATAGAAAATACATATTGAAATTAACTAACAAGAAAAACATACGAACGTTTTGATTTCAAACAATAATCGGCTCTTTTGTAAGATAATGTTCATAGTTAATTTTACTACAACGTATCTTCTTCAAAGGTACTTTAGATATTAATAGATAAACAGCATCATCAGTAGTATAATTTAGTCAGCTATATCAGACAGGTTTGGACCCGTCAACGGTCAAAACGAAAAAAATAAAAGCTCTCCAACGGAAATGTTTGCCGTCATCGCATAAGTTCATACTTGTATTCAGAACCGGTATGAATAAAATGCTAAGGTTATCGAGCAAATACCGAGTTATGTGGGTAAAGCGAACAAAAAGGCACATCCTCGCCATCAATCCGCGATTTCCATCCATTAAGCTTCGTTTCTGACCACATCTTTCAAAGTCGAGCTGAATGCGTAAAATATTTATCTTGGCTTTCTGATTGCACTATCCAACGAGAGATTCTCACTGAGGATATGCATGATGAAAGCATGTGCATCGATAGTAATATATTTAGAACCAGCCATCGCCTGATTTCTATCCTTGGCGTAAACATCCGCAACATTTGGTGGGGATCGTTTAGCGACCGATTTACTTCAGATAAATAAAGTATCGAATCCTAAAGTTTTCTAACATAAGTTTTGCCTCCATAGAGTCCCTTTCGTCACTTAGATCTGGTTAATAGAATGACGCATCGCTTTGTTATTTCATTATCTCCAAACATTGCAAACATTGTTAAATATTAGGTATCCTTTGCGCCACTGATTGTTAAATGAAAACTCGGACAGAATTGGCGCATTGTTTTTAAATCTGTGCTACTTTGGTGCAATTCTATTTAGGTCGTGTCTTGCATTGCGGTCTAGTAAAGTAATAGGGTTGAAACAGTAAGGCTTCAGTAACACACGTGTAGGTAGATTTATAAATAACTATTCCTAGTTGACTGTAGGTATGTGATATAGACTTAAACCCGGAAACATAAAACTACAGTATCTACTATCTAGAAGTAGCATTCTAGAACTATCGTTACTATAGAAAACTTTTGAAAGTTCTGTCTTTGCCACAATTGTTCCTTGATATTAAAAATATTGAACAAGTGTGTTAACCTTTATAACGTACTCCTTGAAGCTTTGTGAATATTCAAAATGTTTGACTTATCTTCGCAAACAAGATGTATTCAAAACTGACTCACTTTACAACTACACTGAAAATATGAACAAGACATTAAGTAAACATAGTTTTTACATTCTACGGAATTAACTGATAGAGCATGACCTCGAAATTCGCACCTTTTTACTGAGATAACTGTTATTAAGGACAAAATAAATTGTCTTGATTTTATGTTTGTTTTTAGTATATTTTGATATTGTATTTCTTTTAAAGTGCATATGATATTGCGTGTATAGAACTAGTTCATTTTAATAGAAACATCACCAGTAAAAGTGGGTAATTATCAGTACAAGACATATTATATAAAGCAACACAGCAGCAATTATAATGCAATCAGTCAATTAAATTCTCATCACAAGCCTAGACGTATTGCAAATTAATTTCTCAACTTTCTAAATTAACTTTTGAATGTCTGAAGGGCAAATGTCGAGGTGAAATTTCAGAATAGTATTGAAACAATACAATAGCTCCGATTTGGAAAACGACCACGATATAAAAAACGAAATCAGTTTTTCGACTCATTGAAGTTTGAGATTGAATGAGTGTTTAGTTTTTTGCACTTCGTTTAATACTTGTCATTGACCCACTAGGTTTTCTCTAATTAACACAGAGGTTGATTCGCTGGTGGCCGTTTAAAAAACACAGACAATTAATTTTATGCCTAATTTATCTCGGATCATTATGTGAATGCTTAATAACTTTATTGTTTCATTGTGTTCAACTGTCGATGTTGCGGGAGAAACAAAACAAAAATGTTTTGTTCAAGTGCAATTCATACTAAATGGTTCAAGATGATTTATGAATGGTTAAATATTAGGTATAGAAATGTTAAATGAGAATCATATTACAAACTTAAATGAGTTTAAATAGTTTTCATTTTAAATATTGTTAAAAAAGTTAGATTCTTAGATTAAATTCCTTGCAAAATGACACATGGCCAAAATATTGGAAAACCACAGAAATGAATGGCTCAAATTGCTGTTTTTGCGGTGGTCTAAAAGAATGTCTTTGAAACGGTAATCGTTCATTTTGGTACTCAATCAAAGGAAGATTTGAACTTTTTGTACGAGTTTTACAATTTTTTACTGTTGCTTTAAACGCTACATTAAGACAGCAAAAAATAAGTGACTTTTTATGAACAATTAGTTATTATTTAAGTGTTTCTAATAAAATCATCACAGTAGGAGAGAACAGTCAATGTCCGGTTCGAGTCGTAATTTAGAAAGAATCTAAGTTTTTTCTGGGTAACAAAAAAAAAGAACAAATTAAAATATAGAAATTGAAATAACACGAATTAATTGTCATTTTTTTATTATACAAAAATTATATTCAGACAATAAAAATTTAATAAGACGTACGAAGCTTACTGATGCAAATTTCATCACCAAAAATGGTGTTCATACATTATTAAAATATTAACCTCAAAACATCTAGTAGCGACGAAATGGATTAACGTCGCATGTCAAACCGAAACACATAAGAACAGTTAAAAAACGAATAGAAAGAATTTTTACTGCCGTCCAAAAACGTAACATAAAGTTTTATTATTTACGAAGAGACAACATAATTAACGGCTTCTCCTGACTCGAAATTTAAAGAAATGAAGACAAAAAATAAAGGAATGAGATGAGACAAATCTATTTTTGGCTTCCTAAGAATTTCTGATTAAAAATGTTCTGTTTTGATCGTTAGTAACTTCTATAGAAATTGTTTTAATTGTTTTTATAACTGTTGTCGTTAGATAAAACTATTTCCTGTTCATACTGTTAGGTGTTGTCTTCTAAATTGCAATTAGGGAGATATTTTGTGTGCAATTTTTCACAACACCACTGGCTAAAAACGGTGAAGGAAAACATCGTGAAGAAACCTGCATGTCGGAAAAGGATTCTAAAAATCCTTTGAAGATATGTGAAGTCCCAATCCGCACTGGGCAAGCGTGGTGGACTATGCTTTATCCCTCTTCTGAGGAGACCTGAGCCCAACAGTGGGTAGTAATGGGTTGGTACAGACAGGCAGATATTTTATAACAACTGTCATAATTTAAACCATGACTCTTATGGAAGCCTCATGTTGTTAGATGCATAGATTGTATTCTCATGTATATATTAATTATCCATTAATGACTTTGATAGAGTATAAGCTTTGATAAACGCCAAGGTTTTCTCCCAGTGATAGTAAGTTTCATAGACCTACTTAACAGAAAATAAATTGTAATGCAGAAGCGAAATGTATAAAACAAAAATACCTTTGAAGACGCTGCGCTTTCTTACCTAGTTCAACATTAAACTTTCTTGCCTAAGCTCATGAATGAACCGTTATAAAAGTGTGACGAATGCTTTTATTGTACGTCAGCGTACAAATCATGGGAAGAAATGTTGTTTAGATAATTCCATAATAACTATTGATCGGACCCTTAGTGTCCACTTCACATTAACTACCAGTTTGTGGAGTCCATCGAACGACCGGGTTATAGAGCGTCATGAGAATCATTTAAATAACTCTGTCACGTTGTTGAGTACTGTCTAACGGGCCTTCGCCCTTCATACCATCTTGTGCACTTAATGAAGATGAATCTTTTTCTCGTACGGTAATGTTTGACAGCAAACTACATATTACGCACTGTTTGCACAGTCGAGTTATAAATTGAAAACGCTCTGGTGCTCCCGAAATTCAACCACACTGTGGTCGATAAATTATAGCCTCGTAATATTTGTTAACTGTTCATTGTTATTACATCTGATTTGTATGTTTTAAATCGGTTTCTGAGGTTCTTTTCTGTATTCTATTAGGTAGATGTTATTTTGTGTTCTTTAAAGTGATTTTATATTCATTTTGATAAGTGGTAGTTCGTCTCAAGTAGTCTTTGAGTTCAATGAACAACTACATATGTATAGTTTTTTTTACTTAAAAATGTATAATAAATAACCTATATGTTTACTATTTTGAACTCAATTAAAGGTTAAAAATTCGGTATGTTAATTTACGAATTTGGATAGGTCACGGAAAAGCTTGTTAAATTATAACTTTAACGTGGGAGTGTTCATTGTGGGAGTCGTTATCTTTTACGACTGTTCTCAAAATTATAATAAACACATTATAATAAAATTTATACTTTACATTGCTTTCACTCACGTCTTATCATTAAAGTAAGCGATTCCGTGTTTTAGCGGTTTTGTCGTTGACACAATTTTACTATTTAAAAGTTCATTAGACTCGTCTTAATCAAAACTAGAAACTGATTTATTTGACCGTAAAATATCAACGGTTTGTTTCTTGAAATCTTTTTAGAAATTTCCTGGTTTAACCACGACAGATCTTAAAGATACAAGATACAATCTTACAGTAATATGTGCATCCTAACTAATGAGTAACAAAAATAAAACTAGGCACATATTTAAATACATATATTTATTAAATATAAATGTAAATAGGGATGACGATTGTATTTGTTTTGTTTTCGTTCATAGTTACTTTGAATATAATAGAATAATACCTATAACTACATCAATGAATTGATTGAAAGTGTTTGGTTCCAAAACAAAAAAATATAACGTAAGTAATTTTCTTTAAAATATGTTTGATCAGCTGTGCAAGAAGTCTTGCTTAACTAGATTCTTAAGTTGTAATTATTTTTTTTCATTTATATTAAACTAGTGTTTCAAATTATCCAAGGTTCTACTTATATTGCACAAAATAATTCAATACCTCGTTAATTTTAAATTCGTCGTTAAGTTAATTAACTGCTTTTTGCCTCAGTAAGACTCACAAACTGTATCATAATATAAAAAATAACGTTACCGATTCGAAAAAGTAAAATAGAAGGGAACACTGAATTCCGTGGCTCAGCCGTATCGGGTCGTCGAGACACCGGGAAAAGCGGAGTGGGTTGAAGCGTGACGTCTGCCACCCGATAGCCCATCTCACGACCGACCCACTTACAGACCAAGGTCACCGCCTGACCTCCTAAACTCTGTATCGTTTCTGTAACCTGCACCTGAAAATCGATTATGCAACACTATAAATTACATAATACACTATCTGAACTCGGACGTTGACTTCGTTTCTTCGAATATACAGATTCCAAACACCTGCCACTCGCTTAGACTGACGTGAATCATTACAAAAAACGGACGAGAAAGGATTTAACATTCGGAATGCGCCATCCGTCATCTGTATTATCTTGGACTGCCTCGAAATAGTGATCTTGTTATATTGTCGGCCTGGAAATAATTTATTATAGTAGGTGCAATGAAAATGCTTAGAGCTTGAATTGCTTCGTGAATAATGTTGAAGCATTGAATCGAATGTGATGTTGTGATGTACATGCGACAGATTTGTAGATAGGGCAGCAATCAGAGCGTGTGCGCACCGTATTACGGGCTTTCTGATACGACAACATAACACACTTTCTAATCTACGTCTTTGTCACTGCGCTCGCTATTGGCTAACTTGTCGTTTATACCACACTTTCGCCAATTGTTTTCACGCTATATTAGATTTGTTCACGGTTTTTTGTCTGTAAGACTCAATACGTTATTTTGATGGTTGCATCATAATGGCTGCCAACATGGTCTGCAATAATTTATGATATCTGTATCGAGTTACATTTGAAGAACAGAAGCGATAGTTTTGTCGGTTTCAAAAACGAGTTTCAATACAGTGGTTTTACGGATGACTGGTTTGGATATAATATGGCTTAATCCACAATTGTTCCTGACAGTGTGTGCTCATTTATATACGTGACTGTCAGTAGTGAGAAATAGGAGATGACGAGCTCAGCGGCGATGATCCCAGTGATAAGGTGACATGGATGTGTGTGGTTAAAAATGTCGGGATGAAGAGATGAGCGCGGGACAGGGGAGCAGTGTAGGACCGGTCCGCGTACCGGTTTGTGTCGACGCCAGCTTAGAACTAACCGTTTTATTAGCTGAGCTATGCTCCATATCAACATTCGCCGAAGTGGCACTGCTTCACCCTATGCACTTGCCACAAACATTCTATTCCATAATAACAGAGAAATTGAATTGAACTTGAAAAGAAGTAACGGCCATTTGTGTTTATACGTTTTGAGTTAAACAATATCTGCCCTAGTTCTTTCTCACACAAGGCTCATTAACAATGGCTAAAAGAAGCAAACAATCGTCTTGACACAGGTGTAAAAGTGAAAACGTAACCACATTTCGTTTGCGACTCTGTGAGCTATACCAATTGTTTACTGCATCTTTATAATATAATTTTGTACTAAATATAGTTTTCAATTTTCTATCAGCTGCTTAAATTTTTTAACACATTTGTGCTTACATAAATCATGACAAACGAAGCACAAACTGACGATAATTAACATGTAAATTTGGAGTAATGTATGCTGAAGTTGTTACAATATTTCAACCATTATGAATTGCGTCTTTTAAAACAATGTAATATTAGACGAACGTTGTCGTTGATTAAACTACAAGGAAATGTGGCGATTGTGTGATTTCTTAACACACGACATGAATAATAGCAATCTACTCAGTGTTTCTATTTCGGATTCAGCCTTGTGTGCTTTTATTTCGCTAGAAAGATGGCAGGATGCCACCGGACTATTTGCATTCACAAAACTTAGTACGCAACAGTGAGGCATTATGATGTGACTAAATCGTGTCGTGAGATTCAAAACCACACTTTTAATTGTAGTAGTAATTCGGTAAGTAGGTTAGTGAACTACACTGCGATAATCAACTCTTTTTCGTAACCTATTGTTTTTGTTTTGCTTTAAATTATTCGTATTGAATTCATAAAAGTTAAATTGAGATTTTATAATTACGGTCGTACGCGAATGTGAACTCGCATTGCCACTTCCGTCCGTCACGGTACGCACGTTGTATGAATGAATTTCAAACAAAAACGATTTCGTGTTCCCCGATGACAATATCATGATCGGTCAACGATCTAAATCTACAACACATAATAATGAAGGTACAGTGACGGTTGAAAATCAGAGGCACTGAGAATCATCTCGTTTCGTTGAGCATTACGGTCAACAAACCTTTTTGCTTTATAGGGGTTTGAAGAAACGAAATAAATCGACCGACCACTCGATATGGATTTGTGTGAGGGTGGGTTGAGGGCTTCTTTGTACTGCGGCGGGACACTGGTGTGATGTTCGAATCATTGGTATCGCGGCTGACGTCGCCGCCGGTGTCGAGGCGCCGGCACACGGTGCACGCCGCGAGGGAAGTCTGCAGCGAGCCGGAGGAAGATGCAGCCCCGGTACAACGCCGGTCTAGGAACGCGAAACACTTACTCGATAAAAGGCGAAAGGCGCGTCTCTCGTGCGCTGACCTCACCGCCGTTGCAGCCAACGCGGAGCCCGAACGAACTTCGCGCATGGACGCACTGAAAGCTTTCTTGCCATTACGACAGTCAAAATCGCTAGGTCGTTTAGATGGACTTAAAGAGGTAAGCTTTTTAAATATTCATTATTTTCGTGTATGTTGATGACAGCTCAAGTAAATTGCCTTAAAAAGTGTAATATAGATGTTATGGTAATGAACAGAATGGTTACGACACCTTCAAAGTAGTGGCCTTCGCGTCGCTCCCATGCGCGTGCGCTGGCCTCGTACACCTGTTGCTCTCCTCCCGCGCCGCCCGCGTTGCACAATCAATAACACCAAGCATTATGACTTGACCATCTTGTAAATACCACGAAATTACCTGCTGTGAAACGACGACGCGCCCAACTCTTTATGCATCAAATTGCGAAATCCTGAGTGACGTCTCAGGGCGTTCCTATGAACTATGACATCACACTAACCCGTCCGACTTGTTTCTGTTAAGACAATACAAAAGGTACAAGGGATTCGACATTTTGACGGTACGGTACGATGTTATGACTCGACAAATATTTGACGTGAATCATAATGCAATACACAGAGTGCATCGTTTGAAACAATAAGTTCTTACTTATAACATAGATACCTCTCCACTCATTGTTTAAAGCTCAGCATACTGTAAATGAACATAAAGTAAGCAAGTTTTGCAATTATTTACGTTTTTATTAATAAAATAAATTTCTAAGGATTGAGCAGTTGTTTTTTATTCTTAAATTAGATTGTTAATTATCTTTGTTTTTTTCCTTTCAAACAAAACTCTACTTACTAGCTTTTTATTCCTTTTATTCGTGTGCTCAATCTGTTGCTTTAATCCAACACTCGTTACGGAAAATAACATTCATAGATTCCGTTACAAAGATGTTCGGTACATACAAATAAATACTTACTTACGAGTCAAACTGCTTTAGTAAAATAAAAATAATTTACAAACCTTCACATATTAATTTTTAATATTTTAAAACTTGATCTGTACTTCCTTCGCAAAGTTTTGAGGTTGCTAGCTCATGGCCTACTAATACACAAAACGGGGACAACAAATAATAATAAAATCAATGAACGGACCATGTTCGACACCTCTGAATGGAAAACTAATCAGGGTAACATTGTCTGTGCAGACTATACAGCTTTCGGTCTGATAAATGTCTATTCAAATGTTCTAGACAAATATTGAGGTTTCCTTATGCTATAAGAATAGCGAAACTTTTTAAGGTCTATAAATTGCTTAGCTTGATTAATTTCATTGTCATTAAGAAGATCTTTGTTTTAGTCGAACCTAATTTATCATGCACAGTTTTAATAATGTTTGTTTTTCTATTGCTTTTGCACAATCTCTTTTACCGGGTATCTATTTAAACTTATTTGCTGTATAAAAATCAATTCAGCGTTATCCCACTTTCTATAATCTGGACAATCATAATTTACTTGTTTTAATTAAGCTATAGGTATTATAAACGTGAGGTCATCTGAAAAACCTCGAAACACTAGTAAATAATATAATAGTCATTATTATTTAACGACTTTCAGTCTAAAATATCTCTTGTTGATTTTCAAATCACGACTATTTTAACGATCAAATAATATAGTGTCTGAAAATTGTTATTGTATAAAACTGCGCTGATCATAAAATTTAGTGAACGGTATTTGTATAGTTTGTTATACAAGTTTCTTTTGAAGTTTTATAACGAAGATGTATTTTAGCGGATGATGTACCGGTAGTATTTTGAAGGCGTATCCTTATTACTTTGAAGACAAACAGTTCGTCCGAATAATTCATTTATATTTTCGTAGGAAGTAGTTGCAAGAGAAATGAGTTTTAGTAGTTACTAGTGAAGCTGACGAACTTAAATATACAGCTTTTAACTCCATTTAAACATGCACCATTCGTGAGAAATACACCAGAATATCCGCATTGTTTGGTACACTTCAAAGTTATTTTGCACTAAGTATTAATTACCATAACATATACACACAAAGCAATACCTGTATAATTATTGATATATCTATACATATAATAAAATGATAGAAAAGTCAACATTTCAAAATACACTCTTCCAAGTCTAGCAACCGTTGCACATAAAGTCACCGCGATGCAGAATCAACACATTTAGTATGGTACAAAATTCAGCTTTGTCCGGGGTAAACTAGAAAACTACTGCACGGATTTACTTCATATTTGGCAAGAATATTGCTTAAAAGTCGGGTCAACACATAGGCTATATATTATAGTGCTATCATTTCCGAGGAACGGGATATAAATATAATAAATTTCATTCAAAAATTTTAGAGCACCGACATCTATCGGCGTTTAAGTCAAATTTCATGTGGAAGCATTTTTTTATTAGTACAAGAGCTAGCAACGTCGGGAAAACAAACATTTCAGTAAAGCCAGTTTTTATTTTTATATATACTATCTCTCATACTCTTTCACTTTTATATCAGTTGGCAAATTAATTTTAGGTTTTTAAGTGCTTAAAAGATTCATAAAAAAAAATCATTCAGAGTTAGCGTCTGGCACAGAAAAACAACAAAAAATATCTGGCAATAATAAATTCATGCAGCAAAAAAAAACAATTTAAAAACAATTTAAAGAAATATCTTAAAAAAAAAATCGGTTTTTTAACCAGACCTTACCACTACCGGCTGGAGACTACTACTAGACAGTCCGTATCGGTAAATACTCCGTCAAAAACGTTGCTAGCTCTTATACCATAATTTAAATTTGATTGTGTCATTTTTGGCACTGTCAATGGTTATTTTTTTAATTGTCATAGATACAAAGAGTTCTGTTCCTTCTTAAAAAATGTGTATTTAATTCGTTTCAGAGATTAGCAAGATCTATACATATAAATAAATTTCATTAAGCAATTTTAGAGCAACGACATCTATTGGCCTTCAAGTCGAATTACATATGGAAGCATTTTTTTGTTGATATAAATAATTTAAATTTGATTATGTCATTGTGGGACAATGTTTCCTATTTGCTAACTAGATGGCGTTGGCGTATAAATTTTAATTATTCTGAATCGCGCTATCATTTCGTACACCAAATGTCAAAACTGAGATTACCTGCTTTGCTATAAGTCATCGTGTGGTTAGTCAAATTGAACTCTTTAGCTATCATTTTATTATTATTTAGTTTCGACTTAAAATACTTAAAATGCCTGGATAACGATCTAATTTATCCCAATGTTCAAACGATATTCGAAGGAAAAGGTTAGCTAGATGTCTAGAAACCGCCGTTGAGCATGAAGCTAGGTTGGCTAATGGCTACTCTTTAAGAACACATTGCGGAAACTCAGTCGATCGAATATCTTGAAGAGCAGGATAGTCAGTTAAGGAGAGATCACTCTCAGCCTGCTCTTTCACGGTCGTTGGAGACTGATGAGCAGCTTGAAGAGCGTAGTACAGCTGCTCAGTAAAGTTATCAGAACGTACGTGACGATACTTCTGCTCATGTATCGCAAGACCGGGACAGAATGCAGGAGTTGCAAGAGCAACCATGGCTAAATAAAGAGGGAAGTGGATTCATATACAATGTTGCGATTAACTACGCCGCACACGGAGATATTAGCAATCTTAGAAGAAGCGCCCTTTGTCGAGCCCGCAAATGGAGAGGGGAGCCCAATGGGATGTGTTGTGCATCTGGTAAGGTACGCTTGGAGTCTATGCAAGACTCACCAGAACTGTTGAAACTCTTACTAAGCGGCGAACATCCGGGTCCAGCCATTTTTTTAAAAACATTCGAGCCTATAATAGCGCCTTCCAGATGACTTCGTTTGGTGCAAATCAAATCGTTGAAACAGGGTTCATGCTGACATTCAAGATCCAGGGACAAGTTTACCATCAAATTGGTTCGCTGCTACCTACAGATATTTCAAAATTTTTGCAAATGTTTTTTATGAGTGATTTTGAAGAACAAGCAAACCTACGAAGTAGATTCATCCCCCATATTAGACTCAAGAATTCTCCGATGTCCTTCTAAGTCTTGGTGAAGGTACTCTACCAGAAGTGAGAGGTGGACAAGTGTTGCTTCCAATGTCTCTCGGTAGAGTTGTATCCAGCTTAGAAGAACTCATTCGCTGTGTGTACAACGACATCAGTCGTATATCACACCAGCAGAATTCTTGGGTGTGTGAGCGAGCCATTTTGACACCCTAAAATGACCAAGCTGCAGCAATTAACGAATTCTCTCAGAAATTGAGGGAAATGAACTGTCGTCGAGCAAAATGATGCTACACATTATCCTGTAGAATTTTTGAACTCTCTGTCAGCAAGTGGTTTTCCAGCGCATACTGTCAAGCTGAAGGTCAGTGTCCCGATTATGCTTCTTCGGAACCTATCTCCTCCGAAGTTGTGTAACGGGACCCGCCTTAAAGTCATCTTGCTCCACAAACACACAATTGAGGCGGAAATTCTTACGGGTTCTGTCGTCGGCGACGCAGTATTTATATCACTCATTCCTCTCATACCATGAGGTATGTTCCTGAACTTTCCGTTCCAGTTCAAGCGCGTACAGTTCCCCGTGAGTGTTTGCTTCGCGATGACTATCAATAAGTCGCTGGGGCAGACACTGGGGACAGCGGGTGTCGACCTCAGGACGGGCTGCTTCTCACACGGGCACCGGTACGTCTCTTTATATTTTGGCTGCGGAGAGCCAAACCACTATTGTGGTTCATTGAGAAGTTCTATAAGCATGTTTGTTTACGCTATCTTCTAATCTTATCTTATATTTGTCTTAATTTGATTATTTTCTACATCTGCTTTAGTCACAACTTTTGCCTTAATTCAGCAAAATCACCTTAAAGTCGAAGCGGGTCTAAATTAGCACTTTTTGCACTTCAATTTTACAAAAAAACAGTTTATTCTGTTACTCTGCTTAGTGTAGATATGAAAGGTAAAGAAGAAAACCAGTAAAATTAATGTTAGTTTAAAAGATACAATTGTTGGTATATTATTATGGCGCTGTACATAGCATTCACGCAGACAACGTCGCGGGCAATAGCTAGTCTGTATAATAAAATCGCGATAATTATAACGTTTTTCAATGTTAGAGCTGTCAAGTTGCGAGGACAAGGCTGTTAGTAAAGTTCAGGCTAAGATGCGAATGTACTATGTTACGACATTTGGGCCTTCCGATAGTCCGCAGATAGTGCAAGAATGCGAGATAGGCAGGTAGCAGGTCTCCACAGCCTTGCTTTTGAAAGGACTATTCATAATGTTCTAATATTTTTAATCGGTTTTGTTTTGCAATCTTTGAATACCTTTTATCAAACTACATCAGATTTTAAAGCCGTATTCAAAACTTAATTTTAAATAATAAAGTGATATTATTATTTATTAATTTAAAACTGAGGATTTTAGATGGATAATTTATTTTTATGTTCTATTGTGTCAAGTCTCTCAATTGTAATTCCGTAAAATCGTAGGTTTAAACATGCAGTGTGTCACACTCTGTGATTTCAAATCAAGTAGTTAGTCTACGAATATTATAAAAGTAACCAAAAATCTAATGACTTTCTAATCAATTGACTTACTCAATCGTAAGTAACTTTACGGTACGAATTAAAAGGCCGGTTTTCTAAGTAAATCTCTGAGAGTGTGCTGTTTGCTCTCTTCATTCACATACAAACACTACGTCCTAACACGCATCTGTCTTTCTTTGTACGTTTCTCAATAGACTTTTTTGATTTGTTATACTCGGAACATCTGCCTTGAGATCTCGTAAATTCTTGAGATAAATTTGTTTTGCGAATCGTAGCGAATTACATTCATCACGAAACAGGTAATAAAGTTTGATATTATTAGAAGTTTTAGCGACCGGAATTGTTGGCAGGTAAGGTCATGGGTAATGGTAACCGTCGCTCATAGACATCAACAACGCCTTGAACATAATAAATGTTAGTTTGTAGTTTGAGAATGTTCAAACGCAACATTAAGAATTAAGTTACGCTTATTTTTTATTAACTTCGGGAAGTCGATTCTGAGACTGTTTTTGTATCAGGGGATTGCAGTAGGTACTGATTAGTGTAATTAATCTATATAGTATATTTATTTCAAGTTTAATTTAATAAAATATAATAATAATTATAAATTAAAAGTAATTTTATTGTTAATAGTAAAATAGTCTGCTGTAGAAGCAAATTTAATATGCAATTTAAAACATAGTGCAAAATGACATCAAAATTTATTTAGAATCACAGCACAGCATAAAAACGTTTACGTAACTGTAATACTAACGTTACATTAGCTTCGGATTACAAAAATAAGTCAGCGTTATTTCAGCTTGTGTAAAAACAAATTCGATTTGTGACGGGAGTAGCAGTTTTTACAAGTGGTGATGTCAGGTTGTTGGTAGGTGACCCCGTTTCCGACAGCTCTTAACCTTTTGATCAATTAAATAATCGTAACACTCATTGACTCGGAAAGGAAGGATAGGTCATCTACGGTTCGTTCTAATAAATCGTTTTTGCCACGCACTATTCACGGATTTTTAATGAACTTCCTTAAAGGTTTTATGCCTTTGTTATAATTATTTGCAATGCAAAACAACTTTTACGTGAACAACAAATCTGCAAATGGGTATTGACGGAAGAATATGGTAAACTGGCCACTGCATTGCTTATTGTGTAACAGAATTTCATGAGCCATGGCAATCTTTACCATTACATGATCGGTAAAAACTCAAAGCAATAAAAAAGCTTAACAATAACTTTAAAGTAGATGTTGAACAACAAAAGGATGTTTTATTAATATTTTCGTTATAAGTGTTTTCTGTTTGACTTGTTTTTTGTTGAGTCGCAAAACACAATTGATTTAATAGAATATTATTTTTTTACGGCTGTCACGACTTATCCATGAACACGTTATATGTTTTGTAAGATATTATTATAAAAAATATAGACATTTGTTTATAAATTTATTTATTTACTTATTTATTAAACTTTATGCACATAAATGGTACAATGGCGGACTTAATGCCTAATAATAAATTATTATTGATTATTTGTTAGTGGCTGTGGTAAACCACTCGCAATAGTTTGAAGAACACAAATAGCTTGTACCTATATTGAGCTTCAGTTTCTTATAAATTGCCATTACAACAAAAATTGATAGTATTTTAATAATATTATAATGTATGAAGTCAAGAAAACTCGATTCGATGAAAGTTTTACGAACATGATAACTGAAAAAATCTTATTGATTATATCTAGATGTTTACCTTAATTTATTGAAAAATAAGTAAGCCCTGCAAGATTCCTTAATTTCCTCAATCCAATTAGTGTTTATTATGATTGATGTAGCCCAATAAAACACCGACTACTATAAATTAAAGATGTACGAACACGCACCCAAATAAAGTAATACTTTAACCGAAATTGATGTCATTAAAAAGCATTCAAGAGAATTGTAAAACCGAGATCTTACTACCGAGTACTTCTGTACGTATGTGTATTGTTCTTGGGATGTCAGGCGATCATTAGGGACTTCCACACGTACAATTTTAACTGTCAAAAGCATCATTACATACCTAAATGGAAACAAGAAAAGGTACCTCCTAATTGTCAGAACTACTATTTTATTCAAAAATATAGTCCAGTAACGGGTAATATTATTACCATTTGTACTAGTGTTGAAAAGTATGTACTTTTATAATTAATAGGATGTCTCTGATTACCTACTTTGTGAACTCATATCACCTTAATAGGAAGATTCTACTGGTTAATCTGACTCTGCTGCAATTAAACTCTTTTAAAAATGACCATTTCAATCTCAGATCTATCACTTCATACCCATGTAACTTGTAACTATATTATGAGTTTGTAGTCTTACTTCGTAGAACAATTTCTGAAAGATCATTCATTTCATAGAGACTTTCGGAATTGACTGCATAGTGCATTGTAAATCGTCTGTTATTTCAGAATCTGATTGAGAAATGCGTGATATTTTCCACGTTCCAATATCCACGTGTAAATCCATCCACTGTTCGGATGCAGGTTCAAACAAATTCAAAGAATTGCCACAAAATAATAACATATATAGAAGTTAAGCTCTTGTACGTAAATATTGTACTTTTTGTATTGATATTGGTATTAGCACTGTCGTTATTTTATATAGATTCCGAAATCTGACCTATGAGAAAGGTCTGTGGGTCCGCGTGGAAATTTTGCTTGATGATTGACTTCTGTATTCAATAGGTATTCTATAGAATTGCCTCATCCCCGACCGTGTTTTGTTTATGTTTGTTTTATCTTATTGTTATCTTGTAACTTTATTTCTTAACATTGCGTGCCAATAATGTACCACGGCCGATGTTAGATTTACGGTCAAGCCCTCTTTGTTCAAGAACTGGTTTTGTATATATTGCGACTGCCAAATATTTGAGATTGGAACATTCCTTATTTGGTTGATGTATTTCCAAAATTGAAGGAACCTTTATGGTGCGGTCTGAGGACAGGACCGTATCGTTTACGACTTTGCCGCATTTATAAAAGAGATAAATGAGAACGTATATCTTTGCAAGTACTAAAAAATACTTTATGATTTTTTACTGGTCTTGGAATTGTGATTGATATTGAAACCAAGGTAAATCCTTTTCAATAAGGTAATTGCTAGTAATCACTCCGATACACACATATTTTACATCACTGAGATAAATAAGGTAAGATGCCAGATCGAGCAAATCCATAGAGGAAATCGTGAAGAACAACTAGAATCAGAAAGAGATAGAAATACAAATAAAAGATATCCATAACACTCTACTAAGAAAACTATTAAAATCTCGTTTCAATTAAAATCAAGGTCGCTAACTCTCGGGCATCCAACAAGTTAACGATTAATTTAAGTTCAAATCTTAGAAATTTCTAGAATATAGAATCAATTTGAACCTAACATTGTTATCTTTAGGTTATGATAATAAATCAGAATACCATCAATGGTAATTATTATTGTATGTAGCTTATTGATAGTGACTTAAATGAACACAATACAAATTATCTGCTGGGTAATACCTATTTCTGCTCTGAGTCATCCTCATTTTAATTAAAAGCGTAGGTAAAAACTGTAACTCATAAACTACGTATCGTTCGTCTACGTATCTAAAACAAAAACATATAGATACAGCTTCGGAAGATAATTGTACAAACCAACTTAAAAATAAAACGGTCGAAACAATCCTACAATTCTTGTCTTATCCACTTATTTCATCCTAAAATTCTATTTCAGTGCAGGTAGAATGAGTATTAATGGTTTGTCAGTGTAATAAAAATGTAGATATATGATCGTACACTTGTCAACGATCTACAAAGCGGTCCACCTTGGTAATCAGGTGAAGGAATTCACAAACTGTTGCACTGCCACGGTGAATTTTATATGTAACCTCGAAATTTAGATAAAATAATTGATTAATTATTTGTGTCAACATTTATGCATTTTTATTGTTGATTTTAGCTTGTGAAAGGTTATGTCTGGGTGGTTATTGGGTTAAATTATGTTAAATCTCTAAGTACAACCCTTTGCGTATTACTAAAAAGTTAAAAAGGAAACATTAATTTTCTTATTCTCATTTATACGTTTCTTATCACCTGCTGTGCGCCATTTTGTCATGTGCGAAACATGAAAATAATTGCATTTTCCATTTATGACTTATATTAGTTTTTTTTTTATTTCTAGTAGAATGCGCAGATAAAAATACAATTGCTATTAGACCTGTCATAATAATTTATGTAGCACAATAAAATATACCTTTGGTCTTTAAGTGGACAATCAATTTAAGGACGTAAGCCTTAGCGGGCAACTCGTCGCCTCACCCTGCACAGACCCGTACCCTTGGACTCAGTGTGAACGATAGATATTAGTGTGGTTCGATTTCCACATATCCCAAACCCCAAATATAGTGGAAGTCCTGTGATTTCGTCTTGCCCAAAAAGAGTATAGAAACATTTTGGCTTTTTTATTTGCACACTCGTGTCATTAAATAAGCTATGATACAGAAAATCGCATTGTATTTATCTAAATTTTCCGAGCACGAAACCGAGGTTATTCACACGATGTATGCTCGTGCGTGTTACGATACGCACTGTGTACATAGTTCTTAACGTGGTTCGTGTTAGCGCTAAACATTTCCTATTTAGCATACGTAACGTCTACGCGACAAACAACCGTTCAGCTTTTGTGTAGTAAACTTCTCTTTTAGCAATCAAATATGTTTTTTTTCAGTAGGTTTAGTGCTTGTTTACGTACTTTGACGTTTATCGTATCTATATTACGATTACCAACATTATTAAACCTTAAACCTTACTGTCAAATAACCATGTTTAATATTATTATTTTAAACTAAACATAATCTAAAAGCTCGACGAAGCGTAAAACGTAGTGATTCGTGACGTCACTGTGGAGGTCTTAGATATAAAACATTAGAACGCATCTGAAAATCCTATATTTAACTCATCCAATATATGACATCTTCTCTTATTATGGAGAACGGGAAGTGGTCTTCAAAACTTATTATTACGTAAGTCCTTCAACAAATCTATAACAGTAAAAGGGAACGTTTAGTAAAAATTACAAGTGTTATGTGATTTAGAATGTGTAGCAGTGACATGACTTAATGATAGAACGTCGTGCATTTCAGAGAGAGGAATCATTACCACATAATTTCACCTTTCCATTACAAAATCGCAACGGAATTGACGCTTGAGAAAGGGTCGACCGTCCATTATATCCATTTATATCTTAATTAAATAATAGTTATGAAACGTCACGTGTTCGACAGTATTTCATAATGCTTGTCAAGAGAGCTGGACAGCATCGACGTAACTTCTCTACAAAGTATAATTATTGGTAAAGGTGTACAGTATTGAGTATGGTATAACTGTAATATGTATACTTGTATTTGTTACGTTTCTTTTTGAGAACGGTTTTCAATTTAGCTATAAAATATGATCAGGTATTGGCATTCAAATTATATTTTCAAGCTAAAACTAAAATAATACAAAGTAAAGAGCTTTTAGCTGTGGAAGCTAGTACAAGCGCAGATTATCGCGAGCAAAAGCTATTGTTTTTGTTACAAATATCCAATCAGTTTAATATTATATTTGGTACACATTTCCTACTTTAAATGCCAGTTCTAGAATGGTATTCAACTTGGTATTAAATGAATAGTTTACGATGTCAAACTCCAAGGTTCCTTTTCATTCAAATCACAACGATTGCAAAGTAGTCGTAAGTTTTCACAGATCTATGAATGAATGACGCAACCGCAAAATATATTACCAGGCTCGTTCGCTAAAGTATCAAATACTTCTCACATAATTGGAACGAGTGTCGAACACATTTAAAATCACTTCTTTCATTTTCAATACCTGTCTCCACAGTTATCTACTTTTTCTAGAATTGGAATGTTTTAAGTCTGTTCGTAAATAAAGACCTTGATAAATTGTGAGCATTTACTTGCTTTATTAATTAACTAGTTGACCTGCACCATAAATGTTTTGTCAGTGTTTTATTTGGTTCAGTAGATTCAAAAAATTCCCCTACAATGTCACAAACGTCACGAGATTACCTCTTTAAAATATTCTAGTATCTATTTATTTAGTAGCACTATGTTAAACTTCACTGAAGTAACAACATTAAAGCTATAAAATTCCTTATATTTAATTAACGGAAAGTTCCTGGATGAGGCTCTGTACGCAACATGTACTAACGAAGAGGACCAGTGAACCACCAGTTTCATACCAGTTTGATTTGCATTCGATTGTAGATTCTGAGCGGTTTCTCCCGCTGGGACTGACTCATGCAAACCGTCGTTTTTATCCGTCACATATATTATTAAAACGACTTTGGACTTTATTAAATTCTGTTTTCTGAGAACGAAGTAACTTTCCTGTAGAGTTTTGATCCTTTTTTAATGCTCATAGTGTTAAATTCTATGAGATATTCTGTGGTTACGTGTTATAGCACAAATAATCTTATTGAATTACGTTGTGTAGTGAAATGTTTGCTAGATCCTTATAATTGGGGACACACGTTACTGGCGTCCGTGGGTGATACCACCTTCCATGAAGGCCTACCCCATACGTTGCCCCCGGTTGGTGCAAAAGCAGTAACGTGAGAGTCGCCGCGGGGTTGGGTGCCTGGGAGTGGTCGCACTGAAGCGATTACTCCCCCCAACATCGCAGTAGAACATGGACGACGAGTCCACCACCGAAGCC
Organism: Trilocha varians; assembly: GCA_030269945.2. Classification (NCBI taxonomy): domain Eukaryota; kingdom Metazoa; phylum Arthropoda; class Insecta; order Lepidoptera; family Bombycidae; genus Trilocha; species Trilocha varians. The sequence continues at coordinate 5,757,078 of AP028257.1, read as the reverse complement.
CGCACAGGGGTAGGCGTCCAGGCCCCTGTGACGGCGAATGCCACTGGCGCAGAACCGGGGCGGGCATCGCGCGCGAGCACACTCGCGAGCGACGACTGCTCCAGGGACTCGGTCGAAAGATTCCGGCGCAAGCGGAAGTCCGCAGCGCGCCGGAGTTCTGAGACGGGGGAGTCCTCATCGGACGACGACGAGAGGTCGCGGAGGCTCGCTCGGCGAGAGGCCGCCAAGGCCACCTCCACTGTCGCGGCGATGCCCGCGCCGACGCGGAAGAAGAAACCGACGGTCACTTCGCCGGCGCGTTCGACCGCGTCCTTCGCCTCGGCTCAGTCGGCTCAGACGACTGACGGGGAGCTCTCAGAGAGCCCCGTCGCCGTTCTTGAGTCGATAAAGCGTAGAGCCGCTACTGCCGTAAGCAGGTACACCCACGCGCGCCCGACCTATGCACAAGCGTGGCGGCGGGTGGCCGACGAGACCAGCAGGATTATGCCTGTCGTCTCGGCGGCCATCAGCCGGGACGCGGAACTCCAGACGGAGCTGGAAAGGTCGAAGGCCGAGGTGGCCTTACTCAGAGAGAGGCTGGCGGCCCTTGAGGCTCAGGGGCCCAAGCCTAAATCTAAACCTGCCGGAACGTCGCCGGCTGCGCGGACAGGCGACGCCAGGGCACCGCGGGCCCAAGGGTCTGACGGTGAAGAGTGGCTGCCTCGGCAGAAGGAGACACGCGGGCCACGGCTCGCATCGCCGCGTACGAGAGAGCGGCAGACCGTCGAGTCCCCGGACGAGACGGCTGCCCGCATCCGGCGAGAGCTGACGGCGGAGTTCGGCAAGCAGATTGCCGAACTCAGGGCTGAACTATCGGCCCTACGCGGTGCAACAACACCGGCGCCGCCGCGTCCCGTCGCTCTCGCCCCACCGGATGTGCGCCCGGGTCCAGGACCGGCCGGTCCGACCCGGACCAACAACAAAAAGAGGAACGGAGGCGGCGGTGCTAAAGCCGCCACGACACCCCCTCCTCCCCGCCCACTTCCTCCAGCCCCATCCAATATGGATGAGGGCTGGACCGAGGTGGTGAAGCGGGGCGCCAAACGGGCCAGGGTCGCTCCGGCCCAATCACAGGCTGTGACAAGGGTAGCGGATAAGGCGACTCCCCACACGGGTAGAGTGCCGTCCGCTGCCCAAAACCAAAACAAGAACGGGACCCCGGCGGTTGCGGCTGCTCCCCAACAGGGTCGAGCGCCCGCCGCCGGCAAACAGAAGAAGGCGAAGAAGGCCAGGAAGAAGCAGCGCGCGCCGAGGCGGGCAGCAGTGGTAGTTACACTGCTGCCGGCCGGCCAGGCGAAGGGGCTGACGTACCCCGACGTCATGGCGAAGGCGCGCGCTGCCGTCGACTTGGCGGAGATAGGGGCGGAGGATGGCCTCCGTATCCGGCACACGGCCAATGGGGCCCGATTGCTGGAGTGTCCCGGGGGTGCCGACAGTGTCGACATCGCGGACCGTCTGGCGTCGGGCCTCCGGGTAGTGTGGCCGGAAGAGGACGTGAAGGTGCACAGGCCGGTCAAAATGGCCGAGTTGCGGGTGACCGGCCTGGACGATTGCACCACCAGGGAGGAGGTGGTGGCGGCCATCGCTGCCCAGGGCAAATGTGCCCCGGAGAATGTGGCCGTAGGCGAGCTTCGCCGAGGCTACACCGGGGCCAGCTCGGTCTGGGTGCGGTGCCCGCTAGAGACCGCCAACTCCCTGGCCACTCCTCCGCCCGGAAGACCGGCCGGAGATCCGGGCAGGCTGCGCGTGGGCTGGGTTGCAGCCCACGTGCGGCTTTTAGAATCGCGCGCCTGGCGATGCCTCAAGTGCTTCGGCACGGGGCATAGTGTCGCCAGGTGCACCAGCACCGTGGACCGCAGCGGTTTATGTTTCCGCTGCGGTCAAACCGGACATAAGGCGGCCACGTGCTCGGCCGCGCCGCACTGCGCACTGTGCGCGGCGGCCGGGCGCAGGTCTGATCACCGGGCGGGAGGCAAAGCTTGTTCCCCGTCCGGTGTCAACACCGAACGGAACAGGCGCCGCAAGACAAAGCGGCGCCAACAACAGAGGAAGTCGGCCGGGGGAGTACCGGCCGACGTTTCGGACCCCGCCGTGGCGCCTAGTGCGCCCGAAGGCGGGGGCGATGGAGGAGGGGAGGGAGCGATGGATGTGGTCCAACCTTAATGGACTGCACCCGTCGCTTCCTCCAAGGTAATCTGAACCGCTCCGTCAGGGCTCAGGACATGTTAGTCCAGAGCATGGCGGAGTGGTCCATCGACGTGGCTGTGGTCGCCGAGCCGTATTTTGTCCCCCCAGCGGACGACTGCTGGTTCGGGGATGAGTGCGGCTTGGCGGCCATTCACATAAGGAGGACCGCGGCGATCCCCCCCTGGAAATGGTGGCCAGGGGACCCGGGTTCGTCGCGGTGAAGATAGAAGATACCGTCGTGATCGGGGTGTACTTCTCTCCAAATCGGCCTACTCGCGAGTTTGAGCAGTTCCTGGACGGGATCGGAGCGATCACTCAGCGCTCCGCCCCCCGTCCAGTGATACTTGCGGGGGACCTCAACGCGAAATGTATCGCTTGGGGTTCCCCCCGCTCGGACGCTCGGGGTAGGCTGTTGGAAGAGTGGGCGGTCGCGGCCGGACTCTGTATCATGAACAGAGGGTCGGTCGCGACTTGCGTGCGATGGCAGGGCGAGTCCATCGTGGACGTGACGTTCGCGAGCTCTGCCATCGCACAACGCATCCGCGGTTGGGAAGTGCTGGTGGGGGCGGAATCTCTGTCAGATCACCGGTACATCCGGTTTGATCTGTCCGCCTCCGCGCCAACCGCGGTCGCCCAGGGAACTGCACCTCGGTCATTCCCCAGGTGGGCATTGAAGCTCCTGGACAAGGAGCGCTTGATGGAAGCCTCCACTGTGGCGGCGTGGACGCCCATGCGTCCACACCCTGTGGATGTGGAGGTCGAGGCGCAATGGCTCCGGGACACGATGCATCGCATTAGCGATGCTTCGATGCCTCGGGTCGGCCCTCGGCCTCCGAGCAAGTCGGCGTACTGGTGGTCGCCCGAGATAGCGCAGCTTCGTGCTGTATGCGTCCGGGCGAGGCGCCGGTGCGCCCGACATCGCCGCCGCATCCTCGCGCGTCGCGACGATCCCGTCGCGTTCGCGGAGGAGGAGGACCGGCTGTATGGCGAGTACGCGGAAGCGAGGAGCGCCATGCGGCTGGCCATCAAGTTGGCCAAGGAAGGGTACATGGAGACTCACTTGGGGACGCTCGATGACAACCCGTGGGGGCGCCCGTATAAAACGGTGCGCGATAAGGTGCGCCCGTGGGCGCCTCCCATGACCGAGCGTCTCCAGCCTCAGCAGCTGCGGGACATCGTCTCGACGCTGTTCCCGCAGGAGCAGGCTGGTTTTACGCCGCCTGATAACACCGGCGGTGAAGCCACTGCTGAGGTGCCTCATATCACCAGAAATGAGCTCCATGTGGCCGTGACACGGATGAGTGTGAAGGACACGGCCCCCGGCCCGGACGGCATCCACGGCCGGGTCCTGGCCTTGGCCATCAATGCCCTAGGGGACCGACTCCTAAGGCTTTTCAATTCTTGCCTGGAGTCGGGACGGTTTCCCTCGCTCTGGAGGACGGGCAGACTGGTCCTCTTGCGGAAAGAGGGGCGCCCGGCGGACTCAGCCGCCGGTTACCGTCCCATCGTGCTGCTGGACGAGGTGGGCAAATTGCTGGAACGTGTTCTGGCCGCCCGCATCGTTCAGCACCTGGTCGGGGTTGGACCCGATCTGTCGGCGGAGCAGTACGGCTTCCGGGAGGGTCGTTCGACCGTAGACGCGATTCTACGTGTCCGGGCCCTCTCGGAGGAGGCCGTCTCCCAGGGTGGGGTGGCCTTGGCGGTGTCGCTCGACATCGCCAATGCCTTTAACACCCTGCCTTGGTCCGTGATTGGGGGGGCACTGGAGAGGCATGGAGTGCCCCTCTATCTCCGCCGGCTGATCGGCTCCTACCTGGAGGCCAGGTCGGTCATGTGTACCGGATACGGTGGGACCTTGCACCGGTTCCAGGTCGTGCGCGGTGTTCCACAGGGGTCCGTTCTTGGACCTCTATTGTGGAATATCGGGTACGACTGGGTGAGGGGCGCCCTCCTCCCGGGCCTTAGCGTTATTTGCTACGCGGACGACACTTTGGTCGTGGCCCGGGGGGATGACTTCCGAGAGTCTGCCCGTCTTGCCACAGCGGGGGTGGCCCTCGTCGTCGGCAAAATAAGGAGGCTGGGCCTCGACGTGGCCCTACACAAATCCCAGGCCCTGTGGCTCCACGGGGCTGGGGCTGTGCCGCCAGTCGACGCCCAGATAATGGTTGGAGGCGTCCAGATTGAGGTCGGGGTGCAACTGAAGTACCTCGGCCTCGTGTTGGATAGCCGTTGGACCTTCCAGGCACATTTCGCGAGCCTGGTCCCCCGACTGATGAGGACGGCCGGCCAACTCGGTCGGTTGCTCCCGAATGTCGGGGGGCCCAGCAACGCAGTGCGCCGCCTCTATGCGGGGGTGGTGCGATCGATGGCCCTATACGGTGCGCCCGTCTGGGCCGACGCACGGGTGCGAAAATATATCGCACGATTCCTGCGTCGGCCACAGCGCATCGTAGCTATTAGGGCCATCCGCGGGTACCGCACCGTCGCTTTTGAGGCGGCGTGCGTGCTGGCGGGGACGCCGCCCTGGGAGCTGGAGGCGGAGGCGCTAGCTGGCGATTATCGCTGGCGATGCGACCTCCGCGCCCGGGGCGTGATACGTCCCCTGCGGGAAGCGGTTCGCGACAGGAAGGTCCAATCTCGGCGGTCCGTAGTAGAAGCGTGGAAGCGACGTCTCGCTAACCCCACCTGGGGTCTACGGACCGTCGAGGCGATCCGCCCGATCCTAGATGATTGGGTGGGTCGTGGCGCAGGACGCCTCACCTTTTGGATGGTGCAGATGCTGACCGGGCACGGGTGTTTCGGTCGGTATCTGCACCGGATCAAGGCCGAGCCGACGGCGAGGTGCCACCATTGCGTGGGATGTGACCAGGACACGCCGGAGTATACGCTCGCGCGCTGCCCCGCATGGGAGAGGCAGCGCTGTGTCCTGGTCCAACAAATAGGTCCGGACTTGTCGCTCCCGGGCGTCGCGGCGTCGATGCTCGAGAGCGACGAGTCCTGGAAGGCGATGCTCGACTTCTGCGAGTCCACCATCTCGCAGAAGCAGGTGGCGGGGGCTGCGAGAGAGAGGCTTTACGCCGCTCTCAACTTGCCAACCCGCCGCCGTCGAGCAGGGGGCCGGGACCGGGATCTCGCCCGGATTCTGGCCCCCTAAGAGTTTCGGGTCCCCAACGCATGTGAGTGCGAGCGGGGACCCAAGAAGGTGCCGTGTCTCGCTCAACACGCCCTTAGCGTTAGAGCATCCGGGGGATGGTAGACCGCGCTCCCCGACCCACGCTGGTTCTGACCCAGCGGGGTATTCCGTGGGAGGGCGACACGCGGTCCCATCTTGGCGGGCTTCGGACAGCCCGCCGACCGAGAGAGCCGGTGGCCGTATTCGCCGGCGGCTACCGGTTCGGCGTCCGGGGACGGAGCGACGGGAAAGCATGCCGATGGCGTAACGCGTCGCGCCGTCCCTCCAAACCCCGTGCTGGGTTCTGGCCTCAGCCGGGGTTCGGACGCTGAGTGTGAGCGGTTGGAGGTTTTAGTGAGGTTCAACTCCCACATACCCCGCCCGCGGGGCGGGCGGGGATCCGGTGATTTCCTCCAACTAAAAAAAAAAAAAAAAAAAAAGAAAAAGATCCTTATAATTAACATTACGTCATTACTTTTTAAAACGTTTTAAATATTACCATATCTGAATTTAATGCTTTGTTGATTTCGTTAAATTTGACTAAATAATACGTTAATTTTATTTTTCTTTTCTTTAGTGACCACAAAAATATTACAGAGTAAAACATACAACAATTTCGCGACTAATGAGAAAGTATTAACATGTTCGTTTTTCGAATTAGTGTTCTATTACTAGAGAGTTCGATATTGACTGCGACGTTACGAGTTTTTATTACGTAACCGATGCATGTGAGGAAAAGCGAGATTTTCCACGACTCACGCGTCAGAAAGTTCGAAAGGTTTCGTCATATGACAGTCGAGTGTTTGTATGGAGATGCGATGCTGCTTAATATTCGTCATCACCCATTGTTGTGATATTAAGTGATATAGGGCTGATCAGTTTATATTAACGTAATTAATACTTTAAAATACTTTCTTTGAGACTTTTATTATTTGAATATTTTAGCGTCAAGAATACCTACAATAGAAACTTTATACTCATCCACATTTTTTTAACTCCTTTTTCTAAATTATCCTTAAAATGATTGCAACGTTCTTTGTTCAACATCTTTTGAGTTATTCAATTACAAACTAAAAACCGACATAGTCCAAGTCCTACATCTACTTAGACCTACTAGAGCAAAAAATAAACTAGTTTTACAATCGACATTGATACTCCTATCTCACTACATCTGAGTCATCAGTCCACGGGATTTGACAACCCTACACTCGAACACCTGCGCTTACGACACGTTCGGAAGTGTAAACGCTGGGTGTACGCGCTAACAATCCTTTACAATATCTGTTCAATCATTGTCCTACAGCTGAGGCTCCTAAACTTACTAAAGTAAATCAAAAAGTAAACTAGTTCTACAATCTATATGGATGCTTCTCAAAGTGTCTCACTGCATGTGAGTCGTCAGTCCACGTGATTGGACAACCCTATTCTCGAACACCTGCGCTTACGACACGCTCGGAAGTGTAAACGCTTACACCCACTTACAATCGACCTTTACAATATCTGTTAAATCATTGTCCGTTGTCGAGAATCCGTTCTGGTTTACATCGTAGATAGGAATGCAAAAGCTCGGAAAATTAAATTTAATTAAATTGTAAATAATGTATTACATATGTATGTATTCATTTATTTACACTTATTTTTTACATTATATTTTACATATTATTATTAGAATACCATTTATTGCCATGTAAGCAGACGAGGAAACAGGCCACGTGGTGGTAAGTCGTTCATAGATCTCTACAATGTCAGGGTCACTGCATAGCCACTACATACCTTTAAGTGTTCATTTTGTAACTTACATAAACTTTTTTTTTGCAATGTAGGAATTGTGAATTCATATTTATTTCATACATTTCAATAATAATACTACTCCGATGGAAGTAAAAATTTAAGTAGTAAATCCTTAAAATTAAATAGTAACCGTAACCTTTTTCATTCCTATTATTTAATGTGATTCAACGGTTTTTTTCTTCCGTAAACCAATATGCGCAATTTTTCACGTAAGACACAATTTTCAAGATGAATACGTCGATACAAATTGAATGTTACTTTAATGTAAAACAACGGAACTGTAACGTTGATAGGCTTTTCTTTGATTGGTTCCCACGACGCGACGTGCAAAATTCTAGGAACGTTATACTCTAGTATAACTGCACTTTGTTTTTCTTTATCTGTCTCCATGTCCCTCAGTACTTCTCCATCAGTTTTTGTCAGTAGTTCATCCGTCAATCATAACTTCGATTCTCAAAAGTGTTTTTAAAATCAAAGTTTTATTATCAACACAATTTATGCATATTTTTGTATATGCCTCAAGACAAGAATGTAAATCGAATAAAATGAAAAACAGCTACTATCTCGATAACCTAGCAATTTCTTTAATTTTTTAATTTTGTATTCGGCTTCATGATCTTGTATTTGTCACATTAAATTAGACGGCCAAGAAAAAATAAACTCCACAGTAAATTGAGGTCATTTTTACATTGCAAGATTCTTGTCTCTCCACAAATAAATGTATGTATGCGTCAGAAAACATGTAACAGCGCATTCATACATTAAAATGTAATTAGCATTAAATTTTAAAATTATTCAGATGCACGGAGAGAACGTGCATGAACGGTAGCTTCATGAATACTAATTATTTTTAATAACTACATTAATAACAAATGGTTAGACAATTTCTTGTGATTAGTACCGCGGTGACAGCACATTACCGGCCTATTACATTACTCAGGAATATTTACTGCACCTTCTGTCGCATGATTATGATTCTAACCATATGCTACGAAGCGAGTACTTTACACATCTAATATTACAACTATTAATATACCTAGTATTACAACAACTATTAATAAACTAGTAGAATTACGTTGCTAATACAAATTTCAGTAAAAAATATTATTTTGGTAAATAAGCTGGTAGATGAAAGATATGAACCATTGTTTTCTTATATAAATTTTGGTTTTCCATTTTGATTAGTATTAGTACTTTAAGCGTGTGTTATAATAATCTGATTTTTACTATTATCAATTTCTTGAAATTAAAATTCCCATTAGCAATTCTAACTATGATTAATAATTTCCTATAGACTTCCCGAAGCAGGTGTGCAGGTTACCGCCTACTGGGAAATTTATCTATGCCATTTTGTTTAAACACGCACTAATCTTCATCACTCTACAAGCATTAATTAGTACATTTTTACGAATCGTTTATTTATGGAACTATTAAAACTAGTGGACCCTCGTAATGTCATAAATAAAATTGTTTGTTTGTTGGATTTACGGCTTCGATGACATATCACATACTTTAATACTCCCTGAACGGCGTCTGTTCTGCGAAAGTGTCCCACGGTCTACCTGTGTAAGTACTATTTAATAAATATAATAGGGAGTATTTATTTAAAAAAAAACTATGTTAAATTATTCATAAATTGTATTTTATGGGAAAATCTTCTCGCTATAGTTACAAACAATACAATGTCAGTTTTGGTCGATTTTTTCAAAAGATATCCTCGCACACCGATTTCAGTATAGATGTGTAATCGTATACTAAATTATCAATTACTATAAACTTTAATATAACTCCAAGTAGCAATTCTTATGATTAGTAGTTTCCTATACACTTCCCGTATTTCTATCAGGTGGACAGGTTACAAGGCAAGCTGGCACTTTCTAATCCGTAAGCCCTTGTAAACATCACGTGACTACAGTACACTTATTAGTGTTTACTGACAGCAATTATACGGAGAAAGTATACTTTAAAGTTTGTTTTACCGTTAATACTATTATATGTAAGCTCGCCGCCTCGTTTGTACTAGAAGACATGGTATATTTGAAAAGTAATATTTAATTGTAGTTAATCAAATTTTATTTTTGATGCAAAAACACGTTATAAACCAAATACAAATAATATATTGACTTTTTAGTATTACCTATAATATAATGAGAAGTTTTTATGCTTCAAAAATAAGTGACCACATATTTTAAATCTAAAAAAAGTTCAAGTATAAAAATGAAAAGACATAGATCACATGAAATACAAAGTCTTCGTAATGTTAATATTAAAATAAGATTGTTTTTACTGGAAAAGGGTTTTATGATGTACAAATAACCTTATTGGTAATAATTATGAGGTTTTCCTAGTTTTCAATTACCTATTTGTATTTCCTGTCAATACCGTTTCGAGAACTTGTAAAGTACACACGTAACCACGCAATTAGCGACAAGATTCCGTATTAGACCACGTGTGTTCGTAACGAGAAGTGTTCGAGTAATTTCTGTCCCGCGATGGGCAATTATTTTTCTAGTTAGTTTTACAAAACGTTCGTATTTTTTGTGTCAACTTTGTCAGTGTTGGATAAAAACCTGTCTAGAGTGGTAGACACTCTACTATTTCTTTAATTATTAGGAAATAAGTTCAATTCACAGAAATAAGTTCAGGTGGGCCGTAGGCTCGTTTATCTATCTTGCAATAAAAAAAAAAGTATTATAAATTTTACTTAAGGACATTTTTTTGTGACGGGCGTGACGGGGCGATACGTGAGAGACAATCGTGAACGCGTCCTGTCACCGCTACATCATCGGATGTCGAGCGTGTTTGGCGGGAGGTTTTAGTGCGGTTCAACCCCCACATACCCCACTCGCCGGGCGAGTGGAAGTCCGGCGATTTCCTACCGTCAAAAATAAAAAAACATTTCTTTTACGCATTCCTTTTCGTCGACGTATTTGTTTGTGTTTGTCTTCAATAAGTTCCTTTATTACAAAACAAAGATTTCCGTGTTAGACAACAAGCGTATAGGATGTTAATAGGAATCGGAGGTGAGCTACATCGCTGCTCATAATCCCGGTGATTGCTTGTACCGAGATAGGGAAGAGATGAGGTGGGCGTATCGAAACGGGACCCGCATTCCACCGCCTCTGGATACGTGACTGATTCTAGCTACAACTATGCTTTAACACCTATCTCGAGCTGTATCCTTATTTAAGGTGTAAACCGTCGGTTTAGCTATGATTTACCAACTCGATCATCGTCGAGAGTACCTATGCTTCTCATTTTGGAATACACAATGAGATACTAGGTTGAAATAGATAAGGATTTTTTTCTTTTTGAGTAATTTTAGGGATACCCCTGTATGTATGAAAATAATTTTCATGAAATACCACTTGACTATGAAAAACTTGTTGACGCGTTTAGTACACGCTTAAGTAAAATATTGGAAAAATTTGGCGTAGGTATTCAAAAATTGCTTATCAGGGACTGAAATTTGTGTAATAGTAAGACATTGAAGAGATTGTAATCACAAGACTAATATAATGGAAATTTTAAGAGTCCGTCTAAGTTACTTCTTCGTTTTTTTAGTTTGTTATTATTGTTCGTTTCAAACCAGTAACAGGTTTAACTGCACTTAATCAACATTCTACCACATTAAGTATTTACGACTTTTGTATGGCGCAAGCCGAGATTTGCATATTTAAGTAACTATTAATTTTACGATTGCACCCGAGCGTAATTGCGTTGTAATATATCTTTAAAAAAGTATCGATATTTTATAGTATTTTGGTAACCGAGATGCTTTCGAACAGTGCGCGATGGTTTGTAGCATTAAAATGTGATTAGTTTCGTCATACAACCGCATTAACATACAGTTACGCAACATAACACATAACTGTCGACGATGCGTACTTCTTATGATAATATCATAAATATATTTATTTATTGCTTTACGATTTTCTATCTCATCGCTGTTACGATTCTGTACGTTTATTTAAAGTCATAATTTGCTGTATTCCCGTTACGGCTATCGCATTAATCCTCAATTTTCCATGTCCCATTTAACGTAAATAGTTGCGGGTGTTAACGACATTAAAATCTGATAACAACATGATGTAAATTAATAACGGAATTGTATTTCCGAAACGGATTTATGGATATTGTAATGGGATGACTGAAACGGCTCAGTATGCGGGTTTTGTTCAAACGAACAGTTTATCATTTGCCAAGAATCGCGAGTTATGAATTTACATGTTTACGAGTGTTCGCTGTTGGTGGTCTGGTGCGATTTGTTTGCTGAAATGGTGACCACTTGACAGCTGGTTAACCTAACACCATTAACCAAAGATGGCGGGAAAATCCTTAATACCGATGGTGAAACCTTCACTGAGTGTAATTTAGCGTTAATTTATACAGTCGCGTTCACTAACTTAGCTTTCCATAAGAATACTTTTAAATATAATAGGATAGCGTGTTTTATCGCCACACAAATAGAACTAGTAGCGCAAACATAAAATAAGGGATTAAAATTCCATTTCGAGTTTGGTCGCACTCGATCACCACAATATTTTTAATTCAACCCACGTTAATATCAATGACAAACAAGTGGTCTATGCTTTTTATGGTAACCAGTCACGTATACAAAATTATTCAGAAAAAAAACTCCGAAATTCTTCGATGTCGTCGTACGATTTGTGCTTTACAAATAAGATAAGAATAAACTTTACTGTAATTGTCTACATACTATTGTTATCTATGATCTCAAAATAGAGTGTAACTATAAAAATAATGTAATTGTATTTTGATAAAACTGTATTCTTTTAATAAAGTTTGATTTGGAATAAGTAGAAATGATTTTAATACTCAATATTTAAAGTACAGCCATATCAAATATGGTATAAAGCGAGCAAGTATTGCGCGATGAGAGGTCGCAGGTCGTCTTACATCTAAAGTGCACTTTCGATGTGCGCTAGTGAAAGGAGCATCTTCGCCGCAGGTGCATGTCTTGCAATACTTCACCTCAATTCTTAGGCTTGACATAATCTGTAGTAACCAATAACTAGTTCTATATAAGATACTTACCGGTAATTTACGTATTCTTGCAAAATTAATCAATTAGAAAATATTATTTTCGCGGTCCGGTGTTGCACCCATATATTCATTGCGTTTTAAACTCGTAATAACTTGTAAACGAAAAGTCCGATTGGAATAAAACAAAAAGTAATTTACTTCTACATTAATACTCTTGATAACATGATACTTAATTTGGATAAGGGTTAATAAAACGATACTCATGTAACTATAAATAATTTTTTCGGACAATTTTTTTATTTTTATAAACATAAAAGCGGTTATTGTGAGTAAACTATGATAGTTAAGTATATGCTCTCCCGGACTTTTTTGTAGGTCTTACTAACACCTAAAAACCCGTAGTACATCATTTTGTTCTATTGTCAATAGTTTTTGTAGCGTACGCATAGATAGATTTTCGATTATATTCCTTGTGTTACAAATTCGATATTTTCATACGGATGCCTAATTTTTTTCAAAATAAAATATAGCCTATAAACCTTTCTCGATAAATGGACTTTCCAACAGTGAAAGAATTTTTGAAATCGGATCAGTAGTTCCTCAGATTAGCGCGTTCAAACAAACAAACTCTGCAGTTTTATAATTTTAGTATAGATAGTATAGATATCCAATTTGGGGAACAACCCCTATTAAATTCAAGACACATTATTCAACATTCTGAGAATACCTAAAGTTTGTGTAACTACTACGACGGTGATTTACCGATACATTTCATAACTAAAATTATGTTACTAAAATTTTTTTCTCATTACTGAGTTTGATAGAGTTATTTTCTTGAAATGTTTAGCAGTCGATTTAATGATAGACATTAACATTCTAATACCAGTTATTTCTCTTCTTTTAATGATCCAAGATTGCTTCTTGATGTTTGTATTGCCAAATGGTTTCGCTGTTGTAGGCATCATGTTTCGGTTCAAATTTAGTTGTGGTTCTAAATATTGGAATGGAACACTCGATAGCTTGAAATAACTTTGTATAAGGAAGCGTTTAGTGGTATGCGTATCATATACAACTCAAGTGGGTATTCGGATTAACTAAACATCGGGTATTATGGGAATGAAATGTTACGAAACTTGTATTTACGCTATACTTTATGTAAGTTGAACTAAAACTAGCCGCTACTCGAGTGCACAACTTACAATAATGTATAGTTAGGGGCAAGAATAAATGCACATCGACTTTTAGGAAATTATGCAAAAAAATTTAGAGTTTTAACAACTCTATATTATATTATATGTTCAATTGAATTAGAACAACAACTAACAATGAATGCCACAAAGCTGTGTGCGACAGAGAAAGCGCTCTATAAATCCGAAACTATTAACTGCTCTCTTTTTAAAAGTCAAAGTGAATTTATTCTTGCCCCTAAAAATAATTTCATTGAATTTAAAGTTACAGAATACACAGATATGCAGTTCAATACTATATTTTAGTTTCAAGTACAAAACAGTAAATTAGAAAAAAACAATATCCCATCATTTAAAGTTCTTAAACAAACATACGCATGATTTACGCACGTATTGACATAAAACGCTTTTCAAAGCACGGCTCGTTCACAATGCATTATGTCTTGCGACGGCTGCGGTTTCGCGTGCACCGGTGCAACACAATTGCATCGGCAACTTCTCAAAGTTCGTGCCTTTTGTCTCTCATTACACGGAGAATTTATTATTGTCTGTTGTTTCATTAGTGCCATTCTGTTATTGCGAGGCGTTTCTGAGGTGCAACATGGAAAATTGTTAGGGACGAATGCGGCGGCCATAACGGGAAGCGGAACGGCGCGAATTGATGTTCGTGTTTATTTCCACTTTGTATATTTGTTTTGTTTCTTTTATCGTGTATTGATTATTATTATTGCAGTTTCGAGTTGAAAAAGATTTTCATTTGAAGTCCTAAAAATATTGCTTTCTCTTCTAGAACTTTTCTCTTTGAAATTTGTATGTATGTATTTAATTATTTATAAGCGTAGGAATCATTTTGGCAACAACACTCCGTGATATTATTTCATTTTACATTTACTGCGGCTTTTTGAAAGTGATAAGAAACTATTTGAACCAGTAATAAAATACTATAAACAACATATCTAATGCACAAATAAATACGTATATAGTATAATAATAAAGTCACGTTTGTTAGCGACAACATGACACTAAATCACGATTATTTTGCTTGAATGCAGTTGATTTCTTCTAATGAATTATGCAAGTTCATTTTCACAGTCTAATTGTTCGTCGATCGTTTCAACTGCAATTCGATTGCATGTTACCATGATTTACATTCGTTATGTATATCTACTTCCTTTTATTTGTAACTTCGTAACATATTTCCATCTACTTTAAAACATGGCACACATCAGTTTCTTTCTTGGTAAAGTTGATTGTCTTATTTTAATATTACATAATATATTCTTAGTAAAAATAGAACTAGTTTTAATAACAACATATATTTTCCAATTCCAATCAAAGATATACACATAATTACATTTCGTGCCTAGGGCTCAGTAAAAAACAATTATACTTAAATAAAAAGCAAAGATACGCTTTTAAAATCTTGAAGAGTTGACCTATAAAACTGAAATTCGAATGGCACTTCGTAAATTGGCGTCAATCGAGAAAGTACTTTGTGATAGAGAAAGGGCGAACACCGAAGTAAAACAAATCCAGTTGCGACGTAGTTGTTAATCATTTTATATTGACATTTACTATTGTATTGTAATATGTCCTTTCTTAACCCAATTGAGATGAGTTATTTGGTAGGCAGTAAAAACGACAGCCTATGCCCTCGGCATTAGAAAGGTTCATAAGTAATGACATTAAATTACTATTATACGAGTCGCAGTATGTTTCTACGTACTGCAAACTAGCCCAGCGAAAAGAAATACACCTAAAAAACATTTGTAGGCAGTAACTAAAATTAAAAACGAATTAAACAAAAAAAACTCACAATCATAGTAGGTAAGGGTCTTCAACGGAAAAAGAATATTTCTAAAGTAATAAAGACTTCATAACAAGGCAGTTCAATTAATGAGAAGATATGCAAACAGTTACCGAGATACGCGAATGCAAACAAATTATCTAAACTAAGTATTATACCTCCAGTTAATAGAAGTTAGCGATCCGGCGCTATCTAAAGTATACACAGCCAATTATCAAGTCTATTTTAGGTGGATTCTTATAGATTTAGAAAGTTGTTTATTGTGTTTTTGTATAGCCGGTATGTAGGTTGCGAAATGTGTCGTCGCGATACAAAAACAAACAAAATTTTTGCTTTTATCAATGAAGAAGTATATTGATTTTCCTCAAGCTTTTCTAAACCTTGTGATAGGAATGACATGATTTAAATCTTTCTTTGACATATTAGTAACTATTACCAAATTTATTTTTTTACTCTACCACTATAAATATAGCGATTTTTTTTTATGTGTTTAATACGAGCTATGTGCCTGTGATCACGAAGGCTTGAATATTTCTGAGAGGTCGGAAATGACGTAATATACACCTTTATTAGCGAAATACCACTGACTCATCACAAAATCTCAGAAACTATTAATGATACTAGAAATTTGATAAGTAGATTTCTTATAGACTTCCTTTTGTGTCAAATTAAACTTTCTTTCTAACCTAAAGATTTGCGGATATTGTTGAATAACATTTATTAGTTGCGAATTTCAGCGGTAACAAGAGGACCGCCTAAATGTTATGTGAAACTTATTGATTTCTTTAAAGTTTAATGTAAATTATATTAAATGAAGTTCCATTATTTTTAGTTAAATAAAATGTAAATTACTTTTCATTAGTATTCTGATATTGAATATGAATTACGTAAGAAAATGCTGGTCACATACATTCTCAAATAGCATGCAACTATTTTAACATCTTATGCATAGTTGCAAAACAATGAATCGTACTACTTTTTGCTGAAACATTGATTTGTCAATAGTATTTGCGAAAATTTACAAAAAACTGATGAATTTCGCTTTCTGTAATTATAATTAAATATATTTAGGTACAAAATTTGTTTTCTTAGTTTAAGTCTATATAGCACATAAAACTTATTTTTGGAACCATAAAAAAGAGCCACATGGTCAACTTACTTTTATACCTCTATGCCTTTGTATTGTCTATGAGAGACCATAACCACTTCCTAAGTAAAATATTAAGTGTACTTTAGGCCCATTACCGACCTTTGACAAAAATGATTTTGTTAAGTTGACCTTAACAGCTTTTTAACCTCAATTCCAAGGTGTTACATTATGCATTTTATATTAGTTATCTACTTAAATTTTATGGCCACCGGAAAATACATCAGTTCACAGGATGCTTGATATCAAAATACAGCAGATATTTGAATCCATTGGCATTTTAATATAAACATTCACATCCGCTGATGAGATGTAGGGTGATGATGATGATGATGTGGGATGAGGTCCGTAACTTACTAAGAACAAATTCTTAACAAGGTAACTGACTCATAACGTACCACTTAATACTAGTGATTATAATATTATTTAATTGGCAAGAACCGAATTCAATGTTTACGTTACCTTTCGCCATGACAGCTTCATCAAAGTGAAATATTTGGGTTTGAACAGACTTGACTTATATAGGGCAACAAATTTCTCGTTCCGTGATCAAGCCTTCAGTACATTCATGATTCTGTGAAGTGGGAGTACACACGTGTTCCATCGATCCGCTTTCACGGCCCACGACAACTCTAGTTTACATCAGACCAGTAATTGAGCGAGAAATAGCAACCGGTCGACGGCCCTTTGTAAACAAATGACGCAACAGAATGATCTAAAAATATAAAATGTTGGCAACCCGATCTGAAAAGTTGCGTGTGGTCTTTGAATTATTTAGTATCTGTAGTCACGTATGCTCTTGTGATTTGATGTAATCATGTGTATGACTTGCTCTGTTCCGTGCGATGTTTTTTTTTTCTTTTTTTGTGCCTGTCGACTACATTTTCTGGGTCATGGAACTTTTCTAAGGTCATTTATTATTCACTTTTGCCCATGAAGTTCTCCACGTGGTAAACTTGCCAGCATGTTAACTTGTGACTAATTTTCACGGTACTTTTTCACTATTTATAGTGCTGTCTTTTATTGGCATAAATTAAATTGTTATATTTGCGTAATGGTGTAATAAACATCCAGAGATACTTACAAACTTTCGCACATTTTGTATTCGAATGGATAATATATTATTAAATGATCAATTCTCTTTAAACATACATGCTGCTCATTTCACATAGAAATCACGCTGGAAATCGAAAAAGATTTTCAAGTAAATACCAAGAAAATGACCGGCAAATCTACTTTCCTTCTTCGACATTAATATCTAGGTTTGACGGATAAGTATGGAAAGTATGTGATTGGGATTGCGAAGTGCCACGTACGCGGTCCGCAATCTGAGCTCGCTGTTGCGCTGTTGTTGCTAATGCGGCTTGAATTACTGGTCGTTAGCAAAACCTCGCTATTTCATTATGTGCCACGTTATTAAAATTGCAGTAGCAATTTACTATCTAAGTAATATTAGAATGCATGTCACAAGACTTTAATATTAAGTTTTCACATCCCTTAGTTATATGTTTTCATATAGCCTACTTTTGATAATTTTAGTTGATTTTAGTGAATACAATTCAGTATATTATGTGATTAGTAAAGCTTCGTGATTTTTATTTGTCTTCATGAAGGACGACAGGCACTTTGCTAGTAGATTATACAAATGAAGGCCAAATTATACTAGTATTGAAATACATACTGTCAGATAAGCTATCAGACATGGTCGTTGGCTCATCTGCTAATGTTGGCGTTTTCAAATATGTGATAAATATTTATCCGTACCTACTTACATATAATACACGTATACGAAATTATTTAAAAATATGCATATTATTCTGATTAATAGTGAAAGTTTCTCAAAAATGTAGTATGCAATTATATCCCTAAACTTTATCGCACCTAATAGGTACTGCATTATTAAAATGTTCATTAATATTTGTGGTCATAATTATTAGAATTACATTCTGAGCATTTATCAAAACTAATGACAATATAATTCGTTGTAACAAGGGTCGATTAAAGTTAAGTTATTCCATTAATGTTCACCAATAAATCGCATATACGAGTAATTTAGTTTAATATATTCCTTGACACCTTTATTAAGTAACCGTAAGTTTTCAGCGATTTAATAATTTACAAGGAACAAGATACGTATTTCCTTATCGTTGCGGGGTCGTGTCGGGACAATATTTCAAAAGGAGGCTCTCTCTGAGGGCATTAATTAACGGTAATCGATCTCTCAGTTTACGCCTCTACGTATGCGGTGAAGGCGGTGTGGAATCCCGAAGGATAGGGCTGTCATCCTCATCGTATCATTACGAGGAGCTGTTTCTCCCGCGGTTATAATCTGTACGATTCGCTTGCGTTTTTCTTGTCAGTAATCTGTAATTATCGAGGAATGAGGTTGGTCTGTTTTGCTTACCTACATGTCGTTATCTCGCATCACTAATAGCTACTGAAAGTAAATCAGTTCAGTTTACGAGATAAACGTTGGTTATATTTTCTTGAAGTTGTGTATAACACTAGGAATGCCTTGATGATCCAAGGCTTGAACTTTAAACATTTTTACTATTATCACTGGCTCTAAACATGTGACGTTGAATATTGGAAAGCTATTGGGAACTAAAACTATTTTAGTAAGTTTGAATTTTTATATGCTTTGACTGTCTGTCAAAAAAATCTCGTCTATGAAATAGATCATAAATATTGAAGTAGTCCTAAATATTTGCCACATATACCTATGGAGGAGTAAACCATTAACCAACGAAATGGAATTATAGATCATAAAAAGCAATACAGCAAAATATTTTAAACATAAGATCAAGTTTGTTTAAATAGATTCTTGTTATCAAGGATGTACAATTACAATGACTAGAGTATTCAACATTTCCCATAGTAATATTTTCTAGACTAAGAGGGTAATATCGTAATAAGCATAATAATAATTAATTACTAAGATAAAACGGAAGCATGGTTAAGTGACCAAGTCGTCTAAACGCAAGTTGTGTATATCTGTTTTGCTGCGTATTCGTCTTTTGACCTGTAGAGGAGGCTGAAGTAGTCAGCCAGTCCTATTTGTATAATGTAATTGCTGTACATACTTCCTTGTTATAAAACGGCGTTATATTCCCATATTAATCTACACCCTTGAAGTGAACGCACTCCCGCTAATTTCTCTATCTTTAGTCCGGTGTAACTGACCGCTTCAATACCAAAGAGAAACTTGCAATCGATGCGTCCGGTTACGCGCGTCAAATAACCAACTGAATAGAACCACAGAATTCTTGTATCAGAAGCAAATGTTACGACAACGCGTGCTTATTGAACATCACAGATACGAAACATCGAAACATTTAGAAACAATATGTGAGCAAGTGCATACACAGTTAGTACTAAAACATGTTTAGTAATAGATAGAATCGTAATATGAAACATAGATGAAGTTATTCATAACTGCGAATCGATACAGAATGAGCAAAGACCTCTAATTCTAATAAAAAAATAATCATTCAGAACGAACGTTCTTGACTTCTGTATGAAATTGGTATTCTGTGATAGAATGCTAACTGCCTATCTATGTCTCATTAGACACGATACATATCACATTAAACATGTCGCATACGCTTATACAACAGTTAACACTTTATTGTCAATTCAATACTGAACGTAAAACGAGATTTAGTACTTATAAAAGGTTTTATCTTTCTTGTTAGTTCAATCAATTTTTTACCGTAACGTTTGGTTTGTTAACTTGTAGTTTTAGTGGTTGTTGCTGAGTGTTAGTGTCTTTTGATTTTCGTTAAAATATAAATAATGGATATGTAATCTTCTTTAAGTCGTAGTAGGAATGTCCTGTCGAAACACAACTAGAAATCACTTTTATTTCTTGAAACTTTGAATCATATTATGATGTGTTTACGACTATCATCGCGGGTTATGCTTAAGCTTATCTGTTGATCAATCGAAAGTACTGAACTACGACTATCTCATAGACTTTAATAACCGACGATAACTTCCTTTGAAACCTGACTAGTTTCCAACGATTTACAGAACTTGCGTTTAGTCGACTCGTTTACTTAATAACCATGCTTCCGTTTTATCTTAGTAATTAATTATTATTGATCCTTATTACGATATTACCCTCTTAGTCTAGAAAATATTACTATGGGAAAAGTTGAATGCTCTAGTCATTGTAATTATACATCCTTGAAAACAAGAATCTATTAAAACAAACTTGATTTTTAATTAAACATTTCATAAATCATTCTTACTCATTTAAGTTAAAAATTTTGCAAAGGTTTTGTTGATGCCAGGAAGCATAAAAGAAAACCTCCACGAAAGTTACTAAATTCAATATACCGAATATGGATCTTCATAAAACTCTTGTATAACCGATAATAAACGACCAAACGAAGTTTTATTTACTAGTTAACGCGGCACCGAATGTCTGGCGATTCTCAGGAATCTGTTTATATAGGTGCAGCACACGTGGGGTTAGATTTACGATTTGAGTTACAACTTTACTTATTCATAAATACAGTGTTCACAAGTCGACTTTCGCTTAGCGAGAGTGAGTTTCATATGAGTATTGACAAGAAAGCTGTATAATTATACAGCGTAATGTTTACCTGAGCTTTAAATCATTTGTCTATTTACGGTGCGATCACATAAAGTCCGTAGATTTCTTTTACCATTTACAGTGTTTAAGCAATAATCTCGTTCGTTAATGAACGACTGGTCTATCTCGTTTGCTTTATGTAATCTTACGTCTCTCATCAACTTTTCCTTGAGATAAAAGGAACTTGTTTAACAGAACAGCAGCTACATTGAACAAACTAAGTTTATTTACGACATATTCTTAGTGAAAGTTTTAAGTTCATTTTTACGATGCGTCTTTGTTGTACTGTGACATAAATCTGTGTATCCAGTAATACACAATTTACTTCGAACACATAAAATGTTTTATTACATAACAAAAGTCTCCACGCTCTCTCCACCTCACGTGTTCGTTAAAGAACACCTGTTTCAGATAATCATACTTATCGTGTGGTATGGTGTGTGACATTTTTATTGTATACAAAATAAAAACTCATATTGTGTTGATAATTTTATCTTACTAAAAAAACTTTTCTTAAACTTTCTTTAACAGTTTTTTCAAATTTGGAAGTCTCGATTGCCGTAGCCTGAAAACTATTCATATTAAAATGAAATGAAATGATGGTTCTTTACCTGTGAAGTACTTAGTTCAGATAGGTACAGTTATGTCACTTTTTATTCAAATTTTTGTTTTCATTAAGTCTAACTCTAGAAAAATAGTATAAACTTAAGTAGCGCAACGATATTTTGTCATCTTATAAATTAGCCCTAGGTCACATTTCAATAACCTATTTAGAACCAGAAAATAACTTTGAAGAACATCAAACCTACTTATCACGAAAGTACGTTATGGTACACGTTACTCTTAATTACATTTAGAATAGGTTGCATTATCTTAATCGCATTGTAGCAATCAATGATCGGCTGTATCGCTCGGAACCAGCTGACCTTGTTTACATGGTTATGTCACTCCTCGCTGTTACGAAACCAGCGATTCATGTAATATCATAGATTAATTAATCAAATATCTTGTAATCTAGATCGTGAGCCAAAAACATTAGATAAAGTTCATTAATCATAGTTCGTAAGACAATAGATAAACAATCGCAATAGACTATCAGCTCGTTTACGCGTTGATGTTCACGATTTTTTAGTTTTCGTTTTAATTTAATTAAGAGGTTAGCAAAGATATATTCGCTAGGTAGAGAGAATTTATCGTTCCGCTAAATTGAATGGAAATAAATCACGTGATTCAAGCTAAGGTTTAGACATAAGGTTTAAGGCTTATAGGATTACCTCCAACTAAAAAAAAAAAAGTTTTTTGATGTCAGATAATACAGGGTGGATATGTAACTTTGTCACAGCTGAAGTGGGGTGAATGACCTGTTGAAATAAAACTTAAAACTACTTTCATTTTAGGAATTGGATAAAAAATATTTTCGTCTATACTATGGAAGTCCGCAACGATAGTCGTACGTTTTCCATACAATGTCAGAAAAAAAACTTTAACCGATCCACTAAATAAAAATGGTGCTAAGTTGTATTTCAACAGGCCATTTACTCCACTTCAGATGGGACAAAGTTACAGATCCACCCTGTATATTTCCACTGGAATGCTTCTGCGTTCCGTAAAACTGGTGGTGCTAAACAAAAATAGATTAATTTAATATTTAGGTGATTAGTAGGGAAAAAGCACAAAAGGATAGTATGTCATTTACGCAAAATCTTCTGCCTTGAAGATTGTTTAAACCCATTGACCATTTGTATTTTCTTTCATCATTAGCACTTCGAATTCTGACTTTTGAATTTTCTTAGAGCAGAAAAAAGTACTTACTATAGGTATAAACAAATTAACCTATCCAAGGATGATCATTCACCCTCGGGCTATCACATATAAATAAATTGCGTATTATTAATAATTATTATATAGTACATGTATGTAATATATACCGCCCAAATAATTATCTATCTATCATGAGTTCACGATTTTCACATAAAGGAACAATAAGTGTTGCAATACAAAATTAAGTCATTTTAATAGTAATGCGGTAGGGCGAGCTCTGAGGCCGCTTTTGGTACAATATTATGACGTATCTTTGTATGGTTGTAAGGATAGTCATCAGTGTTTTTTAAATTTATTTATGATAATCCAACAGCGTGTTTACAAAATATTTTATTAAAGTATTAACATCAATAAAGCCAATAAGAATTACACAGTTATGCAGATTGTATACAATTCTACTAATAGGTATTAACTACATAAGTATTCTAGTAATATAAACTTATCAGTAGATTACGATGTTGAGTTATTAAGGTGATTTTGTGTGTGTGTGTTTGTGTCTGAGAGTGAGTGAAAGATATTATTATATACTAAATAAAGAGAAATATACTTGGAAAAATGAAATTCATTGAATGTGGTATTAAAATAGTTCACCGAGCACTTATCTTACTAGTTTACTGTTAGTTTGACAAAAATATTTTATTTGAGTCAACAGTAAGGTTGTTAATGGGTAACATACGCGGTACCTACTTATTTGCAAATTCCCACTGTAGACGACCAAAAGTCTTGCCAACATCTACATCGTTGTTGCAAATACTAATCAATTTGTAATTTGTATTTATTACCACAAAGTCATTCCGCCCTAACATGAAAATGCGTAGAAGCTACATAAACATTACCTACCTCTTCAATAATCATTGTTATAGTTCATGTTGTTATTATTATAATATCCTCTACAGTCCACGTGTGTGAATGTGACTATAGTTTGTCACGTGACCGTTGGCGGATGTGGGTGCTATGTCGCCACATCTTGCGATACCACTGTTTAGATTACAACCCGACTGGAACGATTTACAGCGTGTAACTTTTGCAATAGTTACCTAGTCTAATTGAATCTTAAGGTTCTATTGTACGATTCTTTACGTAAATTTAGTCGAATATTGTTGACTAACGCCTTTGATCGATGGAATACTATTATGGAGCACAATGCAGTCTTTTGTGGTTCATTTCTTAGAATTATAGAAGGGCTTTGTATGTCAATAAAGTAATAAAACAGACAATAAAGCCTAAAATTGATTTTTAAAGCGAATTATATTTCAAAATCTAAAATCAAACTTGTAAGTGGTAGCCTTCATAGCTATAGAAATATAATAATTTTAGATCACAGTATAAGAATTCTTTTCATAAAAACTAATAATAATTTGTTTTGTTTTCAGGTAAGCATTTTACTCCAACGTATCTTCAAGGGTAAGAAGGATAACTACACATAATCAACATTAAAGATGTATTTTCCAACGAGTACCTACTTACTATCCAGCGTCTGAACATCTCTCTCGATATTACTATTCATTGCTATCAATGTAGGTATAAAAGGATGATGTTTTGAATACGTAATCGTCTTATCGGGGATGCAAATTCTGCTTTCATCATTTAATGTTCAAGATACAAGTTTCTGAAGAGTTAATGTCTAAACATAATGATAAAAAAACGTGGCTCAAGTCCACTCTAGTTTATCATAATTACTATGAGTATTGTGTGGTCTCATTACTGATCCTATTACGGTTCAGTTACAGAATACAAGCAGAAGGAAATCTACATACAAATCGTGTTTTCTGAACGAACTTATTTTTCCAAATCAAACATTAATTATAGCTCAATAAGCACACATTTTGCAAACAATAAAATTGATACGTAATTTAAGAGCACTGTTTGAGAGATTTATGCTGTTAGTAAGTAATAATAACACGCCAATGTTAAGAACTAAAACTCAGAAACATACATGTAATGATGTGAAGTTCTACGGAAAAAATATACACGGTCTTATGAACTTGAACATGAAAATGAACTATAAAAATCAAATTAACATGGTAAATTAAGTAAACGTTAATAATACAATAAAATTGATTCTAAAATACAAAGTTAAATCAATTAAATTTAAATGCAAATTTCTGCATATAATTTGTTTAAAACTTGACTTATTTTACGTTTACTTCTGTAGGTATTTTACTTCTATTTATCTACGCGTTAGAAAGTCTAGGGCGTAATTAATATAGACAGAGGTTATTATACCGATATCGAGGTACCGAGGGTCGCCTCCGACAGATATAATAGTAATTCCCGCGCTCGTTGCATTATCAGAGAAAGTTCTCTTAAAGGAATGCGTGATAAGAATGAGTTTGTTAGGAGACGGTACGTGAGAATGGTTGTTGACATAAATCGTGGTTATAAGGAAAGCACTCAGAAAAAGTCGTTTTGTATGTTAATACCAGCTTTGTAATTTCTTTTATTGTAATTACTTAAATCTTAAAAGCTCAAGGAAAGTAAACAATCAAATCTGTAATGTGGTGTAGTCGGTAAAAACTGGTTATATTTATACAAATGTAAGCAGGTTTAAAACACCATAACACAATTAATATTTAACACTAGTTAGGTGCCTAAATAGTATTATGAATTGATTTTAGTGGTATAATTTAAGACTAAAATTCCAAACACGCACCGACGAGAAATGATTAAAATGAAAACAATTTAAAACATCTTTACAAATTGCGATGAGCGTAAACGGAGTAAACGTAAATGCTGACCTAAAAAAATGTTTAGTATTTAAAATCACAGCAATTACAAACGAGGTTACAAAACTGCTGGAAATGCGTGTGTCAGTTGTTTTTGCTGTGTGCGTGCGCCGACACGACAAACATGTGCCTTGGTGACATACAAGGACGCTGACCCTAGGATCACACCATATACAGAAGATTCACTAACACCAGTATTATATCATATCATAATACTATTATAAAGGCGAAAGTTTGTAAGTATGGATGTATGGATGTTTGTTACTCTTTCACGTAAAAACTACTGAGTGGATTTGAATGAAACTTTACCACAATATAGCTTATACAACAGAATAACACAATGGCTACAATTTTTGATAATAATTTTAGCAATAAATGAACTTCAACTAGACGGGACGAACCTGAAGTCCACGCGAACGAAGTCGCGGGCAAAAGCTAGTAATATTATAATTTTAGTCGTGGTGGCCGAAATATTAGCTAAAACGTTGACGCGAATGAAAATGTTACTAATCTTAAAAAATATGCGTAATTCCAACTTCGTTATTACAAGTAAAAAGGGTAATAAGTGTAAAAACTTCTACAATATCACAGTAAATGAAGACCTGAGATGTTAGGTAAGAATGGTATTTACGGAGAAGATTTGAATCCAGAAACAAAATATTTTGCCTTTTTACACCGAAATGATTTGAAGTAATTTAGGATTAAATCGGTCAAAGTTCCCTTTTATTGCGAACATAAATAATATTATTTAATTAATCAACCCGAATCAAATCATTGAAGTTCAAATCAAATATTAATATTAAAACGATAATCAAATACGATCCTAATACAATTTCAAATTAATATCGCAAACTGACCTTGTTTAAAATCAATGTATTAAAAGTCAGCCTTCTGTACTGTATGAGACCACGCCTGTAACACAAGCGTTCTGTTAATTACACAAATTATCAACCAGCTGCCCGTGAGTCTGATGAAATTCACACAAAAACATTACACAACTTTACATTTTACAATTTACGATATTTACTTTTCATTGCTAAGTTTGTCGTGTAGATGATCTTCAATGTTTGTAAGCTTAGTAAGAATTTTTCTTATTTTCATTAACCTTTAAAATGTAAAATAAAGTTTAATGTGAGTAATAAACTTAAAATTACTTGATCAATCAGTCCAATTTCTAGGTAGTAATACGTTGAATAGTTTTATTTACTGTAAGAAATAAAAATAAAACTAAACACGTTTATTTCGGCATTGTATATTCAATAATTAAAAAAACAAAAACAGATGAGTAATAGAAAGGTAATTAAACCCCATCCAATTTCGAACAAACTCAAAATTATTTCGTAAACAAAACTCATTGCTACCAATCCATAGACAAAGACCCGTGGAAAATCGATCCCCAAAAGTGAAAGTTAACTAATGCGCTTATTTAATTTGCCTCGCTCAATCATTGTAAAGGTTCTCAACGAAATGAGGCGAGACAGTAAGTACCTAATATATTTTAAATATCACTTGTCATTAGTATTATGCCTTATCTATTACGACTTGGTTATGTAAGAGCCGTGGGTATCACGGTACCTCAAGGCAATCACTTACGATGATGAGCCGGTACATACTGGTAATGGTTTGTACTTATCGAGGTATTTATTGTAATAGTGTGTAAGTTGACACCGTATTTGTATAAGAATTTTAAGTATTTGATATTTATCCTGATTAATGTTAATTTGAGAAGCTATATTTCTTTTCATCTTTGATCGGTAAAAGCTACTGTTTGAAGTCACGATTCCTTTAAAATGGAATAGTAATAGGATAGACAGTGTTCGGTTCTAAAAATATTCCTAAAGTTCCTTTAAAGTCAAAATGAAACGAGTAAGATACTTCTTAGTTTTATACAAATATTTATGGAAGTAGGTATTTAGATTTGTATTTTATTACCATAGGAATTTATAACTGTATTGTGAATATTTACATAATTAATAAATATTAAGATTAAGCGTATAAATAATGTAACACGTCCATTATTAATAAAAATCATAATTTATTTATGACAAATATTAATATTATTAAATCTCGATGTTATTGTTATTCAAAATTTCCAATTAATGATTTATTAACGAGTGGGCAGTCGAGATTATACAAAATGAATTACACATAAATAAATTGCGTAACTCGATTCTGTCTCCGAATAATTTCGTTTTCTCATTCATTAAGAGTTTGGCGATGTTTATCGAATTAAGTTTAATGAAATTTTTCAATTACGTAAAACTAATGGCTTTTGTAAAAAAGCTTTTGTGTAATGAACCGTGATTGGTCATTTTATTTATCGAATCAGTTTCGTTGCTCGGTGATTACAGGATTAGTTTTCGGGTGTAATGGATTTTTGAAAGCCTTAATCATTTAAGATTCTATTGTTGTGTTTCTTAGAACGATATGTACTTATAGCTTTATCTAACCAGCCGTTCCAAGTACAAACTTTCATTTGATTAACTATTGAAAGAAGCGTTTAACATTTTGAAGCTTAAAGGAGTTCTTAGAGTATAAAATCAATATTAGGAATATCTAGCAATAATACATAGATGAATAATTAACAAAAACAAATTCAGTGT
The DNA here is from genome assembly GCA_030269945.2 of Trilocha varians. Lineage (NCBI taxonomy): Eukaryota > Metazoa > Arthropoda > Insecta > Lepidoptera > Bombycidae > Trilocha > Trilocha varians. The sequence continues at coordinate 5,728,991 of AP028257.1, read as the reverse complement.
AACAGAATACGCGTAGCATGGAAAAAACATTTTTACCTGAACTTATTGCCAGATAAAATAGTTTTTAATAAGCTTTCAGTTACTTCCAGCCTCTTACTGAACTGAATTTTTACTCAAAACTTCCACTCACATGCCCAATTTTATGACCACGACATTAAATATCAGTTTTCGAAAACTGTCAACAGCCTGACCTTTCCTCAATTTACCAATAATAAAGTAAACAAACAAGCAACCTTTCGGACATTTTCAATTAAAATCGATCAGTCCAGTTGCGCCATTAAAATTTTTCATATCCAATCTCGATTTCGACGTACTGTAAGTGAAAGTGATCCCTTTGACTGGACCGAGATTAATGAGACTCGTTATCCGATGTGGAATTAATATGGAGTACGTCTGGCTGGACTCAATTGTATCATAATATGACTTTTATTTTGATCTAAGATAATTTTCTAAGGAGGGCAGTAGATGGTTACCATTTATTTATCTAATATGACATTTTATAATTAATAATAAAAATCTAAAATAATAGTCTTGGCTGCTATTTATATATGAGGTAATTGACGCACTTCGTCTGCATTACACAGAGTAAACCTAAATGTCTATACAAAAACTAGATACCCCGCGCAACTTCGTCAGCTTCGAAAAAAAATTTAGGGGTCGACTACCCCTAACATTTAGGGGGATGAAAAATAGATGTTGACCGATTCTCATAGATACCGGATAAGCACAAAAATTTCATCGAAATCGGTCAAGCCGTTTCGGAGGAGTATGGCAACGAAAACTGTGACACGAGAATTTTATATATTAGATTTCATTTTATGTCACAGAGAGATATTTTTTTTGTAGAGTATTGTAAAATATTGATTATAAAATCCGATACTATTTATCGCACAATGTTTCAAGAGATATTATAATTATAATTTCCCTTGATAAAACCTTTATTACAACATAAACTTTTATTCGACACACGAATTATTATCTATATAGAAATCGCAAATTACATGCCGTTTTCAGAATGAATTCAAAGAAGCATTTTAAAATAATTTCTAATCAACTAATAATAATAGATAAGATTTGAAATAGGCCGTAAATTAAGAAATAATGTGTAAACATGCAAATGAAACATAACAACGGATTAATATGTGTTAACTTATAAATTTATGCGTAGGTTTTTACAGACATGTTATTTTAATTACCTGGAATATTTTTAAAACACTCTAGAATTACTATGTAATATAAGTTGGTATATTACGACATATTCTAAGTAAGATAATACATTATAACTCCACGTTCTGTTGCGTTCTTTGTGATTATTAACGCATTTTGTAACAAATAACTCCATCAGACAACCGAGTATAACTCCAATATTTCTTCAGACAACTCCGCTAAGACGTCATTAACTCATATATTTCTGGAGCAATCTTCAGTGAGATTCCATTAGAACATTAATAATTCCACATAAAATGATCTTTGGAATAAGGAATAATAAATTGTTCAATTAAATGAACAGACACCCCATTTTTCTTGTGTAGATTAGTGTCTCGGATGCCTCTGTGTGTGACGTCACAGTGCAGGTATTTCTGGAGTAATCTGTGCCGGTATCGCTTTCAAACATTTGTGATATAAACCGGTGCCGTCTGTTTGTAAATTATGATGACGTTGAAGGAATTATAGTTCTTGTTGTTTGGTGTAATTAATGGGCGACGTAAAAAAAAATAGTTATTAATCTGACGTCTGCACGAAGGTTTTGATCATTTTTAAGAGTTCTAAATAGATGAAAAAAAAGAATACTACATTACTACTAATATACCTTTTTTAAAGAAATTACGAAAGTGTCAAATCTAAATATAATATAACGAGCTAAAAATGAACTATAAATAGTGAAGTTATTATCGTTGAGAGGAATTTTTACACGTCAAGCAAAAGAGTTCAACGAAATCGTCATAATACTACTTACCAAAAAGTAAATTTGTTTCTTATAAGTGTCGGTAAGTGACAATTGATAGTTTGCCTTTCTCTAAGTCTCAGTGAAGGCCATTAGCAAATATTGATTAATTTAGTGATGATCAGGATAACGAACTCAGTTAGAAAGTAATTCTTGTCCAGGATTGGCGTTCATCTTGATAAAACGATACTTGAATGCGATTAATATGATATTTTCATTTAAAAGTGCTATTCAAATTTAATTGCTGCTCTATAATAAATAATCGAGAGAAAGAGAAGCTTCAATTAATTTAGAGACAGTGATACTATTAACAAATATTGCGTAACGAAGTTGTTTGGAAATGTTTTGTCTCTTTATAGTTTGGTTAGATTACAACAAGTGGAGTCAAGGTTAGGTAAAAATATATTTTTACTATTTTAAACCTCTGCAATGTCAAGGTACATTACAGGACCTCCCTGTTAGGACTTTTCAAACTATATTACAACATTAAGAAATTTTTATTATTTAACAATAAAACTAACAAAAATAACAGTATTAAATTTAATTCAGACATCTCGTTGACGTTTCGTTTTCGAACAATAAAGATAAAAATCTCATGAACTTTTTGTAACAAAATCGTAACGAAACTATTCGCAGTTATCGGATCCGATCGGAGAACGTTGGGGCTCGTGTCAGCGAATGTATCGTCACTTACATAACACCAATGTAACATTTCATTCTCAGAAAATTTACACAACGCATCTGACATTCATTATAGACAGCTACTTGATTATATCAATAGATCTCTATTATAAACATTTTGTTAAACAAAACGGAACGAACATCAGTAAATTATATAATAACAACATATAATTTTGAGCTTATTATAATATATCTAGTAGGTTATTAAAATACAATAAACGAACGCATTCCTCGACCAAGACAATGGGTCCTACAAATAATAATACTCTTATGGGCTTTATTATTCGCTGTGTGTATTCATGAGCTAATTATCGTATTCAAAGTTATTCTAACGTCATACTCATCGGTCAAAGTCGATATCTCTTTCCAGCGCAGAGTGCCGGAGTGCGTACGATCGTGACTAAACTCCTGAAATGGTCATTTCGTTGACGGTCCGTGTGGCCACATGCCATCACAGTTACGCTACAGCTGTCTTATTGTCAGGATAATAAAGTATAATTTCGTTTGGCGACCGACCTTGAGGATCAGACGTTTGCTTGTGTGCAGGTACGACTGTAAACAATCGATAGTACCGGCGTGGACACGGCAACTCATCACGCATAGCTAATACGTATCGTCGGCCTTACAGCACAACGATGAAGGCAAACGGCGTTCGATAAATATGTCCTAAGCTACTCGGCTATCAAATTTTATTTGTCGCACTATTTTATTACCTTATTTGTATTCAATACTTCCTTTATTAAAAAACAAAATCTGTTGAAACGACACTTGGGGTGTGGAAAATTGAACATCAGTGACTACTGGTTCCCATTTAGTGTATAATAAAATATATTGTATTGATTCTGAGTAATACATATTTATTGAAGAGAAAGTATTGAACAGAAAGTTTAAGAAGGGAATTTGAACCTACATGGTATCATTACTACGTATTTTTTTCATTATAGACGACCGCAAGATTAGCCCCCCGTAGTGTCATTACTGCGGCAAAGCAGACGTTTATATACCAATATCTATTGAATTGTGTTATTATTTCGGTACCATGTAGAAAGCTTTTTTGTCCATATTTTGTGATTAGAGGATCCGTTGTTTACGCTATAGAACAATGGATCTGTGAGACGACACGAGGTCAAAAAAACGGTATATTCGCCATAAACGACTACAATAGCACAATAGCCAAACAATATCTCCAAAAGGTATTGACATCTAGAACACGCCCTCTTCATCTCGAATGTCATCATCGAAAGAAAAATACTGTATCAAATGCCATGACATTGTACGAAATTACAGATAATAACAGATCGGTCGATATTATTAGTCTTTTGTTCGTATGAAAACAAAAAGAAGGTTGCAAATTAAGAGAGGTTACTGGAACGTCTGATCGCAATTATTATAATGAAGAGCAGTTTTAGATAAACGTGAATCATCGGTTTTTTACTCAAGGAAGTGAATTATGAAGAATGGCATGTGTAAACGAGTTATTTGTAAAAACAATGGAAGTAGATAAAACGTTTGATTTGATGATAGTGTTGTGTTGCGTGTCGTTGATTCGGTCATCATCACGCACGCCCTACAATTGAACCGCGTGTATAGCGTTGTGCCAAATTAGATAATTGATTGTAACCTATTTTATAGATTCTTGGCCTTACTTTTTAGGTTAGCTATTTTTATTAGAATAAAATGTTTAAATTATATTCTTGTAAACACTTAATAACGATGCGATTATCAAAGTATTATTATAAAAGTATTTTTATTACGCGATCTTGCTACTTTCATCCCGTTTATTTACATTAAAGGTTGGTGTTTACGATTATCAAAATTGTAGTTAATAATATTTCAATAAAAAATAAAATGTTCGTAATTGTTTTTTCATTTTCGTAAGTCTTCGTGATTCCTATGAAATTTCTCAAACTTCGTGACAGCGATTATATTTCGCGGCTTTAATCTTATAACTTGCTCGAACTATTGTTGTTTTTTCAATTTATTTGTACAAGTTTTTAACATCATCGAATAGCGACTGTTATTTGAGACGAGATTGGGTCACAAACTCACAAGGTTTTACCTGCGAATTTTTGGGCTAGATAAACGGACAACTGCATATTACTTATGGACAAAACATACTTGTAATAGGTAACTGTATCTTGTTAAAAAAATGAAATTGGAAATTAAATAATTTAATTAAATAATAGATGTTTTATAACTTTAGAATTATAGTCGTTATAGCTTTAGGTTGTATTTTTGATAAATGAAAGATCGCGCCTCACTACTCACTTCGATAGTATAAAATGCCTAAAAACTTTTTAAATAAGGAAATGACCACTTAAAAATGTAAATTTAATAACTATATTTCTCATAATAATCAATGCATCATTATTAGTAGTTATTAAACATAATTACAATAGACGTCTACTAATGAAGTCATACGCGAAAAAATGATATAACAATTTGACCTCAATAGTTTGTGCTAATAAAAGAAATCAATTCGATTACATTCATACACACAAATTAAGGACACGCGCTAAACTTTGCGGCCGCAACAGAAATAAAATTAATATGTGTGACAGTAGGTGCAGTTATTTTTTGGCAACTAAGTTTTGGTATAGTTACTATGTTTTGTGTAGGTATGTGCTTTGAACAATCGTGTCTCAAGTAAATATAGATCTTAATCTCTTAGTAACTACCATATACATTAATAATAATTAGTTTTGAAAAATATTTAAAACTACCGAACTACCGGCGTTATAGATTTCTTATTGTTCAATGAAAATTATCAAAAACATATCGATGTTTATTTTTGGCATTTGTTAATATTTTAGCACATAATTTTTTGCACGTAACTTTATGTTTTAATTTGTTTGATTTCGCTTGTTTGCATTAATAAACAATTGTGAATTCAGCGCATTTCGCTCAGAAGTAGCACGTCACACTACTACTTTGGATATGACATATGCTTTAACAACTCTACAACAATGGACAGCCGTGGTACGAATTTCAATGGTGAATCAAAGTAAATGTTTATAAAATATATGGCAACATTTCGTGTTAGTAAAATTTAAGCCGCAAACTAAGATTGGTATCAGTATTTAACATGTATATTGCTCTTTCTTTGATTTGTTGAGTTATTCAAATACTGAGTAATACAAAATTAACTGTGAAATTAGGAATTAAAATGTTGTTGTTAACTAACGCCTACACATTTCATTTCTTTTGAATTTCTACAATCAACATTCTTTCTTCGCCAATCAGTGAAATCACACCAATTAAATAAAAATGCTTTAGAAAATGGGAGAAGAATGCGTCCAGAATATTGTTTGTCTTGTTCTGTAAGTGTTCGTGCGCATTTAATCAAATTACCGTCGATGGTCCGGCCAATGATATAATTTAACTGGTTTAAATTCAATCAGACGCTGTCGGGGTCGATGAATTCAGGTTACTCTGCCACAACGACACGACTCCTCTACATTATTAATGTTTATTTAGGTTGAACATCATAACCGTAATGAGAAATATGCAGGCCCGTACCATATACCAAATTGAATCTGAACGTGAATCTACAACAAATACCAATAATAAATCGAGTGTCATTGCGCGTTTGTTAATTTATTTTGTTGAAGATTAATCTGTCAACTGCTTGTAAGTAATACGATGCTAGTATTGTGAATCGAAGGTTACTCAACACGCGTTATTCAACTGACTCGACTGCCAATACTTATTAGGAGACTGTCGCAAGCCATCGGAAGTTACAACATCACGATTATCAATTTACATTTAATCGATATCCTAATAATTTCACTAATTGACAACTTTAATCGATACGGCGTGTGCGGAGTACAGTTACTTTATATCGGTCATTTATTTTGGTAATTTGTTATCGGTGCATCGTTTTAGAGACTGACACTCGGGAGTGTGATTGATAAGTAGCTTGGCACAGTTCAGTTAGTAGCCTTCGGCGAAGGTATTGCGGTGGCCCCACTCGCCATTCCGTGCCGTCCGCTCTAGACGAAACCCCTCATACATTTGTTACTGCTTTGATACATGGATGATTTATTTGTTTTCTGTCATAAGTAAATAAGTCTGACCTACTACACCTATTGTACGTGTACAGTTTTAACAGCGATCATATGAACGTATCATTTCTGCAACAACCGGTCTGTAGGATGGGAGCACGTCAGATTCTTTTCAAAGATAAAAGAATAGTATTATTATCTTGGATTGCTGTTATAAATCATCGTTTTGTTGTTGAACTAAATAGATAAACTTTGACTTTTTTCGGTAATAAAATCTATTAGGAGCTTTTAGTTTATGTCGAGTTTGAAGAGACGTTGAATAGAACAGGATACGTTTTTATTACTTTAAAATCGGTTTTTTGTGATAATTCTTACGACACGACTCGATGTTAACGAGTAAAAAGAGCATTCCTAGACGTATAATAAATCACTGAGACGTGTAATTATGTCTATTCGGTTCTTAAAATATCCCAAACGTTGTAATCCCCTACCTATTAGAAATTTTCTTTTACTTCGTTTGAAATAAGAAACAGAGTTATTTTAAACCAAAGCTTTCAACAAGTCGTTAAAACTGTGGTCGAGGCTTTCATATCGTTTTTTTTTTCGTCTTAAATTTATTAACATCTATCAATTTATAAGATTTTGAAGATGTTATTACGAAGCTAAGACCCTTGTAAAAACGATTTTCTAACATAACACATTTTTCTTATACTACCTACTTATGAACAGTTTTCGTTTAGGACGTGCTCGTCTTCATTTAGTATCAACAAACAAAACGTATTTTTTCTAAGCGGGAAACAATTGTACTATGCAATACGCATAGACTAGGCGGGCGACACTTTGGCGGGGCAAATGTACACACAATGCGGTGCAGTCTTGAACGCGCTACGATCGTGCACACTCGCTTACTACATAGAACTTCAATACGATAATGTTCTCGGGATATGTCAATTAAACTTGTGAATATACAGTTGAGTACCGGGCCATATGTGACCCCCACTAGTGATGTTCCCGCTATAACTGGATACAAAGGACTAATGATGCATGTGAGTAAGAATTATAAGTTATCAAGACTTATTTTTAAGGACGGGCTTGATGTTTATGTGACTTGAGAAAAACGTTGAGTTTTTAATGATAATTTATGTGAGTGGGTGGTTCGTGAGGTCATAAAACTGAGGTCGTTGATGTCACATTGCAAGGAGCGTTTTGAGGTTTTCGTTTTATTATACTTGAGCAAATATAATTTTAATACAGTATTAATTAATGTCTGGTTCATTTCGATTTTAGTATTTACATTTTCTTGTTAGATCTTGATAAAAGTAGCCTAGATTAAGGATTACTAAATATGAATAATAGGTCTTGTCGTTAATTATCTAAACGGGTTTTAAGTTATGCTACTATAATATTCATTGCTGCGGTATCTACAAAGTAATTTACTTAAATTGGTGTTTTTTTTTCACTTTAACTGGGGTTCACCTGTTTATATATATTTGTAAAAATATTTTATATTTTATGAAAACAATTTAGTAAAATATTTCTGAAAAGAAACTCAGCGTAATGATAAGTTACGTAAATCGAATTATTTCACTGTCCAAGGTCTGTACAACAATCGGTTTCCTTTATTTTGATCGTCGTCCGAACACAATGCACCTCAATTTTCTAACCATCCTGTTTTTGTGTACGACCTTAATAGCTCCAGGGTACTGCCAGCAATTAGACTACCTGCACGTGGCATGGTATTTTCCGTAACAATCTTGAATTAAATTATAATGTTATTTTCCTGCTAAAGTACAATCTTATACTTACTTTGTTTATTATTACTAGCTTACCCGTGCAACTTCGTCTGCGTCACAAAGGGAAACAATATATCCTATAGCGTTCTTCTATAAATGAACTTTACAAAATTCAAAGAATTTTTGAAATCGGACTAGTTATTTCGGAGCCTATTCGAGACAAAGAAACAATCAAACTTCCTTTCTATTATCTTTCCTATTTATAATATTAGTAGAGTTTATATAAAACAAAATATATTCAAAGGATTAATTTGATTTATATTCATTAGTTTTAAGACCTAAAACCCAACTCCACTGCTCATTCTTAAAAGAATGTTATATAAGTGTGTAATATATTTTACTACTGTTTAGAGACATTGTGAGCCTGGTGAAGCTCACGTAGGGCCATCAATTTTAAGATTGATGTTTCAAATCTGTCCTACCCTTCATTCAAACCGAAACGAATTAGTTATTTGTGGTTGAAATAATAATATATAAGATGGATAGATAAGTGTACATGTTTTGTAGTGTCTTTTTTGTATAAGTAATCTCATAAGCTATCCAAAATTTTACAATATAAAAATAGTACTGCCTAAATTATTTTAACACTTTAAAAATTTATTATTACATAGAAATACTATAAATCTATCTTCGTGAAAAATTTATGGTTTATAATTTTCTTATTTAAATTCCCTAACATCTGTGCGGTAACTCCAAACCACTAGGTACTTAGAATACTTACTAATCATCATCGTTTAGGGAACAAAACCTGGTGTCATTAAAGACTAGAAAACAACGCTTCATTCTTTAGTACCTACCTATTAGAGAACTGTACATAATTATCTAATGAATGCATGTGGTTGAAGCCACACTACTATTTACTACGAGTATTACTAACGGAAATAGCTTGTTTCTCTCTAGAACCTCTGGCGGACATACCAAAACAATAGGGGTAAATACTGTGGAACGTTGAAGGAAAACATCGTGAGGAAACCTGCATATTGGAAAAGGATTCTAAATATTCTTCAAAGATAGGTGAACTCCCCAATCCATATTGTGCCAGCGTTGTTGAACTATGCCTAATCCCTCTTTTGAGATCTGAGCCCAGTGCAGTGCGCAGTAATGGGTTGTTACAGTACAGTAACTATTTATTACCAAAGTATTTGATATACCTTCTAAAGTACTAAACAGTGTAAGAAGTTCATCAAAATTGCAATGAATGTTTGAAAGATTTACCGGTCAAGTCATTAACCGATAAGTGTCAAGCGAGTAACTTATAAAATATTACACCTTATACAAAGTAATAGCTACCATTTTATTAATATGTAATAAAATACTATACCTGTATTAATATGTAATAATATACTGACCCAGGTAATTGAATTTACGGCCATACGAATAAGTTATAAATTTTATAAGTTTTACACCATTTTTCACTGATGCTTCCTATATAGTAATTAATCCTCGGTAAATTAACAATTAATATTTAAAGTTTAGTTTTTCTTTCCATTTTCAACCAAAAACATACATCAGCTTGAAAGTAAAAATCACAACATACGTATCTGAATTCAAAGTAAATGCAAGTTAAATGAGCGTGCTTAAACAGAAATCAAGAGTCATCAACAAACTGCACAAAAAATTAGGTTATAACTGCTGGCGTTTCATCACTTTTCGCGTTAAGCAAGAACCGTAATAATTGAACTAACACTCCGTTCCGACAACGCTAATTTGTAAGCAATGAATCATATGTAATCACCGAAGTACCAATGGACATAAACACAGAAAAAGAAAGAATTACAATTTCAAATGCTTCAAGAACTCTGAAAAATGACTCCATTAGGAACTAATCAAAATGTTTTCACATACTCTGATGGTTCTTTATTTGAATTATTCATTATTTACTTTTTTCTACTCTCGTCCATTAATTCTGAGTTGAAAGCGAGTCTAATCGCAGCCTAGATGAGTAAGTCTCCTTCACATTTAGATTAATGCTCATGGCGGCTCTCATAGGTATCCTTTTCTTTTGAATATTAATTGGTTTCAAATAGATGAAGCCAATCATTTGTCAATTGATTAAGCAATAAAATCCCAATTATTTTTCTCATATCTGAAGGCAAATCTATTTGTTTTATCAAGTACGATAACTTTAATGGCATTTTAATTGTGTTTAAAAATACAATAACTTCAAATTATTTTAACCTTTTACTAAAAAAAACTTTAATTTCATTATCTGTATTATGTTTATAAGATTTGAAAAAGGTTTAAGATCAAGTAAACGAATCCAGTTATCCATTTTGAGACATAAATGTTCATGGAATCAGTCGACAAAAAGTAGTTATTTTACCAGACAGCTGTTACCACACCCGTGAAATCGAATTGGTTAAAAAATAAATCGCGAACGATTTACGAACGCAATAAGTCACTTGTATTTTTACCTGAGTACCACAGAACTGGGGTAATGTTTTTCGATAATTGCTTTTTAATTAAAAATATCGTTATGTTGAATTGACGTCAATTCTAAAACTTATTTTTGTTCTACAAAACTTTATTTAAATTGGACGAAAGAAAGTGATGAGTCTGAAATTTTAGTTTTTTAGATATCCATGATTCGCTTCCAATGGATTTTTTGTTTAGACTTTCGACTTTTTAGCTAAAAATATATTGAGAATTTGCGTAATATATGGAGTTATTAGTACTGTAGGTACATACTTATTTTTGTTTTAGAATACTCTAAGATTATTTCTTCTTTCTAAAATGGTTTTAGTTCCTATCTCAATAGCTTTTTACCTCTTTTAACTTGCCTTACTCGACATTAGCTTTACGATACCTTCAATGTTTTATTGCTGCTAACAAGCTGTACCAATGTACAGCCATCATTCCCATTCTATTCTTAAGGATTTATTCCATCACATGTAGTCGAGATAACAAGTCCCATTGTGATTGCAATTAGTGTACCATTTTACGATGCATGGCCTACCTGATGTTCACACTGCAATGGCGGCGAACATAAAATTAAATTTTGAACAGATCTTAGATGTTCGCAATTATATAAATAGGTTTAATTTTATATGATAAGTTTCATAAACAGACTTTATATTTTTACTATAGTAATATATCTACTAATATTTTGTCGACGTTTCACTGTAACCAATTACTTTTTAAATTAAAGCTATTTAAAGTTTCTTGGAAAACAACTTTATCGCTGTTTATAACATAGCATACATATTGTAAATTACTTAAGTAATAAATAAACGAAAGAATTTAGTATTAAGAAAAGACTTGCACAAACTTTAGAATTTTGTTTTTTCTTCAGACAAAAATGTTAAAAACAAACATGCCTGTTGTTTAACTTGTTAAAGGCTTGTTCAACATTGCGCTAACCAAAAATGGTTTTATGCCATTGTGGTGAAGCCTAAAATAGATAGACATGTGCTAATAGCAGATGCAGAATACCGAGGAATCCTTGTCACGTGGTTAGTTTTTAAAACAATTTGTTGATAATTAGCGAGATAATGTTAATTTATGTTATAATTAAAATTGTGTACACTGTAACAAAATGATACACAAATGTCGGTTTTACAAATCTCATTTTTTGTAAATTCCGCGTGTTTAAAAAAACATAAGTACTAAATTCGAAATAGACGACTTTAAAGAAGCACATAAAATAGCTCTTAGCTATACGAACAATCATAGAACATGGGACAATGTTCCCTACGCGAGTTGCGTCATGCATGGCAATACGAAGGCATTACAAAATTAACCACCATTGTTCTGTGTTCGCGGAACATTGGTACTTCATCGCGATCGGGTAATGGAGATCGCCTCATTGTGATGAACATCTACACATCGTTCCCACATTTGACGTGTGATCCGACCGTTGAAAAGATCAAATTGCAGTTCAAGTTTTTTTCACCAGCGCCAATAGCGCCTTGTCACGTTCTACACTTTGTTATTACTTACTTCTGTAAAACGGTGTGAAAATGGTGACAAAAAGAGTAACAATGTTTACCATGAAAAGTACAATTAAACCCCATCTCAGGAGACAGTGTCTTGCGATATAAAATAATTCAAGATGTTGATTTTATTCTCTTACAAATTCGATAATTTATTCAACTACAAAAACATCAAAATCGAGTACGTAGGTAGTTTATTCAATACAAACATGTATCTCTAAGCACCCAATCAGCTAAAACAAATTTAAAGTACCGAACACGCATAAGAGTGTCCTTAGAGTGAAAAAAAACAGAGCACGTGAGGTGTACAACAGTCCTAGGGTACATAACAGTTCCCGGAGCAATCTGTGCAGCATCTGACACATTTAAAGATAACACAATGACAACACGTGCTGGGATAAAAGTTTAGTGACCTGTGCCGGTGGAATTACAATAGACATTAGCAGGCGTCCTGCGGTGATACGGCAATTATATTCGTACAATAGTCCCTTTAACAGTAATTGTAGAGGAAGCTATGGGATATTTTTACAACATATTGTACTGTTTGCTTTTTCTCCTTAATTGGATTTAAATAACGTTTACTTTGTGCCATAGAAGAAATTGGTCATACAGGGTTTTCAAAGTCGTTGCCACGCCTAAAAGATCACTTACGTTTTTGATGAAGGACATGTTAACTCGTATTTTGTAGAAATACGTATAACCTTCCCAAACGTAGTATACGTTTGTTAACCTTATGTTGATTAATTCCGAATGAAACAAGAATATTCCAGGAAATCGACCACCTTACCAACAACCAAAGCACACAACCAAAGTCTTTATAAATACTCCTTAAAACGTCGAACGTGTCTGAATCAATGATCACTCAATAAGCTTGTACAGAACAGTATTTTCAGGTAAACGTGACCAAGAATAAAACCGCCAAGCAGTTTCCCGCTTAAAGTGTTAAGCAAATAAACTCCAAGTTAATACCTACTTTGAATAACTGGAGAAGCCGTTTAATATGCTACAACACGAAAATCATGGCATTTAATAATAGGTACATTAAGAATGTCAATAGGAATTTCGAGACGTCGAAAAACAAGTTTAGCACAATCTATAATGTTAGTTTATTTTATTTATACATGTTTTAGTTTAATATTTTTTTGGATTGTGATGAAATTAATAAATTGTACTTTATTATACTGTGTGTGTTTTTAATGTTTGTTACTCGGAGTAAAAGGTTCGTTGAATGTCGATGTCCATAACTTAGAACAACACAGAATTAATCACAATGTTATACACTTGAAGCTAAGAATACCTACACTAAGTGAAGTTGGTGAGCTTTGAAGATCCGTAATTCAGTCATCCGTGACTATGATGATTGAAATTCTGGAAATGTACGAAACCATAGAAATAATTGCGAAGAGCTTTTTCCTTGTACAGGTTAAAGTTTTCTTGTACACTGCCCCTTAAACCTAATGTTTTATCAGTTCTATATTCTAATCCAATTCGTACTGAATTTTCAGTTACGTTGAAATTAAACTACACCGCACGATCAGCAGTCGAAATCCATTTTGAACCAGTAAAAATAATTTGTAAACAAAAGTTTACGTTTCAAAATTATCTGGCATTGAGTAACGGGTTAACAAAGATCATTACACGCTGATGGTAATGATGGAAACAAGAAAAAAGTACGTGTAATTACGTCGCTTCGTCCCGGGAAGCTAATTGGAAGGGTCGGTGAGGCTGCGTGCACTAAATCACATTCCGGGAACCGTAGCCCGTGGGCTTGCGCGCGTGCCTCGCTCAGACAGAATACCAAATTGGTGTGACTTCAGATAAATCCTGTAGTTTTGACTGACTGAAAAGAGGTTATAAGTTGATCATATATTTTAGTGTTTGTGCATGTTTAACTTTAGTTTGGTTAGACTGCTGATTCTGTTTTTGCTTATAAGCATACACTTTTTAGACGATGTTATACTGATTTGATAAAGATTTAAATATTAATTTTTGTGGTATTCTTGTAATATGAAAGTTAAAAATATGCTCTTGTATGCATATAAGGGCTTTTTGTTACTAGAAAGGTTCTTTTAATTCTATTGAATGACAATACGTATTGGATCGACTTTTTGCTTAGAATACCTAAGTAAAGTTTGGAAATTACTTACTTAGTTTGAATATTTACTACAAGAAATACAAATATGAATAGATATTATTATGTTGAGAGCTAGCTTGATAATTTATTGTTAGCTACATTTAGAAATTTGTTTAACAAAATAAGACGCAACTTTTGGAAAGGACATGCGACCTCTCGATTACGTTGCATGTTTTATAATAAAAAGAAAGTTAATTATGTAAATATTATTGCATTAAAATAACCTAATCCTTGATTTTTAATTATTATAATGAAATTACGTCATATACAGAAACTGCATTTTAGTTAAGGTAAACGAATTTAAAATTTAATTTCCAAATATCTATAAGATAATGGAATGTTAAGTACTATTGTTTTGTTGTTCTATGTACGATTTTCATATAACAGCCGATTTAAGTCCAAGGTAAAGTTTTGTCCTCTGAGAAAGATTAAATTGAAATGTTAAAGTTGAATGTGAATTAAATTGCGTAAGACCAGTTCAATGGGTAAGGCAACAATTAAATATAATTTTAAATGCTAATCAATAAAGATGCTTTTGAAATGTCGAAAACAATTATATTGAGGTGAAGTAATACGCACAAGCACAGATTATAGGTAAGCAGTATTTCAAGAGCATTTTGGACAAGCAATGATTAAAGGAAGGAAGGTAACAATATTTATTTCCCGGTCCGAATGTTTTGAGTAACAATGAAAATTAAATGAAAAGTTTCTGACTTTTTTTGCTCGTGATCTCGTAAACAGCGCGACGGCAAAATTAGTTTTGCCCAAGGCAGAAAATCTTGAATCGGTTCCTGTTTACGGACTCTTGTAAAGTCAGTGACATTGCCGACCACTACGTAATAACTTCAAAACAATAAATATTTCTCCATTGTGAAAGTAGAAGCTCTTCCTTGATTTACGAATAGGTATCATATTATAATACCTGTATACCCTAAATATTATTAATACCTGTTGATTTTGTCTATAAAGTAAATCTTTATCACCATAATTTATGAAATGAAATGAAATTCTCATGCTTGTTGATATCAAAGTAAAAAAGTTCGGAAAAAAGAAATAGCCACCGTCCTGAGAAGAACTGGCAAGAAACTCAGCGGGCATGTCTTTTTTGTATTATTAATATATGAGTACAGTGCAGCTCTATCCATTATTGGGCTCACGTATCCTCAGAATACCCCACCCCTCTAGGGAATGAGAATCTCTCAAAATCTTTTTCTATTACCCACGTTATTTACAACATGAAAGTCCGAACTGTTTAATCAGAAAGTACACAAACTATTATCTCATACGCCGTTTGAAAACGTTATCTAAATAACCTGTCTCATAAACAAAACAATCTGTGCCTAAAAATGGCAAAGTTTATCACTCAAATCTGTATATAGCCTGCCGATAAGGTTTACGCAACTCCGTAAAGTGGGACATTGTCCGTTTTTATATTGACACGCCGAAAAATAACTTCCTAGCTCATACTTTCCCGTGTTTTATGTAATTTCGCATGCTACACCACTATTAAACGGTCATCAAAACTAGTATCGATACGCAAAACGATTTTATTGTATTCGAATGGACATTACACCACAAATCAGCTTGGCAATGGATATCAATCATTCAATCTTGTCAGTTGTTATTTGATGCACTTTTTTTGCGTACCGAATATGGAGTTTTTTGTTAATTTGATGTATTGCCTATAATATAACTAAATTCATGGCTAAATCGTCTACCTACGCGTTACGGAAAAGAGTGCCGAGTGCGTAATGCGTCGCGCCGTCCCTCCAAACGCCGTGCTGGGCCTCAGCCGGGGTTCGGACGCTGAGGTTGGAGGTTCAACTCCCACATACCCCATGGAGATCCGATAATTTCCTCCAACTGAAAAAAAAACCGTCTACCTACCTACATATCTGTTAAGGACGAGTTACCAAGTCCTACCTAGTGGGCTCGAAGGACCAATATACATAAGTTTTCAAATAACCAACATAATAATTCTTAAACTCACAAATAGATGAGCCCGATTCAATGCCCGATTTGGAAACGTATATTGATATCGGAACGCGTGGTCAATCAATGTAACACGATAACAATATGTATTAGGTCGAATCGTGAATCGATCAAGTCGGGCGTGTGTTGCACCCGATGATGATGTAAATTGGACAAACAATGCTTCGTGTTACGCAACGAGAAAGCGGGAAATCGATGAGCTATCGAAATCTGACCGAGTCTACGATGCGGCCCACACTATTTGTCACTGAGATTTTCAATGAAAATAGTTTTGTGGTAGCTGGTACCTTACACATTATCTAATCGGCTTTTAAAAAGTCCATGTTCTTTTTAAAAGCCAATGTTGAAATAGACCTTACCTACCTGTTCGAATACTTCGTCTTTGTTCTTAAATATATAATTATCATTTAAAATAACGTCTAAATTTTTATCCTCGTTTTACTAATTAATAATAAAATATCTATAGTGTAGTTGTAGTTTTAATTAAGTTGCCAAAATTAATATTAATTATTATTGTATCCATTGTTGTAACTTGTACTTCTATTAAAACACCAATCTAATCTTTTGTATATCAAACAAAGAGACTAAAACCTTCAAAATAATATTAAAGCTACCAGCTACCTGCGTGTAAATTTGAACCCATTTTCCATTTAAGATGACGTGATCCGGTCAAATTTTAACGGTATTCGGATTAAATTATTTAATATTGGATTCCAAATATCTACCTGCTTAATACGATTATGCGGTTTGATGCACATAATTTTATTCCAATCCATTAAATAGGCAAACTCTTAACTGCTCTTGACGGCTATTAACCCTTTTAGTTTAATATGAGAAAAGGTTTCTTAACGGTTGACAAACCCTGTCATCATTGAAGGTCATCTGCGACTGTAGTTTAGTATAAGAAAGAAAAATAAGATCTTTAATAATCTGTATTCATAAATTTTGTAGTCATCGAAGTAATTTCGCAACTGAAGAGTCTCAAAAGTCAATTGAATGATTGCGTAGAGCACTGTAGGCGCTGGGGGCGTTGCGCTTGAAATATCATATATCAAGTTGAAAGGTTGCGTGAAGTGACCCACAGGGGCGCGGTGTCTGAACCCACCTCAATTAACCAGTCTATTCATTGAACTCGATGTGAGGCTGAAGGCGGTCTCATCGGCGCATTACGTGCCCGCCTCGAGCCAAAGTACTTTCTCCCTTGGACTTATTTAAAAACGTCTCCAACGCGTGATTGACGCCCGGCCTATTGTTAACCTAACTTGTTACGTAACCCGATTTGATGTGCCGTCACTCAAATGCATATTTTCAAAAGAGACTGTTTTGTTAACGTTTAATGATGCGTATTGGTTGCCATTTAATTGTTAAGCAATGATCTGTCCGTTTAACCTATGTACCAACAATCGGATTATAAAGATCTGAACTGATTTTCACGCCTTTTAGATACGATTTTATAATTCAAGCGTGGGCGCTACTTGTGACAATATTGCTATCACGATTGAGAAGGACGGTCAAACTAAAAACTTTTATAAATTGAAAAAGATTTGTTTTAAGGTTTCACGAGTTTTGTCTACGGAAAGTCTCCTTATAAAATAATAATTAAATTATATTTTTTTCAATTTAATTAAGGTTTACGTTACAAATCATAGGGCAGTAGATAAACTTTTAATAACATACAATACAGGTAAATTGACAAGGCTCGCTTAACTCGGTAATAAATGAATAAAAGTGGGTAGAAACTCATTTACGCTCTCGTATAAAATTGTTAATTTACTCTGATTTTATAGGGTACCATTATCTCGAGCAGTACTCATCTTGAAGTCCATTGGAATGGTTTGTTTCGATACAATACAAAAAATAAATTTTAATGAAATGTCTTATAAATCAGTAAACCTTATCTTTGGGGTGTATCTTTACAAATATAATAAAGCCTAAGTATTTTTTTTTAGTTTGACGCATCAACTGCTATTAGGCTACCTTTATTTTGAAAATTTTATGACATTTATGAGAAAAATTATAAGCTACAGGCAAAGAAGGAGGATAGGAATACAGGGTCAACAGAATAAATTGGTTATAAAATATTAGTACTGAGACATTTTTTTTATTATTAAACTATGTCAATGTGATAATGTGTCGAATTTTAAGCCAAAATAATCGTATACGTTAAATCTGTTTGATTCGTGTTTTAAAATAAGGGCTGGGCCGTTGACCGCTCGCCTCGGCCCAGAATGCGTTGTTCCGAATAATCGTTCTGGTCCTACATCGTTCCCAATCGAGAATTCCACGCTTGACGTCTTCTTCGGTAACGTTGTTGCTTTCTTTATGATTTATGACCCGAGCCTGACTCGTAATTACTAACTTTGGGCACCTACAAAAATGCATGACGTATGCACGATCGTTTTATGTTTGACTGGAGTCTTTTCAAGGGATGTTATATCTGCTTATACGTTTACTAAGAAACTGATCATGTATTTTTTAAGTTTATAAAATTTTTATAAAGTTGTAATTTTCCTTTTTTTACCTAAAGCTGATTTCATACAAAGTTTTACAAATATTATAACAAAGAACATCTCAAAAAGCATTTGTAGTGATTTAGTCAAGATTACCTACCGGTCTTTATTCTCAACCTATAATCTCCTTATTCAAACTGACCATTGTTTAAGTCATCGTAAACACATGCGTAAACGAACATAACAGTTACTGTTGTAGTAGCTACGTAGTGGTACAAAAAACCCCATTGTGTTAAATCTATTAATACAAATTACCATGTTCAGTAGTTCCAGTTTAGTGTTAATGAAACAAAACAGCAATTAACACTGTAGTTAGATGTTTTACTTACGCTGTTTTTCTGTCTGGAAACAGGAGTTTGTATATAAAAACATTTTTTTTGTTGTAGTCTTTTTGTACAATAGCTACTCGTAACACTCGAGAACCTATTTGATAGATATTGTGATTTTTTTCAATGATTTTTTCTTGGTGATTCTCAATTCAGCTCAGTTCTCTTCTATTTCAATTTTAGGAGAACACTTCGGAGTTGAAAGTAGAGCATGGGTTCGACACGCATTCAAAATTCACGATCAATATTTTTGTAAAACGTATACAGAGAAAGCTAAATACATCAGATGCTATCATTAGGCAGTAGACACATACCATACATTAGTTGTAAAACTGACAGCAACAAAGTACCGCCACCTGACATTGACCATTATTAATCACAGTCAGAATTGCAAATCGGAATCACGGGCGCAGCAAAATAGGACGTTCGGTTTCTTTGACCTACGAGTACATAAACAAAACACTTTTACTCAACGACATTTGGCTTAAAAGTGAAATGTTTATCGGTAATCGTAGGATTGTTTTCACTATGAGTCGACGATTCGTTGACAATGAATCCTATGTGTGTCGGGCCTCCCGCTGCGACCAGATGATTCCGCACACCGATATGTCACAGATAGAACGTAATGTGCCCATTAGTTCCGGATCAAATGCTCAAGTTCATTTCATATACCTCTCGCAATTCGTTCCACGAGATGCTATGGAATATTCAAAACAGTCTCTGGAGATGTAATAACAGATTGAAATGAAACACTTAAGATTTCAACCATTGTTAATGTTTAGAACCGTGCGCAATCAAAATTTGTCATTCAAACCTTAACTGAATAATGCAGTAGATTTGGGCTGAAACGATTTAAGTATCCATCAAATGTCCCTGAGTACTGGATCATTACAGAATCACAGCGTTACTCGCTTACAAACAGTTAAATTTGGCAAGACAACCGATTACACGAAACGGATAGAAAGTGCACACTGTGTCGCAATCTATCGAATTGCATCGCACGTTTAAAACGAACCTTATAAATTTTAATTTCTCAGTGAAAAGTAAAAACAAATGTTGCGAATTTCGATCACGAATCCATTGAATCCGGCAGCGGCGAGATTGCGATCCGGCGTGTTCTGTACGAATCACGCCCGAGTGCATTCCGCGAACCCGGTCCACTGCATGCCACGTCGCGTACCGTTAATAATTTTTGCGGTTGTAAATTCACTATTAAACCAATGTCAGTTTTCGACACGATAAAGACGGCCCCAGTGTTTTATTGGAGGGGAAAATCGTTTGTCTCTCGATTTTTGAAATTTATTGCATCGAAATTTTTTGTGTGGGTTATTTTTATGAAACTGAGCATTGATTTAGTACAGAAAACTTCTTGTTTATAATACTTCATTCCCATTATAAAATAATGGTTGCTTTATTTTACACTAACCACATAATTTCAAAGTCATCGCAAAAAATAAAAGATGAGTTTACAAAATTTACAGTATTCAAATTTGCGATAGAAACAAAAACTAGCTCTTACTCCTAATAGTACGTGACTGTAGTCTATGAAAGTATTCTATGGTCACAATGGATTGTATGTAGGTCAACTAATTTTCTAGCTTTTTCGATCAAAATTTAAATACAGTATTAGTTGTAGGTATAATTTCCTCATACTACTAACTAAGTACTTAAATTTTCTTTTTTGAAATTTTGAAGATGTAAGAGCAGTTCTTAACATAACTAATTTTAAAATCACACACAAAAAAGCTAATCACGAAAAAATAAATATTTCCAAAGTTGCATATCAATGACCTATTTAAATATTATGATAAACCCAGTACACACATTTTGAAATATTTGAAACATGACTTCTAGGTGCGTCCACTTAAAATGGAAACTTAGAAATAAAGATAAAGATAATTTGTAAAAAGCGCAGGCCCTTAGTACCTACGTCGCACGCGCGCCGGGTTATCTCACTTTTTAGGACAGTTCGCTCGTTATCTTAAGAACCTTACGCTTACATTTACTCTAAAATAAATATTTGACTTAGAAAGTGCAGTTCCGTGTTACGTTTACTATAGCTATGTATGTATATCTAACTATGTATGCGTAAGCCCAAAACGATGCTCGAAATTCGTGGTATCGAAAAAAACAACTTAAATCGGAGTAAACATATATTGTTATAGTAAACAATGAATGTTAACTAATCTGTTTTTAAAATATTTCTTTTATACAAACAAAAAGTTTTGAGTTAAAAAAGTTTTGTTTTGTGATAAGAAAGCTTTTGTCTCGACGACCCGGCGCCCAAGATAAGTTCTTCTGTTCACGTGAATTGCTAATTATTGTTATTTAATGGGCAATATAAAGATATTGTTATCTATACTGCCCCTTTTATTTTAAATGAAAGCATTAATAAACGGTTACAATAGGAAAAAAACTTTCATTTATGCCGCAATGAAAATTAAGTTATTTTTAAATAGATATGCAACGTTTTTATATTTTAGTAAAGACCTAATTTATCTTCTTGAAGTTGATAGAGCTCCAAATTTTACATAATTTGGCTAAAGTACCAAATTATATAAATAATAATAAACTTTAATATTGAGAAATATGAACAAATTATCACTGCTTGAAATATCTAAGTAATGTAATTTTCAATTGTATTCTATAAAGCTAAACTTACAGTCTTAGATTATTAACATTCCAACGATTAAATACTCGTACCTCTTCTATTTATACCTATCTACCTACATATTTTTATTATGTACCTAACAACGGATGTGTTGCGTATCCTCTTACAACTTAATCTGAAAATGTAATAGAAGATGTTTTTGCAGACTTGTAAGACGAAGCGATGAACAAAACACGATTTGAATATTTATTTAATTACGCCCATCAAAACCAATGTTTAAGAAACGTTAGCTATTACATTAGCAATTTCGATGAGTAAGTCCAATGTTTCATCGTGTACATAATCACAATAATTTGACGTAAATTTTGAGAATGTAACGGTATCGGTGTCAGTCTGTCTATCCACATTAGATCATGAAGTCGGGTCGCGGTTGTGCGCACTTTAATCCGTAATTATTAACAGTACAATAACTCAACCTCATGTGACGACCGTGACAGAAATGAGCACTTGCAACGTTCAACAAATGTAACTGTACTTTTCAAGCCTAATTAATAAAAGCATGTACATTATTCAAGTACTTTAATAGTGCCCTTACTGCCCAACTGAATGTCTTCACTGGGAAGTATAAGTGGTAACTGGTATAATGTTCAAAGGTCCATCGGTATCAAATGAATATTTGAAGTCTGTACCACATACCATCGTGTAAGCCGCAAGCTTGTTTGCCTCAGGAAATAAATACATAATCAATCATGTAAAGAAGGTTATGTCTCACTAAGAAGGCCATGGACACAGCTTACAATGGCTGTTACAAATATTTTAGACAGATGTTTCAATTTGTTTCTAGGATAGATTGGAAGCTAGCACGAAATTGTACAACTATGCTGCCCATTACAAAAGTCATTTTAAATAAATTTCGGACTGAATATAAAAATTTACTTAAGCCATAACAGTCAACACTAACATAAACCAGTTCATGTTTTGATTAGATTCAGCTGACGCTTGCTTAATCTATATTAATTTTAATGTTTCTCGGTCAGACATAAACGGCAGGATATTACACAGTGGCTGACCACACGCTACGTTTCTTAGAACGTAATGCTCTCGATTAGCACCATTGCAACTCTGGATATAACTCAAGTTGCGACGCAAACATATAATTTAACGTTTCACTGAACACAGCCATTTGTAACCGAATCGTTTGATATTATTCGTAGTGGAATTCAAATGTACTTCCTCTGTGAGATAATACATTATTCATATTCGACCGAGCTTCAAGTTACTCAAGTTTTAACATGCGTTTTTTTTCTTATTGCTGTTACTATCGTTGTTCGAGTTCACAGACAACTTGTTAACAAATTGTTAGTCACTCACGGATATTATTCATAACGAACTTAAACATTACTAAAAGTTCCTCGTAGCGTTTACTATGTTTGTGAAACATAATAAACATACTGGATTTCATTAAATTACTACTCCGAAATCTAAGATACAATAAATAATAATCAAATCGATTTGAAAGGAAACAGGAAAATACTTCGAAGATAAGAAATCTTCACAATTTTATAAAACTTCTTCTTTGTATGCAGCACAGCAGTTAAAAATGATAGATTCAACGATTTTTATTAGAAACAGTTCAATAAAATGCAATAATATTTTCCAATATGAATAGCAACGTAACAACTGTTGCAAATAAATGAGCTCACGACGTTTCTCATACTCTCATACATAAATTCATTTTTAGATTGCCCGTTCGTACAGATTACAATGACTGGTAGATATCCCACGGTTCTTTGTCCTCGTGTATTACCCGGCATTGTCGTGGACACGCTTCGAGGAGTAGCAAGGCGTTAGGGAAGTAGCCCTAAGGACAGAACGCGATCAGAATTTAGATTACTTTCGTTGCGTTTCAATAGACTAATTTAATAATATAATGGCTTTTTGACGGATGTTTGTGCCTCATTTTAATATTTGTTTCGAATTCTGTGTTTGAGTATTTGTATATTAGGTATAATTTCTTGTATGCGTGAGATGTTTAAGGATTTCGTTTAGAATATCCGGGCTTTTACTTTTACGTGACTACGTTATGAGACGAGCTCGTGGTTGGTAATCAATAAACTTTAGACACGGTCGCGATATCAAACTAATACCAAATAGTGTAGGTACCTTTTTCTATAACTTGAATGTTAATATTATGTCTATCCTTATTAAAATTATTTTTTTGTTTGTAGATCGAGCGTCTAGCACAATACGAGCGACTGGTGGGCGGTGGCTGTGCTCGCAGACGAGCGGCGCGACTCTCAGACCTGGAGAGAGTGCAGGACTTGTTCCCGCACGACTACCTCGCCCTCCACGATGCTGATGCACCAGCCGCACTAGCTTCGCACCATGCACAGGTAATATACACATTACAAGATAGGTGAACATTTGACTAGCGCTTAGATTTTCGTCTAGAAACACATTATAGTGATTCAACGATTAAAAGTGTTAGATTAACTGTTTATAGTGTCTGTAGTATGTATAGTCTATATATTTTCGATTCCTTTAGTTCAGTTATTTATTACAAGATAGATGGTCTCCCATACTGATTTTTACAACACTGTGTTTAAGTATTCCGCTAAGAAGCTTGTAGAGCACTACCGACAAAAAATATTCTGACAACGAGCTACTGCGACATATTTGCTGAAATCTCATTTTGTATTTACAGAAACAGAAGAGCCTCCGTAAGCGACCAAGCTTGGATATCGGCGGCACAATCAGTGCAAGCAACGGCAACCTATCCCCGCGTACCTTCATCATGGAAGCACCTACGCAATTGTGTCCTCTTGGAACAAACTCCCCACCGCTAGACAGACATTTGTTCCTCTTTAACGACTTGCTTTTAGTCGGCAAGTCGCGTGCCACTAACTGCTTTAAGCTTAAAGAAAGCGTCAGATTAGCTGAAGTCTGGCTGTCGTTGCCTGATGGAGATGATACAGGATTTCTCATAGGATGGCCAACGTCGAGTGGTGTGATGAACTACTTAGCTACATATCCGACACAGGCAGCACGTGATACTTGGTATAGGTAAATATTATTCTTTATCATTTAACATACTTAGATGCCAGAAGTGTATTGAGATCAACTATCATATTTTCATTTCGCTTTCAGAAAAATCCAAAACGCCCTGAATGCCCAATTAGCCACAGAACCGAAGTCAACAAATATACAAATCTTCTACAAGGATTTGATGTCTTCGATAGAATTCGTAAGTAACTTTCATTATTTTCATTGGTAGACAAATGAGCTGATAACCTGATTAAATCAGTAGAGGGAATAAAATGTTTAATATTTCTATTTATATAATGAAAATATTATCATAATACTTTGTATTACAGTGTAAAACGCTATCAGTAAATCCAGAAATGAGTGCTCGCTGTGTAGTCCGACAAGCTCTTCAAGTAATTCAAAATGGAGGAAGTGAAGGTGATGGCGACGGTGATGGAGATGGTGATAATGATGAAGGGAGATTAGGAGCTGTCTCAGAGTTCACACTATGCGTCAGAACCACAAGAGATGCACCACCAATGCCGCTGAAAGGAATTGAAAGACCACATGCCATACAGGTATGCATAACTTTATCTCATTTTCGACAGTGTATTTAAACTTAGTTCTATTTGATCTGCTCAAACAATTAAGGCTAGTTTTAAGACGTTTTGCTCCCAAAAATGGACGTTAAGTCCTGTATGTTGAGATAGTGGCAACTAATTCTTTAACCTTAATGTTTCCTCTTCGGCTTTGCGTGATATTGTCGGATAAAAAGCATACCTTTTAGTTCTCACAACAGAAAAAATAAAATCTTGATCAAATAAACAAAAACAGTCTTGTAAGACCATATGAAGGATAATTAATTAATGTATAATTTATTTCCAAACTTCCAGATGTCACGGATACGTCAAACATTATCCAACGAGGACGGCTTCGACATGGATCATGTTAACGCTAAGAACAATCCCTGTGGTCTCGTCTTCGAGTTGAGGAAGAAAAATCAAAGTTTGAAAAAGTGAGTATTCACCATTGAACTAGATTTAAAAATTCATTTACCATAAAAAAGTGTCTAGTGTGAATGTTAATGATATTTAGGTATGGTGATTTATACAATCAATAACAATTAAAGAATTGAAAAAACAATATTCTTTATAATAGGAAAGACCGTATAATCCTTCTTTATCATCATTAAAATTCACCCAGTACAGAATTTGCACTTCAAAGTTGCTAATAATATCATGATTGTCATTTGTTTCTAGCGGTAACAGCACTCCCGGTCGCGGGCTACGTCTGCTCCGTCGAGGCGGTCGTCTGTTCGGCGTGGCGCTGACGCGGCTGTGTAACGGAGCACCACCACCGCCACTCATACAGGCCCTGCGTCGACTGAGAGTGTTGGCGCCTCTTACTCATGGCGTCTTTAGACGCAGCGCTAATGCTAAGGCGTTGCGGTTGCTCAGAGATAAGGTAAGCTTGACAATCTCTCGACCCTTATAAGCGTGTCCGACTGCGCTTGGTCCCTCCACTGAGGAGACTCGAGTTTAGCAATAAGCCATAATGAATAGTAGCTGCACACAAATGTAATGAGACCGCTTAGCATCAATACCTGGCTGAAAAAGGATTTTAGTGAAATATTCAAGAAGAACGTTTATTCTAGTCTACTGTTACCTACCAAAACTACCTAACTTAACAAAAATTTGTTTCTTTTACAGCTGGATACATTAGGTCCATGGGCGGAAGGTTGTCCGGAGTTGGACCGCGCCCCAGTATTGTTATTGGCCGCGCTCGTCAAGGAGTTCTTCCGAGCGCTACCTCAGCCGCTTCTTGCCTCTGAACTGTACCCGGCTTGGCTACAGATTCTTAGTGAGTAAAATACTGCTTATGATAGCATAATAAATCAAAATATGATATTGTTCTTATAAAATTTAAATTAGCCACCATGTATAGCCGTTAGCTCGTCTGCCTGCGTGGCAATAAAAAAAAATCGATATATCAAAATTATGCTTTAAGCACTTTACTGAAATTTTAATTAATTATTTAACTACAACGACAAAAAATACACTTGTTTTTTCTGTATATTAATTTATTCACTTATTTTTTACGTCTATTTAAAAAAAAACATTTACAAGAAAACAAAATATAAAAACAGAGGGACACTGCAGGCGGAGTCTACGACCCAAGCCACCAGTGTCCAAGACCAGTGTCAGGGCCCAAGAGAGAAGAACCTCCTCACAATACGCGCCGATACACTTGTTTATTATTACGTTTGTTCATAACAGCTGTTTTTTGTTCCAGATTTATCACAAAACGAGAAGGTAACTGCAGTACGTTCGTTGCTGCTAAAATTACCGAAGGCGCACTATACGATGCTCACTTATTTCGTATGCTTACTGCAAGCAATCGCCAAGAAATCGAACATCAACCTCATGTGTCCCATGAACTTGGGCGTTTGCGTAGGACCAAGCCTTCTGTGGCCAAACACACCCTGTGACAAAGCTCCCAAAGCAGTGCCAAAAGTAGTTGAATTACTAATAGTGAAAGCTGAAGCTTTATTCGGACCGCAGATTAGCGGTCTTCTGGGCAACGGCAGTCCTGAATCTCCTAATGCATTATTGGACTCTGGTGCTGAAGAAAGTGACAGTTTACATTCTGTTGGAATTTCTTTAGACTCCATGGAACTGACGCCGCGCAAGGAAAAACTTTCGCTAAGCAGAGATTCAGGACTGACGCTTTCAGAAGATGATTCAAACAGCAACGGCGGTAATAGTCCAGCTCCCAGAAACCTTTTACATAGTTCGTCAGCCCCATCGTGTAATTTACAAGATCCAAAATTAACAGCGCGCTATAAGACAGAAAATCACAACGTAAATGGTCTACCACAAATCACCCAAAGACAGAATATCTACTCTAATAAAGCTGAATTATACAGCACTGTTAATGAAGAACTATACACAGCACCTTATATGGGGAACGAAAGATATGTTCACAACACAATAAACATTGGAATCTCAAATGGCATTGACGAGAGGAATTATGTGTCTAAAACAGCTTTACAACGTACAACTGCCGAAATTTATGGACAAAGTCCGGCAAAATACATTACGGGACTAGAACCTCAAAAACCACCTCGTAGTAACGTATCGAAAGCAGCTCGCACTTCGAAAGTTTACAGTATGTACGCTGAAACACAAAATGCTGACGCCAACAAAAATTTCAACCGAGCTAAAAGTTCCGACAATCTGTTAGAAGCGAAACAAGAAACCCTCGAAAACAAACACGATTTGATATCTAGTCAGGAAAATATACTTTACAGCAACATACACGACCTTGCCATGTTCACAGAAAATATTCAACGACAAACTCAATATCAAGCGCATACTAATGGCGTTTCAAACCCAACTAATTATACGCGAGTTTATGCGGGCTGGGACAAAAATAGCACGAAATATAACAACAAACAAAACACGGAGAATATCTATGAGCAAATGAAAACACAACACGGGGAATCCTCGCACAACAACTCAGATGGAAAACTGACACCGGCAGCCACCATTTTTACAAGAAATGACTGGTCTCGTCAAGCAGCGAGGACAAAAAGCCTTGAAGTGAGCGAAGACTTACATGTTCACAATGAAAAAACTCGCAACAGCAATTACGATACTAATATCACAAACTGCTGTAGGAAAAGGCGCTTCGATCCAGCACACATGTGCACTAAAAGTTGCACTGGACTACAAGTTGCAAACACAAGGAGAGACGAACAAGATAAACACGTAAATCCACTGCAAAACTCCTATATCGATAATATACAGAACAACAATTCTGATGATAGTAAAAAGTGTAGGATTCGCAATTACAACAAGCTGAATCAATCAAAATCTCTGGCTAACATCATATTGAACAGCGACTCAAGTAGCAGTGACACTTTATACCAACCACAAAACTCTTACAACAGTCGATCAACTGAATCTCCAGCCAGCGAGAACTCTTATGAGAATTGTTACCCTACTCAGTACATAGATCCTCTTTACACATCAGTGTATAATCGCAGAAGAGATATATACCACGAAGCGAAGTCCAATATCTTTGGTTCCGACATCTACAAAGCTACGCCTACCGCTGTTGAACCAGATTATACAGATGAGAAACATAAGAAGCCCCCTCTAATCCCACCTCCTGTTCCTCCAAGAAAAATGGTGTACCAGAGAGTTTTGAAGAAGTTCCAGCCGGTCCACGTGAATAAGGAAGATAAAACGACGCGATCCAAGTCCGTGCCTCGGCTTTACCCCAACGGCGACAAAAAAATACCGAACGTTCTAGACTTGGACGGTTCTGATTCTGATACGGAATCCGAATCATACGTTTAAAAATGTATTGTTAAGACTAATCTTTCGTGTCATAGCTGTTGTAGAACTTAAAAATGGTTTTGTCAACTAATTTATGTTAAATTGTGAGTTAAAATTCATATTGTATCCCAGTTTATTATGATCTACTTACGAGTTATTTTAAATGATTTTAGTAGCGTTAAGATTTGCCTTCATGAAAGAATCCCGCCTGAAATTATGTAAACACGTGACCATAACTGGATTTGTTTTGGTGATGTTATTCCAAAGACGTAAGAATAATTTCAATTTAAATGATTTTAATGTAGATGTGTGATGTGAAATTGTATTATAAATTTTAATGATTGAACTCTTGGTAACTAATATTATTAAGTACCTAAACGTGTTTATTGTGTTTTGTTTGTAATAGATTTAAAATTATAGTATCATTATCTACGGATGTCTTTATAAATTTTAAGTAATTGATAAAAGTTTTAATTTAATCTCAATTCATTTTATTGTAAACTTTTAAAACATTGTGACGTCTTCTTTTACAGATTAAATCGATGTAATTGAATATTACGTCTTAAAATTGTAATGTAACGTGTGTATATAATTATGTAATATAATGTACGTATCAGAAATATAATTATATTATGAATATATAAAATATATTAAATCACATTATTAAAATATGGTCTTTTTGTTTCTTACATTAAGGCTTCTAATCAAAGAGGATTTAGTCCACCACAAGTTAATCCATAATTCAAGGAACTTATTCATTGAGTTTCATTCGATTCATTAGGAACAACTCAATAGGAACACAATTAGAATCCAATTTTAGTAGAATCCTTGCACCTTTCCATATGTTCATAGAAAGTGGAAGAAGCTGTTGCAAAAAACAGCTATACAATATATAAATTACAAACCATACAAAAAATAGGATACACTATAACGAATTTAGACTTATGTTAGAAACAGAAATATGTAAGAAAGGGTCAAATATCGAATAATTCGATTGTAAATATACTTATTTCATTATATTCAGAGGCAGTAAGCCTTTGTTAAACCAACTCCGTTGACGAAGTTATAGATATCACTGCTTCACTGTCGAGCTAAGTAGTAGTTATTACTGGTAACGTCTCATATAGATTGGATTTTCTCCCATCATTGACATTTATTAGAAGTTATGAAGGTATTGTCGTCATTCCACTTGAGGTGGATTTATAGAGTTTTGTTTCGTTTTTATTTTAGTTGCCTGTAGTGAGACTTTGTAGTTGTTCTCTATTCGTGGTATGAAACACAAGTTACGTGTTATTTACTTTTCTTAGTAGTCTTATATATTAGTAGTCTTGAATTTCAAGTGCCTGATTTTTTATTTATTTGTACCTACAGAATAATGAACAGTAAAAATACTTTTATTTTATCCCAGATCTAAAAATAATTAACTATTTAATAGCTAGTAATTCATTATTTTGTTCAGTACCGTCAGTTACGTCTTCTTCTTTAGTAATATCATTCCAATACTGGGTCTTCGTAGAACCTAGGAATACGAACTGGAGTCCAGTAGCCATGAATACTGTACCCCCTGTGTAAAATACTGGTTGCCATAATGCTGGGCTTGTCTGAAAGTAGAACGTTATTTACGTATTTACTCAATTTTTTTTACTTTTTCTGAACCAAACTGTATTAATTTTAGGTTGTTTACCTCATCGCCCTTAGTAAAAAAGGCAGTAATATAAGGAGTTATAATCCCAGCCATAGTCATTACTGCAACAGCCACACTATTCACAGTTCCAGCAAAGTTTCTCGTCAGATCATGTCCATTTACAACACTCGTCAATGTTACTGAACCGTTCATTGCCATTACACATGCTAACACAGTGACATAATATGCTGCTGGCATACCCATATATGCCATGCCCAGCAGACCTAAACCTGGCATAACATGAGACAAGAATATCGCAGTCTTCCTTAATACATTTACAGAAACAATTTTTCTCTGTAAAAGGAAATCTCCAAATAATCCAAACATGAATGCAAACGTCGATTGTGATAAATACGTTATTGCAGACAAGACTCCAGTGTATGCAATATTGAAGCCTAAGGCATTAGCGATGTAGTTCGGAACTGCGGTTATTACGAAGAATATACCCCAGCCGCTTCCGAAGTTTATAATGACTAATGACCAAAATGGTATTGATGTTAAAATTTGGCGGTAAGGAATAGATTGCTGAAAAGAAAAAATCGATACTGTATTATTATGATTTTCTACAAACTGGAGACACCTTAAATCTTTTTTAACATTTTTAGGAGTTAAAGTTAAAATACCTCACCTGCTTCCGCTGTACTGTGATGTTGTCATTCAGGTATTTTCTTTCTTTCTCTTTAATATACGGATGTTTGTCCGGGGAGTCATATACCAAGAACCAGAGTAAACACAATATGAGAATACAAAATATCCCAAAATAATAGAATCCCCATTCCCAACCGAATGGTTCAATAAGTTGGCCACAGATACTCCACGCAAAAAATATGCCAAGACTTCCTGCCATCAGTGCACCAGAGAATTTACCTTTATCCGTTGCTACTGCCCATCGTGATATCAATACGTGGCAAGCGGGGTAAACGAAACCCTGAAAATGAAATAGCTTTAAGTATGTAAAGAGCATGAAAAAAATTCATTACACATGCCTCGACAATGGTAAAAACTAAGGTAATAAGACGCATATTATTGCACTTACTAGAGCAATATCCGTCTTAAATTTTTTAATGTTATTGCTAATTAAGATGTATCATCACAGTTAAAAACTTACACTAAAAACTCCAAGCACGAACCGCACGATCAACATTGAAATATGACTGTGTTTGGCAGCAGGTGGAGTAACTAAAGTCAAAATTGCACTGAAAAGAATTCCCAAGAACATGACATTCCGAGCACCCCATCGTTCTGCTAAGGGTCCTCCAACAATACAGGCTAAGATATGACCCCACATATGACTAGCAAGAACATTTGCACGCTGATATGCATTCCAATATAATGTTGTTCGATTTCCCTAAAAATATTATTTCTATATCAGTTTTCGCACAATATAAAAATAAAATAGTAAATAATTACTTTTCTCTCGTTAAGTGATATTTAGTTTTAATGTGCAAATAGTGATGCATAACACAATAAATAGCTTAAATCAGTTTATCAATACGACTAGATAAAATGAGCTCGTTATATTCACTAATGTAGGTTAATAGATTGTTGAAGATTATTGTAAGTATCATGCAAATTAAAATAGAAACTTGAATTTGGAATAATGCTAAACTTACTGTATAAGTGCTAATGGAAACCGGAACCATAGCAACAAGATTTACATTTAGATTTGTTCGAACCATGAAACTTGCGCTCGAACTGACGAAAATCATAACTGCTATCACATATCGACATGGTATTTTTTCTGCAAATAATGTTGACAATTAGCCACTCAACTGGGATCGGCAACAAAATTGGTTTGTTTACTTTTGCCAAGTCTGTGGCAGGAGCCAAAATTGAGCACAGTTCTAAAACATGTTTTGTTTAAATTTTTTAATCGTCTCATATTTTACGGAGATGATGTATTTTCGCTGAAAATGCAATACAGCGTCATTTAGTAATAAAGATTTACAAAAATATAAGGATTAATTAAAAATCAAAATTAAAATTATTGGAAAAAAATGTTTTTAAAAAGGGGCTCAAACACGGTATTGATTCCGAACGAAGTCCCCAGTTTCGCCATCTAGCGAATAGTGACGTTCCCAGTTGAGTGGTTAGCTTGATACGAGTATAATCAAACTCATTCTCTACTAAAATGTAAGTGCACAAATAATTTATAGTAGTACCTAATAGTAGATTATAACATAATATTACATTACCAAACATAATTCGACGATCACTTTAACTCGCAACACGCAATTTTCCACTCAATATCACACGTGCGGTGTTAAAAAGAAACAAATAATGTGATAATTTATCTGCCAACTTTGATAACGATATGCACAATGCACATTCTGTTGCTATCTATACGTAGACTCTAAATATGGTTTTCGCGAATATGTGAAGTACTTTATCAATTGTATAAAGTCAAGAGGGTCATTCTGTTATATTGAACGTAACTATTATTAAGCTAGAATACACATTTTAAAGAAACATTTACTAGAACAATCACACAAAACCTACCTAATAAACAATAACATGATAGGTCGTACAATGGGCAAAATTATTTTATTATTATAAGCAGTATAAACACCAGTAAACGCTTACTACGTAGATAGTAATACAATATTAAATGGATACCGAAGAAGCAGCACTAAATTTCATAGTAAACTATATTGTTCAGTTTTACCAGTACCTATTATAGACGTAGATCAATCCTGGTAGGTGATTTCTACGGATTGATCTAGGTCTATAAATCTCACGCTCAAGTTAAGATTAATCAAAAAAATAAAATACAATTATTTTTTAACGTTTATTTCATATTAATAGATCTAATCGCTTTCATGTTTTTCTCGCGTCTCCAAATATTTTTCTTTAATAATATCGTTCCAATATTGTGTTTTTGCCGAGCCTAAGAAAACGAATTGTAATCCTGTTGCCATCAATACTGAGCCACCGGTATAAAATACTGGCTTCCATAAATCTTCATTTGTCTGAAAATAGAGATAATACATTTAAGTATAACTTTTTTAACTGAAGGGAAAATCAGAGTTGAAAGAATTTTCTCCATACTTTTAGTATTTTTTTTTATTGCAAGATAGATAAACGAGCCTACGGCCCACCTGATGGTAAGCGAAAGCTCATCCACATCTAAATCAGTAATTAATAATTAAATTATAATTTTCAACAAATAGCCTTTAACTGTATTTCTTACTTACTAAAGTAAATCATACCTCATCATCTCCTGTGAAAAAGGCGGTTACATAAGGAGTCAATATTCCAGCAACAGTCATAACAGCAATACCCAAACCGTTTACAGTACCAGCAAAATTCCTTGTCAAATCGTGTCCATTCACAACAGTTGTTAAAGCAACTGATCCGTTCAATGCCATTGCACATACTAACAAGGCGATATAATACGATGATTGCATTCCTGGATATGTCATTCCTATCAGGCCTAAACCTGGTATAATATGAGATGTAAATATAGCAGATTTCCTCAATAAATTTACAGTAATGAATTCTTTCTTCAATAGGAAATCGCCAAATATTCCAAACATGAATGCAAAGATCGACTGTGATAAGTATGTGAGTGCTGATAAAAATCCTGTTGATGCTATGTTGAATGTCAAGGCATTCGCTATGTAATTTGGAGCTGCAGTCATAACAAAGAAAAGTCCCCAACCACTTCCGAAATTGATGATAACTAATGACCAAAATGGTAGAGATGTTAATATATGACGATATGGTGTAGATTGCTGAAAAATAGGATATACGGATTAAATTATCAATACAATACAACGAAATGTATCTAAAATGCACAGTTATCATAAAACTATACCTTAGTTGCATGTATTTTTATGTTGTCATTTAAATATTCTTTCTCTTTTTCGGTAATGTAAGGGTGTTTGTCCGGGAAGTCATATACCAGGAACCAAACCAAACAAAGTATAAAGAAACAAGCAATTCCAAAGAAATAGAATCCCCATTCCCATCCAAAAGGTTCAATGAGTTGTCCGCAGATACTCCATGCAAAGAAAATTCCCAAGCTGCCTCCCATTACTGCACCAGAAAACTTTCCTCTGTCGCTTGCTACAGCCCATCGAGATATTAAAACGTGGCAACCAAGGTAAACTATTCCCTGAAAAGAAACAATATTTATAATTATAGCTATGAAAATTTCACAGTTCATATGATTGAGTTCCGTACCTAATATCTCTATCTTATTTATTTTAACAAAAGAAATGATCCAAATAACAAATTTTGATGTATACTTGATAAAACTTTACCCGATCTAGCTCTACTCATGTTTTAGGAATGATAAGAACTTTAAATGAATTACACTAATTTCATCAAAAAATTGTTTAAATAAAACAAACTCACACTAAAGAATCCGAGAAGAAAGCGAACAACTAACATAGTGACATAACTATGCTTTGCAGCAACAGGAGTTACCATCGTCAAGACTATACTAATCAGAATACCGAGTAAAATGGTAAAACGAGCTCCCCATCTCTCCGCTATGGGACCACCAATAAGGCTAGCCAGAATATCGCCGAACAAATGAATTGAGAGTACATTTGCACGTTGATATGCTGTCCAATCCAATGTTGTTTGGTCTCCCTAAAACAAATCCCAATTTATTATATTTATATTAATCATTAGAAATATATTTAAAAATACAATATAAAAAACAGAGGGCCACTGAAGACGAGGTCTACGACCCAAGCCATCAGTGGTCAGGGCTCAAAAGAGAGGAACCTCCTCACAATACGTGTCGTGTCAAGAACGACCGCCTTCTGAATCAATTCCTTTACCCAGCTGGGGAGCGAAAGCTTCTCAAGATGACGGTCGAAGCTTTTCGCTTTTCTTATTTATATTATCATTACTCACAGAATAAGTAGTGATAGAAACTGGAACCATGGCGACAAGATTCACGTTCAGATTCGTCCGCATCATAAAACTCGAGCAAGAACAAATGAATATCATCATTGCTATTATGTAGCGACATGGTATTTTGTCTGTTAAGGCAGAGAATAAAGTTAATTGATTAATAACAAAACAAACTATGATTGCACACCCATTGAAGAAATGTATGTAAGACACGATAAAGATATTATTATATATTACATACATATATTATACAGCTAGTTTATATAATCAATAACATTTACATTGCGGATTTACTTTTTTACATTGTTAATACAGAAAGTCAAAAACATTATATTCGCACTTGACTAAATAAATAACATATTTTTGTTACGTTTAATGTTCAAAGCTTATTAGAATTATATAGATTGTTAGAATATGTAATGGAGGTGAACTCTGCAGTGTTTCATTTTTTACCTCTAATACAATTAAAATAAGTGACCTTCAAACAAATAAATAATAACATTACCAAATTTCATGATGATTATTATAAAGATCTCCCTTTTTGACCGACTTCCACAATTCAAAAGGGTCTTCAACTGTTTTTTGTTTACCCGATTTATTGTAAATTTTCAATGACTTGACTTCATGCAACGTGATAAATTAATATCTGCAGGAAAATGTTTGATATGCATATTCTTTGCTATCTCTGATGCAAACAGAGATCAAGCATTTTATTCACTACCAACACATTTGGCTGAGAGCGCTCTTATCAGATAATTCGTAATATAATTTTATCCTACATTAATATTTAACTACATTAAAATATTCAAATCTTGGTGAATATAAACAAGATTCAAACTATCTAACATTTTAAAGTTTATAATATTCGTTCCAAAAAATAAAATTGAGATAAAACTAAATAATCAAAAATGATTGTAAAATCTTTTTTATTATTCGCAAACATTATGTTACAAAATACATAAATTAGTTTGTAATTTTAAATATAAATTTAAATATAAGTACAGAGTAGTCAGGGGTAAGTAAAAAAAAAAAATATTATTCACAGTTAACTCATTGAAAAAATGAAAAAAAAATCTGCTCAAACATTTTCTTGTATTTCAAAATCTTTTTCTTCAATAATATCATTCCAGTACTGCGTTTTGGTTGATCCAAAGAACACGAACTGCAGACCCGTAGCCACGAATACTGCACCTCCTGTATAAAATACAGGTTGCCACAGAGTTGGATTAGTCTAAAAAGAATGATAATACAATAATTAATATTTTATTTTTGACAGACTTCAAAAAAGGGTCTATAATTTTATTATTTTTACGTAATAATACCACAAGGAATGTTTAAGACGGTTGTTTTCATTTGTTGTAAAATACATGTAACATAAAATATGGCACACCGACCTGCTTTAGGTACCTACTCATTATTTATTATTTGTCCTCATAATTTTGCTAACGATTTAACAATACGGATTACAGTAGAGAATAGTAAAAAATATTTTATACGCATTTCTAATTCAACAATACAATATTATTATATTTTATACAACAATACTCTTACTACGATTAACTATTTATTTATTTAATATTTATTTAGTAAAAAGAAAACATACACATACCTCATCATCCTTCGTGAAAAAGGCAGTAATATAAGGAGTAGTGATACCCGCAATCGTAATTATAGCAACAACTATACCATTCACGGTACCAGCGAAATTCCTTGTTAAATCGTGTCCATTCACAATATTGGTTAAAGTCACGGAGCCATTCATTGCCATTGTACATACCAGTAAAGTAATATAATACGATGCGTCCATCCCAGGATAAGCCATTCCAATAAGGCCTGAACCAGGCATAATATGGGAAAAAAATATAGCAGTTTTTCTCAGTACATTCAAAGACACTACGTTTTTCTTTAAAAGAAAATCTCCAAGATATCCAAACATGAATGCGAAAATGGACTTTGACAAGTACATTAACGCTGATAGCACTCCGGTTGATGCAATATTGAATCTTAAAGCGTTTGCGATATAGTTCGGAGCTGCAGTGATTAAGAAGAAATTTCCCCAACCACTTCCAAAGTTGATAATAGCTAACGACCAAAACGGTACTGACATAAAAATGTGACGATAAGGAATAGATTGCTGAAAAGAAAAAAACAATGAAACTTTCGAAAGTGATAAAATAATAAAAATATAATCAAGTTACATACCTTCTTACGTTGGATCTGAATGTTTTTGTTCAAGTACTTTTTCTCCATATCACAAATATAGGGATGTTTGTCCGGTGAATCATGTAGTAAGAGCCAGAGCAAGCCCAGTAGGAAGAAACAAACGAATCCAAAAAAATAGAATCCCCATTCCCAGCCGAAGGGTTCTATGAGTTGTCCACAAATAGTCCATGCAATAAATATTCCAATGGTTCCACCCATCATTGCACCAGTAAATTTGCCTTTATCACTAACTACTGCCCACCTAGATATAAGAACGTGACTGCCAGGGAAGAATAGTCCCTGGAAATCAAAAGGCTAATTATTACAGTGTGTATTATGATCTTTCGATGGTTTTGGTGAAATACCTATAACAAAATTAAAAGCTAATTCGCGTTTTAATAACTAGAACTTACGCTAAATAGTCCAAGTAGAAATCGAACCACCAACATCGAAACATAACTATGCTTCGCAGCAACAGGAGTCATCATAGTCATAGCTACACTTATGCATATTCCTAGGATCATAACAAAGCGAGCGCCCCATCGTTCTGCAATCGGTCCACCGAAGAGACAAGCCAGGATATCACCCCACAAATGGATTGATAGGACATTTGCTCGCTGATAGGGCGTCCAATTTAAAGTTGCTTGATTTTCCTAAAACATCAGTTTTTTACTGAAATCGTAATAATTTTATACACTCAATACTCTTAGTAGCAGATCATCTTCTTGAGATACTTGGGAAGCAAATGTATTCTTGGTGGTAGATGAGGCGAATATTTTTTTTCTTCTAATAATCGACATCCCATCAAAGATATAATTATTATAAAATTTTATTATAAAGATATAGATATATATATATATTTGATTTAATTGATGTTAAAAGTTGAAAAGCAAGTTTCGGATATTTTATTAGTTTTATATATTATATATTTTTAATAACTTACTACGTATGTGTTATCGGAAATAGGAACCATGACGACAAGGTTCACGTTCAGATTCGTTCGCATCATATAGATTGCACAGGAGCTGATGAATATCGTCA
The DNA here is from genome assembly GCA_030269945.2 of Trilocha varians. NCBI lineage: Eukaryota > Metazoa > Arthropoda > Insecta > Lepidoptera > Bombycidae > Trilocha > Trilocha varians. Next base: position 5,689,900 of record AP028257.1, on the reverse strand, counting down.
AGGCTATTAAGTACCGACATGGTATTTTTTCTGAAAATTATATGCTTTTATACTTTTCATAATATATTTAAATTAAAATTGAATTTCCGAATATATATAAAATAAGTATAAAATAAGTAGATGATTTTTAAAAGAAAATTATATTTAAAAGTACAAAAATTTTATTAAACTGTAAAAAAAATACATTACTTACCGAATTTCATGATTCTAAAGTTTCAATCTCACAACATGAATGTTTATTTACTTTCTTTGCATTGTTTACTCTCGGTGGATTGGCTGTAGGTTATAAGACAAACATTATATCTGTTAAGAAATAAGCGTAGATACGTATATTATCTTGAAATGATTGATTTGATTGCTTGTTGTTCCTAAGTTCACTTCAGAATAGTCCCTTCTATTTGTAATTTATTAAGAGAGAAACATGCTGACCCAGGTCATTTCATCTGCGTCATAAATGTGTGAGATTTAAAAAACATCATTAAGTACAATTGTATTTCTCTATCTAATCTCATACTATTATAAAGGCGAAAGTTTGTAAGTATGGATGTTTGTTACTCTTTCACGTAAAAACTACTGAATGGATTTGAATGAAACTTTACCACAATACAGCTTATACATCAGAATAACTCATAGGCTATACGACTAGACGGGACGAACCTGAAGTCCACGCGAACGAAGTCGCGGGCAAAAGCAAGAAATGCCCCTTTGAAGAAAATTCGTTTACGTCACTATTTAATGTAATTGTATATTCTTTCTCTAAACTATGTTTGTAGCAAATTTAATTTAAATTCGTTCAGTAGATTCAGTTTTCAAAAACGGACAGTCTAAAAGTTTGTTCTTATTGTCAATAGATGGCGCCATTTGTACTCTTGAATCGCTTCCCATATGAGCGCGACCCCGATATATTTTCAAATTCTAAAAAGATTTTTTTTTGTTTCATATTGTACCAAATAATATCAATTTCGATTTTGCAGTTGCTTTGATAGATACGCTAATCCTTATGTAGGTAACCGTGTTTTTTTTACATGTCCAATCCGCCGTCAAACTAATGTTTGTATTATCTTGTGGGTCATTCCATGTCAAATCGACAAATAGTTGGACGCGACCCCCACCGATTTGGATGATTTTTGGTGGAGAGTTTTGTCTCATTATAAAACGAAGTTCTGCCAAAGGAAAAAAAAATTAAAAATTTTTCCTAAGAGATATTCAATATCAAAAATTTCATTGTTTTTCCGATTTTATGAGTTTAGTTATTTAATATTTCAGAGACTACTGAGTATTAAAAAAAAAACTCTGGTATATTTTTAGAGGATACTTAGAGGTATTAGAAAAAAAATTTTTTGAAAAAAAATTTTGAAACTGATCAAAATTAAAAAAAATTGAATTTTTCAAAATCGTGAAAAGTACCCATCGCGGGAAAATTTTGGCCTGAAATTTTTTTATATTATACTTATAACATATCTAAAGATATTCTGAAATTTTTAGAGGGGTGTTATTTTTCGTTTCATAGATATGAATTTTTGAATTTTAACAAAAAAAAATTTTTTCTATTTTTATATTTTTTTTTTGTTAAATATCATTATTCTACTACATGATTACTAAAATTTGATGTCTAAAATATTTTTTTTATGTTAATGGGATGTGAAAACAAAAATATTTCAAAATTGTGTGTAATTATCTGTTTATTTAGAATACTATTTAACATTTAAGGCTTCTGTGATGAAATGAAAGGATTAAAAGCATAAAGGAAGTATTTAATTTTTAAAACTGTAATTCCTCTTGTCCTTTCAGAGTTTGCTGCAGTTTATTTCGTACGACGTTTTTTGGTCACTCCCTTTTCTGAGGTTGATGTCTCAGACCTTTTTCTCAATCTTGAAAGAAAGATATGATATCAATTTTAAAATAAAAGATTAATTGCCATCAAGTAAAAAAACTCGAAATTCTGATTTTCCTACCTGGTTTTCATTGGTGATTCATCGATGATATCATAAACATCAGTTTTTTTTAGGCGGCAGAGTGTGACACTTTTAACATTATATAAGTTTTGATTTAAAGTTGAATCTATAATATATAGTACATTTTGAAATATTTTTGTTTTCACATCCCATTAACATAAAAAAATATTTTAGACCTCAAATTTTAGTAATCATGTAGTAGAATAATGATATTTAACAAAAAAAAATATAAAAATAGTGAAAAATTATTTTTTTGTCAAAATTCAAAAATTCATATCTATGAAACGAAAAATAACACCCCTCTAAAAATTTCAGAATATCTTTAGATATGTTATAAGTATAATATAAAAAATTTTCAGGCCAAAATTTTCCCGCGATGGGTACTTTTCACGATTTTGAAAAATTCAAAATTTTTTAATTTTGATCAGTTTCAAAATTTTTTTTCAAAAAATTTTTTTTCTAATACCTCTAAGTATCCTCTAAAAATATACCAGAGTTTTTTTTTAATACTCAGTAGTCTCTGAAATATTAAATAACTAAACTCATAAAATCGGAAAAACAATGAAATTTTTGATATTGAATATCTCTTAGGAAAAATTTTTAATTTTTTTTTCCTTTGGCAGAACTTCGTTTTATAATGAGACAAAACTCTCCACCAAAAATCATCCGAATCGGTGGGGGTCGCGTCCAACTATTTGTCGATTTGACATGGAATGACCCTTGTATAATTTCGCTATACTTTATTTCGTTCACAACTTTTTTATTTGTCACTTTTGTTGGTACGACACATTAGTATTTTACATTCAATGTGGGATTATTTACAAATAACGACTAATCAATTATCAATTAAAACTCAAATAATATTTTATTAATAACGAATAATTCAAGATCACAAACTACTTTTATAATGTAACAAAGTCATAAATAAATTAAATAGGTATGTCAAAAGTAACTTATATTAATTGTAAATTTTAATTATACACAATAAGCAAACTCATTCTAAATTCTACTTCAACTCAAACATTTCCTTGTACTTCTGGACCTTTTTCTTCAGTAATATCATTCCAGTACTGTGTTTTGGTCGACCCAAAGAATACGAATTGCAGACCTGCTGCTACAAATACTGCACCTCCTGTATAAAACACAGGTTGCCACAGAGCTGAATCAGTCTGAAAACAAATGACAATACGATCAATATCTTAAAACAAAAGAAGGCACAACGAAAGGTCATAATTATTTGATTTTGTCCTAATTTACTAAAGAATGAATTATACAAATTACAATAGATTATCTTGATAAGTGAGTGGTACTTCAAACAACAATACGGTACTCGTATAATGCAGTATCAATATATCCCCAAGGACATTTAGTAACCGTCATTATCAATTTATTATTTAGAAATAAACACATACCTCATCTTCCTTTGTGAAAAACGCGGTAATATAAGGAGTTATGATTCCGGCAATCGTAATTAAAGAAACGGCTATTCCGTTCACGGTGCCAGCAAAATTTCTTGTCAAATCGTGTCCATTCGCAATATTAGTTAAAGTCACGGAGCCATTCAATGCCATTGCACATGCCAGCAAGATAATGTAATAGGATGTTTTCATTCCAGGATAAGCCATACCAATAAGACTCAGTCCCGGCATTACATGAGAAAATAGTATGGCAGTTTTTCTTAGCACGTTTAAGGAAACTATCTTTTTCTCCAATAGAAAGTCTCCAAAAAATCCAAACATTAATGCAAAGATGGGCCTTGACAAGTATGTTAATGCTGATAACATTCCAGTTGATGCAATATTGAATCCTAAAGCATTTGCAATATAGTTTGGAGCAGCTGTGATTACGAAGTAAAGTCCCCAACCACTGCCGAAGTTGATAATAGCTAATGAGCAAAATGGTATAGATGTAAATATGTGGCGATATGGAATAGATTGCTGCAAAGAAATATATTACTCTAGACACATTCTCTACTAGAAACACATATATATACAGGGTGTTAAAATCCGATGAAACAATACTTTCACAGCAAATAGTATACTTGATGTAGAAGCCATCCACCAAGTCTGGGTTTTCTAGGCATAATATATCATAAGTTATAACTAATCAAAACTACGTGTTAATTTTCTATTAGTAGGAGTTTATTATAATACGGAACTCTAAAATTGCGATCGGATGCGCCTGTGTGCTTGAAAATGGCATATAGATATAGCACGCTACATGTAGGTCAGGGTAGGGTTGTCAAAATTAATACAAAATTATATTTTTCAACTTTGTATGGGAAAATAAAGTCATTATCTCCGTTTCAAAAGTATGTGTATATGATTTGAAATGTGATATAGATTAAGCCCTTAAAGTATTGTTTCACCGGGCAACAACACCCTGTATATAGTAAAGTAGATTGAAATCTTTAGAGTTCACATACCTTGTTACGTTGAATCGGAATGTTATTATTCAAGTACTTTTGCTCATTTTCGGTAATATAGGGATGTTTATCCGGTGAATCATGTAGTAAGAACCAGAGCAAGCCCAGTAGAAAGAAACACAGGATTCCAAAAAAATAGAATCCCCATTCCCAACCAAATGGCTCTATGAGTTGTCCACAAATTATCCAGGCAATGAATATTCCAATATTGCCGCCCACCAACGCACCCGTAAATTTACCTTTATCACTTACTACTGCCCATCGAGATATAAGATGGTGACTGCCGGGAAAAACAAGCCCCTAAAAAATATTATTCACTGGATTTACCAAAAACTGTGAAGGAAAACATCGTGAGGAAACTTGCATATTGGAAAAGGACTCTAAAAACCCTTTGAAGATATGTGAAGTTCCCAATCCACGTTAGGCAAGCGTGGTGGACTATGCCTTATCCCTCTTTCGAGGAGACCTGCAGTAATGGGTTGTTAGTGTTACAGTTACAGTAGTAAAAACTGTTTTTTCAAAACCATTTAAAATCCATACAACACATAAATACTACAAAATTAATGGAAACTATTTTAAAGAATAGGTTGGTTATTTCTTATTATTCTCTTCTTGTTACTACGAGAGTCATAATAATGAATGCTTACACTAAAAAATCCAAGTATAAATCGAACCAACAACATTGAAATATATGTGTGCTTTGCAGCAATAGGAGTTAATGTGGTCGTTATTATACTTATAAAGATTCCTAGAATTATAACTAAGCGAGCTCCCCAGCGTTCTGCAATCGGACCACCGATGAGACAAGCCAGGATGTCACCCCATAAATGGATTGAAAGAACATTGGCTCGCTGGTATGGTGTCCAATCTAATGTTGTTTGATTTTCCTAGAACAGAAGGGATTTTTTCAGTATCAGAAGCAAAAGGCAATTTTCATACGAACCTTGTAATTACTGGTGTTATTACAAATCACATAATAGTAACGTAAATAAATTTTCTCAAAGCTAAACTTAGTTTAACCAAAGTACTAATATTAATATTATTTAAGGAGGACTGGTATTATTACACTGGATCTTTTAATTTAGTAAAGTTAATGCAATCGTAGTGATCTTATATTTTACTGAACTTTATTGCATTGGCAGTATCCAAAATATTCTAATTAAATAAATTTAATCTTTCCTGAAAATTTACTTAACACATCTATATACTTTATTTTATCTATATACTTTACATTTATATACTTTAAGATATAAGTTAAAATTATAATTACCAACTTACTACGTATGTATTGTCGGAAACTGGAACCATGGCAACCAGATTTACATTAAGATTCGTTCTCATCATAAAGCTTGCACAGGTACTGATGAATATCGACAAAGCTATTAAGTACCGACATGGCATTTTATCTAAAAATATATGTTTATGTAAAATTTAATATACTTTTGTTGTCGAACCTTGGATGTATGAAATTAGGAAAATATGTGCGACTTTTATATACCTACATATTTTATAGATAAATAGGCCTTTATAAAATTTAACAATTATTTTGAAAAAAAAAATCAATTGCATAATACACAGAAAAGTTTGAAAAATGCATCGCTTACCGAATTTCATGATTATTAGGTGTCACTTTCTCAACGTCAATATTTACTTTAATAACACTCGATGGCTTGGTTGTGTATAATAAGATAAACATTATATATCTTCGGAAATATAGATACGCATATCATATAGAAATTATTGAATTGTAGTACTTGTTGTTGCTTAATGACTCACTTGAGGACAATTGATTTTGTTGATTGATGATTGTATCTCATAATTAAAATCCAAAATAAATTTTGAAAATAAAAACACTACGTAGAATATTATCCTGTACGTATAAAGATACTATCGTTAATTGGTCAGTTATAAATACTTGCCTTAACTGAATAATAAAAATATAATTCTAATTCTACTCAGTAACAAAATTATTTTTGTCATCTATCTCTTCTAAACGATGTACATATTTTATCTTTTTATTTTCTTATCGAGAACTCGTTGACTTTTTGTCCTTGCATATACGAATATAAAGACATTTTATTCCATATGTACCTATGTAGATGTATAATAAACTAGATGATCTGCGCAATTTCGTCTGCGTCACAGAAAGATATAATATAGCCTTCCTCGATAAATGGACTATCCAAAAATGAAATAATTTTTCAAATCAGACCAGTGGTTCCACGTCGATTAACGCGTTCAAACATACAAACTCTTCAGCTTTATACTATTAGTATTAAGGTAAAATCGAACTGTCTCGACATTTAAGTTTAAAGAAGTTATACTGTTTTTCATATGTTTTTGATGTTTTATTTATTTTTTAGAGTTTTGTACCATTTTTACCACAAATAAAGTATGTCTATGTCTGACGACCTAGCTAGTCGGGTATGTTAAAGATATATAATATGCTATTGCAAAATGACAGGAAAGTTATTTTATCTCTATAAAAGTTAGGTTAAGTAAAAAAATTAAATTAAACAAAAGTTTATTGTAAAAGCCGTTCATATTATCAGTCTCTTAAAATTTGCAATATTTTTAAATATTCCCACTTTTCAATCATTTGTGTACCCTGGACAAAACAGTTCAGTTTCTTCATAAAAAAACTACATTAATTTTAAATGAAATTTGAATTTCTCAAATGTTTATCTTTTTTCTTGTTCTTCTAGATCTTTTTCTGTTTGAATATCATTCCAAAATTGCGTTTTAGTTGAACCTAAGAAGAGGAACTGCAATCCAGTGGCGATTAATACTGTGCCTCCCGTGTAAAACACAGGTTGCCATAAAGCTGCATTCGTCTGAAAATGTAATAATTATGAAATTATGGATTTAAAATAAGGGAACAAAGGGAGTGTTTTGCAGATTTTAAGTTAAGAACTAGGTATTTATACTTCAATTCAACTTCAAATTCCAACCATGATTTACTACTGCATATGTAGGTCGTTTTGTCGGCAAGTAAGTTACAATATTACTCTACCTGACTAAGCTTTAATCTACCTCCATTGGAAATAACTCTACTACTACTCTTGATAATAATTATACACTGATATACATACTTTATAACCTATGTTGCAGAATAAGAAGATGATTTGATTTGATTTGAATTGAATTATGATTTTTTTTACCTCATCATCCTTCGTGAAAAATGCAGTGACATAAGGCGTAATGACTCCAGCAACAGTCATCATTGCAAAAGCTATTCCGTTGACAGTTCCAGCAAAATTTCTTGTCAAATCATGACCATTAGCTGCAGTCGTTAAAGTAACTGCACCATTCATTGCCATCACAACTATTATTAGCGCGATATAGTATATTTGTGGCATCCCAGGGTATGCCATCGCTAAGAGTCCCACACCTGGTATTATGTGAGATAAAAAGATGGCTGACTTTCTCAACGTGTTCAAAGATACAATATTTTTCTTTAGTAATAAATCTCCACCCCAACCAAACAAGAAAGAGCATATTGACTTCGCCAAGTAAGTCAAAGCAGACAATACTCCGGCCGATGCAATGTTGAATCTTAATGCGTTTGCAATATAAATTGGAGCTGCTGTGATCACGAAGTAAATTCCCCAACCACTTCCGAAGAGAATAGTTGCCAATGACCAAAAAGGTACTGATGTTAAAATATGACGATATGGAATGGATTGCTAAAAAAATATCACAGTATATTAGATGAATACTGATAGAATGAAGAAAACTGGACACATTTATTCTTTTATTTGAAACATCTTCATGTTTTTTATAAAGCACTTACCTTTACTTTTCGTATGTGAATATTGTTAGTTAAATACTGTTTTTCCTCTATAGTAATATAAGGGTGTTTCTCTGGAGAATCATACAGTAGAAACCAGAGGAAGACCACAATAAGAAAGCTGATGATTCCAAAGCAGTAGAAACCCCATTCCCAGCCAAATAATTCTATGAGTTGTCCACAAACACTCCAGGCAATAAATACTCCGATACTGCCTCCCAACAGAGCTGCACAAAATTTGCCTTTATCCGTTATCACTGCCCATCTTGATACCAGGACGTGGGATCCTGGTGTAACGAAACCCTGAAAGAAAACAGTATAATTTAATGAGTTCCATACATTAAGATACGCATGTAAAATATAAAAAGACGTCAGTACTGTTAAAGAAAAAATCATATCAAGTATATTTTTCTGATTTCTCGCTTAAGGTATCTGATGATACTCACAGTAAATAATCCCAGTAACAATCTCACAGTGAACATGGAAATATAACTGTGTTTAGCAGCAACCGGTGTCACCATTGTCAATAGAGCACTGACAAGGATTCCAGTAAGCACTACATAGCGAGCACCACATCGTTCTGCTATAGGACCACCAATCAAACAAGCCAGGATATCACCCCAAAAGTGGCTTGAAAGAACATTTGCACGCTGATACGGTGTCCACTGCAAGGTTGTCTGGTTAGCCTGAAATCGGAAGTATTTTAATTATTATTTCTGTTATTTCATTATTGTATAGTTTGAATAATTCTACCTATCTCTACTTTCCATCAACCGTTACCTTATTTTAGGGTCCTTTAAGCCTAACATATTGGCTTATGGCTATGTTTTAGTTACACGAAGGTGATAAATTGTTTGTATGATATTAAATATTTTGGTTCTGTGTTCGACATTTTACTTACAATATTTGTATTATTGGAAGCTGGAACCATAGCTACTATATTGACGTTCAAATTGGTTCGCATCATGAAACACGCACATGAGGCCAAGAACATCATCAATGCTGTCATGTAGCGACATTGTACTCTTTCTGAAAATGGAGTAAAATACTATTTATATCCAGTTCTTATCATATTGTATAGCATAGTTTAGTATTATTGTTTTTTTTTTTTGGATAGGTCTAATAGGTAGGTTTATGTAATATGTAAAAGGTAAAGAATTGAATCTTTTAAATCGTGATCTGATCCAATTAAGAGCACTTTTAAATGACAGCATGAAGATTAACGGTACATTATTTAAATAACATAAAAAAACCAACACTATCACTTGTCCATCAAATATAGTAGCCAACACTATAATTTAACTTTAATCATTTTAATTTATTTTGATAAAACATACACCAATTTATTTACTATAAAAAGAACGATTCTGCTATAGATAACCCGTCAAAACTAATTTTAATATTATAATTACCAAATATCATTATGGCACAAATTTTTAAACACCTCCCGATCTCAACAAATAATTACTATACAATGCTACGTATTTTCCGTGTGCGTGCGTCTATATTTAAACGTTCCGATAAAAATAACTCTCACAAACTTGATATGGACAATATCCTATTGTAGTATCATTAAAATCTCTTATCATTATAATATAACAAAAAAAATACTGGATTTTGTAGTAGTTTTAATTTAAAAGGACTAAACAACTAATCAACCGTTAAAATAAATAAAGCAAAAAGTTTTAGGTACTTACCAATTTTCCGTGGATCAAGAATGGGTATTAAAAATTCGAAGTAGAGTAAGATTATTACGAGTAATATTTTAGAACACAATTTAATAATTATCTCGACAAATTATATCTAGGAGAAATAGTTCTGTTTACTTACAACTTAACAACTAATTTTACAAATCACAAACTTAAATAAATAACAAATTGTAAATGTAGCGTTGGGTACGGTAGGTAATACTTAATTTATAAAAATTTGGGTATCGTATTTATATTTCTTATCCTACATTTTCACATGTATTTTTAGAATCACTAAGTATGACGTTTTATGCACAGTAGCTATAGCAATGATAATAAAGATGTTGTATGAGTTCATATGCACACCTTACAGTTTTAGTAAAAACAGTTAAGTGCGCATTAATCAAAGTGCAGTGTAGGGTTCCGTAGCTAGTAACTAACAAGCAATTTGAGACCCTATAAGTAAGAAACTTTTATTGTATAATAAAATAGAATATTTTTAAATATTTTGGAGGAATGATCGTTAAATAAGTTCCTCAACCTAAGTCAATTGACTAAAACTTAAAAACAACAAGATTGTTCCCAGGTTTTTTCAAGCCAGTACTTTTGATTTAATATGCATAGTTTTATTACGGAACCCTAGAAACCATGATGCTGCGAACGTAACTGTCTATTGAATCAAAAGATTAAAGATAATAAAGATATTGATGCATCATCTAAAGTACCAAGAACAGTTAGACTAAATTATCTTACAAACAGGTCTGTACTTGTCGAAACTTGAATTCAGGTTTCAGAAGATAAATTACGCAACAATTAGAACCATATTTTTCAATAAAATAATTTCTAAATCACATAAGTCCTCATGAGCAGACTTTTTATTGGGCTTGCTTGAGACGAATGCTTCTGTGTAAACTTTCAATGGGTAATAGTGATCCATTACAACACGAGCTATAATAGTTTTTGGCCTGATAACCTGACGTTCATAGCAAACATTACGAACAGTGGATTGCTCTGTAATTCCAGTAGGTGTAAGTTACCCCGCTTTCTAGACACACACTTTTGTGACAGTAGGAAATCGCCGGACTTCCACCCGCCCCGCAGGTGGGGTATGTGGGAGTCGAACCGCACCAAAACTTCCTGCCGCTCACGCTCAGCGTTTGTACCCAGGCCGAGAACAGAACCCAGCACGAGATCGGACGCTGAACCGGCCGTCGTCGGCGAAGCGACCACCGGCTCTCTCGGTCCACGGGCCAACCGAAGCCCGCCAAGATGGGGCCACGTCATGGAGTACGTTAAATTAATACGTTAAGTTAATATTTATAATGTTTACATTATTTGTTATCTCTGCAATTCTGCATAAAGGGATGAGGTCGTTGACCTAAACAGAGAGAGTAGCACTTCTCAACGAATCGCCGCATGCGACTGTGACTTTGACGCTTGGTCGGCGACTTTGTAGACTATTTTAATATCAGATATTCTAAACATTATTTCTAATGTGTCCATTTTAATAGCTATAGAATTTTGACCCCTATCCTAGGCAATGATTGTTTTTTTAAATTATAACTTCATTATTGTGGTGCCTGTAGTCAAGTGAATACGCCCCTAAAAGGACCAACAGAGTTTTTGTTACATATTGTATATCAAGGTAACTGCACATTTTACAAAAGAACTGCAATGATTTACGTTGTACGGGTTTATTACTTTCGAAAAATGTTATATATTAGTCACTGTTTATGCACAATTATTTTAATACATTGATTATAATCAAATTGTTCCGTCCCGTTTTTTTTATGTGCCTGTTAGCTTTGACGTAAAGTTAGTATATTAATATACGTATTGACTATCGAATATCTTAAAGTAAAGTAGCACTATTTATGTGGTATCGGTCACTATTTTGCCCTCTTTAGTCACAATTTTTCGACATGTTCAAAAAATATTTTTCCTTATTGTTTTTTTAAATTTCATTGTGTGCCTGCTAAGTTATGCACGCGTTTTTTGAGTTAGCATTTAGTAATAACCAATCAAACGTATCTATTTTGGTATCACTAGTTTTAGTTAGACAAACACTGTGACTGGTGGAAAATAGAGGTCTTAAAACTTTGAGCGAGTTCGCAATAAGTTCCTTTTGTTTAATTAAGCCTATTTTTCTTGGCCCTATATGTCAAGAAAAATTACACATAGTTAACTTTGCTTGTGATTGACATTATAAAAATACATAGGTAGGTAGTTTAGATTTTTTGTGATTTCGTTAGTTTGATTTTCAGACAAATCAAACAAATTACGAAAAATCGTTGTATAAAATGCAGTATTACATATTAACATCAAAAATAAAATGATGCCTTTCAGCAAAACTACCTAACTCCAATATTTAAGGTACTTCCTGTTTACGTCGCATAGTCCTTAGGCACCCTGTACATACGGATTTTTTCAACATTTAAAATACGCATGTAGGTAGGTACATAATCTAGGATATTATATTAAGTGTGTATAATGTTATTTTATTAAATAAATATTTCAAAGTTGGTAACACGTAGTAAGATTTATTTTTATTTTGTATAAAACTTCATCATAAATAAACTGCAGTTGTTATAAACGAAGAGGTTTACTGCTTTTCTTCCACCTCAGGATCTTTTTCTTTCTGAATATTATTCCAGTACTGAGTTTTTGTTGAACCTAGAAACAGGAATTGCAATCCAGTGGCCATGAATACCGAACCTCCAGTATAAAACACGGGCTGCCATAATGCTGCACTTGTCTGAAACAGAGATAGATAATAAAAATATTTTAGAAAAATGCTCTTTTTTGGACAGTATGACACACCGATCTTCCACCGCCCCACAGGCTGAGCATGTGGGAGTCGAACTGCATTAAAGCCTATTGCTTCTCATACTCAGCATCTTAACCACGGCTGAGACTAAAACCAATACGAGGTTGTACGGGGAGATGCGACACGTTGCTTGCTAAGGCTACTACTGCTGTATAGCCCCACCACTTTCTCAACAAATTCTAATTCAAATTTATTTATTGACAACTTAGGTTAAACAAAATAAGACTTATAAAATAGATGCACCTTATAATAAAATAACATTAAAACTTAACTAATGAAAAGATGATGCCTGCAGTAGTAATTAAACTGTGTCACAGACATAAAGCCCAGAATCTCAGTTAGGTTTAGATTTCAAGTACTCTTTACTATTTATATATTCAGAAACATGTTATTAGGTACTAATACATACTAACTACTAAAAAGCTGGTTGCTTTTTTAGTCGTAACCACAATTTATATGTGTGTGATCTTCGATATTAAATGTTTGTGAATATAGTGAATACTTTCTTCAGGATTCAAGTTTTCATTGGTATTCTTTATTCCATTTGCAATTTTAATAAAATTCTAATTACTACCTAATAAGAATTTGACAGACAATTACCTCGTCATTCTTTGTGAAAAATGCAGTAACGTAAGGTGTTATTATTCCAGCAACAGTCATCATTGCAAATGCTATGCCGTTTACAGTACCAGCGAAATTCCGTGTTAAGTCGTGTCCATTCACTGCAGTTGTTAAAGTAACTGCACCATTCATTGCCATTACAGATGTTATAAGCGCTATATAATATGCTGGCTGCATCCCTGGATATGCCATTCCTATGAGTCCTAAACCTGGTATTACGTGGGATATAAAGATGGCCAATTTTCTCAGCAGGTTCAAGGAAATGAGTTTTCTCTGTAGTAGAAAGTCTCCAAGCGAACCAAACATGAAAGAAAATGTTGACTTTGCCAAATAAGTCAAAGCAGATAATAATCCTGTAGACGCGATGTTAAAGCCTAAAGCATTTGCGATATAATTTGGAGCTGCTGTGATCACGAAGAAAATTCCCCAACCACTGCCGAAGTTGATGATTGCCAATGACCAAAACGGTAGTGATGTTAAAATATGACGATAGGGAATGGATTGCTGAAAAAAAAAATAAGATTACCTACACTATTACTAGAACATTAATATTATTGTATAAAGGTATTGTTTTAACTAAAAATAATTATTTAAAAATCTGTGACGTACATTTTTCCTTTGCACTTGAATGTTGGTTGCCAAGTAAGTTTTCTCCTCTTCTGTGATATACGGGTGTTTGTCTGGTGAATCATACACCAAGAACCAAAGGAATCCAACAAGAAGAAAACTGACTATTCCAAAGAAGTAAAATCCCCATTCCCAACCAAAAGGTTCGATGAGTTGTCCACAGATACTCCATGCAATAAATATACCAATGCTGCCTCCCATCAGTGCACCAGAAAATTTGCCTTTATCAGTTGCTACTGCCCATCTAGATAGTAGAACGTGGCAACCTGGGTTTATGAATCCCTGGAAAATTGAAAGGAGGGTATCAAGATTATGCGATCCATTTAAATATGTTAATTGTAAATTATTCCGATTTCATATAAAAAGCTTAAATTAATATTGAATTGCGTCCCTTACTCGACATAACGCTTCTACTAAAGCTTATACAAATCTTGAACCTATTCTTGATAAATATCATTTCAAATTTGATTCTATGTTTTTTTCTAAGCTATACTCACAGTAAAGAATCCCAGAATGAATCTAACAACTAACATGGATATGTAACTGTGTTTGGCAGCTACAGGTGTCACCATGGTCATAACAGCGCTGACAAGAATTCCCAAGAACACCACATAACGAGCGCCATATCTTTCGGCTATAGGACCACATATGAGACAAGCTAAAATATCACCCCATAAATGACTCGCGAGAACATTAGCTCGCTGGTATGGCGTCCAATCCAAGGTATTCTGAGTTTCCTGGAAACGTATGTTGTTTACATTAGAACCATTTTTAAGTAGACAATCTTGTTTTATGGGTAAAGGATTCTAAAAATCCTTTGAAGATATGTGAAATCCCCAATGCGCATTGGGAGAGCGTGGTGGACTATGCCTAATCCCTCTTCTGAGGAGACCTGAGCCCAACAGTAGGCAGTAATGGGTTGGTACAGTACAGTACAGTAATATTGTTTTTGTTTAGTTAAATGGGTTTATCAGGGCTGCTGCAACTTTCTTAATTACATGCAAAAGCATGTAATCAATCTTTTCCTTAAGATCTGATAAGAAGGAGGATCTCAGATGCAGCTACTCACGGCTCGTCTCGTCTTCGATGAAAGGAGCATTGTAATAGTGATCAAATTTTAATTCCATGTAAAATTGTACTTACTAAATAGACGCTATTGTTGGTAACTGGAGCCATGGCTACCAAGTTAACGTTCAGGTTCGTGCGCATCATGAAACTCGCGCACGAGCTGACGAATATCATCAACGCTATCATGTAGCGACATGGTATTTTTTCTGAAAATAATTACGAAACAATAATCACTATTTAGACATGAACTCACTTACATAATAAAAGTAATAAATGAAACAAAAGAGCTTCAATATTTATGTCACTTGACTTAAAAAAAAATGTTTTTTTCGGCATGTTTATTACTATTCACAAATAAAAACTCCAAGCTCCTGGTGAAACTTGGTATGATTTACTGGTTAGTGCAATTAATAGAGATTATCTATGGTTTAATCAAATTTTTCGTAAATTTTCCACGATAATTACCGAATTTCATCTTAACACAGATAGCTTCCAGCTTTCTTCACACATCAGTGTAACACTACACATAACTTCGCGTGTGGGGTCGCCTCTCAAAAGACGAGATAAAATAACTGTCATAAATGATATCGACATCTTTCTAGTATCATTGAAATCTGCAGACGCAAGCTACCTAAGTACCTGTTTTATAACTACGTCAATATTTTGTCAATAGTATCAATATAGTGCTAAGAGCATTCAGTTTCACGGATAAGATAACAGACACTACGCATAACGACTCAAGTGTTTCGGTACTACTCAAAAAGATAAAGTTTAATTTTGTGAAACGTGAGCTCGCCTTCCTGGCAACAAGTTTGTTTGTGGAATCTGCGAGTATCTCTGTAGATTTAATAGGTAGTTTCACTAAATTACGAGCTTCGAAAAAAAGCATAGCCTTCCCAAATCTCACTACAATGACTGATCTTACACTGCTATAGCCAACTATTTAATCAGCATAATTCTAACCATCGCTCTACCATGTAGGAAGACTAAAAACCATTTGTTATGCCAAATCATTTCGTTACGTAATTTCATAGATAGAACCACTATTTTTCTGTTACTATTGTATGATTTTATCTTAATCATATATGTCTTTATCGAAGCATCGCACTGTCAATATTATTATTATTCAAGTCGCCTATCTTTTAAATCATTAGATTATAGACAAAGATATTGATGCGAAATCTATAGCACGAGTAGCGGAAGGCCATCTTTCAAGATCGTCTTTTCTTTAGGTTCCTACTTATCTCTCAAAGTCACGTTTCAAGATAAATAAGTTAGTTAAATGACATACTTATGATAATATTTCAATATTATTCTGGGATTACGTGTCGTTTAACATAACACCTTGCTAAAACGGCGAAGAAAACATTGTAGATAGTATAATAGGAGGGCCTAATGAAGTCTAAATATTAGGTGGGCCGTAGGCTCGTGTATTTATTACGCAATAATAATTTTAAAAAAATACCATGTATTAGTCTGTATGCATCTATCAAAGAATATTATCATCTTTCAAAGAATACTCCATCTACACAATACCAGTTACAGTGGTATAATATGGATTGTTTTAGTATAGTATAGTAAAGAACAATATAATATTTCAATGAAATCTTTTGATGAGTACTCTTCCTCCAGCAAAAACAAACTGAGTACTTTTTGCAGATATAAGAAAAAAAACGACACTAATAATTTCAATTGTTTAATATTATGTAATCAAAACATACATTTAAATCAAGCTTAAATTCATTATAATCACAGTAAATTAATTAATTCGGCAATTTTACTTATCGCAAAAAAACAATTTAGACAATGTTGTATTTTTTTTTGTTTTATTATTCTATCTATTTACAGTAAACGAAGTTCGTTTGTTCTTTCTGTATAAATTATACATAAAATATGAGTCAGGTTAATGATATATCATTCTTAAGGATTGCATAATACATTGTACCTTCAATACTTAATTAAAAGAAATGCTTACAGTAAAATAATTCTGTCAAATATGTTTTTAAGAATAGATCAAAAATACGGGTATATTAAGTAAATGGATTTACATAAAAAGCATAAACTTGCATGAAGTTTTTTTGTTCAGCCGGACAAAGTTTCTATCGAAAACTGATAATTCGAAAAATTATGAACACATTTCATTACAATCGAAATGCAAAAAAACATATTAAAATATTTTATCTTAAATAAATACTCATTTACACATCTATCACAAAACAATCACGCGTATCAAATTAAACATAAAATGAAATTTTAAAACTAAATACAAGTAATAATTATTTACTTTATATTATTATGCTAATATTCTGTTATTTACACTGGTAAAATTATTCTAATTTTCATCTGTTAAATTAGGTATGCTTGACACATGATATAATAATACTAAATATAAATATAAGAATCATCTAGAAACTTCCCGAAATAATTGTGGTCTATTGAACGATATTTTTACATTTTTAAGTCCATATATTTTATAATAGAGACCATTTTGAAACACTTTTCCCGCCTATTTACATACATCAAAAATTACACAATATTCAAAGGACCTACCATATCAATTCCAAAGTTTTGCTGCTTGAAGCATATAAACTAAAATTATAAACTAAATCCACTTTTATCCTAAATATTAACGTTTAAACTGATTTTAGCTAGGTAATCTATGTTTTTGGAGGAATCTCGATGGCTGTTTCATTTGTTTCGTTCGGCCTTTTGTCTTCTTCGTCTTCTTCGACCGGCGCGACGTAGTTCCAAGTCTGCGTGTCTCCAGTTCCAAAAAGTATGAAGTAGCAGGCAGACGCGATGTACAATGATGCTCCCGTGATGAATACAGGCCGCCATTCAGCAAAACCATTCTGGAAAAACAAAATTTGATGTTACGTCATACATTTAGCTAAAATTTGTTCTAAATATAAATTTGCTTTTGAATTAAATAATGGTTGACACAGTTTAACGCTAATTTAAAGCTACCAGATGGTGAGAATTTGGTTGCCACTTAGAAAACTGTGAAACCGATTTCGGTTTTATCATTTGTTAAAACTTTTATACCTAAGAGAATATAATAAATATTGAAAAAAACAGTTACCCCATTCTTAGTGAAATGCGCCGTCACCAAAGGCGTGACGAATCCAGCCGTGTTTCCAATACCGTTCGCGATACCATACAGAGTTCCAGCGAAGTTCGGAGCCAAATCCTGATGGTTCACCAAATTGGTGAGAGTAGCCGCACCATTCGAGCCCATTGAGAACGTGATCAGAGCTACGGATAGGATCGGAGCACAGCCCGTATAGCCGAGAGCTATCAGTAATAGACCGGGAACCACGTGAGAGAACAAACAGAAGAACTTCCTCATGAATGTTGTGGAGACTACGTTTTGACGAACAATTCTGTAAACAAAAGAGAGAATTCATTGAAATTGCGCCAGAAGGTATGCCTTAGGCTAAAGCGCAGAAGTGTATAAATTGCTTCATTTTGAATACATTTATAAAAACATAACAGATGAGGTTATTTTGTATAACACATAATCTGTCTTTTACATTAAGTCTAAGTGTAATTAAGGTTAATGGGTTAATTCAAAATTCGAATAACTATATATAACCAAATAACCAAAAACAAGCGTCTTAAATAGTTTATTGTTATAATATGGAATAATACTTTAATAGATATTATAAAATATTTACGCCAATTACCTGTCACCAATAGCTCCAAATATCAATGAGAAGAACATCCTCGCCAAGTAAGGTAGCGATGACAAAGTGCCTGTTGAAGTCAAGTTGAACCCGAGAGCGCTGGACACGAATTTAGGAGCAGCCGTCATCACGAAGTACAAGCCCCAATTACTGCCGTAGTGGAGAACCACCATCGCCAAGAAGGGGAATGATGTGAAGATCTTTCTGAACGGTGGTACGATCTGTAAAGGAATTAGGTTAATTGGTTTACTGTAAAGCAATCTACATGCAATAACGTTCAGTTTTTTGTTTCTTATTTTGTACAATTCATGCAATTTATTTGCAAAATGTGTTTTCATTAGTGTGTAGTGTGTGAATTGTTTGACTCTCTCATCGGTAGTAGGTACCTACCGCGCCATCTGAATTTATTTAACATTTTTCGTTTTGATAAAACGATGAAAATTGTGCAGATTCATCAATCATCACTATAAATGCTTAAGAATAATTGTGACGCATTGTTATACTCTTTGTTTTCATATATTATCAACAGCATACAAATATTTATCCTTAAAACATATCTTACGTAAATTAACTATACATTTTCGTTTGTGTGATTCATTTATCTTGATAAAATAAAGGTTTATTTACATGTCATCACGAAACTCGTGTAAAAACGTATCGGCTAGGCTATCTGCAGCATGAATGATGAATTAAATTATTCTTAAGAATCTCAACACAAGGTTTAATGGTCTTTGTATGGCCATATTGTATAGTTTTTGCAAATTAAATCACTGTTCTCATAGCCTGTCTTCGTTTGTTCTATGATACTTTCAGCTAAGATTTAAACAATATGAACATTAGCTATGTCTTTTGTAATATTTAGATGCTAACGCATACTTCCCATTTCTTAATGAATACAAAATTACATTGAACAAGAAATTTCATGTTTTTTTTCTAGGAACACTAATAAAGACACGTTATCATCAATTATTTAATAAGGCATTGTGTTATTAAGATTCAAGTTTCATCACGGAAATTGAATAAATTTTAACATAATTAGGTAATTCATTAGAAGGACTTTTAGAAAATGTAAACTATGTAAGTGCAGTTCGTGACTTCTTACTCATGTTTATAATATTATGTAAAGGATAATATTCGTTGTATATATGCCCAAATTATAGGGTTTTTAATACACTTAATCGTAATTATTTAAAAATTATGAGGTCCGTCAATAAAGGACTATCAACACGGTGGCTTGATGGCACTTCTGCCTTCATGATAATAAAATAAACCTCTACGATATCGAGATAACTCACGCATTATGTTCAAGTATCCTAAGCGACGATGATCACTTATTAACTCAAGGATCGAGTCCTTGTTAATGTATCTTTAAAAAAAAAAGTACAATTACCTTTCCTTCCTTTGAGCTATGCTGTACTTTATCACCGATCGCCTCTATGATATACTCTTTTTCAGTGTCAGAAATCCGAGGATGTTGCACCGGTGAGTCGTACACTAGGAACCACCAAAACAAACACCAAACAACTGCTATAGCACCTGAAACATAAAACAGTATTTAACCTTTAATCTTTCGATTACACTTTCATTATCGATCACATTTCTTCTTGTACACAATGCATCGTAAATTGGCTATAGTGACAATGATAAATAATGAAACCGCGACCAAATCATTACAATTTGAGTCGCATTTTTCGTATTTGCTAAGAAGCAGGAATAAGATCAATGATTCGAGATTCGAGAGTTACTCGCCTTAATTTAGGTTTGAAAAACTATTTTGAACCAGCTTCACCTGAACCTGAAACTTTATCGAAAGCGAAACAGGTCGCAGCATACGGAGATCACAGGCGATAAGAGTGGATTCCTTATAAATTAATATAGGTACCTATTGTTTTAATAAATATCAGTGCAGGTCCAGTCATCTAAATAGTAACCACGACTTAAACCTTATCAGTAGTTCTTAGAATATTTCCTCATATTTGTGATAAGAAGGTAGTTCTAAACCGTAACAAATAGTAACAATGCGCCACAGTAAACACATCACGCATCAATTAGTTATGTAGAAATCTGAGCGTTTCACACTACCTCTGAATGTAAATTAGTGTAAGAAAGCTAATTTTAGAAGATATTTAGTTAACTGGGATAGTGTGCTCAAATAAATGTGCGCAATTTGAAATAAAACAAATTATTAAAACAGTATTTTCTTTTGTGTCATTTTATTGTCTATTACAGGCAAGTTAACAATTGATCCAACTGATGGTAAATTTTCATCGCAATCGAATTACTTTAGCTAAACCTAATTCAGACCGTTGTCATAATTTTAAGATAAACTCATTGTGGAAAGTGGCTAACAAGTATTGTAAAGCTACAGTTGTTTGAAAATAATAAATTAACTGAATTAAAACAACTCTTCGTGTTTTAAATCTAATTTATAAGGCAGTATTAGTTATTAGAATGGAGTAGTTCTAAGTTTTCGTGTGAAAAATGTATTTTGATTTTTAACACTGTTAATAGTTTTACTGTGACTGTGGTTGTAGTGTTATCTACTAATTTTCTGTAAAGTCTCGTGATCGAGGCCATGCATTGTCGCATTGTTTTAATATTGTAACAACTTATTTCCTTAGTTCTTGTTGAAAAACTAAAATTACGAAAATGTTCTTTTGTCTACGATTCAGTTCCAAAATCATATCAATGTTTTAATATTATGTTATTTACCATTAATTATTTTATTAAAATATTATCATACCTGGAACATAAAATGCGTAGTCCCATCCAAAGTTTTCAATAAGGGGTCCAGTTAGGGACCACGTGACTACAGTACCGATGGCTCCACCAAGCAGGGCACTGACAAACTTGCCTTTCTCAGCTGGCGGTGCCCAATGCGCAACCAGGGCATGAAGTGACGGGAATAAAAAGCCCTGTAACAAAGAATACATTTTTTTATTAAATTATTACCGATATATAGTAATGTTTTTAATTTTAATAACCACACGACGGTGAGTTTTGGTCGATTAAATGGATCTTTTTTCATGAATTATCCGAATATATGATATTTCAATTATAAAATATTATATACCTACCCGTCCTCTTCCGCAACTTTGAGCAACGAGAATCCATTTATGTTTTCAAATTAATTTATTGCGAAACGTATGTAACTAATTAAAGTGTGAAGAATAATTGAATAAACGCATACCGACACCGATACCATTCGAAGGAAACATAAATATACATGAAGTAATTGTTCCATAACATATTGCATCAGTATTAACGTTCTGATGGTTATTTCCAAGATAAATTTATATGAGCATTTGCGAAGTATGAATAGCTTTGACCTGACCTCATTTTTATATAACTGTGCATTTATTATATGTATGAATGTTATACGACTAATGATCAATTGTACATATAAGAGAGAATAAGGGAAAAATTACATAAAATTCAAAACATTGTTCAACAAAATTCAACCGCTCATGAAAAGTACAAAAGATAGTACCCGCTTACAAGGTATCTAATTACTCAAATGTTTTTCTGAACGAAGGAAGGAACTTATATCCCTCCATATTATATTACCATTTTATCTATTATTAAACCAAGCAACCAACTATTACCCCTGTTCTGTACTGTAACAACCCGTTACTGCCCACTGCTGAGCTCAGGTCTCCTCCGAAGAGGGGTTAGGCATAGTTCACCACGCTGGCCTAATGCGGATTGGGGACTTCACATATCTTCAAAGGATTTTTAGAACCCTTTTCCGATACGCAGGTTTCCTCAAGATGTTTTCGTTCACCGTTTCTAGTCACTATTACACCTATTGTTAGTGAAATAAGTTCTCAAATTACCGCTGCCAATCCAATGACGAATCTCAGAGCCACTAACACCATATAATGAAGCCGGGCTGCTTGAGGGCTCAGGATGGTCAGCAAGGCACTGATCAGCATCGTGATGAAGACCAGCTTCCTCGGCCCCCAGAATTCTGCAGCTGTCCCACTGAAGACGCTGGTTATGGCGTAACCCCAAAAGTACCCGGATAGCACGTAGGCCTGCTCTTGTGTTGTCCATGTGAATGTTAGCACGCCTTCTGGCTGTAGCAATAAAAAGAGGTATAAGTTTTTTTTCTATTTAACGACGAATCTCTAAAAGTGTTTTATTAAACGCTTAATTTGACTGATAAAATATGTATTAGTAAGATCTCCACGAGACAGGCTTGATCTAGTGTGGAGATCTAATGATTAGTTGTAGGTATATTACACTGTAAATTTCGGCTGAGTAAATATTTTTAAATCTTAATCTATGTTTTGATATACATTTACGCCACTATTTTATACTGAAGATGAACTCTACTTCCATAAATTGATTTTCTTTTTGTATAAAAGTACTGAGTAAAATGGAATAATAAATAAAAAGCACTATATCTATGTATGCTGATAAATATGACGTGAATTGTGATGCATTAAGTGATTCTATTAAAATCTATTTTATAATACGACCATATAGTAGAAGCCCAAGGATTTATAAAAACATTACTTTAGTTCAAATTTGAATTACAATACCCATTCTGTATTTTCTCACGAGCATCACACCGGTCTTACAATAGTAATTATTTCAACAAAAAACACAGTATTCATCGCGTATTTTTACCATTTATGTTTGTATTGCTGTATGTTTTGTCTCCAAATAAAAATAAACATGCGATCTTTGACTTACCTAAAAATAACTTTAAACTTAGCTACGACTTACTACGTTCTTTAATAAAAAGTTTTATTTTTGTTTTTGGTTCTTTATTAGGTTTTTTAGTGTAATAATACATTTAGTAAGTTACAAGTACATATTTATTCGTTTTTGTATAGATCTTATTTAGGAGAAAACATTAGGATAGGAAGTTCAAACACACATGCGTATGGCACTCACACGTGGGCATGATAAATGAAATTGTAATTTAATATATTTTATAGCTACAATAATAACATATTATGATATAATATTAATGCAAATAATACATAAACTACTGACCGAAAAACAAAAAAAATACATGTGCACGAATACAAATATTTGAAAATATCTAAATAATAATTTTCAGGGCACACTTGCGTTACGTATCTTATAGTTTATAATTATTATGTTATACGTATATAGTAGAACATTTGTGCAAAGAAACTAAAAGGTCTTTCACTCGTAATTCAGACTAACTCTATTACCAAGAATAATGGAAACAACCGCTTTTGTTACGCTAGTTCTGAAAACTGTATTACTCATTAATACTTGACTGTTTGTAAAAGTGTTTGTCAGCTGTGAATTAACTTTAAGACTTCGTCGTACTTAGTATATTAGATGTCGATTAATAAAACAGAAACAAACCAAAGTAACCTAACGTAACCTATTCAAGAATTTCCTAGGGAACACACTTGTACACATGAAGCTTAGGTATAAAGTTCAAGGAAGAAAGGAAATTGACAACGGTTAAAGATTTTCATTGTAAAGATTTAAAAATAATCTGATTTTCACAGAAATACTGTAAACAAACCACATGTTTACGAGTTTGTTGTGTGTTTAGTTTGTGTATATTGTAATGTTAATGGTATTTTTGCGAAAGAAAGAGAGCATCGTGCATTTATTATATATCTATTAAACTGTGAGTTTACCTACTATAGCAAAATATATTAAATCAGACTACCTAAATGCTTATTCTAGTAGTGAAGTAACCCAAAAAATATTGGTTTAAAAATAAATGTTTTTATATTTCACACAGCGAAACGAACACATAAATCCATTCTTAAAATCAATATTGATTTATTACAGCCACAATATTCTACGTAATAATTATAATGGTATTAGTGACCTTTTGTTCGCGTGTTTTCAAACAACCTTCTAAGGTCGCTGAGTAAAATACCAAACGTACCTGTCGTAGTACATGCCTCGTTACCACTGTTGAGTTGTCCGTAAAGCTGTCGTTGGCGATAATGGCCTTGCATTCGCTTTTCACTCTGCGAACAATCGTAACAAACAAATATGTTAACGTTTGTTGACAGAAAATCTGAGTAGGTACATCTATAATATCAATAGATTTTAGTGAACACAAACAATTCGCTGGAATGTACCTAAGGTATTTAAATAAGCGTATCGAATTGTTATAACACAAAAGAACGATGAATTAGTTTTGTTTAACTTTAGAAATGGAATCCTTAGCCTAATTCTTCAACAACTTTGTGAATGTCATGTCGACTAATTTGTTCTAAAATTCTAATTTTGCTTATAAGTATTTAAATAGCTTGGCTATAACGCTGATCATATGAATATATAATAGTTAATAGGTTTTAAGTAATATACAATTGAACAACAGTTAGGAGAAACTATGAATAGGTCTAGAAAATTTCATTAAGTGCAGATTAAAATGACCTTTGCGTATCATTAATGTCGATGTTCAATTTTATTAAAACAGGTTCTATAACTGTGCAAGACACTTTCATTTGAAAGTGTACCTACACTTGACCATCACAAGTGTACGGTGATTGTCGTGCATCGACCACGTGTATCACAAATAAGCG
Organism: Trilocha varians; assembly: GCA_030269945.2. Taxonomy (NCBI): domain Eukaryota; kingdom Metazoa; phylum Arthropoda; class Insecta; order Lepidoptera; family Bombycidae; genus Trilocha; species Trilocha varians. The sequence continues at coordinate 5,664,674 of AP028257.1, read as the reverse complement.
TGTCTCGCAACAATACTAATTGTTTTAAATGCATAGTACATTCACGTGTCTAACAATATGCTGTTTTCAAAAGGCGTTTAAATGAAAAGCGACTGTTTCACTGTTTAAAACCAATATTTCACACTCAACCGTTCCGTTTACTTCAGTTATGAGTTCCGGAGATTTACAAAATAAATTTTCAAAAGATATCAAAAAGTAACAATTACGTTATTTGCAGATAGAACAGGCTTTTCGTGATAGTCTCTAAAAATAATTATAGTGCTCAATCTGATTCAATAACTTGCTCAGAAATGGACAAATACTGTGTTAATACAGGCAGACATATTTGGACTTATAACAGACATTCGGGTAAATTTCACATAATTTTTTGGTATTATGAACTTATGAAAACTTAATCTCGTTTTCGGAAGAGATGGTTGGTTTTACTATGTTTGATGATGTCCAAAAAAGATTTGAGATTAGTATAGTCAAATGTCATCATAATTATAACATTCTTCATTTGTTTTCTTACTATTAATACTACAACGAAAACAATCAGAACTTTAAACAACCATAGTTGATTTACTTTTAAAATTACCAATTCATCTCTCGAGGTACATCTAGACACTTTATCTAACATTCGTGATGCATAAAACTTGTAAACGAGGAAAACAATCAACAAAGACGCAAGCTTAAAAATGTTTATAGACAGGTAAAATAATTTAAAAAATCCGGATTGACGTAAAAACATTTTCAATAAACCAGTTTTTTAGAACAATCACTTCATTTGTAGCTAGTTATGTTATGAGTATGAAACTGAATTAAATTGGATAATACGAAGAAAACTCTTTGCTCGCTTTGCTTTCGTTCTTCAATATAAAAGCCTTAGAAAAAATGATACGTAATGTATATTTTGGTTTCTTATAAGTAATAAAAAGAAAATGATTTAAGGTCCTTACTTAATGCATCTTTGATTTAAATTTTTAACTTCATTCTTTATACTTTGATAATTTTAAAAGATATCAGATTAAAAATTCTATTACAGAATTTTAAAGTACAATTTGTAGTGTTAATAGAACCGAATCTAGAAACATCTAGTAAATCTAGAAAACCAATGTTTATAACATTGCGTGTAACTTTGACCGCATTTTCGTTTTAATCACGACTATTACGGCAATGATAAATAATTAATTTCACTTTGACTTGTTATTATTTCGTGCCACAATAAGATATTCAATTTTAAATAAATGTTGCTAAAATCAGCTGTATATAGTATTAAAATAAATTTATTTAATTTCTATTATGAGATCTGAACATCTTTAAATACAAAATAATATCATAATCATGTGGTTTCATATTTTTAGCGAAGTTTGGATTATGATGAGGTAGTCGATCTAGTAGTGTCTCTGATACTATAAAGTCGCATAGAGGTTCATTAACATCTCGCTCGTATATCTGCTATACTCATTTTAATAAATGTAAACAGACGCACTTACGATGTAGTAATAGATTGGTCTGGCACCATGGCGATGATGTTGACACTCATGTTCACCCTCATCATGTAGTTGACCCAACACGCGAAGAACATCATCAACGCAACGTTGAATCTGGCAGGAACCAAATCTGTAAAACAATAGACGATCTCTTTTAAATTGACTGTTAAATTAGTAATAGCTGGTAGGCTTCGCTTATCTTTACATACTCAGTCTACGAAAAAAATACTTTACGTTGATCGTTAAGTCTACCCTGGCAAAGTTATTTGAGGTTCTCCGTTAGCTAGTCGAAAAGTGGCGATAATGATGAAGGCACCTAGCTAGTCATAATAATTTGGTGGACCTCTGCGTAGGTATATCTATAAAGATTATATGGAACATTTCACAAACAAGGGTTGTCCAGAATTACCTATTCGACTTTTAAAACGATGACTATTCTATTCTATGTATTTTATTCTTAACTATGGCTGTTTTAAGTAAAATGAAAACAGTTTTTGGTTATGGTAAGTATTTCGTTTACGTAAAAAAGTAACAAACATCTTCAAAGTTTTCACACTTTTCCTCGATTGTAATAACAAAATTATGCTAATCAATACGAAAAAATAAATCTTCTAAGAAAACCGTAGTCTGAAAAGGAAATTGCATATTAATTTATAGTCTCGACAGGATTTCTAACAATCACCAACACAAGGTCCACTGTTAAGCCAACCTACAATTTAAGAGTTGAGAGATTTAAAAAAAATGAAATTAAGAATATTTTTTTGGTAAAATATCAGATCCACGGGTCGCATTGCTATTTTTAATTCAGTAACTATGTAGAAGGAGAGAATGTAGCAACAATGTACGACAGTGCTGTGAATTATATCTTTGTCCTAATCGAAATTTAATACACTTGACGTCAAATTACTTAAATCGTTGTCATTATCAATTTAAAACGTTTTCTTCAACCTTCTTCAAGGTTCGTCTTTTGTCATTAAAACTAATAATAAAAGTTTGACTATATTTAGAAACTTAAATATGAAAAATAAATAGTTTTACGTATAACAGTAAACAAAATTGTTGAAAAACTGGAATTACTTGAGAAACTACAAGTCGAGATGAGTAAAATTAATAAAGCTTAAACGTCTAATCGAAATACGGAAATCTACGTGTGTTTTAACTTCAGTAAATAGATGACGTAGGATTCTTTAAGAATGCATGACCTCGAAGGAACCTGTAATTGCACTGGACATGCGGAAAATAAACTTTCGAATACAATGTCAATATCTTACTGTTGACAAACATAAGCAGTTCGTTGCACTTAACGTCTAGTAGGTAACATTTTATAATACCTATTGTACCTACAAAAATATACATTAGTAATAATATTAATATATTATCAAAAAAAATAACAATTTTATAATCTGTAATTTAAGAATTATACATTAGTAATTATAATATTATCAAAAAGCCTGCTGTTCACAGCTTAAACATACATACGAAATCAGAATATATAATAGAGATAAGCAATACAGGGATAGCAATAGAAAAGTCAGCATAGTTTTAAGTCTGGACGCAGAGTACATAATAATATTGTTGATACACTTCTGAGATTGACTTCCCTGTATCAGTAGTCTGTGATTAAAAACAAATTAAAGAGTAGGCGAAAGCGAAAGGTGACTCTTGACGTATTGAGAGCTCGAACTAGATAAACAAGAACATTGTAAGAAACAGCAGGGTAAATGAAATAACAAAATTAGATGCTAACGATACGTCCGCATCGTTTATAATTCTGACTGACAGCATAGAATTTAAACTTGAATTTTAATAAAGTTTTTGTAAGTAATATTCATAAATAAATAAATACCATGGAACCGTTTTAAACAAGATTATTTTTAGTCCATGTTAAAAACTAAAGATAAAGTTACTACAGATAGGTACTTCACATATCTAAAAAAAAACTACAGAGGCTTCATACAGAGGAGGTTTTCTAAGCTTAATGGAACATAAATCATTCAATAGATCAATGCATATGAATAGTTGTGAAAATAGAATCCTTTATTCCCCATAGAAATAATTCAAGATGTAGGCAACTCACGCACCAACATAACCAGCCCATAACCTTTGTGTAAAAACTTGAATTTTCATAACCAAAAGTAATCAAAAATGCAACTCTTGGTTTTGCAATACAGATTTAATGACATCTAGATCGAACAAAGAAGTACAACTGTACTCGAAGGATGTTGCAAGTCGTAATTACCTACAAAGAGTTCTTCGATGTTGCATTAGATGAATAGGTCTAAGCCTCAATTGAAAAGCTTACGGCAGGTTGTTCAAACGACCACAATATGAATGCTGTCGACCTTGAATCATGATATTGAAGTTCCAATATGATTGTCACATGCATATAATTATACCACAATATAATCTTAACAAAAGAAAACTCTTCAAAATATAACGTAACTAAATTGTTCGCATAGTTTGATCATCACTAAAACTTGATAAGACTATAAAATCATAAATATTCAAATCTCTCATGACGCAGTTCTAAAGATTCACATACATAAGTCGGAAGCATTGAATCTATCAACATTTTTGCGGAAATACTTCAACATTAAAAAACATACTAAAACGAAATATTAAACGACTTGAATCCAAATTAAAATGAGCGAGATCATTCACGTCTAGTATAATAAAAAGTATAATTTGCAATAGCTGAAGGTCTTAAGTTCAAGATTGAATGTAAAGTAAATTAGAAGTGTATTCTCAGAAATCCGATCAAATATTTGTTGCTAAATAACATATTCAAGAGCCATGGCCTCAAAGCTCGATGGATACGATGCCATCGACATCATCGCAGACACGCCATTGCGGTATTGATGTTTTTTGGGCTATTGCGTGACCTCAAAACATCGTAAAGGTCAGATGAGGACTGTTTGTATGTAACATAAGATATTGGTTGCGTTGTTTCTGAGTAACAATTATTACCTGTTTGACTGGTACATTTGAATTTCAATTCTCAACAGTTATGCTGATGATTTGAAGGCATTTTAGTATTTTTTGTTTTGGACAAGTTCTTTTGGTATTGTTAAAGATGTCAAGATTTTAGTAAACATGAGTATTTGGAAATATAAAGTTTGGAGAGAGTTAAGAAAGCCAGCATTGTGATTCATATTTTCCTGTTTACGTTAAGTATATGATTGAGTTTAAATCAGTGTTATTAAACGAAAGAAACCTAAAGAAACTTATGGTTGGTATTGACAACCATATAATTTAAGACCTCCTCAAATTTTCAAAACATAAATAAGCTAATGTACTCAGAATCATCAGAATACAAGCAAGGTAATTCTTATATAGTACGTTGCTTTCAGAGACTAAGTATTAATGGATATACTTGATGTAGTACGTTGTCTAAAACTCAGTACACGCATCATGAAGGAATCACCTCCATTACTTTTCTTATATAAAACGATTGACTAAGGCCGTTATGGCGAAGTTTGTGGGAGGCCTATGTTCAGCAGTGGACGTCTATAGGCTGATGATGATGATAAACTGAAGTATAAAGATCTGTTAAGTTAAATAGCATATATTTAGTTAAATATATGTTACGTTTACAGCTTACTCTACTGACATATAGTCTAAACTTGATATTACAAAAGGCGTGGTCCCCGACATTGTCACAGCCATTGTTGTTGTCTCCATTGTAAAGTTTTGAAGCACCACACTGTACCTATTGTGTGTGTAATCACTGTGCGAGTGAAGATTATAATTTATCATCCGGCACTAGAGAATTCCACGAGATATCATGTTGGTGTGTACATAACAAAAAATAATTAATATTTGTATCGTACTTCCGTGTTGGAGAGTCTCGAGTTCGTAAAAAGTTCTAAAATTAGAAGGTAGACACTAGTATCAGTTAGAATAGTTTAATGAAATACTTTAATATATTTTTTTGTATCGAATCTTTGAGCTGTAATCAATACCTACACGTTTCTTAGTCTATTTGTCTCACATGCAGGATGTGTCTGTTAATTAATTGAAAACAATTAAATGTGCTAATTATCTTGTATCTTCAGTACAATGCGAAGCGCTGACACGGTTAATTCTCAATGAAAGGTCATCGACCACTCATGCATTAAGCCAGGAGCTGTCTTTTTCAATTGCAAGCAACAAACATTAAAATGTAATTAGGTATATTATTTATTTTTCATATAACTATAACAACAGTATTATTTCGAATATTTATCAAAGAAATATTCATGACATAGGTTTACTGTTTGCAGTTACTAAATAAGTAATACTTATAGCGGTCGTGAGATACTGCAGAGATAAGTATATGAAATAGAACTAATAACAGCATCGTGCATCGTTAAATAATGCAGATACATTTAATTCTTTATTTTCATTATAAACTTCCAGTACAAAAGGAATACTAGTGTTTGTGATTGTTTTCAAAATCTTAAGGTATGATTTGAAATTAAGGCTTTAAAATGTAGGGTCACAAATAATTTTCTACTACGTTCTAAAAAGCATTCGGTATAAATCATATATCCTAATATTATCAGGCTGAAGAGTTTATTTGTGTGTTTGAACGTGCTATTCTCAGGAACCACTGGAAAATATTTCATTGTTTGATAGTTCATTTATCGAGGAAAGCTACATTATATCCCTCTGTGGCGCAGACAAAGTTGCGCGAGCCAGCTAGTCTCTGATAAATCTTAAAATAAATACACAAAATTTGTTTATATCGTAAAGTTTAATTAGATTTGCATAGGATAGCATAATCTAATCATATCAAATAGAAAATAATTATATAATTAGGAAAGCTGAGTAGAGCAAACTGAGATCTAATACCTAATTCACTATTTCATTTAAGTGCAGAGCTTTCGTTTCAAAAATGTAATTGTACGAAATAAAACCGTTTTAACATATTATAATTGGCAGTCATCCTATCGCTTTAGCCCGCTATTCAAACGAGAGCCTTCAGCGGTTTACATAACGGTAAGTCACACCGGTGTGATGAGTCCATGTAGGGTTGCCATTTCGTCAAACATAAAAACCGGACACAGGGAAAAAAGGCTGGATACCATTATTGAGCATTTCAATGTGTTTCAATCGACATAACATAGGAACTACAAATGCTTATATCAGTTGTGATAACGGTGGTAGCCTTTTGATATCAACAAGCATGATAATTTTCATTAGCGTTGAGAATAAAATAATTTCATTTCAGTCTACGGTAACGAACGACAATGGAATCAATCGCTTGCGAGCAGAACTCGCCTCGTTGCACGTTATTTTTGCAACATGTAAAAAGCCCAATAAAAGCCTAACATGTAATCAAAAAGCTTAACTACATCTAGCTTCATCGGGTGGCCAGACAACCCTATGTTCATGTAGTTGTGAAAGTACGAAAATGCAGGCGCTAAGGATCCTCGGCGCCATCTGAATCGCTCGTCCGGCGCCGGCGACTGGTTCTGTTTTATTTACACCTAATAATACTTTAAGATTACTTTTATTGACTTTTAATTACATCGAAGGTCTAATTTCTTGTCATTGTGGCCAGTGTAGGCAAGAGATATAAAAATGTATTACTAAATTTGGGGGAAATCTTAATATTCCTAAAAATATCGAATTAAAATTTAAGTAACTTCAAATCAATTATATTCCCCGTCCAACTTCTGTTCAGTAAGGAGTTGTGGTCGAATAAAGTTACAGAGTAAGATGTCATGAAAACAAACGAAGTAATCACATCTTAAAGTATCACGTTATGTAGAAGTGTGCTTATTAAGATATTTACATTTGAATTCTCACACAACAATGCCTCCTATGTCCTTGACATTCGCTACGAGATTAATTCTACTATTTTGTGTCCATTATCACAATAACAATGTGTACCTATTGTACAGAGCCAAAAAGAAATATAAAATTAGTTATATAATCATGTTTATTACATAAGTTATATTTTGAATTCAGACAAATTAATATGAAAATATGTCATTCTATCAAATTTAAGGGCCAAAAAGCAAAACATTAACAAAATAAGTAAATCAGGCTTAACATCAGGTGAGCCGTATGCTCGTTTATCAGCCTTGCAATAAAAAAAAAAAATCTATTATACATTGCCCTGGTATTGCAGAGGTTCATGAGCGTCAGTAACCGCTGACTCGTATATCTAACTAGCAATAAAAAAAAATTACCTACTGTTACATTTTCATGACTTTGAAATCAGAGAATCCTTGATTTATGTACGTGTGATACGTGTGATTTTGCTTTGGTAGGAAGTTTCTTATACTCTATGACCACTTTAACAATAATTTAATCATATTATTATTAATTTTAGATGGCATTGGTAGAATTGATTGGTTTGAGCTCGTTTTGGTAATAGGAACTGTTTGTTTTCTTATTATATGTAAAAGTATAGTAAGTAATAGTTGAAGAAGTTAATTTTAATTAAGAAACTTTGTGTTTGATTATTTCTAAAATATCCTTTACTTTTACAAAAACAGAAACAAAGAAAAGACCTTCGTCCTTAAGTAAAATACTGTTCTTCGAAAGACCTTCCCCTGATTATTATAAGTACAGGTTCATTGAACGGTCATTCACCAAAGGCTTGGCCAGATTTAGCCAATCACCAGGTAATCCATTCAGTTCTTCTGCATATAAAAGACTTATTGTTTTAATTTCAGAATGATTTTCTTCGAAACGAATTAACTTTAACGGATGCGATAAATGCTCGCACATAAAGTCGTTTACTGTAATTGAATTCCATGTATTATACAATCATTAATTACCTCTGATGTGATGCGATTTCACTGCATAAGTAGGTAGCTCGTTAGTTCAGTTAATATTTGTTTCAATAAAGAATTTACTGTAGGTACAATTAAATATAATAATATTAACAGTTCATAGATAATGAGCATAACTGTTGAAGCTAGTTCATTATTTGCTGACGTTTCTGCCAGTTTCTGTATCAAGTTGACCAGGAAGGGTGCTATATAAAATTACATATTTTTTCGTTAAATAACTGACTGAAACCCTAGCGAACACATCCTTTCGTAAGCATTACCTAACTGTGTAGTAGAAGGTATCGTATGCAGTCTGCTGAGGCAGTGCAAATAAAAAGTGGGAAAAATCTATCATTGTGCTTTGTAATTCATTAGGTGAAAATAGTCAATTGAAGTATATTACTCAATTTTTTTTACACAAAAATATGTTTAGTTTCTTATAGAGCACACACCATACATACAATCGACTGAAAATAATTAATACACCTTAGAGTTTGCCTAGATATGTTAACTTGAACAACTTACTGACAATTGTTTTTTTATATGCTGATAAGTAAATTTAACTTCCACATTTGTGGTTTAAATATCGCCAACAAATTGAATGTGATCCTGAATTAATTTTGGAACATCATTCTGTGTCCGCAACAGCATTGTGTCAAAGCCGTTCAGCCGTGAACGACGGAACCGTGCATTTCTCAATTTGTCAAGGGCGATAGCTGTGTATCATGCGGGTTAGTTTTCTATTTATAAATTTATCGGCATTTTAAAAACTAATTTATGTGACTTTTAATAAACTTACATGTTTTCGAGTTTGATAACGACGCCAATTTTATTCTTAAAATCCTAGTATTCCTGCAGGACAAGACTTCGCTTACAAACTGTCATTTCGAATATGCAAGGCCTACTGGACTTATTACAGCTCATTATAATCTCTCCTCTTCAGGAAAATCTCCTGGTTTTACCTCCCGCCGCTAACGCTTAACGTCCGATCCCCGGCCGCGGACAGAACCCGGCACGAGGCTGGTAGGGGTGACTGGACGCGTTCGCGATTGTCGCTCACGTATCGGCCCGTCACCCCCCTGGGTTTACCTTTAGGACAATTTACCAAACCTAATCGATGTCGTACTCAAGTGAGTGTATTTATCATAATTTTACTCAGCCTACCATTTATTAGGTATACTTAATAATCTTAAATCGGTGGTATTTCCGTTGTGTCGTAAATAAATTACTGTATCATTATGAAGTTACCTATGTAGTTATCTATTAGTAAACCTTTATTACGAGTTCACTCGAGTAAATTTATAGGTTTCCTAATTCGAAATTTATCAAGAAATGTTCGAGCAATACTCGACATTGGTTAGGTATATAGATATTGCCAGAACATTGAATGTGCATTTTGTCATCTCATTTGTACGGAATTTTAAAAAGTGGGTAAATGTATTGATAAATTCTCTAAATTGATAGTTTCAATAGACTTTTATTTAGTTCCGTATTTTCGGTTTAAAACGATAATTTGATGCAAGCGAAGACACACAGATTATGCTGGTATAAAACAAAGCAGTACATAAACTTTGAGAAAACGTGAAACCTAGATCACAGCCTAGATGATCTCACAAAAAACAAAAACTAGAATAGAAACTGGTATGTGGTCGTTATGTTTTTGCTTTTTGCATTTAATAGCCTCATCAAGTCATCAATGATATTACAATCAATACTTTCCTCAATTAAAACAAACGAACAACGTCCAAACTAAAGCAAAGTTTATTTTGTCTTTATTAATTAGTAAATAAATATGTTGATTAACTAATATTACTCAAAATAAGGAAAGATTTTATTGTTGGAGTACCTCCAAAAATTTTCGTTTCCCTAAATGCACCTTGAATTTAAAAAGTTTGCAGTAATCTGTAGGTACTAAGGAATTAGAGAATTACAAACTAATAAAATCGTAATGAATCAGAATTAAAGCTTTTTCGATATCCACTTTCATCAAAAATTTTTACATTGATTGTCATGCCTACCTATTTATTTATTTTATACATCTTCTTTCTGGTTACATAATTTGTTTATCATCTTTTCCAAAATCACCATGTTTGACGTTGGTTGCATGTCGTAACACTTTGATCCGAAAACAAGTAAATATTACAAAATACCAAAACTTTTAAACAGATATTACTGGAAATGGGCAGATGTGAAAGTTTTATTAGTATTTGTTTTAAAAATCCTCTCCAGCAGTTGCAATCTTAATACGTTCAGACCGGGATGTACCACGGAGTACCACCGGTGGTACTGTACTGTACTGTAACAACCCATTACTGCCCACTGCTGGGCTCAGGTCTCCTACGAAGAGGTGTTAGACATAGTTCACCACGCTTGTGATGTTGTGAAAAATTGCACATAATCTTTTTAATAATATTAAGATACATACACCGGTGGTACACCCCGGTGTTAATCATTCAAAGAAATTCATTTAATGAAAAAAGAAAGATGAATATACATTATTGTGAGATGGTATTAGGTAATGACAATGACTTATGTAAAGTGAACCCATTTCTATTTAACAATTGACGTCAAAAATATATGTCTTGTACACTTAAAATTTATATCGTTAAAAAAATATTAATTAAATATTGTTTTTACACATGTGTAGGAAGTAGCTATATTTCCTAAAAGTTTGAAAAGAAGGAGAATTGGAAAACAAGAAAATTAAATACTGACTTATGAACACTTCCGTATACTGTAATATTGCCGGAAAATCACTTCTAAACATCCTACCTGTTATCAGATTAGATAGAATAATTTAACTGAATGGTATTTTCTGATAATAATATGTTCCTTACTCTTAGGACTTGATTGTAATTTATTACTTTACTATATTATACAGTACCTTAATTGTATCTCTGCAAATAAATAAAAAAGAGTGTTTGTTTCAATATTAAAATAGCCAGTATTTTTCTTAATTTTACTTTGTTGTTGTTCCGGGTAAACTCTGAAACAGGTGAACCGATTTCGGCAGAGTTCCCTAGCAGCTCTATTATAGATAGCACACAAATCATTATGTACTTTTTTTTAGTAAAAAATATTTAATCTCCTCCCGTCGACGATGTTGCGCACGTCATTAATTTATAGTAAATGCCTCGTGAATAAGTTCAACTGCGATTTTAAGAACAAATTTTCTATCACGCCGTTTTTCTCATTTACAACTTCATTTTTCCAGAAAAAATCGTGATTCATCTTCTTCCTTCAACTCATCTCAGTAATCGACATCCATAAAATGCAATGAAGAATTAGAAGCAGGTACGGTCAAACCTCTACTTATGATGTAACTACAATCTACTAATTACACGTGACACTAATTATACGTGATTCCTACCTGGATACTCTTTTTTTAAATTGAGTAGTAAGATTTCTCTTTACCTACAAGTAGGTACTGTTTGTTTTACTAAAGAAATGTTAATATATCTAAAAACGAATCCCCATTCTAGATACCTACATTCGACTGTTCACGTGTTCCTGATATCCGCTTTTTATTAGGTATGGTTTTGTGACGCGCGCGAATGCGTTGTCAGATTACAACGGTCGTGGACCGGTTCTATGAAAGAAAACAAAAAATATAACATCTTCCACACAGCTATTAGAAAATACAACAAATGTAGATAGGACGATTTGTAGCCTGGCAACACGGTCTGTTCAATAACTATGCTTGTTATGTTACAGTATTTATCTACTAAGTATCATATAAATGTTCTATCTTCTAGTTGTCATTAAATCGGAAATCATCTTAAGGAAAACTACTTAATGAGGATTTAAAAACGCTTTGGAGATGATACCTATAAAAAAAAAAAAAAGGCTATACTCGCATTAGGTAGTACAAAGAAGACCTGAGCAGTTGGATTAACAGTCGTCATCATAGCCAAAGATAGATTGATCGTTTTTAAAAACTATTTAAGTAGCCAAGCCACGTTACAATACAATATTACTACGAATGGTTGGCGTTAGTAAGTCCACTTAGATCTTCTAGTCTTTGCAAGATTAGTCTAAACTTGTCTAAATAACGCATAACAGTTGGGAGGTGAAGAAAACCATTAAAACAATATATGTAATGACTCAAAATGACAATATGCCAAACACATTATACTTAGTTATTTCTGTATATTTATCATAATTAGCATTAGAATAACATGACGTTTTAAATGAAGGTGTTGTTGTTAGTTTAAAATAAAGTTATCTGCTGAAGCTATCTAACTAGGTAAATGCGTCAAACCGAAAAAACTGAAGCTGACTGTATTTTATAATACAACGTTTAAACTTATTGTTTTACCTTAGTATTATATTAGGTTTATAATACATATGTATGTTATTAAAATGCAGTTAAATGTCGCTGACTTTATAGGGCTCCGCTATGTTGTGCAATACTTAATGAGTAATAAAATAAGTAATAATAAGATTAAATTGTACAGAACTAGGTAATAGTTTAGTATATTTCGAAATAAACAACAACAAATAACGTTTAAAACACGTACTGGCTGGAATATTTCATAAGGTTGATGAAAGGGCACGTTCAAAGACATTGCTTCGATTTGTACTTATATCATTTCGTATATAAATGAAATTATTTAGAATATTACATTATATGATTTAGATATATATGAGTCTGTACCAACCCATTACTATATGATATATATATATGAGTACCTGCTACAATTTACAACTATGTGCTTTTAAATCTTACTTTTAAAAATACAAGCTAAAAGAAAATCCGTTTGCAATGGATATATTCTAGGTATATTGTAACTATAAATATCTAAACCAAAAACTATAATAAATACCTACAAATAGTGGTTTTAATATTATTTGAAACACATAACAAGGGTCGTGAAAATATGAATAGGTATTATGGTTTCCCCGTGACATTTATACCCTTCTAACGTTTTCATGAGTGCCGATTACGGATGAAGTGAAAAATTCTGGACAACTACATAAGTAGGTACATAATAATATTATTATGTATTTAAAAACCGGAAAAGCGTTTCTTATTATTATGAAATTAAGAAACGTTCTGAAGAAACTTCTTCAGAATATATAATTTTCAAACAAAATAAAAATTCAGCCACTCAATTTGGTCAATTTAAGTGTGAACGATCTGTGATCACAAGATCAAATTATTCAATTACTAGTCTAGTCATCACCTGATGAATGATCAGATGATAACATCAAACGTGAATTCGACTATAATATAGAATAATAAAAATATATTAAAGTGTTAAGACCTTGCTGGCCGATGTCACTGACTGGCACCAAATTTACTAATAAATTAAGATTCAAAGCAACCGGTCATACTTAATAGATAAAGGTTTAAAGCTTATTTAGATTATTTACTTTTCAAATTAATACCTAATTATATTTGCGATCAAAAGTAATGAAAATTATTTTGTAGTTTTGTTATATATATTTTTTTTGTTATGCATTTGTTTTCGATTTCGGGTGAGGCTTGTTAGCTATGTAGAAAATTTATTTACAGGTACATGTCGCGTATAACAGGTTCTTTTATTAATAAATACATAGACGGACCTATTACGATGTCAAGTAACTAGGTTGGTCTGTAAACAATAAATAATAATTGACATAATAAAATCATAAACAGACAAGGTGGGAGGTACCTACAGAGTATCGTAATATGATATTTTTCAGTTAGTATGATGTCTTTTTTGCTAATTAGTATCGAATTTAATAAAAATAAGTATTTGGAGTTTCCGTACCCAAAATATTATTTTATTATTTATACGTAAACTCGTAAGATGTATTCAGGTGTGCTACCATATTTCCTTTGTTTTGTCATTTCATTGAAGAGATGTTTCTAATAGTGTAAAATAAAATACAATATACAACAAATACAATTATAGTTTAACTTAAATGCTGATAAATTTCTTTAAGAACGGGATGTAGTGTATTGCTTAATACCTGGCGAGCAGATAGTCAATTTTAAAAAGAGCTAAACACAAAAACTAGTGACACTTGCTATATTTCATAGTAAATACTATGATAACACAACCTTTAACAAGTGCGATTAATTATGTTTAACTTTGATGGCGTTCATTGAAGTTTATTGTTTATAAAATACGTTTTCCGAAGAAACGCAATCACTGTCTACTTCTTCCTTCCTCGAACACAAGTCGATTCATTCCCGATACATAAACATTGCTTACCAAATGCTTTAATATGTAACTTCATGTTGATTTTCACGTCACAATATATTATAACAAAACACCAGCGCGTCGGACGTCGGACGCGCACACGCGGCTATTTGAATGGTCGCGAATCGCGAGTTGCGCTCGCGCTCGTCTTTTTACGACTGTTGAGTATTTACTGCACTACCTCCGAGTGCCTTCTAAATCCGCACTCCGCGAAGGCCTCGCGTGCCAGTTTGAGTACACCGTATCGTCAATGAACATAATGTGGTTGGAGCCTACGACACACCCTGTTCTTGGCCGTACAACTAATTACAAGTCGCTTTGATGCTAATGCAAAATTTCACGGCGACTTTTGTATGGGCAGCGATACTGTGTTGCGGTAGAAACACAAGGGTATCAATAACATCATAATAATAACGTTGTTAATGTAAATAGTTCTAACTGAAAAAGATAGATGTCAACAAGTTACAGTTAGTGTCATAAGTGGATACTCTACTCGCTTTCATGTCATGCGTCCACGTACAAGTGAAAATTGAGAAGCTCCTTGATTTCCTGTCTAAAAGCACATGGAAGAACTCATTGAAAATAAATTGAGCAGACTAATCACTAATCACTAAAGCAAGCGCGGTGGACTGTATCTACTCCCTTAGTGACCTGATCTTCTGAGCTTGGCTTGGTATTCGGATACATACAGCATAAAGACATAAGTAGATTTGACCTTATCCTTTTTCTGAACTATTCCTAACCTGACTACTTACCTACGACTCATTAACCTATTCTAAAGCTCATTGTTAAACAAAATAAATTAGGCTAAAGGCTTTAAGTAGTTAAACGCTCCATATTTTCTAAGCATATTTAAAATAACTTTTGTAACCTGATAGAATAGCGTAATAGATAAATAAGTTGGTAGTTAAAAGTAAGTCGTAGTCCGTAGATATACGCATTAATATTTACCTAAATTCAAGGACGTGTTTTAACATTGTAATAAACACAAAACTTTGTTTTGAATTAAGAAAGCAATAACTATAGGTACCTTATCTTAAAGTAGCACCCGATTATCTCATTTAATAGTTTCAAATTTATAAACCTCACTAAAACCATGCATTACTAAAGCAAGCTATTAGGTACCTACAGATAATTAAATAACTATGAGATATCTGACTATTTTCCCAAACGAAGAATTCAAATTCTAGATTTGAGCTTTCATTTCGGTGATGCTTGATTCTTGTTTGGATCGATTCGAATGGGTTTTTTTTCAACAATCTGACACCCGCGAAGGCTCTATTCCACAAAGATGGAATGGTATAGGTATAAAGACTACTCCTATTCCGTTTGCGTTTTTCGGGCCCATTGTCTACCTTCATAAATTATAAAATTAACGGTATATTTGTCCAACAAGATTTATTCCGTATTCAATAATCTGACAGTAAATGTATGATTAGGTTATATCTATGTATTTTGTTCTAACAATACTCACCTACTTACCTACTCTCAATACCTAATAGTATTCGTGATTGGCCTTTCACTCTTTACGCATCAATAGCCACTCAAAAATAAGGATGCTTTTTTCTTATGACTCAGGAATAGGCACATCATTGAAATCTAGAACTCATATCTGTGTAGCGGATATTCAACTCACATACAAATTAGGTATTCTCAATCTACATTATCTATATCTATACTAATATTATAAAGAGGAAAGATTTGTTTGTTTGTTTGTTTGTATGTTTGTTTGTAATGAATAGGCTCAGAAACTACTGGACCGATTTCAAAAATTCTTTCACCTTTGGAAAGCTACATTATCCCCGAGTAACATAGGCTATATTTTATTTTCAAAAAAAATTAGGGATCCGTATGAAAATATCGAATAGGTAACACAAGGTGAATAATCGACAACCTATTTATGCGTACGCTGCAAAAACTATTGACAGTAGAACAAAATGATGTACTACGGGCTTTTAGGTCATTGTAAGACAAACAAAAAAGTCCGTGACAGCATATATCTAACTATCATAGTTTAGTCACAATAACCGCTTTTATGTTCATAAAAAAAAATATTCTGTCCCCAAATTCTATTTAACGTTAAATGAGTATCGTTATATTAACCCTTATCCAAATTAAGTATTACATTATCAAGAGTATTAATGTAGAAGTGAATTACTTTTGGTTTTATTCCAACCGGACTTTTCACTTAGAAGTTATCACGAGTATAAAACGCAATGAATGAATGAAGGCACACTTCGGGTCGCGCAGATAATAACGCGACGGCATTGCGAGTACTGTTTGAACCCCTTTGTAACGCAGACGAAGTTGCGCGGGTCAGCTAGTATATAATAATTTTAAATGGCCTATTTTTTATACATCTGTTTCCTACCCTGAGTTGTAATTATTATTTTGAAGTGGTGATTTTCAAACTTGCATAACAAATTGTATAAAACCTATAAATACGATTCTTAACCAAATATTCGCAGGGACTTTAGACTGCAGATATTCAGCTATCAGTCGTCAGATAGCAGTCGTATTATTTTGTGATAAATACTTCATCTGTACCTATTTGACTTATTTTTTATCTATCATCTTCTCTCTCTTAAGTTTTCTCTATCCATAGAGAAAATCTGTCTGTCTTTCTGTCTGTCTGCCTGCCTGTCTGTTTGTCTGTTACGCTTCCCCGCTTAAACCTCTCAACCGATTTTGATGAAATTTGGCACAGACAATCTTTACCCCCTGAGAAAGAACATAGGCTACCGTTTAATTGAAAGTGACGCAGACGAAATTGCGCGGGTCTGCTACTTTATCATAAGTGTTTACGGCGTGTACCTATTTATAAAGTTGTCCACCTTAGCACAACCAGTTCTTGTTCACGGCACATTCCCGATATAAATGTAGCTCATCCTGACCGCAAAAAAGTTGATATTCCACATTAGAAACGAGGTGTGAGGTATTTTCAGGTCGCTAACCCAAAGAATAAGGCCTTTGCGAGCTGTTTTAACGTTTTGCTAAAAGTAAATTACGTTGCACATTATTTAATTATCATTCCATTTGTTTTAACAATTCCAAGATTAAAATCCCATTCCCTAATTTTTAGGACTAGGTATGTGCAGCACGTCGTTATTTTAATTGAAATTTGTATAGGTACCGATCGGAATTTAAAACCAAAATTTCTAAGACTATAATTACTGCAATTCACAACCCCCACACACAAATCAGCAAAGGTTGTTCAAAACCAATATTTTTCTGTTACCTTGAAAAGAAAATTCAAGTTTGATAGATTAATGGCTTATCCGTGTGATGCGGGTAATGATTACCCTTCAGTATTGTTTTTCTCGATAACAAAACACTCAATGTTCCTATTTACATAACATCTGCGCGAGTTATCTTGGGTTTTCAGATCGCTTGACAGTATTATCGCCATTGAAAAACACTCTTCTACCGGCGATTAGACGATAACAATGTTGAATTTATGCAATATCATCTTTAAAGTAGTCACGTTTTATACCCAACTAGATGACCCTCGCAACTTCGTCTGCGTCACAAAGAGGTTCAAATAGTATTCACAATGCTGTTGCGATATTATTTGCGCGGTCCGGGAAGCATTCATTATGTTTTATACTCGTGATAACTTCTCAACGAAAAGTCCGATTAGAATAAAACAAAAAGTAATTTACTTTTAAATTAATACTCTTGATAACATAATACTTTATTTGGATAAGGATTAATATAGCAATACTAATTTAACGTAAAATTCATTCTTCGGACGAATTAATTTTTTTTTGAACATAAAAGCAGTTGTTGTGACTAAACTATTATAGTTAGATATATGCTCTCGCGGACTTTTTTCTAGGTCTTACTAACACCTAAAAACCCGTAGTACATCATTTTGTTCTATTGTCAATAGTTTTTGCAGCGTACGCATAAATAGGTTTAAGGTATTTCACCTGGTCTTACAAATTCGATATTTTCATACGGATCCCTAATTTTTTTCAAAATAAAATATAGCCTATTATAACCTTACTCGAGAAATGGACATTCCAACAGTGAAAGAATTTTTGAAATCGGACCGGTAGTTTCTGAGATTAGCGCGTTCAAACAAACAAACTCTGCAGCTTTATAATATTAGTATAGATGTGCATAAATAATACATAATGTAACTCAATATTGTAATCTTAAACAGTCTCTGGCTAATGCTTCAGACTTTTTCTATTTTTATCCTTCATATTTATTCTGCGATCAGATAAGACGGTGCATTTAAGGAATAGGCCAGTATTCTATGTGCCACGTCAGAAACACTCGGGTACATCAACTGCCAACTCTACCAAGTGTCCAACAGCCGTTTTTAATTCAATACCCTGGAACTATAGAGGTCCAGGAGCGACGGTTACCACTTACCATCAGATGAACCGTAAGCTCATTTATACAGGGTGGATATGTTATCTGCTCGATGCCGAAATGGCGTGAATATCCTGTCGAAATACAACCAAAACCCACTTTTGTTTTGGAATCTGTTAAACTTTTTTTCAATACCAGAGAGCTACCCGCAGTGAGTCCTACAAAAGTGGACTATATTTCCTTATTAAAAATAGGTATAAAATAAAAAAACGCATAAACAATATAATATAATGTATTTATCGAATGATTAAGTACAGCTTTACGTTTAAAATATAGTACTCTAATCTAAAACAGTGAATTAAATCCGCATTTTTTGATCAAGAAAAGCTATCGACTATGGATTACAGGTGAATGTCTATCAAATGTAGCCATATAGGCTTCACAACAACAATATTTTATTACTACTAGACATTTTTGAAACAACAATTTATAATGTTTTAAAACGCAATATATTTGTACTATATATACTTAATGTGTATTGATCATTAAAATTCGCTAAGTACTGTTTTTTTTTAATTCTCACTAGCTACTGTAGTGTTCTATCTCTACACTGGCGCTTTTAGTCGAGTTTTTAACTAATATTTACTATTCTCTATTGTTTTATGTCAGTCAAAATTAATATTTTATTACAGTATACTTATTATCTCCCATGGAACTATACTCTTCTCATAGTAATTGAAATGGAGGAATGAGACAGTTTTCTGGAACGAAGTTCCTTATCGCGCGTTGTGAAAGGAGGCTAGACGGAAAAAAATCTTACGAAAAGTTGTCACGACACTTTTTTCGTTTTAGATGATTATCGCTAGATGGCGCTGTGATCAAAATCTTTTAAAACACGTTCCTTTTCGCGCGTTACGTTAGGAAAAAACATATAAGATATCTTTTAATCGAAAGGAACTTCGTTCTATTCGGGTGTCCCATGTCACCTCTCAAGTTTTTTTTTCATATCTTTAGGCCTAAAAATGTGACAGAGACATGAATAATAGATACTGTATTTTTCCCACAATTCAAAACTCCCTACGAATACTAAATTATTATAAATATAGTATACTCTATGAATTTTGTACGCGAGGTGATAAATTTTAAAGGACATTTTTTTAGTTAATTATTTTCACATGGACGTATTATAAAGATAGTGAACAACAATATGTTACAATATACCTAATATTTGTAACTACTATTAATAAATATAATTTTCTTCCGAAAACGGAAAACTTCATAAGTCTAATAATATTATACTATTATTAACTAACCATATTGCTTTTTTAAAAATTGAACACAAAGCAGTGTAAAATGCAGCCTAATTTATTAAAAATAATTAAAATTTCATTGTTAACGTATGAATCTAGAAATGAACATCAGAGAAAAACATTTAAGTCTAAATTTACATACTAGCTAAAAGGAAATATATATAAGAAAAAATATTTTAGTTTCAAACAACATACAAAATTACGTTACGCATTTACGACAATAAATATTAAATATTAAAAGAAACTTCATGCGCATTCCCTTTTCCAGTTTTTTTTTTTACTTTTGTAAAATATTCAAAAGGAAAACCAATTTATGTGCACTGTAATGTAAAACTGATAATTCTCAACAAGACTAAAAATCTTATACTAAAAGCAGGGGTGACAAACCTTTGTTAGTAAATAGAATCGATTGACATATTCGAAAAATATATGAACATTGAAAATATCGATTAATAATCCACCCCTAAAACGAATATACTAAATTATCTAACTAAAATCAGACTTTTGACCGTCTTAGCTCCAACGAGACGAGCGTATTCCATAACTTCTTGAGTGTCATCGCGTTTCGAAACAAATGTTTTTCTATACAACTTATAAGGCATCACAGATCCGTTCACCCACACCGGCATTTGATAAACGTCGTGAGCCGAAGGGTAATTCTCATCCAAATTATCTATATTGGGGTCCAATCTCGAATACGGCGACATTTCCAACTTAGGAATGCATTCATTTAATGGAAACCATAGGTACGTTTCAGGACACAATAAGTCAGAAGGGTAATAGTTTCCTTTGTACCTCATTTTTTGACATGAGTGAATGTAGAAACCCATGTAGTAGTATCTAATGTCCGGGCATATTGAATGTAGATGTCTGGTGAACTCGATTTCCCTTTAAAGATAATAAAATATTTAGTCTTAACCATTAATAATATACACCTAGCATTTAACATAGCTACATTATTCTGTACAATATTACTTGTCCTTCTTCAAACGAGGCTTGAGGAGGGTCCTTAAAGTTAGGTCGTAGGTAGCGACACCTCAGTGTCCCCTGACATTGCAGAGGTTCATGAGCGACGGTAACCACTTACGATCAGGTGGCCCGTCTACGTTTGTAGCCAATAAAAAAAACTAGATAAATTTGTGCATGTACACATCTGCACATACATGCTACACATTTGCATTTAGTAGAGAAGGAATAAAATAAAGCCTTCGGCGATAATAATAACGCATCAATTTCTGAGATATTTCAGACTTCGACAGAAGGAATAAAACATCACGTGAAAGTATTTGCAAGTTACTTTAGCCTTCCGAAAACCCTTTTTTTTATTTACATCCTCATTTTATCATTGACACGTAAATTTTGGCAAACGCTGTTGATGATTGAGCCAAAATAACAGGAAAGTTACGTAAAAATATTTTTTTATAGTTTTCCTGTTGCGTGCTTTGCAATATTTTGAGAATGACCCTCTTATACTAAGGCACATACATTTTATTTGTCGTCATGACATGGTTTTGAAACAATTAATAACATTTAAACACAATGCTGTAAACTGGCAAAAAACGGTGAAGAAAAACATCGTGACGAAACCGGCACGTCGGAAAAGGGTTCTAAAAATCCTTTGAAGATATGTGAAGTCCCCAATCCGCACTGGGCAAGCGTGGTGGACTATGCCTAATCCCTCTTCTGAGGAGACCTGAGCCCAACAGTGGGCAGTGGGTTGGTACAGGACTATGCTGTAAATGTAATGCATATTTTAACTGACTGACTTTATACTTTTTGAAAATTATAGATGATTTCAACTGATACATATTAATATTAATATAACATATTAATTTAAAAATTGTTTTTTTTCTTTCTTACCTCAAAGCTCCGTAAGTACCAAGAGTTAAATGCATATAATCTGGATCATAGAAAAAGTAAACCGATGATACACATTTCGGTAGAATATCTATGACTCCAACGGCTATCAGTTTACCTTCCAACCAATATTGTTGGTGAAATGACCCGTAACCATTAGTAGGTCCATTTGCACTGTAATCTTCCTGAAAATGATAATCAAAATAGGTTTAAGGATAGTTTATTAGTTTAAATCTTGATAAGTATTATTTTCAAAACTTAAATTAAACAAAATTTTTCTTTTTGAAAAAAGCACAAAGAAAGGATCTCAAAACTGTATATTATGGTAATGAACAAGAAAAAAAAAAAATATTTTTGGAAACCAATTTTGGAGAATTTGTTTTTTTTTTAATTCTTGAAAATATAAGAGCAACTTTTCGTAAATGCAATGAGTAAAACCCCTTGTTGCTTGTGTAGCAAAAAAAAACATATAAGACTTACCACCAAAGGACTGCTCACTAAAAAATCATGGAATTTGCTTTCAGTACATTTATCAGGTTCATCGTTGTGTATGGTCATTTGATATTTAACAAACACAGAGTGACTCTCCTTTGAAGTTGCCAACCATTCAGGACTTGGTGGGGTTGTTCTTACAAGTTTAATCTAAAAAAAAAACTTTTATTTTTTTAGTATATTTTATGCAGTATTATTTTATATGTGAAATAAATTATTCCATAAACTTTGGGAGTAGTTATTAGGATATACGAAAGTTAATAAAGTAGACATTTTTAAAAATATTTCCAAATTTTTCACTTATGCATCAAAAGCATGTTTGTTAGAATATATTACATACTAGCTGCTGCCCGCGACGTCGTCTGCGTGAACCCTATGACCCGTTTTTTTCATTTTTTCCCGGCAACTATTCGATTTTTTCTCGAACCGAAAACCATCCTTGAACTTCAATGAACATTTTAAAAAAAGATTTGGCCAAATTTATGCAGGAGTTGTTGAGTTATGCGCTTACCAACACATTTTACGATTCATTTAATTATTTATATATAAATATAAGATTGCACAATGCTTAATTATTTATAGACAAATATTTTCCCAAAATTATAAACATTTTTAAACAAATCATAAATTAAGTAAAATTTAATTAATCTAAAAGCATAGCAATCATACCTCTAGCTTCCGTTTTGCATCGTCTGGAAGTTCGTTAATAAAATCTTCCACTTGTTTTTCCTTATTTTTACTGGAATTATTAATAGTAGTGACATCAATACCCTGTTGTCTTAATTTCTCTAGTTTTCGTTCTCTTCTCAACAACTTTGCCTTTTTACTTGGCGCCCTGTTTGGGTCATGACTAGTATCACCTATAATAATATATTTATTGGAATGAAAACTTATTATGTTTTTTTGAGTGATGAGTTTAATTTTATGAGCAATAATGTATTTTTATGTAAATAAAATAGCACAATATAAAAAATTGATACAGATAATGTTTGAAATGTAAATCTCATAAATAACTAGAGAAAATTATACCTTTCTTAACATCATTTTTGCATTTTTCCTTTTTATTTTCATTATTCTTCACTACATTACTTTCAATTGTTTGTTCACCTGTAATTTTTAATTAATAAATATCTTAATGTTAGCTAAAAATATAACGGAATAATAACAATTGTTTTATTATTTCTGTTATAATATACAAATAACATACATACCATCCTCATTTAAACTATCATCATCATCAATAAACTTAATATTATCTACATTTATTTTCGTGTGTTCTTTATTACATTGTACAAATTGCTCTGCACCATTGTTCTGAGAATCTTCTACTGGCTCAGATTCAGAACTGCATGTAGACATTTTTCTGTTGCTTTCATTCGTTTGAAGTTTTTGTCCAGAAAGGTATTTGTTGAACTTCTTCAAAATTTTCTTTTGAGATTTACTAGCTTTAAATTGTAATGCTTGACACCTGAAAGTAAAATGAAGTTGGTGTTAAGCTTTATCCGAATGATGTCAAATGTAACTTGAAACACTAGACTAAAACCAACTTTGGTTGTGTCTTAGACAAGTGGGTAAAATTTAATAGCAAAAGACTACAAAAAGAAATGAAAAAAGATTTCTTGTGAATGTTTTAAGAAAACTTTAAACATGAATTTAGAACTCTCTACAATCTTACCAATTTTAATAATACAGACCTTATAGCAGGGTGAAGGAAAACAGTGATAAACCAGCATATCGGAATAGGATTCTAAAAATACTTTAAAGATATGTGAAGTCCCCAATCCACATTGGGAAAGCGTTGCGGAATGCCTAATCCCTCTTCTGATAAGACCTGAACCCAGCAATGGACTGTAATGGGTTGGTACAAACCTTATAGTGTACATTGGACAACAAGTTACATTTAAGGTTGGTTTGTAACAATATTTTCCAGATCTTCTCCATCCTCTGTCAATAAGATCTTGGTAATCCTGAACAGTTAATGCATGGGCCCACATACCTGTAAGAATATAATGACAAACATCAAACAAGAATATTAAAATTTTTTGGACAAGTACAATATTTTTTTGGTTAGGAAAAAATATAAATTAGAACCGACTCGCTTGCTGTAAATTTGTGAAATTCTAACAAAAAATCTAGGAATAATTAGATTTTAATTTTATATGATGTCTGAATCTGAACATTACATAAAAAACTGGAGAGCCTTGATATTTTTTTCTTTTTATTTTTAAATTCATGAATCTCAAAGTAAATGAAGAGAATGCTTATAAGAAAACTAACTATTAGGTGTAAATTTTATAATATAATTGGTATACAGTATACAGCTCGAACTTTTATGGTATTTTTATTAACAAATTTTTTTTTAAAACAAAGATGAAAATCTTACCATGACTATAATTAGTATCAAGGCTTTTACAGTATCCACATTTATATCTCTCATGTTCAGCGTAATACTCCACTATACTCTGAAGCATTTTATTTAGTTTATTCAGTGAATTAACTGTAATTTAGGAGAAATTCACATAAATATCGAATTTACTAAGTTTACTAATGATTAATGAAAAAAAATCTAAGTTTCTAGGGCAAGGAGCGCTGACTCGGTTGGTCGAAAAAATCGATTCAATAAATTTCGAGATTCTTAATTCCAATGAACGTTTTTATTTATTTATTTGGGAAACCAACAGAAATATACAAATTATAAAAGTTTTTCTAGAATATCAGTATATCAGTAATTTCAAAAATCGATCTGGTTTCGGCTTCAGCAGTACTTATATTTATTGCTATTTTACCACACCAAAAAGAGGGCTCCACACCAAACAGATGCGCTTATTTCAATACAATCAAAGCAATGAAGCCCCTGCCTTGATTGTTTGATCATAATATCAAAAATGACTTTGTGTATTCATACCTTATGCTTTCATGTAGAAGGAATTAGTAAAAATTTAGAAACTAACGTTGAATCTCTCTCATGCATATGTGTGGTCTGTGGTTGAATCTATGTTAGTTTCTCAATATACGTTAAAAAAATTTGAAATCGATATTGAAAATTGTTATTCTAAATATTTTGGCATCCCTAATTTTGACACTTTGGTGTGACATTGACATATGTGCTACGTTGTCATTTGTATTTTTTTTTTTAATTGTAAAAGCATGGGTCGGTGGCACAAATTAAACAGTTTATTTTTTTATTAGGTATTGCTCTGATAAAGTTCCAAATTATCTACTATTCGATTATTAAAATTATACGTTAATATACGTGATAGATAGTTCCCACACTTCGTATTTCTTCTGTCTTTTGTTTTAGTATTAGTGAAACCTAAAAAAATTCTTGACTTGTAGGTAAAATAATACTCTCACAAGATACGCAGGTACAACTAGAACTAAGGACTTACTTTCTTTTTCTAAGTCACTAGCACCACTGATTGCAACCGTAAAAAAATTACTTTGAAAACAGAATGAGCCTAATTCACAAATAAAACTAATAATAACTAATTATTTTATGATTATTTTTCATATTAGATAAAATATACAATAAAAAAAATCAAAAAGCAACCATTTCAATAATTTAATTTTAAACGTACATTATTGGTAAGAACATAATTTAAATAGGCGTATTCGACTGGGCATCTTCCTCTACTTCGGTGATATTTGACATCATCGAAGGATTAGTTCGAACAATATTCGTGTGACGCCTAAAAAGAAATATTGCAATTGAACACAATTTAAACAAATAGCATAATAATTCACTTACGTAATAGTGTAACATTTGTATAGTCATCTATACTAATATTATAAAGCTGAAGAGTTTGTTCGTTAATCTCAGGATCTACTGGTCCGATTTCAAAAATTATTTCACTGTTATAAAGTCCATTTATCGAGGAAGGTTATAGGCTATATTTTTTTTTCAAAATAATTAGGAATCCGCATGAATACCTATATCGAATATGTAACAAAAGGTGAAAAATCGAAAACGTATTTATGCGTACGCTGCAAAAACTATTGACAATAGAACAAAATGATGTACTACGGCTTTTTAGGTCTTTTGAAGACAAATAAAAAAGTCCGCGACAGCATATATCTAACTATCATAGTTTAGTCGCAATAACCGCTTTTATGGTTTGTTTTATTCCAATCGGACTTTTCGTTTAGAAGTTATTACGAGTATAAAACGCAATGAATATGTGGGGCACTGCGGGCCGCAAAAATAATAACTCGACGGCATTGCGAGTACTGTTTGAACCCCTTTGTAACGCAGACGAAATTGCGCGGGTCAGCTAGTCAAAAGATATAGACATAAACAACATATAGGTAATCAGTATGCATAGCACATGCATAGCAAACATAACAAGACAGAAGGCCGATGCCACGCTTGATAGACAGATACAATAATATCTGAAAAATCTAATGTTTCAGCAAGCGAACACCAAAAACCAAGGCGTAGGTACCTATAGCTAATAAACTTAGTCTACTATTCGAATACCTTGTAGAAATCTGACTGAAGTTCCAGGATTGAGTCTCAGTTTCTCCCCATATTAAATAGAACAAACCACTTAATAACAACACAACTGCATGAGTGCACCAAATATTTTTCCATAGAGCAGCACCGAACTGAAAAATAGTAGGCAAAGATTGTTTTTACTACATAAAAAAAAGTTTTATATAAAATGATTTGAAATAAGTAATTATAAGGCTTATTTTTTTATGGCTTTTGTAAGTACACATACTTTGCCTATAAGTCGGGGGCGGCGTGACGGGAAAGAGTGCCTCGGGCGTAACGCGTCGCGCCGTCCCTCATAACCCCGTGCAGGGTTCTGGCCTCAGCCAGGATTCGGACGCTGAGTGTGAGCGGTTGGAGGTTTTAGTGCGGATCCGGTGATTTCCTCCAACTGAAAAAAAAAAAAAATCCTATAAATCTACGGTCAACTTCAACTCTTCTAATTAATAAACCTCTAACTAAAAAGTAATTGACAAAACCTTAGAATTTTTAACGCTGTGATTGTGCATTGCATTTCCCACACACAGAGGAAGTATAATTCCTGAAGAGTTTCCAATTATTTTAATAACTGTCATAATTGAATTCCAGTAGTTCGGCGTGAGGTCCTACAAATAAAATGAAAATCAACGATTAGGTTTTTTGGAAGAAAAATAGAGCGAAGAAGAAATGATGAGTGGTAACTTTTGACGGACTACCATTGTCACTTAGTTAGGCATCATCTCATCATACGATCTATTTAGAGAGAGATAATGAGGGCTACTGGCCAAAAAATATCTGAGTAGACTACCTAACATACCTAATAATATTATCATAAATAAATATCGCCTTTAAATTGGCGCAAGGATTGCAAGTTAAAGAAGAAACAACCGGGTAAAAATCTAGAAACACACATAGCACAATTCCAGTGTCATATCCATTCCAGCACCAGTCAAAGCAACAGCCGTAGTCAAAAGAATAGGTCCTGGATTGACAGGAAATAGCCAGGTTGCTGACACCAAGATTCCAGGAATAATATGAGCTGAAAATTAGTTAATTTTATTGGAAATCTACGTATTTATTTAAATCTTATTTTACTATTTTACATCTTAAACACACACACAAAAAGCAAATGCAATGCAATTCCTTTCAAAAATCTACAATTTAGAAAAATCAAAATCTTAGATTTTCTCATAAAAGCGAAGGACCAAAAGTTTAGCCCTTAGCGTACGTCGTTGTAACTTAGCATGTTACTTATACCTATTGCCTATAAAAAAAACAAGATGATAGATTTTAGAAATAAACTTACACACTACAATCAGATATTTTCTCTTCAAATGTTTCCTCTTGGAATAATCTGTTAATTTGTATCTGTACATACAATGAATCGCTGATATTCCCAAAACTAGACGTAAGAAGAAGGGTATTGCGGTAATCGCAGCCGCCTATTGAACAAATTTATTGATTACGTGTGCAATTACTGTAGCTGTAGCGGTGAATAGTATGCTTTATTTTGTTATAGCTAAACAAAAATAAGGTAAAACAAGTATTTAGTCAGCCTTGTCGTATTTTCAACAAGGTATGAAAAGAGCTGATAGTTGATAAGCTTGCCATTGCTGCATACTACCTATTATAGTATTCAAAGTAGTTCATACTGTTCATAGTACCCATAGGAAAGTAGGTGTAACCGCTGGTTATAACCGGGAAGGAAAGTACGATGGGAAACTAATACCTACTTATGGGTAGATATTCTCCAACGATGTTGTCTACTAAGATCTATATTCCTATTGCCTGCTCATTGCTAAGTAGGTATAATATTTACCATCTACGGAGATAGAAAAGGCCTTACCTGATAAATGTTATATTTTACTACTTCGGAATAATAAAGTGGGCCGTGAATACACAACGCTATGATATTCCAAGCATATCCAAAATTCAAGATACAGAGGGCCCAAAACGGGATAGATTTTAAAATGGAACTCCACGGAGCGTGAGAGTTCATTAACTGAAACGATGATTTTGATGATGAGATGATGTAAGTTATGATGGTAAAGAATGCTGTAGTGCATAACGCATCGTGCCGCCCTGCATAGCCTCATGCTGTACCTACCCCGGCGATTCGGCTCTGAGTGTGAGCGGTTGGAGTTTTAGTGCGGTTCAATTTCCACATAGCCGAATCCGGCGTTTTCCCAAAAAAGATTTCTGTAAATGCCTATGTAAATAAGATATTTTGTCTAAGCCGTGTCACGAAAGTCGAAACACCAACATATGAATTATGCACACACTTCACAGTAAATTACATAGAATTGGTCAAAAACTCTAACCTTGACAGTGAAAATATTGCCAATTGTGTTAGTTAAATAAGTAAATTCTTCATTCGATATACAGCAGTGATGTTTCGGATCATTAGTTACCAGCGATATCCAAACTAAAGCCCAGAATACTTGTAATCCACCAATGATGTAAAAACCAATTGGC
The DNA here is from genome assembly GCA_030269945.2 of Trilocha varians. NCBI lineage: Eukaryota > Metazoa > Arthropoda > Insecta > Lepidoptera > Bombycidae > Trilocha > Trilocha varians. The sequence continues at coordinate 5,635,316 of AP028257.1, read as the reverse complement.
CAACGTGAATAATACTGTACTGCAGCACATATTAAAAACGTGAAGCATGTTCCTGTAGTAACACCTATTTACAAAGAAAAAATAAACCGAATGAAGCACTCTCACATAGTTACAGAAAATTTTAAAAAATCCTGAATATTATTTCACTCATCGTCAATGTTAAGTCAAAATTTTATTTTAAAGAAAACTTTTTAAATACAAGCTTTTAAGCTCCTGGACATAACATAGCAGTAAGACAAGCCAAAACACGTTGGGTCTTACTTAGTAGGTACCTACAAGGATTCCTATGGCCACTACCGAATCCATCATCAGATCAACTCCATTGCTCCATTGTCACGCCATATAAGTACATATTATGCATGCAAAGTATTAGCTTAATCGGAAAATTGATCAAATTCAACTCGCAAGTTTCCACCCGAACTTACATAGGTACCTATATTTATAGGTAGGTAGGTACGTAGTTACATCCAGTGCAAGTTAATATAAAGCTTGTAAAAACTATGTGTATTTTTTCTACACGTAAAGAAGAAGTTCAGAGTATCTCACCACACTGTGCCCATAAAAATTTATTTCGTTCCGTTGGTGGCACCCAGCGACTGAGAACTTGAACCATGCTTGGTTGCATTGCACCCTAAAGACAATTTTTTCTCATTATGAGGAATTCATTAAAAATTTATCATATATTGTCATTCATTAAAAATATATCATACAGATATGTACATACTAACAGAACAACATCCTTTAAAAACCCTCACGATAAAAAGAGCCCAGTAGCTCAAGTAGGCCGAAGCTGGAGTCAGGCAACACAGAAGTCCAGAGAATAATCCAGAGATGGCAACCACCCATTTTGGATCTAGCCTTTAGGGATTAAATTGTATTAAAAATAATACTTTATTAGGTATTACTTGAATTTCGTACCAAATATTATTTTAATAAGTCCCTACTACCAAAACTAAAGTATTGATTATGGTACACCGCATAAAACAATCCTCATTTTTAACGATAAAAGTTATACTATGTAAGGAATGAAGGTAATAAGGTACTTGCATGATTGTAGGTATTACATGCTTAACCTAAACTCTATTTATTTTACTTATTTTACTTAACGTAAATACGATTCAAAAACACGGTCAACTTGCCTGTCTCTTAAGGTATGGAATATAGGAAAACAGATACAATAGCCAATATGGTAAGCAGAAAAAATAACAGCCATTTTTAATTCATCCCAGGACATCATATCAACAATCTGCAAACAGATAAATCTTCCATAGTTTGCAAAATCAAATTTGCATTGCATTTAACGTACGGAGACCAAAAAGTTTCCCAAACTTGCATGTTGAAATCAGTATCTACTTCACTAAATAATATCTCTTACCTACAATGAATACCTATTAGTAAGAAATAATTAAACCTATTAGTATAAAATAAGAAATTCCTTCAGGTGTTTGTCTGTATGCTTGTACAACAAAATCCCACAAGATGTTCAAAACCTACCTATACATAGATTTAAGAAAACTATTAAAGAACGTCTGTGCAAGAAAGGATACTATAAGGTCAATGATTACCTGGACGATTGCACAAAGTGGGAATGAGTTGCTCGCCAAGGTCATTTCATTATCATATTCGATTTTTTTTGTATATTTAAGGTAAAATTGTATAATACTGTTAAAATACTTTTAAAAAAATGCTCATATTACAAAAAAGACATGCCCGCTGAGTTTCTTGCCAGTTCTTCTCAGGACGGTGGCTACAATTATTATTTTTTGTCCGAACTGGTGGTAGCTTTTAAATTTTGACGTCAACAAGAATGAGTACGTCAGCAATGTTGAAAATAAAGTATCTCATATTTCGTAATTATACCACAAGAACACTATAGGGTGTAGGTAAACTATAGTGTACATATACTACTTTCTCTTAAACTACCTACTTTGAATAAACGACAAGTAACTTACTCCTGACATACTACTAGACCTTTCGAATGGTGTGGTCGAATTATGGTCTGTTTCTCTCTTAGTTACTTGGATCATGTCTATAATGTGTACACTTATATTGTACCGAACGACGTAAATAAAAAAATAACCACAGAATATCATGATGCCGACCTAAAATCATGCAATTCTCTTATTAATGAATTAAATTAAGCTTCACATTATAGTGTAAATACTAATGATATTTACTCACAACAACACGAATTTGAATTTCAAACATTATTAGTAATTTTGAGAGAATCACACCAAAAGTAAATATATACCTTGGCCATATGGATTTGACTGCGCCTTTTACATGGATGGTAGATAACAATAGATATAATACCTATGTCACGTTTTATTGTATCATTTATAATCGAATTAAAAAGATAATTTCTAATTCTTAAATATAATTTTCACATTAGGTGTTTTATAAGAACGTTAATATAGAAGAGTTGAAACACGTACCTATTGAATTAATAATGAGTAATATTTTACTACGGATCAACTTAAATTCTATTCGAGTTTAAATTTTGTAACAAAAAACTTATAGACGGACGGAATGATACGATTGTTTTCTTTCAAATTGAATTATGAAGCAGAATGAAGAAACGATATTAAAAATTAAATTATAGATAGGTGCTGATAAGAAAAAAAATATTTTTTTATTATAATAGTTTGAAATTTTATTAAACGTTCACCCACACTACATAAAAAATATATTCATTTAGGTAACAGATAATATTGTAATCTTTGTTAATTAATCTAACAATCTGTTTTTTAATAATTCCTACGTCTTATTCAGAGTTTCAAGTTATAATGATTTAATAAATATTGTAAAATAAACTTTGTTAAATAATATTAATAATTATATGGCCATTTTACATAAAAACAAACTTGTGTCATTGGATAGAGTATATTATGACACACAATATATTTTTAAAAATATCTACCGAAAATTATTATAATAAAGAACAACGTATACACAATTGTTTGGTTTCAAAATTATAATCCTTAGAAAAGTTTATCAAAATAGGAAAAAAGTCAATAATTGAAGTAAAATTTGAAAAATCCGTGTTAATAAATAAACAATAATATGTAATGTAATCTAAAAACATTACACACAAATATTAATACAAATGCACATTTCTTAAACTTAAATATATTGTCAATAAAAGTCAATGAATCTTACCCTTCTTACAAGTCATTTCATAACTATTAAATCACAGATAACAAGGTACACATGCCTAAAATATTATTATTTTCTTTACTTTGAAATTTACAAGTCCTTTAAATATGTTTTACAACCGATACATTAAATACTGTCATATATTAATACTAATAATTTAAAAATTATGTCGAGGTTATGGACGGATATTAAATTAGCATATCAATTTAACTTACCTACTTAATACATTATTTTACGTTGTAACACACATGTCTTATTTTCCGCGATATATAAGTATACCTGTGATGTATCTATTAAAATCTATATTCAGTAAGAGAGCTATAGTTGACCAGTAATTGACCACAAACGCCATGTAAGCGAGAGTAAACTTGATGTTAGTGGCCACATGCTAGGACCATGCTAGTCTTAGCATGTAGCCACTAGCATTTAAAGTAAAGTAAAGTATTTAATACATATCAGTCTCAAGGTATTTTACAATTCTGAAATAAATATTTTATGCGTTAGTGGTCAACTACGGAAACATGGTCAACTAGTATCTCTAACGTTTTAAGTTAAAATTCGCTTTTATAAAGCAACACTCAAAGTAATATCTTTCTTATCTTTTGCATCACCGGATCGTATCGCGGCGCTATTCATTTCTTTTAAATCATTATTTTTATCGTCTTTTGTTTCTTTTTCGTTTTCAGAAAAATTCCAATCTTGAATGTTGCCAGTACCGAAGAATATGAAAAACACGGCCGAAACAACGTACACTGATGCTCCTATGTAGAACACTGGTCTCCATTGGTCGAATCCATTCTGATAGAATAAGAGAGTATATTAATTTAACTAACATTAGTTCTAAATATTCTTTTAGGTACTCATTGTAGTAGATTCATATTATTGAAATAGTAGGAATAAAACATGATGCCTTTAGGTACTATAAAAATCTGCTTTAAACTTTATTCCAATTTTGTCTCTTAAAGGCCTAAGTAGCATATGTTTTTTTTTTTTTTTTTTTTAGTTGGAGGAAATCACCGGATCCCCGCCCGCCCTGCGGGCGGGGTATGTGGGAGTTGAACCTCACTAAAACCTCCAACCGCTCACACTCAGCTTCCGAACCCCGGCTGAGGCCAGAACCCAGCACGGGGTTATGAGGGACGGCGCGACGCGTTACGCCCAAGGCATTCTTTCCCGTCGCGCCGCCCCATACGCACCACGCCCCGGGCGCGAAGGTCGCATCGCCAACGATAATCGTCAGCGAGCGCCTCCGCCTCCAACTCCCAGGGCGGCGTCCCCGCCAGCACGCACGCCGCCTCAAACGCGACGGTGCGGATGACCCTGATGGCTACGATGCGCTGTGGCCGACGCAGGCACCGGGCAACAGTTGCCCGAGTGCGAGGCTCGGCCCAAACGGGCGCACCGTACAGGGCCATCGAGCGCACTACCCCCGCGTAGAGGCGGCGCACGGCGTGGCTGGGTCCCCCGATGTTCGGAAGCAGCCGACCGAGATGGCCGGCCGTCCTCACAAGACGGGGAACCAGTGCCTCGAAATGGGTCCGGAAGGTCCAACGGCTGTCCAGCACGAGGCCGAGGTACCTGAGATGCACCCCGACCTCGATTCGGACGCCTCCAACTATGACGTGGGCGTCGACGGGCGGTACCGCCCTTGCCCTGTGAAACCACAGGGCCTGGGACTTATGCAGCGCCACGTCGAGGCCCAGCCTTCTGATTCTGCCGACGACGAGGGCCACCCCCGCTGTGGCAAGACGGGCAGACTCTCTGTGGTCGTCCCCCCGGGCCACGACCAACGTGTCGTCTGCGTAACAAACGACGCTAAGGCCCGGGAGGAGGGCGCCCCTCAGCACCCAGTCGTACCCGATATTCCACAGGAGGGGTCCAAGAACGGACCCCTGTGGAACACCGCGCACGACCTGGAACCGGTGCAAGGTCCCACCGTACCCGGTACATTCGACCGACCTGGCCTCCAGGTAGGAGCCGATCAGCCGGCGGAGATAGAGGGGCACTCCGTGCCTCTCCAGTGCCCCCCCAATCACGGACCAGGGCAGGGTGTTAAAGGCGTTGGCGATGTCGAGCGACACCGCCAAAGCCACCCCACCCTGGGAGACGGCCTCCTCCGAGAGGGCCCGGACGCGTAGAATAGCATCTACGGTCGAACGACCCCCCCGGAAGCCGTACTGCTCCGCCGACAGATCGGGTCCAACCCCGACCAGGTGCTGAACGATGCGGGCAGCCAGAACGCGTTCCAGCAATTTGCCCACCTCGTCCAGCAGTACGATGGGACGGTAACCGGCGGCTGAGTCCGCCGGGCGCCCCTCCTTACGTAGGAGGACCAGTCTGCCCGTCCTCCAGAGCGAGGGAAACCGTCCCGACTCCAGGCATGAATTGTACAGCCTCAGAAGTCGGTCCCCCAGGGCATTGAGGGCCAAGGCGAGGACCCGGCCGTGGATGCCGTCCGGGCCGGGCGCCGTGTCTTTCCTGCTCATTTTGACCACGGCTTCTTGGAGCTCATCTTTGGTGATGTGAGGCACCACCTCAGCAGTGGACTCACCGCCGGTGTGATCCGGCGGCTCACCCATAGCAGGCGGAGTGAATCCGTCCTGCTCCTGCGGGAACAGCGCCGAAACGATGTCCCGCAGCTGCTGAGGCTGGAGACGCTCGGTCAGGGGAGGGGCCCACGGGCGCAGCTTGTCGCGCACCGCTTTATATGGGCGCCCCCACGGATCGTCGTCGAGCGTCCCCAAAAGAGTCTCCATATACCTCTCCTTGGCCTGCTTGATGGCCAGCTGCATGGCACTCCTCGCTTCAGCGTACTCGCCATACAGCCGGGCCTCCTCCTCCGCGAACGCGACGGGATCGTCGCGACGCGCGAGGATACGGCGGCGATGTCTGGCGCACCGGCGCCTCGCCCGGACGCATACAGCACGAAGCTGCGCTATCTCGGGCGACCACCAGTACGCCGACCTGTTAGAAGACCGAGGGCTGACCCGGGGCATCGAAGCATCGCTGATGCGATGCATCGTGTCCCGGAGCCACAGCGCCTCGGCCTCCACATCTACAGGGTGTGGACGCATAGGCCGCCACCGTCGAGGCTTCCATCAAGCGCTCCTTGTCCAGGAGCTTCAATGCCCATCTGGGGAATGACCGGGGCGCAGTTCCGCGGGCGACCGCGGTTGTCGTGGAGGCGGAAAGATCAAACCGGATGTACCGGTGATCCGACAAGGATTCCGCCTCCACCAACACCTCCCAACCGCGGATGCGCTGTGCGATGGCAGAGCTCGCGAACGTCACGTCCACGATGGACTCGCCCTGCCACCGCACGCAAGTCGCGACCGACCCTCTGTTCATAATACAGAGTCCGGTCGCGACCGCCCACTCCTCCAGTCGCCTACCCCGAGGTTCGGAGCGGGGGCAACCCCAAGCGACTGACTTCGCATTGAGGTCCCCCGCCAGTATCACCGGGCCGGGAGCGGAGCGCTGAGTAATCGCTCCGATCCCGCCCAGCAACTGTTCGAACTCGAGAATAGGTCGACTTGGAGGGAAGTACGCCCCGATCACGACGGTGTCTTCCATCTTTACCGCGACGAACCCTCGTCCCCTGGCCACCATTACCAGGGGCGGGATCGCCGCGGCTCTTCTTACGTGGATGGCCGCCAAGCCGCACTCGTCCCCGAACCAGCACTCATCTGCCGGGGGGATAAAGTACGGCTCCGCGACCACCGCTACGTCGATTGACCACTCCGCCATGCTCTGGAGCAAAATGTCCTGAGCCCTGGCGGAGCGGTTCAGATTCCCTTGTAGGAAGCGACGGGTGTGATCCATTACGGTTGGACCACATCCATCGCTCCCTCCCCTTCTCCATCGCCCCCGCCTTCGGGCGCACTAGGCGCCACGGCGGGGTCCGAAATGCCGGCCGGTACTCCCCCGGCCGATCTCTTCTGTTGGCGCCGCTTGCTCTTGCGGCGCCTGTTGCGTTCGGTATTTGCACCGGACGGGGAGCAGGCTTTGCCTCCCGCCCGGTGATCGGCCTTGCGCCCGGCCGCCGCACACAACGCACAGTGCGGGGCGGCCGAGCATACGGTCGCTTTGTGTCCGGCCTGACCGCAACGGAAACACAGTCCACTGCGGTCTACAGTGCTGGTGCACCTGGCGATACTATGCCCCGTGCCGAAGCACTTGAGGCATCGCCAGGCGCGTGGCTCCAGCTGCCGCACGTGGGCTGCAACCCAGCCCACGCGCAGCCTGCCGGGATCCCCTGCTGGCCTTCCGGGCGGAGGAGTTGCCAGGGAGTTGGCGGTCTCAACCGGGCATCGCACCCATACGGAGCTGGCCCCGGTGTAGCCTCGGCGAAGTTCGCCCACGGCTACGTTCTCCGGGGCACATTTGCCCTGGGCAGCGATGGCCGCCACCACCTCCTCTCTGGTGGTGCAGTCGTCCAGGCCGGTCACCCGCAACTCGGCCATCTTGACCGGCCTGTGCACCCTGACCTCTTCCTCCGGCCACACGACCCGGAGGCCCGATGCTAGACGATCGGCGACAGCACCACTGTCGGCGCCGCCGGGACACTCCAGCAATCGGGCCCCATTGGCCGTGTGCCGGATGCGGAGGCCATCCTCCGCCCCTATCGCTGCCAAGTCGATGGCCGCGCGCGCTTTCGCCATGACGTCGGGGTAATTCAACCCCTTCGCCTGGCCGGCAGGCAGCAGTGTGACCACCACTGCAGCCCGCCGTGGCGCGCGCGGCTTCTTCTTGGACTTCTTTTTGTTCCTCTTTCCGGCGGCGGGTGCTCGACCCTGCAGGGGAGCAACCGCAGCCGCCGGAGTCTTGTTCTTGTTTTGGGCAGCGGTCGGCGCCCTCTGCGTTTGAGGGGTCGCCTTGGCCGCTGCCTGCGTCTCAGTTTGTGGTTGGGCCGGGGTGGCATCGACCCTCACCCTCTTTGCACCCCGCTTCACCACCTCGGTCCAGCCCACATCCATATTGGATGGAGGCGGGGGAAGCGGGCGAGGTTGTGGGGGTGGAGCAGCAGTTTTAGCCCCGCCACCCCCGTTCTTCTTTTTGTTGGTCCGGGTGGGACCGGCTGGTGCCGGACCCGGGCGTACGTCCGGTGAGGCGAGAGCGACGGGACGCGGCGCAGGTGTTGCGGCGCCGCGTAGGGCCGCAAGTTCAGCCCTGAGTTCGGCAATCTGCTTGCCGAACTCCGCCGTCAGCTCTCGCCTGATGCGAGCAGCCATCTCATCCGGGGATTCGATGGTCTGCTGCACCCTAGCTCGCGGTGACGCGAGTCTTTTCTCCTTCCGCCCCGGCAGCCATTCGCTGTCGGTCTCCTTGGCCCGCGTCGGCGCCTTGGCCGGCGGCGGAGGAGGAGGAGGAGGAGGAGGCGGTGTAGGCCGCGCCTTTCGTGGGGCGCGCGCCGTTCCGCGTTCCCGTTCAGCCTCGGCCTGTTCAAAGGCCGCCAGCTTCTCTCTAAGGAGAGCTACCTCGGCCGACGACCTCTGCAATTCCGACCGCAGCGCGGCGTCCCGACTGATGGCCGCCGAGACAGTAGGCATTATCCTCTCGGTCTCGTCGGCCACCTGCCGCCACCACCGCGCGTAGGCCGGGCGCATCCTTATGGTTTTGCTCGTGGCCGCAGAAGCGGCCTGGCGCCTGATGGTCTCCAGGACGACGACGGGGCTCTCTGAGAGCTCCCCGTCAGTCGCCTGAGCCGAAACAAACGACTCCATCGACGGCGCCGGTGAGGCGGAGGTCTTCCGCTGCTCCTTCTTCGTCTCTTCGGTGGTGGATCGCCTCGTGGGTCCTCGCGGCGTCTCCTCTTCAGAGGAGGCGGACGAAGGCCCACTGCTTTCCGAGGTCCGGCGCGTCGCGGTCTTCCGCTTGCGCCGGCCTCTCCCACCCTGCTCGACAGAGCAGGCATCGCTCGCGACAGTACTCGCGCGCGATGCCCGCCCTGACCCTACGCCAGAGGCATTCTCCGTCACAGGGGCCTGGTCGCCCACCCCTGTGCGGGCTTCAGCGATGGACTCGAAGTCCATCACTCGCCGAGAAGTCGGCGGGAGTAATCGCACTAGTGCGATTACCCCCGGGCACCCAACCTCACGGCCGCTCTCCCGTCACTGTTTGGCACCACCCGGGGACCACGTGTGGGGTTAGCCTTCTAGGAAGGTGGTAGTCCCACGGACGCCAGTGACGGGGGCCCCCAAGTAGCATATGTAATAGAAATGGATCTAAGGGGAAGACAATTAGTATATACTACAATAGCATACTAAAATGTTAACAAAATAATGATACAGAATACTTACTCCGTTTCTAGTAAAGTATGCTGTAATCATCGGTGTGAAAAACCCTGCTGTGCTGCCGATACAATTAGCGATTCCATATAAGGTTCCTGCGTAATTCGGCGCCAAATCTTGATGATTTTGTAAATTGGTCAATGTTGCTGCACCATTGAATCCCATAGACATAGTTATAAGGGCTACTGATAATGTTGTTGAACATCCGGCATAAATCAGACAGAGTAACAGTAATCCTGGTAAAATATGTGAGAAAAGGCAAAAAGATTTTCGTATTACTGTTGGCGACATCAATTTCCTTCCTAATATAAAATCGCCTATGACTCCAAATATCGCGGCCATCACAAGTCGTGCTAAGTATGGCAAAGCAGATATCACGCCTGCAGCTGACAATTCAAATCCTAACACACTCGCTACAAATTTCGGTCCAACAGTCATAATGAAGTACAATCCCCAAAGGTTTCCGTAATGTAAAACCACCATGGCTAGAAAAGGAAACGACTTGATAATGCTCTTGAAAGGTGGAAGACCCTGGAAATAACGTAAAAGCTAATTATTACCAACATTTAAGGATATTCGCTTGTTTATTTTCCTTTATCATAGAAATGATGTCAGTAAAACTTAGTTATGGAGAGATAATATTTATCTTTCAAGTTTATCTAAATATGAACAGCATTGTGTTATTCAAAATAAATCAAGTAACTGCAAATATTAGTTCTTATCTCGGTTCAAAACACTTTACTAACTAAATTTTTAAAACAAATTCATTATCATAACAACTAATGTGACACCTCTGAGCGACCATTTACAGTATTAAGCAAATAAACTTTGAGTAAATACCTTTGATTTCTTGACCTTGTCTCCTAGTGCGTCTAAAATATAATTCTTTTCTTTTATCGATATCCTTGGATGTTCTGCTGGAGTATCAGCTACTAGGTACCACCAGAAGAAGCACCAGACAAAAGTGATTGCAGCTGGTACATAAAATGCTGTTTCCCATCCAAACTTTTCAATAAGTGGTCCAGTCAAAGACCAAGTAACTACAGTTCCTAGAGTTCCACCCATTGTGGCACTAATAAACTTTCCCTTTTCAGCGGGAGGGGCCCATCGCGCAACTAACACATGAAGGGCTGGATATACGAATCCCTGAAATAAAACGCAGTATTTAACGAAAGATATCGATATACCTTATCGAGCTAGTACCTACTACCTACCCATAGCTTAGTCCAACACGCCGCGGCGGCGTCCCAATGCGGGTAGGGACTTTATTATTTTAAAATGTTTTAAATCTTCCACAATATGCATATACTAAGATTTTATGTTCTTTAATATTATTATTTTATATATGTGAATTCAGCATAAAACTTTCAAAATCGTTAAAGAGTTCTTTAGTTACAAAATCCTAAGCAGAGGAGTTGTAATAAAGGCGAAGTAATTTAAATACTCACCGAAGCAAATCCCAATAAGAATCGTATAACGACTAACGCTAAATAACTCCATGTTGAAGCTATAGGACTGAGCGCTGTCAACACAGCACTTCCAAATGACATTACTAAGACTACTAATCGAGGACCCCATCGTTCGGCGGCCATTCCTCCAGCCAGAGACGTCAGTGGATAACACCAAAAGTAAGAACCGAGTATCAATGCTTGTTGGTCAGAAGTCCAGTCAAACGAGGCGCCTCCAGAAACCTATAAATTACTTTTGTTATTATTTTAATAAAATAGTCCTGTCGTGAAAAAAAAACAATGTTAATTAAATTATAGTTTTTTAATTACATTTTTACAACCCTATGCGTTTAGCTATACTACTGTCGCATCTGGTAAATCCAAGCTGTGGTCATTAACCATGAATCGGGCAGTGCCTTTATGTTCGATTGGCAATAAAGAAGAGCCTACCACAAGATTTTTGTAGAGCTTATGAACATCTGAGAATGTTTATCTGCCATATCAACTCAACTATATAATATATCAACTGTTCATTTTAATAAATCTACTATATAAAAATAAGTCCGGTTTTCCTCCCTGACGCTATAACTCCAGAACGCCTGGACCGATTTGGCCAATTCTTTTTTTAAAATGTTCGTTGTAGGTCAAGGATGGTTTGTACAGCAAAATTAGTTCGAATACGTGCCAGAAAAATGATATTTTCAATTTTTAAGACGATTTTAAAGCAACGCCATCTATGAGAATTATATCGAACTACGTATAGAAGCACTTTTTCGATATAAATAATTTAAATTTGATTATGTCATTGCATTGTGGGCGACGTAGTGATTTTCGATTGTACTAGATGGCGTTAGGCATTTTCTGCTTAAAATTGTTTAATTAATTCGTTTCAGGGATGAGCAAGACAAATAAATAAATGTATTTATTAAACTTAAGTGGGATGTAGGAACTAGCTAATTTTAAGAGCTCGAACCAGCGCGCGGTAGTATAAATACACAAGAATACTCCGTTCTCTTTCTAAATCTTAGCGAGGAAAAAGGTGGACAGGTGGTGCTTCTGAGTCTGTCGGTAGAGTTGTATCCAGCTTACAAGAACTCACTGTGTACTTTTTTTACATGCTGGAAATCGCGGCGCTGCGCTTGAGATATGTGGTACTTAAACCGCACTAAAACCTCTAATCGCTCAGACTTAGCGTTCGAATCCTGGCTGAACCAGACCCCAGCACGGGGTAATGCGGGACGGCGCGACGTTTTACTCACTACGGTGCAAATTTTCCATCGCGCCCCCGAACACCGAACCGGCAGCCACCGGTGATACAGCCACCGGCTCTCACGGTCAGCGGGCTTTCTGAAGCGGGACCGCATCTCACCCTCCCACGGGATGCTGGGTCATACCAGTGTGGATCGGAGAGTGCGGTCTTCAAACCCATGGTTGCCTTAACGCAAGGTGCGTGCTAAGCGAGACACGACACCTTCTTGGAACCCCGCACGCTGGGTAGCGTTGAGAACCCGAATCTCTTAGAGAGGCAAATTCCGAGCGAAATTTCAGTTCCAGCGCCCTGATCGATGACGGCGGATTCCTGCGTGGAGAAAAGAACTCAGTTTCACACGCCCTGCCACTCTCTTCCGAGATGGTGGACTCGCAGAAGTCGAGCCGGTCGAGGTACTTAAGCACCCTGATCTCAATCCGAATAACTCCAACATAATGTAGGCATCGACCGGTGGCGACGCCCCAGACCCGTGGAACCTGCGAGGGCCTGGGGTTTATTTAGCGCTACATCGAGACCCAACCTCCTAATTATGCGCGCAACGAGGGCCACACCCGCTGTGGCTAGACGGGCAGACTCTCTGTAGTCATCTTTCTGGGCCACAACCAACGTGTCGTCTGCGTAACAAATAACGCTAAGACCCGAGACGAGAGCACCTCTCAGCACTCAGTCGTACCCGATATTCCAGAGGAGAGGTCGTGGACCGTCCCATGTGGAACACCGCGGACTTGAAACCGGTACAAGGTCCTATCGTACCTGGCACTGTGTGTACTACAACATCAGCAGAATTCTCGGGTGTGCGAACGGGCATTTTGCCACCCAAAAGTGATAAGGGCGTAACGAATGCATTCTTTCCGAAATTGAGAGGGATTAAAAAATCACACGTCGTTATGCAAGATGACACATTATTCTGTGAAATTTCTGAACTCTCTATCAGCAAGTGTACTTCCAGTGCATACCATCAAGCTGAAGGTCGGTGTCCCAATTATGCTTCTTCTGAACCTATCCCCGAAGTTGTGTAACTGCTGCCTTAAATCTCAACTTGCCTGCTGCCTTAAAGTCAGACACACCATTGAGGCGGAAATTCTTTCGGGTTGAGACTTTCGCGACGGGAAAGAGTGCTGTAGTACGTAACGCGTCGCCCCGCTCCGCATAATCCCGTGCTGGGTTCTGTCTTCAGCTGTGCTTCAGACCCTCAGTGTAAGCGGTTGGAGGTTTTAGTGCGGTTCAACTTCCACATATTCTTCAACTAAAAAAAAACGGGATGAGGATTAGGCGAGGCTTTTTTTTATATCATGCATTCTTCTCATACCTCATAACTTTCTGTTCAAATTCAAGGTCTGATGATGGAGCTGGAAGGTGGCTATGGGAACTCCGTCATTAAGCAAGATAACCTCATCGTGTTTAGGCTCTAATGAAGCGTCCTGATGAGATCTTTGTGTAGAGGATGAATGTCAAGGTCTGATGATGGAGCTGGAAGGTGGCTATGGGAACTCCGTCATTAAGCAAGATAACCTCATCGTGTTTAGGCTCTAATGAAGCGTCTTGATGAGTTCTTTGCGTAGAGGATGAATATCAAGGTCTGATGATGGAGCTGGAAGGTGGCCACTGTCTGTTTGTTCTCGCTAATCTCTGGAATGGCTAGACCGATTCGGACGGGCTGACTTTCAATGGCTGATAGTTTATGTTATAAGGAGTAACTTAGGCTATATTTGTTTTAGAAATAGTTGTTTTTTTTTAATTTTCGATGAAGTTCAAGGATGGTATTTACAGCGAGAAAAAATCGAATAGTTGACATTTAATTGAGATTGGCGCAGACGAAGTTGCGCGGGGCAGCTAGTTAAATATAAATTGAGTAAACTATAAATCTTTATCATTTGAGCATCATTTTCTAGTTCTATTTTCATATTTCACATCCAAAGGACAAATTAAATTAAGGATAAACTTTACGTTTTAATGAACGCATTAATTAACTCCTGAGTTAATATTTATGTAAATTTTGAATTAATTATACAATTTTAAATCACCTGTCTGGGCACCTCTCTTACGTCGGCGATGTCCACGTGCTGCAAACTCGTATTTTTGATAGCATCATCTTTTGCTCCACACTGTGAGCTCGAGCTAAAAAATATAGTCCATAAGTCACGTGTTTATAATTAACTAGACTACAGCTTTCCATAAGCATATAAACTTTCGGTTTCATTCATAATATCGAGGTATGGTAACTTAAGCATTGAATTATAAACCTTGTGTTAAAGGCAAACCGTAGGTAGCGACCCTGCAAATGTCCCCAGACGATGCAGAGGTCCATGAGCAACGTTTTAGCTCGTTACAAGGTAACAAAAACAAATAGGCTCTCGTAAAGTAGACTACGACCGGGTTTCCAAGAACCCACTGGATACTAACATCGCAGGATCGGTGGTTATAAGATTTGGATGAGCAATGATTGTATGTTCTACTTCTTAGAGTTACTCTGTGAACATCTATAGTTTGAACAATATTGAGATAAAAATTTAAATTCAAACATAATATTACATTCAGTTTATATATACTGTTAAGGCTCCAGCGCCTGTTTACAATCGAGAGAAACAATTGCTATTTAAAGGCGACAGGCGCTTCCTTACATATTCATAAATTTAACTGTCATTATCACTCGACCATTAGAACTCGGCACGCGAACATTGTACTCATTAAGAATAATAAATTTGTAACCACGTATACCTACGGAACTTTCATTTTGGCACCTGTACGTCCGCTAAAGTCGTAACATGGTGGCCCATGAGGGGAACTACTAAGAAAAACCACAAGAAGAACCGCGACAAAACCGAGAAAATACAAGAATTGGGTGACGCAACCGAACACGACGACCACGTCACGAGGGACAAGAGGAGCCTTCCAGTGAGCAGCCTAAAGCCACAGAGCTCCAGGGATCGGTGCAAGCCAACTATACAAGGCAGCGAGCAGTAGTACAGCTAAAGTATCACATCGTATAGCAGCGTTCTACCAAAGATAAGTGTCCTTCCTATACCAATATCATATTTTGTTATCCAAAACTCCAAAAACCTATCCAAATCTATTGTAACTTTTCAAAATACTAATCTATTTGTGCAAATAAAGGCATTTCCGTGCTATTTTTGTCAAGTTTCCGCAAAGGGAAACGTGGTTGCATCATTATATTTTTTTTAATTACCCACCGCTTCGAAAAAATATTTTACAAAATCGAAGTATTTTTTGATTTATTGCTTTAAAATAATAAAACTAATATTAAATAAGGATTTTGTAAAGACTTTTGTAATATTGCATTATAATTTCATTAGTTTCTCTAACAATTACGTACGAAAATTAAATATTCGTTTTAGTTGTGCCGGTGGTTGTATTTTCCTTTGTTACATTCATTCCTTTGTTAAATTTTATACTTAAATCCTATCAATACCAAGCACTTAGCATAGTTTGCCGACTATTTCAGGGTTCATGTTCATTGCGTCGTGCGTATTTATGTGCGATAGCGACTAACGAGCAGCGAGCCAGCTGTAGTAAGTGCGCCGTTGAGGTCGCTGCACCGGTTTCCTGTTCGGCAAGTGTCACCGTTAGGAGGAGCGTGAGCCAATCAATTTATTTGTTTTAATTTTATTCACATAAAAATAAAAAGGTTTCAATAATGTCTAGCGAGAATAAGCAACGATTTAGAGAATTATTAGCAAAAAGAATGTCCACTAAGGGACAAATTACAAAATTTAGAAATTATTTAAATAGTATTTCTGACCTTGATGAACTAACTAATATTCAATTAACGGAATTAAGTTTGAAACTTACAAAATTTGAAGCTTTATCATTGAAATTCGATGACTTGCAAGGTGAGATAGAGGTACTGAATTCTGAAAATATTTCGATTGAAATTGAAGAACGCGAAAATATTGAACGTGAAATTATAACAAACATAGCCACTGCAAAGAATTTGGTCGAGATATTTTCCAGAAAAAATGAGAACGAGCAGAGACGACATTCTGCTCATAATAGTTCTTGTTGTGTTGATCATCAACAACAGGAGGTACCATTGAAGCTCCCACAAATTCAGATTGCGAAGTTTGATGGACAACATTTCCGCTGGTTGGAATTTCGAGATACGTTTGAGAATTTAATCCATAATAATGCAAGAATTTCAGCAATCAATAAATTTCATTATCTCATATCGTATTTACAAGGTGACGCGGCCAGAATAATATCGAATCTCGAAGTTTCCACCACCAATTATGCTGAAGCATGGAAGCTGATATGCCGTCGCTATAATAACAAAAGAATATTAATAAATCATCACTTAAATTCATTAATAAACATTAAGCAGCTTCCACGCGAATCAGAAAAGTCATTGAGATTTCTAGTTGATCATGTAAATAAAAATCTGCGCGCGTTAGCCGGCCTCGGTCAACCAACAGATAAGTGGGACGTGTTAATCATATTTATGCTTACATCTAAATTAGATTCTACTACTTTACTAAAATGGGAGGAATATCGAAACAATATTGAAGGTGATGTTCCTACCTTAGAGCAATTTTATAAGTTCATGACAGACAGAGCAGACGTTCTTGAATCTCTAAATCGAAATCGCCCTGAGCACATGGTCTCAAGGGCACCTGCGCAATTAATACAAAATAACAATAATCTAAAACATGGTGTTCCATTTACAAAAACATTTGCAAGCGTAAATAATAAAAATAAAAATTATAAACAAAATCAAGTTAATTTCTCGTGTATAATATGTGATGAAGGTCATAGGATATATGACTGTCCTACCTTCAAGGCTAAAGGAGTTGATGAAAGATTGTCGGATGTAACAAAATTTAAATTGTGTATTAATTGTCTACGCCAGGGACATGCCGTGCGTGAGTGTCGTATGGGACCATGTCGTGAGTGCAAGCGGAAGCACAATAGTTTGCTTCATCGCCCATCATCTTCCAATAACAATATCACTTGTCTCGAAGAACAAGGTGAGATTATAGCAAATTGTACAAATCAAGTTACTAATTTAAATACAAGTCAGGTTCTGCTGTCCACTGCTATGGTTGAAGTATCGAATCCATTTAATCATCAAAAGGTTAAAGTTCGTGCTCTTTTGGACAGTGGAAGCCAATCATCTTTTATATCTGAGTCTCTAAAGACTAGATTATTTCTTAAACCTAATCCCGTTGACTCGCTAAAGGTCATAGGAATAGGAAACACAACTGCGTCCAATGTGGTCGAAAGTTGCAATGTACACATCAAATCGATACATACAAAATTTAAAGCTATACTACCATGTCTTGTGATGAAAGAATTAACAGGTTGGTTGCCAAGATCACCAGTTGCCGTTGATTCAATGAGACTGCCAAAAGGTATACAGCTGGCTGATCCGTCGTTTCATCAGCCGGCCCCAATAAGCATGATAATTGGAGCTGACTTATTCTGGGACCTTCTAGAAAACGAGCAGCGTACTCTAAAATTGGGAGCCAACAATCCAAAATTAATAAACACAAAGCTAGGCTGGATTATATCCGGTCCTATGAATAACTGCAAGAACGCTAGTAAAAAAACGCTATGTAATCATAGTACGATTTCAATACCAAATTCGCAACAAGAAAACGTTGACGAAATGTTAACTAAATTCTGGGAATTGGATGGAGTTCCTGCAAAAAGGGTATTGAGTCAGAATGAAAGAGAGTGCGAAACTCATTTCTTAACTCATACTTCTAGAGACAATACTGGTAGATTCACAGTTAAATTGCCATTAAACGATACAATCGACTGCCTTGGCGATACATATTTATTAGCTAAAAAAAGATTCATCAATTTAGAAAAGCGATTTAGGTGTAAACCATCGCTTAAAATAGAATATGCAAAATTCATCAACGAATATGCTGAGTTGGGACATTTGTCTATATCCCAAAATTACTCAAAATGTATGTCATCTTATTATTTGTGCCATCATCCAGTTTTCAAACAAGAGAGTGAGTCCACGAAGCTCCGAGTGGTGTTTGATGGTTCTGCACCCTCCACTTCAGGGTATGCACTCAATGACATTTTAAAGGTAGGTCCGAACGTCCAAGATTCACTCTTCTCAATACTAGTACGCGCTAGGCAATATAAATATCTACTCACCGGCGACATAGAAAAAATGTATCGCCAGGTTCTAGTTCACAAAGACGATCGTGTCTTACAGATGATACTTTGGCGAGAGGATGAGTCACTTCCTATTCAAACATTAACATTAAACACCGTAACCTATGGCACTGCAAGTGCCAGTTACTTGAGTACACGCTGTCTTTGGCAAATAGGAGAAGAGCAAAATGATGGCATCATAAAAGACATAATCCAAAGAGATTTTTATGTTGATGATCTAATCACTGGTTCTGATGATTTACAGACCCTTAAGTATATACAAATTTCAGTATCAAATGCCTTAAAATCCGGATGTTTTAATCTCAGAAAATATAAAAGTAATTATCCACTAATATTTGATACTATAGATATAAATAAACAAGATAATTTAACGTTTAGTGAGTCATCCGCCACACTAGGGCTTGGATGGACTCCATCTAGTGACACTCTGCACTTTTCTATAAAGGGTTTCTCTTACGATGATAATGTATTGTTGTCAAAGCGATTTATAATGTCAAACTCATTTAAGATATTTGATCCACTGGGCCTTCTAAGTCCAGTGGTCATTCAACCTAAAATTATGCTGCAAAGGCTGTGGCAGCATAAATTGGATTGGGATGATCCTGTTCCACAAGATATAAAAGACGATTGGACCAAGGTTACTAATAATTTAAAACATATTCACAATTTGCAGATTCCAAGAGTAGTTCTAGGTAAATCTCCTAAGCAGATAGAACTTCACTCATTTAGTGACGCTTCCCAGTCCGCCTATGGCGCATGCATATACATGAGGTCTATTGGCAACAACAACGACGTTACAATTCGACTTTTATGTGCGAAATCGAAGGTAGCACCTCTAAAGCCCACCACCATACCACGCCTTGAGTTATGCGGGGCCCTTCTAGCCGCTAAGCTTGTCAAAAATGTATTAAATTCAATCAGACAACGGCCGGGAAGGATACTTTACTGGTGTGACTCCAGTGTGGTGTTAGGATGGATAAGTAGCGATTTGTCAAAACTAAAGACATTCGTCGCGAATCGTGTCGGGGAGATAACAGAACTTACCGAACCGTCTTCGTGGCGATATGTTCCCACCGATTCAAATCCCGCAGATTTAATCTCTAGAGGAGTTGACGCAGGAGAATTAATGTCAATGAATCTGTGGTGGACAGGTCCAGAATATTTGTACAATCAAAACGAGGCCGAGTGGCCAAAATTAAACAATAACAAAGTCAATATTTTACCTGAAACAAAATCTCATTCAACTATAATAGATCATAGCTCCGTAATAAACTTCGAAAAATATTCATCTTTAAATAGACTTAAAAGATCATTTGCATACGTTCAACGATTCATATTTAATTTAAAATATCCTAATAAAAGGTGCATCGGCCCATTATTGGTTGATGAACTGCGTGAAGCATTCTATGCACTTTGCATTATAGCTCAACGTCAAACATTCCGCGTCGAATACGACGCACTCGCAAACGGCAAGCCACTGAGTAAGAAAAACAAAATTTTATCTCTTTCTCCGTTTATTGACGCTAAAGGGTTAATTCGTGTCGGTGGAAGAATTGAAGCGTCGGATTGTTCATACGAGAAAAAACATCCTGTTCTTCTCCACGCTTCACACAGACTTACCAAATTGTACTTTGAAAACGAACATTCAAACAATATGCACGCTGGCCCGCAATTGTTATTAGCGATAGTTAGAGAGATCGTATGGCCAGTAAACGGACGTTATCTTGCAAGACGTACAGTTAATACTTGCGTGCGATGCAGGCGTCTTCGAGGGAAAACTCTTTGCCCCAAGATGGGTGAACTGCCAATTCAAAGAGTTAACCCAGGTTATCCTTTTTTATCTGTTGGTTTAGACTTCGCCGGTCCGTTTTTTATAATTAATCGTAAAGGCCGCGGAAGCCGCGTTATAAAATGTTATTTGTGTATATTTGTATGCCTACGTTATAAGTGCGTTCATCTCGAGGCTGTCAGTGATTTAACGAAAGACGCATTTATAATGACACTCAGGAGATTCATCGCTCGGCGAGGCAAACCAGCGGAAATGTTCAGCGATAATGGAACAAACTTTGTGGCAGCTGCTAAAGAAATTGGTAATTTCATTAAACAATCACAGGTTCCGATATCTGATTTTGCAAGTCAACAAGCTATAACTTGTAAGTTCATACCTGCGTACTCTCCTCATTTCGGTGGCATATGGGAAGCCGGGGTAAAGTCGGCTAAATATCATATAAAACGTGTAATTGGAAATAGTCACTTAACTTTCGAAGAATTGTCAACTTTGTTTGCACAAGTGGAGGCGATTTTGAATAGCCGTCCCTTGTGCCCTCTATCCTCATGTCCTGACGATCTCCTTCCACTTTCTCCAGGACACTTCATCATTGGGAGGCCTTTGACCGCGCTACCACCATCGATCCAAGACGGCAGCAGCAGTCATCGTAAACGTTACGAAGCCCTCGAGCGAATACGACAGCACTTCTGGCAAAGATGGAGCAAGGAATATCTATCTGAGCTACAGCAGAGAACGAAGTGGCAAACCAATAGTTCAAAGCTGAGCGTCGGAGATATGGTGTTGTTGGCTGACGACAATTCTTCACCACTACAATGGAGGCTTGGACGCGTTCTGCGTCTTATCTATGGACCAGACAACATACCGCGGGTCGCAGAGGTCAACACTACTAAAGGCCGTATACTTCGGTCATTAATCCGCCTCTGCCCACTACCAACAGCAGAAGAACTAAAGGGTTGAAAACCGCAGCTTTTCAACGGCCGGGAAGATGTTAAGGCTCCAGCGCCTGTTTACAATCGAGAGAAACAATTGCTATTTAAAGGCGACAGGCGCTTCCTTACATATTCATAAATTTAACTGTCATTATCACTCGACCATTAGAACTCGGCACGCGAACATTGTACTCATTAAGAATAATAAATTTGTAACCACGTATACCTACGGAACTTTCATTTTGGCACCTGTACGTCCGCTAAAGTCGTAACATATACCATAATAAACGATTTAGTATTTTTTGTATCGTCCAACGAAAACGTGTCTACAACACGTGATTGTCGATAATGCAATAAAAATAGTGATGAATTAAATTTTTTAAAGGTACGGCGATTCCAGAGTTTATTTCTGGATTGCATAATGAGAAACAATGTAACGATGACGAGACTTGTTTTAAACCTGATCATGAAGTTCGTCGAACTGAAAATCATTATCTTTTTAAAACAAAACGAATGCTTGCATAAAAACGTTTCTCAGACTATTTATAGACTAACAAGTTTTATATTCAGAACTAGCTTTCTGCAGTAGAGAGCTAGAAGACAGTTCAAAGACTGTGACTATTTATAAAATACGACATGATACAATTAGAGAAAGGAAGTTGAGAAACTATTTATAACCACTTAAAAGAATAGTGCAGAATAACATAGATAGGTATACAAAAACCTAAAAGATAGATAAAACACGTTTGCATCGAAAAATAATTTTCATACAAACAAAAGTATAATGCCTATTGTAATAATATTTATTCAGATCACAATAATATTATTATTGACTTTAGAAATCATCGTACAGCTCTTCTACGAAGACAATTAGCAGTTCATTTGGTGTCTTCAAATCTTGTTATCAACCATTAAACTGTTTACATAATATTGAATCTTATTTATGCAATATATTATGACGCTTTTAAATCTACAAGAATTGCTTTCCTACCAGTGAAATAGTACGACACAATCTTTCAAAAAGTTAAAAATAATTATCAGTTTGTCCTAAGCCTACTTTGTCCTAGCCTATTTTGACAGTTAGGAAACAAGGATTAAGAAACAAAATGGTTCAATACCATCGTCTGGTTACAAAGTTGGAGATTCCACAAGCGCAAAAACTATTGTTACCTATTCTTTATTGTCATTTTCGAGCACTTGAGTATCTACTCTTTCATATTGCTTTGCTTATGGTCTCTCTCTAACTTAAGAAGGATAAGTAAAAGTCCTTACGATGAATTTCGTGGCGCTTGAGGTACCATGGCAATGAGGTTGAGACTTATGTTAACTCGCAGCATGTAGGCCACCCAGCAGCTTGTGAATAACATCAGCCATAAGTTGAACCGCGCCGGTATTACATCTGAAAATATAATATGTATTTAGCCTGTGTGATATTGACAATACCAAGTTCTTTAAAAATAGGTTTTTAGAATTTTGTAAATATCGAATTAAAAACGGCACCTAGTACTATATAATACATTTGACTATGGTGAAATTTGCTAACGCCCTATGTCCAACTGATGATGTTGAAAGGATGCGGAAACAACACATCTCTGCCTTTTTTATGTAAGTTTAAGTAATACTTTAGTGTTGAATACATAATATTACAGGAGACTTAAATTTACCTACACCAGCTGATAATGTCTACGACGGTACAGAATAAGTATATAATGTGATTAAATTTTGAAAAGCAAGCAATAAAAGAAACCTTTTTTAATTGGTCTGTCTATTTTGTGATTCATATTTATTGCTGTGATTCGAAGCATAACACCTCAGACTACAGAATAACGAATAAATTATTATTTTATTTGTGAAGTTGTAGGTGTTATATGACATTTAAATGAAATATTTTGACATTGTTTGAAATTAATCGGATAGACGAAGACAGGACAGAGGAACTATAAAATAAAGTTGAAGTAGTCTGTGCTTTAAAGTGATAAAAACTGCTTTTCACTAGATCTTTTTTGCAGGATTGTGATAAGGAATACGTTCGCTACGTTACATAACAAGTAGAGAGAGTTAGTGTTATGGACAACATTTACGACATAAACATAATTTTATGAAGTAACTTAAGCCTGTTTTTGTATGGTTACTGTTACTCAGGATGTAGTGGTATAAATTTTAACGAGAAAAACACGCCGTACTAGCTAAGTTTCGAAGAATTTAAATTTCGTTTCACCTAAGTTACTACATAAAGTGAAATGCCGTCGGAGTAACTAGTATGAATGTTTTACTTGTTTGTACACTTGGACCACTAGCAGCTACTTCGAAAAGATTCTCAAATTGGTACCTGCTAAGTTAGCGACGTAGGTACGAGTAGATATAAATCCATAAACTATCTCCTTACTTCTAGCTTACATGAGAAGAAAATTTCAACTTATATGTTTAACCATATAATTACCTAATAAATACCATAACCTTGATAAGGTTATGTAGTGTCGGATAATAAATTTGAGAATAATCATTTCCCTGAGACTATACCTATATATGTGCCTACCTACTGTATATGTTTTCAAATTATATAAGTTGGAAGTGGAGTCATACGTTGACTAACATTCGAAAGCTTTTCCACTTAGTATTACAGACAGTAGGTACTACAGTATATTGTTGTAAGTTTTATAGCTCATCTTATAAGTATTTTATAAAGGCTATACAAGAACGCGATTAACATGTTACGAGAATCTTTTTTGCCATAAAACAATTGCAAACTCATCGTATAACGAATTGGCGATGAACGTTTTTAAAGTGCACAAAAAAGTAAAAGAATTGAAGAATAAGATTCAAATAAAACATTTTAAAAATAATGATCAACACGTGCGTCTTAATTTAATAAGAATCAATCGCATCTTAATCGCTAGACAACTTCATTAATGAATTTAAACACATAGTTCCAATGATTTCACTGATATGAATTAGGTACTAGGTAGGTAAAATATTATAAATAAGGCACAATATTTAATATATATTTTTTTATCGGAATTGCTGATCGTAGCAACTTGGGAGATGTTTATAAATTTCAAGGAATTTGCTTAACTTTTATATAGAAATATAATTAAACTTAATTTTTGCGGTTTTTTGTTATGGTGTACCTACTAAGATAATTCTGGAAACGAGTTAATTCTTTGATGTTGATATTCTCCTTTCAAAACAATATGTTTGTATTAGGATTTGAAACATACCTACTTAATTCACATAGAGACTGCTGTTCAATGTATGCAGACATGATTTAATTGTGAAATTGGAAAGTGCTCCAAGACTGCTCAGAATATTTAAATAACAGTTCAAAGAGGCTAGCAAAAAAAAGATTTAAGATTTTAATACTTTTTTTTATTCGCTCAGACCTTCAAGCATTATTGGATTTTAATAATAATAATTCAAATCAAATAATGAAAATTTAACATTTTATCAAATACGGAAAGCAAAGGAATCCTTTAAAACTGGAAAAGCAACGACTAATACTTAACTGTCATCAGGGGAGGGTAATTGAGAAGAAAGTTTACTGTAACATTGCAAATCAACATTCATTAGAAAATAACTTGTATAAGCTAATAAGCATAATAAACAACAGACGGAAAAGGTTAGTTTTCTTCATTTTGGTAGTATTTACTTCTCTATTGAAATCGATGTGCAGGAGTTTGCGGACTCGAAACGACTTGTAACTCTAAATCTTAATTAGTAAAAATATTTAAGTAGGTGTCTCCCATTTTGATAAATAATAACACTATTGACTAAAAATGGCGAAGAAAACAATCTTCAAACCTCAAATTGGGGAAAGATTTGAAAACTCTTCAAAGAGTGATGCACTATGTCTGATCCTTCTCAGGACCTGAACCCAGCAATGGGCAGTAATGGTATGTTTATTTATTTTTTTATTGAACTATTGTTATACGAAATTGATAATAATCTGATATTAGGTATATTTTCATGTGTAACCTACCTACTTAAGGTTTTCTTTTGTTAAAATGGTATTCTTTACATCTCACATATTATGTCTCAATTTACAACTTCATACAACTCTATTGTTATGTTGAATATTTTTACGCAACAAGTATGTACCTACGTAAAATAGTGTAATACATTTAGACACGTTGTTGCGTCATGGATTTTTCATGGAAACGTGAATTACACCTGTCGCTAAGATAAAGTGTGGTTGGTGCTGACTCGTAAATTATAATACTACTGAAGTATAAGTCTATAACGTAGGTACCTAAATAAAAAACAGCACACAAATATGAATTTAAAAAAATATTATAGCTGTTAATACCTAAATGATTCAATAATTAACAGAATTGGTATCTAAAATATTGTTTTCTTTATTTATTAATGAAAGAATATAAAAAATTAACGTGTTCTAAATTATTTTTTAAGAGTAGGCTATGTATGTGTTGCCGGTCAAATAATAAAAGAACAACCCTAATGGTATAAATATATTAAGAGAAGTAACAAAACTCATAGTCTGTAAAACATAAGTTAATTAAAAGCATTATAAATGACAATCAGATAAATACTTGAAAAAATTATCATGAAACAACTGTTTTCCAGCTTACATCAACATAATAATTGAAATAAGTAATAATAATATTTAAATTATTATCATTTAACGTCACACTTGAGGTCATTTAATCGATACTTAAACATTCTTATTCGATATGCATAATTAAAGTGTTTACCTAGGTACGTAAATAAACCACATTGAATTCATTTTCAATGAATCTGGTCAAGATTGCGGGAGGTCACTGAATGCAGACGGCGCAGGACCGGTCGATGTGGCGAAGTTTGGGGGAGGCCTATGTCCAGCAGTGGACGTCTATAGGCTGATGATGATGATGATGATGATGAATCTGCAATCTGTATACAGCATTAGGTACGACCGTTTTCTTTATTTGTTAGAATTAGGCAATACTTTTTTCGTTGCGTTTGGCTCTTATTAATACTGGCTATACACGGATAGGTATATCCAACAGCTGAAGTATATCTTGGGTATACTTATACCTGTCAAGTGTCAGGTATTTTAGTTAAGCTGAGTCGTATGTTACCTGCATAATATGTACTGCACAATAAATAAAAAACGTGTCAGGTATACTCAGTCAGCATTAGCTTGACATAACATGGAGTAGTTACCCGAAACAAGATAGCTACATACCTATACCTATTCTTGCTATTACCTATACTTAATCATTTTCAGGAGCTCAACAACAGTTGAATATGACAGAAAAGTATTATTAAAATTCTACTCTGTAACATAACGTGAAATTTTCGTGTTAAAACCTCACATATTTTCAGTTACTGCAAACACAAAATATGCTTAAATTGCCATATATCTCTTATAACTACAACAAAATTGTCTCCGACATACATCAACTTGTTCTTCGGACCGTGGCTAATTGTTGTTCCACCTACTGTTCAACTCAGGTACCTAAACTTAAGTACATCGTATTGTTTAATTATCACATGACTAACTGACCGGCAATTTTCGTGAATCGTGTTCCATTATCTTTTATGCTGTCTTTTTTAAATTTAAGTACCTATAAAGTTATAGATAACACATGCTTAAACAATCAGTAGGTAAAATAAAAGTGTATTTATGTACATATGATAATTAACTTACATTAATCATAAACTTATGAAAATTAACTTAAAAATGCATGAAAGTATTACATTAATCATGACTACAAATGCCTAAAATCTGGCAATCCCCTTAATCTGAATTAGCTTTTATTAGCAGGGTCAATTTAGAGTATTTAGGTAAAATCTTTTCGAAAGATGATAGTGAACTTAGTAAAACGTTCGGTATAAATCGGTATGTATGGTAAAATTTGAAATCACCACAATTTATTTTTCCATAAATCGAAAAAAAATCCGGGGATACCTAGAGCACTAGTAAATCTATTAGCCCATTTACACGCACAGATAAATTGTGAGATTTGCCCATCACGGATGGATTGTCGGAAAATGTAACTTTCCGTAAAATTCGGCAATCGACGTCCTTAACTGATCTGTTTGAAACGTCAATGCTAAACTCAACAGTATTAAGTTTACCTGAAACGTCATTAGAAGATAACACATTCAGAACAGAATTGCAACAACAAATCCTTGTTTTGCAATCTGAACTACAGTCTGCCCATTCCGAGATTGATAATCTTAATACTGAAAATCGCCATTTGCAAACCGAACTTGATAGACACAAAAAGATTATTCAAAATTACAAGAAGATAGGCAAGATAGACCATTGCTTAACACCAACACTTAAAAAATCTCGATTACAACATATACAACAAACCACTCAAATTACATACAATACTAATAACAGTGAGATTAACTCAATAAGTACAGAACCCGACAATACATTGTTAATAGAAGACAGAAATGATGTATTACCATTGAATGAAGCAAATGATAAGAAGAACTGTAAATTGACGACAGAAAAACAAAACAACCTTCTAAATTACAACGATTTAAGTTCACATCACAATGCATCAAACACAACACAAACTGACAAAAACATCACAAAAAGAAAGATAATAATATTCGCTGATCAGCAGGGTCGAGGTGTGCGTAAAACACTTCAAGAATTGACAGGGTCGGAATATCAGGTATTATCTTTTTGGAAGCCAGGAGCAAGGTTAAGCGACGTACTAAATTCATATGGATCTGAAATAAAGTCCCTAACTTTTGATGACTGCGTAATCATAATGACTGGTACAAATGACGTAAATCCATATGAATTTAAATCACATTTAATAGACTTCTTACACACACAAACTAATACGAACATTATAATATCAGAAATTCCCTATAACAAAACACTAAATGAAAGAAAACTAAATTATGAGACAAAATACATAGCAAATAAATATGTGAATGTGACATACATGGACTTAGACTATCAAAATTTCATCCCCAAAAGCAAATATTTTTCATTGAATGCAAGTCGACACCTATTAAGAGAAATGTTAAGAATACGATATCATAAAGCATACAACGACTATAAAAAAACTTGGGAGAGAAATGTAAATTATACGGAGAAAAAAATATATATAGATAAAGACACACAAACAGAATCATGTCAAATCAGTAGTTCACATAATATAAATAGTAGCAACAACAGCAATAATAATATACAGCAAGAAAAACTACACAATCGCAAGAATTTTTTTCGAGTATAGGGAAGTTAATGTTCTACATCAAAACATAAACGGCATTATCAATAAATCTGAACTCTTAACTATTGAATTAGAAGAAATGAAATCTAAACATGGTTCTGTTGAGGTTTTGTGTATTACGGAACACAACATGACTACGGATGATTTTACAGAGCTCTCTATTCCTGGCTTTAAATTGGCAACTTCGTTCACTAGAAATAATAGACGAGGCGGATCGTGTATTTTACTAAAATCATCTTTTAAATTTAAAACACTTGATCATGTCAGTAAAAATGCTATTTTGAATTATATTGAGTGCTGTGGAATTGAACTAATTGATCATCATGTAATCATTGTATGTGTATATCGACCGCCTAGAAATAGTAGTATAGCAATAAGTTTATTCTTAGACAAACTAGACGACATTTTAAAAACCCTTTCCAAATTAAACAGCAAAATTATTATATGTGGAGATTTTAATATCGATGTATTAGCGAAAAATAAATTTGTACTTGACTTTAAAAATGTATTGTTAGCTTATAATTTGAAACTTGGCATAAATACACCTACACGGTTAGTAAGTAAGACATGCATTGATAATATTATCTGTAATTTTGATGGTTGCAAAACTAAAGTAATTGACTTGGCGTTGTCTGATCACACAGCTCAATTAATGCACTGTCCAGTTAAGACTAGCTTTGCCATTAAATATTGGTTTTTAGAAAAACGTGACTTTAGCTTAGAAAACATGAACAAGTTTAAGGAATGTATGACGAATGTTAGCTTTAGTGAAGTATACACAGCGATATGTCCTGATATTGCATATAGTATTTTTTATGATCAGTTCAAACTATTTTATGACTTATGCTTTCCAATCATAAAAGTAAAGAAATACGTGAATAAAAAAATAAGATGGGTAACAAAGGGTATTAAACTGTGTTCCAGACGTAAGAGACAATTATTGTGGGAATATCGAAAAAGACCTAATTTGACTACCAAACACAGCTTAGTAGATTATTCCCGAAGACTAAAAAAGATTATTAAACTAACAAAAAAATCACAAAATGACTATATAATATCGACTAGCAAAAACAAGTCGAAAGCTATATGGAAAGTTATTAAGAATAATGAAAACGCAAGTGATTACATCTCGGATCTAATTATTGATGGAAACCGGCTAACTGAACCCGCCGCTATTGCTGATGCTTTCAATAACTACTTCATAGAGCAGGTCAAGGTATCTCCGAACAATATAAACTGTTTTAGAAAAATTGAATACAGTAGCGCAAAGTCCATGTTCTTCTTGCCAACGACACTTAAAAGTATAAATTCAGTTATAAAATCGCTTAAAAACACTAAAAGTACTGGATGTGATGGAATTGAAACAAAGGTAGTAAAATATGTCTCCCTATCCATTTCTCCGGTACTCAGTCATATTTTTAATTTATGTATTGAGAATGGCGTATTTCCTGGTGCATTAAAGACTTCTGTTGTTATTCCAATCTTTAAAAAAAGAGGACAGGAAAAGTATGAATAACTACAGACCAATTGCCCTTCTATCAGTTTTCTCAAAAACTTTTGAAAAGATAATTTATAGGAATTTAAATAATTATCTAGAAACCAACAATATTTTGATTGAGGAGCAAAAGGGGTTCAGAGACAAAAAGAGTATCAACTTAGCAATATATGATTTCTTATACCAGGTTATGTCTAATATAGACAAGAGGAAATTAGTGTCAGCACTCTATATGGATATGACAAAGGCATTCGACTATGTAAATCACGACATACTCTTACATAAACTAAACTGCTATGGCATAAGGGGCAATATTATCAATTTAATTAAATCTTACTTGACTAATAGACATCAAATGACAAAGATCACAAGATTGGAACCAACTAAACTGACTGAAATCTCATATTTCTCTAATTTACGCACTGTACTGCATGGTGTGCCACAGGGAAGTGTACTGGGGCCTTTACTATTTCTAATTTACATAAATGACATGCCCAAAGCTTGTGACCAACCTGTTGTACTGTTTGCAGATGATAGTACTATTATTTTTGCATCTGAAAAATATGACACTGTGAAGCACGAACAAATAATGAATAATAATTTAAATAATACGATAAATTGGCTCGAAGATAACAAACTTCGAATAAATTTGGATAAAACTATATTTATGACATTTAATGAGACTAATAAACAAGATATGATACCATATGTACACTATAATAATAAAAATATTAAGAAAACTGACATCACAAAATTTTTGGGCTTGTATGTGGATGATAAATTAAACTGGAAGGAGCATATAGATAAATTATGTAAAAAAATCAATAAAATATCGTATTCATTGTTAATGCTCCGAAAAGTAGCTAAACTTCAAACCTGTCTTACGGCATACCATGGATATGCTGTCTCTGTCTTGAGATACGGTATAATATTCTGGGGAAACTCAGTGAATATTACCAAAGCTTTTATTGCTCAAAAACGATGTGTACGCGCTATGACCGGTCTCAAGAGAACGGACTCATGCAGGACGACTTTTAAAGATCTCAAGTTATTGACACTGCCATCGTTATATATTTTAGAGGTAGCACTATTCGTTAAAGCTAACACTAAACTATTTGAATTTCATGTCAGAGAGAGAATAAAGGATGTATTAAAAACGAGACCATCTAGGACTAAATTGTACCGGTCGAGTGTGTTTTGTATGGCGCCAAATATTTACAACAATATCCCCAAAAACATACGTGACGAAAATGACTACTATGTTTTCAAAAGAAAATTAACTGACCTTCTTCTTAATGGGACATACTATAGTTTGAATGATTTCTTAAATGACGAAACTATAAATAAATAAAATCTAAAAAAACAACAACATTAATTAATGGCAAAGTTATTACAATACAATAATGACTAATTTAATATATTTAAATAAATAATTAATAAAGTAATAATTTTATATAAATTGAAATGTGCATGACTTGTAATAAAATACTGAAATGTTTTAAAATTAGAATTAAATGTATCAATTTGTACGCTCGACAGAGCTGATTACGGCTGAACTATAACAATACTGAACACCTTTATGTAAAAATTCCTGTGATCACAAATAAAGAAATTGATTGATTGATTGATTAATCTGCACGGGTAAATAGGCAATATGTTTAGATCATCCTAGTAACGGTGTTTATACTTTTCATACCCATTAAATATTGACCATCTTAATATCATTCATCTCACCTTCATATTATTATACCTAGTTAAATATTATTATTTATATAAATTTGTGATTACAGATTGTTTTTCTCTCACTCAGCAAAACGAAAAGTTGTAACAACTACTAAATCAATTTTCTTCATAGGAACTTAAGTAACAACACCTTCCAAGTTTTTTTGCGACACTACTAAATCAGAATTCGTTTAATTATTCATGTTATGTAAATAAATTTTAAAATTTCCGAAGCATATGCTAATATTGCCATTATAATTTACATTCGTGACTGTTGTAGTGATTATAATGTCGTTTAGTGTTCTTCATTATTCGCACTTGTGAATAATAATTTACATAGATGCGATGACTTATGGCTCTAAGACACATTAATATAGTTGAATCTCTTTGCGCCATAGGTGTTAACGTGGAAGTCGGAGGTTAATCACTTAGATATTATTATTTTATTGCTATGCAGACGATTTTTCGAACTACCACATTGTAAGTTAGTACCGTCGCCTACGGACCTCTGCAATGTCAATACTGTTTTGACTAGATTTTCTCCATAAACCAGGTCACTGCGAAAGTGACAAGGATATTAATTCGGCTTGATTTCAACATTCAACAACCAACGCCCTCAATTTTTTGCATGCAAAATCACCTCGATGTTTCCTTATTAGGTATTATGACATTTCCATCTTCAAACAAGGCCTACAAATATTTTTTTGTTAAGCAGAAGATAACGACTTCTCTCAAATTGATCCCTAATTTTAGGTAAAAAGGATGAATCAACAACTTCTTGCAGAAAAAACTATAAATCCATTGAATTTTACAAAACATTTTGTTCAGGAACTAAATCATTAATCGTTGGCATTGTGATCAGATCGCATCAGTTCAATGTCATGGCTCAACACATTGTCCTCGATTACTCACATGACTTCGCTGGTTGTCATTAGTACCTACCGCTAGGTATACAAAAAATATAATCCATGACAAAATATCAGCGGAATCAACCTGTTTTTTTTTCGCAGTTGACTGATAAGTCTCTTAATTTATGCATTTCTCCGAACAGTTAAAGCTTGAACGATTTAAATAATAAATTCAATGAGAAACACTTTCTATGTCAGTATTTTATTACTATTTATTTTACCTACACCGATCAGTTACAATTATTGGGCCGTAAGATCGTTCATCTGTCTAGCAATAAAAAAAATAATTTTATTAGGTTTTTTGCATAGAATTATTACCTACATATAGTTTTTGGAGGACACAAGAATTAATATTTATATTTCTGAGGAAATAGGGTGTTTATATGGCTACGAAATGACAACGTTCGATTAAAATTTATCAGATTCGCATACATACTCAAGGTAAAATTGCTTAACAAGGTTTTTAAAATTAAGTTTTTTTTTTAGTTCATTTTGATCTACGCTAAGAAGATATCTTTACTGTCTATTTGTACTAATATATACCAACCTTACTCAGAATTATGTATTACGGAAACTACTAAGTACTACTAACTACCTAGACGTCTTCAGAACATAACAAAACTTATCTTTTCTATTCGACTTTATTCTAACCTACAATCATAAAATTCCTAGTTTCCAACATCTATATAAAATCTGTAGGTATATTATATAGGTAGTGCCTAGGTATTCAGTGCCTATTATGTAGTAGTATACAGAACTATGTAGAACATCTTGTTAACAATTCATTTCTGTTCGTGATAAAAATCCTATAAAAAGTTCTCAAATTGAAATATCAATCACTTTTCGGACGTATTTTTCTTGGTCGTTCAAGTCGAAAGAATAGTCTTTATTTTTTTTTCTAACTAGGTTACGCTTTGTAGCTTTTCCCCTAAAAATAATACAAATTTTGTAATATAGGCTGCATGTGGCTTGAATTTATTTAAAAAATATATTATTCAAGCTGCCTATACGAATATTCTACATATTTTCTCTCACTACCAACATACTAGTTTGGGCGCAAAGAGTACTTAATAAGACCTCGAGGTGTCTATATGATGTTACGTGTAAAGATAAGAGGAAAAAAAATTAAAAATAAGATTATCCATTTACATAAACGCAAGGATTGGAGGATTTCTCTGTTCAATATTTCAACATTTAATATATCTCTTGGTATTCTTCCGAGTATTTTCGGGTACTGGCCCACCTCTCATTCCCACCACTGTAACCCCTGTGTAGCCAGGATCCACAGCAGCGACCATTGTAATGACTCTGAACAGTGAAGCCCAGGAAAACCGGAGGGAAAGCTAACTTGTCTTGGATCCCGCAACGAATTTAATCAGAAGATGATAGAAGGAGTAGGAAAAACATGAGTTTCGACTTCCCAATAAAATAACATTGAAAGATGCATTACGCCAGAATTGAGAAAAGCACCACGAGCATTTTATTAAATTTATTGGACCTATGCGGTGAGCTGTTGTACTATTTAGGATGCCAATAATAGGTATGGCAAAAACGTTTGAATGCACGGAAATTTGTGCTGGATGCTACAAGATCCGTATTATAAACGACTCTAGACGCTACTTGTACGGAATTTAACATAGTGACGCGTTCCATATGCCATAGATTGCACTCCCAGAGGATGTGATGGGCTTCATACTTTTGTTGATCAGTTCAACAGTCGGAAAACGGTGAATCTACCAATTTAAAAGAAAATATCTTTTGTTTAAAATGCCATGTCCCGTTAGGAACTGCGAAACGCAATGATCTTGACTCTCTTTCGAGTATTATGATAGTCCACACTACCTCTTCGGTAGGTATTCTTTTAAAAAATGTCTGTTACAGACTACAGTATTGTTATTCATCACCATAATGACCATCTCATCCTTACTGTATTATAACAATGAAAAGAAAACAATAAGCAAAATCTAAAATAGATAGATTTTTGCTCATGTGAACCTAATTAGTAACACAGAATATATTATTATATCGAGTTATTTTATTTTAGACTAGGTGACCCGCGCAACTTCGTCTGCGTTACAAAGGGGTTCAAAAATTGTAGCCTATGTGTTATTCTGATGTATAAGCTATATTGTGGTAAAGTTTCATTCAAATCCATTCAGTAGTTTTTACGTGAAAGAGCAACAAACATACATCCATACATACATCCATCCATACATCCATACATCCATACATACAAACTTTCGCCTTTATAATATTATATTAGGATTATGATATTAAATATTATGTTAAATGGGCAATGAACCAGAGCTGCTAATTATTACCCACGTTACTCTAAGCTCGATAAAAGTTGACAGAAATATCTAGATTCTAGACAAGTTACAGACCGCGAAACATTGCTCAAGAGATGTTTGCATAAAAGGCATTGCTAAACTTGAACTTCGCGCAGGAAAATTCCGCGGACCCGTATCCGTTAAAGTGAAAGTCAACCGGAATATTACTAACGGATCTGTGTACCTCAAAAATAAATAAATGAATATCTAAAAAAAAGTAGAACCGATAACTAGCATTTATTAATTACAACGACAGTTTGACGTGGTTTGACCTTGATCGGAATATTCATTTGGGTAATTTATTTATTTGGCACACTTTATTCAGTGCACTAGGGCTTTGCAAGGATATACGGTATTCGGTATCTGTGTCTCAGACGTTAACTACCAATGGTCAATCTATTACAGTAGATTAAGAAATACTTAGGTCACCCTCACACAGAATTTTTCTTTGATCCTTAAAATAGAAATAATTTTGATTTTGATTCTGCAAAACGTACTGATTTCTTCATTCATAGCTCATAGAAATTCCCTTAAAGATAATCAAGAAGTCACCGATTAGATCAATTCTTGTTCGATATTTAAATAATCGATCTCAGAACATTTTAAAAGATTTTTATATGAATTAAAAATTGTTTAAAATCAAGAATGAATTTGCTGATACTATAGTCGACCACGTCCAAAAGTTTGTGCTTATCAGTCATTCGAATATGTATTTGTATACGCAACACGCGTGTATATAATATACCTAATAACATGTAGGTACATTTATTCTGCGTAGGTGCCAACTTGGAGTGAACAAACGAACAAAGTAAATATGCAAAAACATCAGCGGCTCTGATCAAATAAGTAACATTGTAATTCTATTCTGAAAACTGATGTTACAATATGTTATACCTACATTACATACTAAAATTTTAACACGGTTGATGATGTTCAAGGAGACGGGATTCTAATGCAGAGAATAATGATACCTAACTGTTACATTCGGATCTATAAAACGGATAATGTATTATATTTGAAATATTTACTGTTTTTAAGTATCGTATTCTTCTGTTGTTAAATTACGACAACGTAAAATTTGAATAAGATAAATTTAGCTACTTGAACGTAACATAATTACCTACATTTTTTATTGCAAAAGGATAAGCATCCAAAACTCCATATTGTTAAAATATTATGAACAAAAACTAAACAC
Source organism: Trilocha varians (assembly GCA_030269945.2). NCBI lineage: Eukaryota > Metazoa > Arthropoda > Insecta > Lepidoptera > Bombycidae > Trilocha > Trilocha varians. The sequence goes on along the minus strand of AP028257.1, from coordinate 5,599,432 downwards.
GTATTTTTGTAACTTGTATTATTTTATAACTAAAAGCAGTCATTGAACTTTTAAAGTTTTATTTTTTTGTGATATCATCATTATATTGTATGCATGTATGAATTTCAAATTACTGCAATTAAATAACTATTTATAAATGAAAATTTTAACCTTATTTCGTGAGAACCAACATGATAAATATTCTAAAACCTTATTCTAAAATTCTACCTTAAATTATTACTCCAAGCGTCAGGATATCCAGTTATCTACTATTCTCACACAATAGCTGCACAGATTACAGATAGTCATTATCAACTTAGTTCTCAATAGTTGTAATGGATCCATTGATAAATCCAATCATTCATTATACATACCTATTATGTAAATAATTGAATTGCTTCGAATGAATCACCGTATTAAACGGGTAACAGTAGTAGCACATTCAATAGAAATTCAAAGAATAGAGTAGTATACTCAACTGTACATACATCGTGATTCGTGTGTTAATATAGTCAATATTTTAGGCATTCTTTTCGCTTTTTCGTTATACTATGTTATAACTCGAATAGTACTTTTATAGTTATAGATAATTAATAGATTATGATATCTGGCCAATACAAATTTCGTCTTTATAATATTGATCTAAATCCCCAAAGGTAAGTTCAATTATTTCCTTATGTATCTCTGTTTGAACTATCTACCTTAAATTCATATAGGACAATATAATCACTGTACTAAACTTATTCAGAGTTCCAGCAAATAATGTAAAGAATGTCTATTTTATTTCTAGACAACAGCTACAGGTTCTGTTGAACGTAATTACTTATCTAAAGGACTGCTTAGAATGCATCCTCAGAGCTTAACGACTACCAGCTATAAAACTAAACTGCAAGCTAAGCTAGTTTCAACCCGTCTTACCTGTTATTTATCCTTTGTAACTTGTTTATTACAAGCACTTCTTTAGTAGAAATCTTTATGTAAAAAACATAAAACCTTCGTTAAGGCCTCCCGAGGACCTTGAACTCACTTAAAAGGGAATGGCTTTCATAGAGTTATTCGTCGTTAGACAAATCACTTCCCGACTTAGGTACCTTTCAATTTAAACTAAAAACGACACTTTGATTGGGTAATTATAAAGTCTAACCTCGTTCGGGAAGCTACGGAAAGTTTTATCGTCCACAATACCGCAGTGTCTCAAGACAAAAGTCTTCGACCAGTGTGTGTTGCCAGTGATGACCTATGGATCAGAGACTTGGCCGCTCACGATGGGTCTTATTAGACGACTCAGAGTCACTCAAAGAGCAATGGAGAGGGCTATGCTGGGTGTTTCTCTGCGTGATCAAATCAGAAATGAGGAGATCCGCAGAAGGACTAAAGTAACCGACATAGCCCGAAGAATTGCATCTTTGAAGTGGCAATGGGCAGGACACATTGTGCGAAGTACGGATGGCCGGTGGGGCCGAAAAGTTCTGGAGTGGCGGCCACGAACCGGTAGGCGCAATGTTGGTAGGCCCCCCACAAGATGGACCGACGATCTGGTCAAGATTGCGGGAGGTCACTGGATGCAGATGGCGCAGGACCGGTCGATGTGGCGAAGTTTGGGGGAGGCCTATGTCCAGCAGTGGACGTCTATAGGCTGATGATGATGATGAAAGTCTAACCTCCTGATACTCCAACATCAATTCTCATATAGAAATATTAGTCATATAGGTCCACCAAAAAAAAGGTTCTGAGGAAAAAGATAACAAGTACTAGTTTGTTAATAGGAAGCCGACATTTTGGCATTTCACAGCCAACTTTCAAGTGTGATATTTACCTAACAAGTTTAACCCTTAACTGAATTACAGCTGTTATCAAGACCTCGTTCTAACGTTGTATATACCTACTAAACAATGTATATAATTTGAACAATTAATGTTATTACCAATTAACACCGTACAATGATAATATTTTCTTGTCGATTACAATTAAACGTGACATGACTAGTGCCGCTACGTGTTACAAACGATGTGTTAAATATCATACGACATGATTTATTACGATGTATATCGACATACACCACAAGAATGTGCATCATTTTACTGCATTAATACCCATTTGTCATAAACATGTGACACTGAAAAATGATACATCAGGTGCAGAATATCATGTCTATTTTATATTCTTTAGAGTTTTTATTTATTAAGCCAACAGGACAAATAAATAATATTTACAATTCAAAGTAGTTTAACGGTTAATAGTCTCAAGTGAACATAACATTAATGTGTAACAAATAGGATTTATAATGATGTCAAATAAAAAATCATTCAAACTCAGATTTTTTAATCTGAGTTTATAAATCTTAAACATTTTAAATAGGTAGGCATAGATACTTTTCTACGTAAATTATTTTATTTACATTATTAAGTATATAATAATTTTATCGTATTTCATATTACGCTGATCTACCTATATCACTTATGTAACTTGTGTTTAAATATTAAAGCTAATTCGATAACAATTACGCAACATAAGTAGTTTACTAATTAGCCTAAATTTCTCTTAAATTATACTGTGTAAGTAATTATTATCTGCTTGCACACTCTTGCTCAGTTTTTTGTACATCTGTATTACCTATACTAGAACAACCCAATATTGCCTACTGCTGAACTCAGATTTCCTCAGTAGAGGAATAGGCATTCTGTTCATCAGAATCAAGTCACTGCAGTTCGGCATCGGACACAGTTCAATGTAGAAAACTAATAGTCGATTCCGCAGCTGTATTTTAGAAACATAAGAAACAAAATATTATTTTAATATTTCAAACAAACGATTTTATTTAATTTATTTGTATGGAGCATCTACAGATAAACTATTGCGATAAATTGCTCGTTTCCGCTCGCTGTTAGTAGCGGAACCTGAAAAAACTCAAGTGTAATGGATGTCGTTAATATTAGCGAGATTGCACGATTGTGCACCTTCCGTGTTTTTACAATTCATGAACACGACACGAATGTCATCATCACAAATAAACAATTACATTGTTTCTTTAAATTAAATAGTAACGTATATATAATAATTTTCATAAATTTAATCTCCTATCATGAAAGTGGAGTATTTCAGTGAACACTTGGCAAAGCTGGACTAGCAAGTTTTGATATTGATTACAAGAATAACTATTAGGTACCCAACCTTGAACCTTTTTTTTTTTATTTCCATGTAGGCAGACGAGCCAACGGGCCACCTGATCGTAAGTGGTTACCGTCGCTCATGAACCTCTGCAATGTCAGGGGTCACTGAGGGGTCGTTACCTACGACCTAACCTTAAGGACCCTCCTCAAGCCTCGTTTGAAGAAGGTATTATTTATCGATAGGTTTTTAATGTCGATTACTTAAATCGATAAAACTTCCGTACTGTTCGAAGAGTTAAATTGTGGATGAGGTGTTTATTATTATTAACATTAACTTCTATTTACATGAAAAAACATACTCGTAAAGATATGTGTGTTGCGGTTTTCATAAAAGTACATTGTTGTTAATGAATCGGAAAATTGAATATTGATTGCTGTTCTATATTGCGTTTCATTTGTAGACCACTTGAAACTATTTTTATTTTATTCCTTCAATGTTTACTTCCGTATACAAACAAAAGAAAAAAAACCCATTTGGAATCCTGTATTTACCGATTACCATACTGCTAACTGGAAACCGGAATTCGAAACGCACTTAAAACATCTTGTCATCTTTATTTTCACAAACCATCGCCTGATGTATAAAAATGTATTTTTATTAAATTAAAATAAGAATAATTTCCGAAGGTTAAGAAATAAGTTTCAGTAAATTGATGTTTTAACATATTTTTTTTAAGTATAAATATAGTTGATTGTTTTGAAGGACTTTCCACGTAAAACAAATATACCATACGTTTCTGGAGACCGTATCGTATAAGATATTGAAAAAATATTTATTAAATTGCAATTTATCTTTATCAAATTAGGCATCTCTCATCGAAACTTCTGGATCCAGAAATTAAATAAAAATATGTTATACTCGTAGGGTATTTAACGAACATACAAGAAAAAATATAATATAGCGCTTATGAACTACGTTTGAATATATTGTAAAACCTAGTCGTTTTACTTTGCATCATTTAATTTAATAATCCCGCAATTTTCCATAGAAAAATATTTTAAAGACGTATGTTATAAATATGTAATTTTATTTTATAAAGTTCTTCTATTTTGATTGGTAACAATATGAATATGACCCTATTAGAATTTATTTGAAATAAAAAGAAACTTCAATGAACCAAATTTGGTAGATGATTACATCGTAATTTGCATATTGTTAAAAAATACAATAAAATTAAATGAATAAGGTTACTAGTACACAGTGAACAAAAGAACAACCACATGTTTTAATTTCATTAAAATATTTCGAAGATAACGGTAAATTATTTTGAAAGAGTAAGTGCTAACAGAAATGATTATCAGCTGTACAAAGTTTTTTAAATCAGTAATGCTGGAATATCTTGGAATAACTCAACTTAAGCACTTATTTTTTTTAAATCATTGCGGTATTCATTTTATCTCTCTCTTGATCCTTTTTTACTAATCTTTTTTACTAATAATAATAATTATTATTTAAAGTGAATATTGAAATAAAGAAAAAAATGAATAGATAGATATTTCCTGAATAAATTGGATAAGATTATAGGATAGCATTCATCCAGACATATCCTAATAGTTGGATACTCAATGAAGTAACTAATCAATGAAGTAACACGTAAACCAGGAAGAAGTCTTATAGTTAGAGCTAGATCAATGAATAATGTAATTTTCTTATCAAGTACAATAAATAACCACCATTGTTACTTATTTATAGCCTTTCCTTAATTGCAAAATATAATGTCTAAAAAATGTTGAATTAAATTAAAATGAAAAGGGTAATTAAGGAGATTTACTTACCTATGTTAAATCTTAGAAATTAACTTCAACTAAATAAAAATTAGAATAGTTAAGATATAAAAGTCTATTTTTACCTTTCAAATAAATTCAGCGCTTTTTCTTATTCTAAAGATTGATTTCTTATATCATACCTATACCTATTAAATTTCTCAAACATTTTTAAAATAAATACACCAAATAAAAATAATTAAATACTACTTACCGAATTTTTTTAAAACGATTTTTGCCATTTTGACTATATTTTATTTAATTTGTTAAATCACAATTGTTTTTTTATTCGCAACACACTACAAAGTCATCTCGATAGGGCCTAAGTATGCGCGATCGCAGCTCGCCAAACGTAATGAGCGACTGAAATATGTGGTTCTACCGACCGCGGACGTTGTAACATCAACAAACACCTTCCTACAGAAATGTTATATTTCTGCTGTGACAAACAAAAAACCTGTATCGCGAATGTTTGCAATATTTGTACGCTTTCAGGAAAAATCGTGCAGTTTTCACGAGTTTTTGATTGCCTTCATGGACAGGCAATGATGGGCTTAGTGGAAATGGAGTCACAGACTAATCATTCAAAGTATTGACCCATATTAAGACTGTAATAGTTAATACTTTTCACCGTAGAATAGTCAAAATTGCTTATAATTATCAGAAAAAAAATTAAGTACCTACAAACCTTTTTCAAAAATTTATTTTTGTCTATTCGTTACTGGTGTGGAAATGCAGAATTGTAAATACTTCTTAGTATACTTTAAATTCTGTATTGATTTCTGTATTGAATCCAAATCTCTTTGCTAAGGAGCCACACACCTCGTAGTGATTTTACTTATGAGGAATCCTATATCAACTGTAATTCAATGTTATCTCTATAAATAAAATTCAGAAACAGGCTCTGACCGAATCTTAGGCGACTGTGTTTTTCTTATTTTCTTAAACACTAAATTAACTAAACTACAGATACCATTCAATTAATTCAATATCGTGGTAAGAACCCGTTCAAAATGCATGAAAATATCATAGAAAACTGCGAGTGTTTGAATAAGTTTATAACTAAATTAACGCTTGTTTCTTAATATACCTAACCATTCATATACCTACTCTTACATTATCGGACCAACTATTTGCTGAAACCTTTTAACATAGCGTCACGCAGTGTTGGCATTAATCGATTGATTTTTCAATCGAATGGTTAATTTGATTAATTTAATCGATTAAAACTTAATCGTGATTAAATTAATCGTGATTAAAATTTTAATCGTAATCGTGATTAAGAAAATTAATCATTAATCGTTAATCGTTAATTTGATTAAGCCGATTAAGATTTTCATTATCTTTTATCTATCTATTTATATAAGATCGTAGTAACATTGGTAAGTGACGTACGATGTCTACTTCGGCCATTTAGAGGTGAAATGATTCTCAAATAAGGTTTCGGATACGGATTTCTGTAAAAATAAACCGCATCTTGTGATTTCGAGAGGTTAAAATGCCTAAATATAGTCTGTATGTTTTTTCGAGTACATCCCCTGGAGGGGGCGTTTAAAAATTACACCCAGTATATACTTTTTTTTTTTTTTTAGTTGGAGGAAATCATCAGGGTATGTGGGAGTTGAACCGCACTAAAACCTCCAACCGCTCACACTCAGCGTTCGAACCCCGGCTGAGGCCAGAACCCAGCACGGGGTTATGAGGGACGACGCGACGCGTTACGCCATCGGCACTCTTTCCCGTCGCGCCGCCTCCGGACGCCGAACTGGCGACCGCCGGCGATACGGCCACCGGCTCTCTCGGTCGGCGGGCTTTCCGAAGCCCGCCAAGATGGGACCGCGTGTCACCCTCCCACGGAATACCCCGCTGGGTCAGAACCAGCGTGGGTCGGGGAGTACGCGGTCGACCATCCCCCGGTTGCCCTGTATATACTATATTATTTTTTGTAATATTATAAAGCTGTAGAATCTTCAGTTTGTTTGAATACGCTAAGTATGCGTATCGTTATATTAAGCATTATGTTATCCAAGGTATTAATGTAGAAGTAAAATACTTTTCATTTTATTTGTTTATGTTTGAACCTCTTTGTGACGCAGACGAAGTTGTGCGCTAGTTTTATATTAAATGTTAGTTAAAATGTAACAATTAATAATTTGATGACTCCTGTAATTTTAACAAATGCTCAAATTAAAATCTGATTTACAAGTTGTTTTTTTAATTAAAAATTGTTGAGACTTGTTCCCACTCATATTAATCATAAATTTTTAATCGTGATTAACGATTAAAAATTTATGATTAATATGACGTGACGAACGAAAAACAGATTACGATTAAAATCGTAATCGACATTACTACGATTAAAATTAATTAATCGTAATCGTTAATCGTTAATCAGATTAAATTTTTGCCAACACTGGCGTCACGCATAAAAACAACTATTGGATTATACACAATTGTGATTAACGAACAAAAACTAACTCCCTATTGTAAAGTAACAAAAACATGCATACTTAGCTGACGCAGATTGGTTGTTAAATTATGAGCATACGTTGCGTCTTGCGGTACACGGCTTATCGCCTTAATACACTTTACAACATAGGTAGTAGGTACCTACGTAGTGCATTAGACGTGTCGTACTTTATTTTGGAATGTAGCAAAAGCACGTAGGTATGTACCTACCTTTATGTGAACGATACTTTGCTACCACATGTTATATATTTTTTCTTTAGGAGTAGAAAATCGCCCTAGTTCCACCTGCCCGCGAACCGCACTAAAATCTCCTACTACTCACACCCAGCGTTCGAATTCCGGCTTAGGCCAGAACCCAGCATAAAGTTATGCGTTAAAGCACGATTCGTTACGTACTACGGCATTCTTTACCGCCGCACCGCCCTCGACCACAGACTAGTAGAACATGGAATATTCATGTCGATATCTGAGAAGAAAAGTGGTTTTTGTTTTTGTCCCCAAGTGAAGCAACAGATAGTTTGATAGGTATAGGTTTAATAGATACAGGTATTTAGCATTGTACTTCAAATTATGACAATATGAGATACATAATATTATGATCACGTTTTCTTTTCTATCTTGCAATCAACCCCGTCAAAACGTGTACTCAACAAGGTTTAGACGATAATAAGTATTAAGGTTTTTCGCTTAATGTAGAGATTTTTTATTTCCGTAAAACACAGTCGTGTAGAGATATTATCAATTCTAGATAGTCCTTGGATGAAGTATACCGTATTTACCTAGCCTAGACTATTCTAGATATAAGCTAGGTACTACTGTACTATTCTAAAATGTTACATTGTTATTTTTTTGTTGATTAGTGTACAATAAAGAATATTCTATCTATCTATCTATCTATCTTTCTATCTACTGTAGACAATTTTAGACTCATAACAAAAATATGTAGCATAAATAAGCAAAAAGTCTTATCGATAGAACACGTTTCTGATCAAACAAAGTTTTTTTTTTTTTTTTTTTTTTTTTTTTTTCGTGATAGATAAACGAGCCTACGGCCCACCTGATGGTAAGCGGTCACCGTCGCTCATGAACCTCTGCAAAGCCAGGGCAATGAGGGGCTGTTATCTATCGCCTACCGATTTATTTATCCCAAAGGACGCGTTTGGGATGCAGACACAATATTTTAATGCGATGATGACATAAAGTGATTATTTTAATTAAACGACTGATTCAGAATAGAGTCTAAAGCCGGGGCTAAAGGCTGTGTAAATAGGGAGTAGGGAAGTGCCGTTTTTATCCCTATTTGTAAAAAGTTTAGTGTTGCTAATAAAACTATTTTTCTTAGAGTTTTGAAATTAAATAGAATAGGTAGGAATCCTCAGGATAATTAAAATGTTAGTAGTGAAAAAAATGTAATCACTATGTAGGGAAGTTCCACTTATATACCTAAGTAACGGTAAACTAAGTGGAAAAAAGATAATATGCCACTGAATGCCAATTTTTTTTTATTTTCTGTCCCAGAAGACATTGCATCATTCTGATTTTATAACTTCATGGCTTAGGTATGGATACTATAAAATTGTACTATGGAATTTTGCTTTATAAATCTCCTTTTTCCTAGCCTGTACCCTGTGAAATATACACCATATTATTATCATTATTTCTGATAAACTCCTGACAAAATTACGACAAGAGCTACAGCTAAGTAATTGCTAATTCTATATTTTTTATCCGCATTTGTAGTACCAAATTAAAAATAGGTGGGTGCCCGACCCAATTAGGAAAACCAGCAACTTAATGACTTTTTGAAATGGTAGATAATAATATTCTCATTATGTTAATAAATAAATAGTATTCTTTAACTTTACAATGACATCACTTTTAATAATTATTATAAGACTTTAAATATAATGATGAAAAATTGATTCAAAAGACATCGATCTAAACTTATTCGAAGTTTGGATTTATAGAAATCATACTTAATAATGTTGTTTGTACAAAACGCATGAGAGTTGTGCAGATATGGACCTGGGGTCACTTTTCAAAGAAGCATGAATTTCTCTTTAACAAAGTTAAAATTCTTTAAAACACATCAGCTGTATCATAATATTGCTGATTAAATACGAATCCTGCTCAAACTTTGGTTATTCTGCTAATTTAAATAGTAATTATTGATATAAGTGAGTATAAAAGAAACTAATTTGAAAATGGATGATGTGTAGTGGTCAAGCATCTGGATCGTGCACCCTAAATAAAATTTAAAAAATAAATAATAGAGATGCAGTAAAGTTAACAGCTGTTAAAAATACCTAGTACAATTAAAAATCATGATACCAATAATGCATGGTGTTCACTAAGAGTAGTAGGTAGTGTTAATTTCTTCTTCATGTTAAGCATAAAGCTATAATTATAATTTAACTGAAATGATTCCACATGAAAGCCTTTAGTGCTAGCAAAAACTACAGCCGACATGAGTCCGGATGAGTGTTAGGTACAATTACTCCTGTGAATTACTCTGCTGCTACTAATCGAACTAAATGGCTAGAATAGAATCTAAAAATAATTATTTCTATGCACGAACACAATCATTGAAAAAAAAATTATTGCACGTTAATGAATTGAGTATTCCTCGCCGTAACTTTTTGATCGACTTCCAAAAAGGAAGAGGTACTCAATTCGTTTGTATGTTTTTTTTTTATGTTTGTTCCTCGATAACTTCAATTTAGGTGGACCGATTTGAATGATTCTGATTTCAGGTGAAAGGTGTTGGTTGAACTTAGGTCCCATTACATTTTTTTTAAGATCGAACAAGTACTTTGGGATCTGTGTTTAAAAATGTGTATTTCTAACAGACAAAATTTTACGGTTTGCTGTGAGTTTTGGCGTGTATTTCTTTTCTATGTGAACCGATTTCGATGATTTTTGTTTTGTTAGGAAGCAGATACTTTGTACAAATTTCAGAAAGATCTGAATGGTTATTTTTGTGCTATGTTTGAGAAATGGAAGTCGGTTGTTTTCATTTTTGTAATAAAAATATTGTCTAACATTAGATTCACCCTTAATGATCTAAAATGAAGACTAAGTTCAACAATGCACCTTGTATACAATTTCATTTCCGAGGTCCTTCATACTTTCTAGTATCTTACCATACTTAGTAGCATTAGTGGCACAATCTATTCTTATTTTCTTTTCCCTACAAAAATCTGAAAAAACGCGCAAAATACAAAGTTCATGCAAGATTGTAGAGATAAAAACCACAATTTAGTAAAATATTATTTATTACTGTTTGATAAGGATAAGGGGACGATACGCTGAGCCATTGTATAACGAGCTCAGATACAAGTGAGTAAAGTTTATTTACTTATTTTTTTCAGTTAGTAACTCCTACGAAAAAGACGCTATCTCTTTTTAATCTTCGACCTTTGATCACCTCTCCCCACTTCAATTTTATTTTCATCAACACCAGCTCGAACTAAACAAGTTTTCAAGTTCTGAATGTTCACAGTGAAACATAAAAAATAAACATTATGTTACTCGGCAGGTTAAGTCAGTTGGCGTTTAGAAGATCGTTCAGTGTATCACAGAAATTGAGCTCCACAATGGGTATTGACGGGAATACTATTTTAGCAGAAAGCTTAAAGAAACAGGTAAATAATTTGCATAATTTTCTACTACGCTGATATTCAACATTATTAAGTATACAATCGGTTTGTTTAAACAGTAAAATTCTATACAATAATCAACCTTGCTGTAGATTAGGAGTATTATCGTTATTGATTACTAATTAATTAATCGAATGTGCTGGCTTATAGATTTCTTATCAACACAAATTCTTTCAAAATACTTAAAATTATCCTACATAATTATAACCATTAAAATACCAATGCATTGTTTAGAGACTAGAAAAACCTATATAGACCACACATACATTTTTAAATAGTAAAAGTTTCATACTCTAACAAAAAATTATACAATTTTGTTTTGAACAACTACAATACTTATCAATATGATGCTTTGCAGGGTATCGAATATGTATTTGGAATTGTCGGAATACCTGTCATCGAAACAGCCATGGCTTTCCAGTCAGCCGGGCTAAAATACATTGGTATGCGTAATGAGCAAGCTGCCTGTTATGCTGCACAGGCTACTGGATATCTTACTGGTAAGAAATAAATAAAAACAGTACTAATTTTTAGTAAGTGTTTTAGTAAAGGTAAAAAAATACTACAAAAACAAGTCTGTGTAGAAATAAAACATATGATGATGATTTTGCAATCCTAAATCTGATCTTAATCCTCATTACCGATTTTATTAGTAATCTGACATAATTTTTATGCTCTTCAACCATTTTAACTGTTTCAGTTCATCACTGACACCTAAGAACATTTTCATACTTCATTTAAATTTGTTATTTTAAAGATACAAATTAAAAAAAAGTAAATGTATCATAATCATAATACTATTATAAAAGCGAAAGTTTGTAAATATGGATGTATGGATGTTTGTTACTCTTTCACGTAAAAACTACTGAATGGATTTGAATGAAACTTTACCACAATATAGCTTATACATCAGAATAACACATAGGCTACAATCTTTGATAATAATTTCAGCTAGACGGGACGAACCTGAAGTGCACGCGAATGAAGTCGCTAGTAGACTCATAAATAGGAAAAAGTAAAATCTAAATAAGATGTAGTTTAACAGAAATCTTCTAATCCTAAAATCAAATGTGATCAAAATTCATCTACTACTATTTATACTTGTTGAAACTTCATCACAATTCTGAAATGTTGCAAATTACAAAGTTTTTTAAACTATCATTGATGACCGAAGTTACAATTTAGTGATTACTATTTCAGGTAAACCCGGTGTATGTTTAGTAGTGTCAGGGCCTGGTCTATTGCACTGTATCGGTGGAATGGCCAATGCACAAGTAAACTGTTGGCCGTTGCTTGTCATAGCGGGATCCTGCCCTGAAGATCATGAAGCCATCGGTGGCTTCCAGGAATGGCCTCAGGTATGTAAACTTATGTTTAGACTTGGAACAAGGTGTTACAAACCATGATTCTTATAAAATGATTTATATTTATTTTTTTCCTTAAAATAATAAAATTTCATAAAAATTAAAGTAAATTCCATTCAAATTTAGTATAGTAAAGTGTTTTGTCAAAATATTTTATTTTAATTAATTCTCATTTGGATAGACTAAAGTCATTATTTTTTTGTAAATAGTTAATTCATAGCTATTTAAATTATGAATTGTTTTGAAAATGACTTCTTCAAGTTCAATTGATATACCTATTCACAGCTGTATTTATTTTGCTCATAAATATGCATTATTCTTAATTATACATTAATTACTAGAAATATAAAACACTATTTTTTTGAATAACAAGCTTTTTGCTATATTTTTACAGTCTTAACTATTGACGACTCTTCTTCGCTTAGATATTTTACTGTTTTCTATTTTATGCTCAATGCCCTACCACATAAGACTCAAAATGAGAAGATTTCGAACATTGTGATTAATCAAATTACGGTTCACACAGCATCCGTGGGAATGTATTTTTCGCAATCAGAGCGATGAATCAGAGACCAGTTAGCCTTTAAACACTATTTAATCTCAAATAAGAGGCTTCACTAAAAATCAATAGATTAGTCAGAATTGAGATGAAATCGGTTTCATTGAGAATCTGGAGTCAGCTCCAAAGCAGTATGATGCAAATGTAAAAGCCAGTGAAGATATCTTGCTAATTTATTACTCTGAACTAATACAATGAAACAAGCGTAGAAGAGGTAAAGGTTAATCTACGAAGGACGACCAAAGTTCAATGTTTTGTTATCATTTCAGTAGATTCATTGTTACCATATTGATTTTGAAATTATTAAAGATAAGATAACTAAGACAATTTGTAAAAGAACTTATAGCACCTATTAGTTTTTGCAATAAAAATAGCTATGTTATGATTATTTTCGTCTATAGATAAGGACTAAGTGATGGGAGACTGTGATCAAAATAAATTAGTCCTTAGGATTTGTAAGCGTTCCTCAGCTCGTCACCTTTATCAAAAGACTTTCATCAACCATTATTAATTAGTGAATACCTACATATTTATATTTTGACCTCAAGAAAATGTATTCTAAATCTGCTTTTTCCACGGACCAACTTCTAATATTCATCATAAAAAGCTCTGTTTTTATATAATTTTGTTTCGCAGGTGGACTCAAGTCGTATGTACTGCAAGTACGCAGCCCGGCCGCCGTCACCGCGCCTCATCCCACAACACGTAGAGAAGGCAGTCAGACTAGCTTCGGCGGGTCGACCTGGCGTCTCATACTTGGATATGCCTGGAACTTTGTTAATGGTACTGTATTTATACTAAAACTGCCTGCTATGTTACACTCAGGTTTTAGTAGAGGAATAGAGCATGTTAATAAGTTATTACTTACGACTAGTGGTTACTAAGATCGTTTGATTAATTGACATTTTTAAACCTATTTTCTAGTAGAACTAGTATAGTTGTTAAAATCGAGGAGGAAAGTATTACCATAAGGGAAAATATTGAAAACATTGCTTTAGGCATAGACTGTTATCTTGCTTACTACATTTTTATTGGCTTTCGCAATATCAATTTACTGCGTGTTACCGATATTTCCTATCGACCTATATTCGGTGCTAAAAACTGAGATAATATCTTTGAGCAAGTTAAAACAAAACGGAAGATTTAGTTATGCTATTTTATTTACTGCCACCCCAATTTCTTATCAATGTTTGGATTGTAAAACAATAACACCAAACTCAAATTGAGACTTTTCCAACATTTCAGGCAGAGGTAGACGAATCTAAAGTACCATTAGATTACTACAACGCAGACACGGTTAAGTTAGCTCATCCCGACCCAGCTTTAGTTGACCAAGCAGCAGAATTACTCTCCAAAGCGGAACGACCATTGATCGTGGTTGGTAAAGGCGCTGCGTATGGCAGAGCTGAAGAAGCTGTTAGGAAACTTGTTGAAAACACTAAGATACCTTTCCTGCCGACTCCTATGGGTAAGGGAAATTGAAATGTATTTTTAGACAGCAGTGGCGAATACTTCATTGAACCTGATTCCTATCGGCTACCTTTTGGAATTCCAACAGCATAATAAGTAGTTATAAAAACCGTCAATGTCATCAAGGGCTGCTTAGTTTCTTAGATATAACATATCAAGTTGTTTATCAATTTCAAAATAATAACTAACTATTCAAATTCGAACACCACACTACTAGAATGAAACAACCCAATTTAAAACTACCTAACCACTACATAAAATTGCTGCAAATTTAAAATAATTCTATGAAATTGTTTATTATAAAACCAGGTAAAGGAGTGGTACAAGACGAGTCTCAGTTCTGCGTGTCAACTGCTCGCACGCAAGCGCTACTCAAGAGTGACGTCATACTACTACTCGGCGCCAGAATGAACTGGATGTTGCACTTTGGACAGCCGCCCCGATACGCACCCGATGTTAAAATAATTCAGGTCAGCAACAAAGTACTACATGCGGCTGTAATTCTGAAACAAAAACTAACATAGGAAAAGGAAAATATATAGAACTTTTTTCTTCTTTGCTTATATGTTTGAAATGCCTAAAGTACATAATATAGGTGACAACATTCTTATCGACATTGCTATGTTAAAACTCACAATAATTACAAACTAAATTATTTATGCAAAACCAATTCTTAATTCTACAGTACATATTACCTTTTACATATCTAAAAAAATCTATAATTTGCATAATTGATAATTTATGTTTTTTCTATAATAACACAGGTGGATATAACACCCGAAGAATTCCACAACAGCAAGAAATCTGAACTTGCAGTACATTCCGACATACGGCCATTCACGGAAGCTCTAGTCAAAAAGTTGTCAGACAAGAAGTTTTCACTCCAACCTCAAAACAATAAGTGGTGGCAAGGATTGCAACAGAAACAGAAGGCCAACACCGAATTTGTAGAGGTATTTAATATCATTACATTTTCAGATTTGACAAACTTGAGACCTGAAAGAGATTTAATCTTTATAAGTCACTACCGATTGGTGCAATAAAAATACAGGGTGTGATTTTTTCGTATTATACCAAGTTCGATTCGCGGGTAGACCAAGAACTTTTTTAAAAATCTATGAATGTAGTTGTTTCTTTTTAAAAATAAATCCTTCAGCAAAATTCGCTAAAATCATTATATCAGGTACTTTCCCTGGAATGGGCGTTTAAAAATTCCAGCCTGTATCTATTTATTTTTCAATAAAATTTATCCTGATTTTTTTCCCCAGGCACAAGCGAGCCTCACACAAGTACCATTGAACTACTACACTGTGTTCAAGACAATCCAACAAAACATTCCAAAAGATTCCATAATAGTTAGCGAAGGAGCTAACACTATGGACATTGGCAGAGGATTACTGCTGAATAATCTACCGAGGCACAGACTGGATGCTGGCACATTTGGTACTATGGGGGTAAGTTTATATTACGATAGATATTTATTATTTATATGACGGGGTGATAACAAGGGTCATTACACCTCAACACACTATTTACGCCGTTATATACAATGTGTAACAAAAACCCTGTTGTTCCTGACAGGGAGTCTTACTCTTCCATAGCACATAAGTATGTAGGTATACATTGGTATGCATAATGCAACGAATGAAAAACAAAACAACTCTTCACATGCACTTCCAACTAACAATCACTTTTAAAATGATGGATTGTGCGTCGTATACTTTTTATTTTTGAACAGTGCCCTGGAAATAAATATTTGATACTCAATTGCTTCAAACTAAATAATTATGTAGATACAATAGGCAGCAAAAGTCTGTTCCAAAGACTTAAATTTGTTGTTTACAGGTTGGTCCTGGTTTCGCGGTGTCAGCAGCCATGTGGTGCCGCGACCACGCGCCCGGTAAACGAGTCGTTTGCGTTGAAGGTGACTCTGCATTCGGCTTCTCAGGTTGGTCTCACACAAAAAAAAAAAAACAAAAACTACAGGAAAACTTGTTATAAAATACTGTTAAAAAAGGAAATACTATTTAAGTGTTTGTAAGAGGTAATATGAATGTCTCTTACAATACATAACTCAAATTATTATTTTTTCATAATTACAATGAAATATGTAATCGTATCAGATAATTTCTTCAGTAAATTATAGTATTTAAATAGTTTCAGTATGAATAAGAAAAACTACACATAAACAATCAGACAATTTTTTTTACAATCAATCAATATTTTATTTTAACAGGAATGGAAATTGAAACCATGTTCCGTTACAAGTTACCAGTCATTATAATAATTGTGAACAACAACGGTATTTACAATGGATTCGACAAAGAGGTGATGGCTGATATCCAATCAAGCGGTGATGTTACTACTTGGTAAGTTACTCAGTCTAATGTACTTAAAACTATTGTATTACTTCTATTTGTAGGTATAAATAATTCAGTACAATTTGATTAGTTTATCTTATCCAATGTTTAAATAATGCAATGATCATAATTTGCTAATGCAGTCAAACCTCGATAAGTTAAAGTCCAAGGGAAACACAACATTACGCGGCCCCATCTCAGCCAGCTTGGCCCGCCCACCAAGGGAGTCGGTGGTCGTTTCACTGACGACTGCCGGTTCGACGTCCGGAGGTGACGGGGCGATACGTGAGCGACAATCGCGAACGCGTCCTGTCACCCCTACCAGATCGGACGTCGAGCGCGAGCGGCGGGAGGTTTTAGTGCGGTTTTAGGGAAACACAAAATATTTTAAGTTATAAAGGTTTTAAGTTACCAAGGGTCTATCTTAGGGCTCTGATGGGAAGGAAACATATTATTTTTTGAAGTTATAGAGGTTTTTAAGTTACTGAGGTTTGAGTTATCGAGGTTCTACTGTATTATAAATGCGTGAGGATGTTAATGTATGTAGGAATGAATGGATGGCAAGTCTCTCATACCAAAAACTACAGAACTACTTTTCATTACTTTTCTTATAATTGAAATTACACTTAATTACAAATTGATGTCCCTCAATCACTAAAATAAGATATAAGTAATTTTATAAAAATCTGTAGAGTAACCAAGTTAAGCAGTGTTGGACAGTTATTGCAGCATTTCTTTTAGATTTTGTTTTTCTGTTAATTTGTATGTTGCGTGGAATTATTGATATTTGATTTGATATAAAATGCGATGCCTACATGTTCTTAATAGATTTTTGTTTTTCAGTACGCCACCTACTGCTCTTGGCAGTGAAGTGAGATACGAGAAAATGATGGAATTATTCGGCGAGACTGGACATTTATGTCGCACAGTCGAAGATATCAAAGAAGCAGTTAAAAAAGCCAGTGCCGTCACTGATAAACCCAGTATTATCAACATCCTGATTGACCCACAGGCCAACAGAAAACCCCAAACATTCAATTGGTTGACAGAATCTAAACTTTAAACATAGAATTTTAAACTTTATCTTAAAAAAGGGTTTTAGCTATTGCATTTAAAGATAAGTGTATTTATTTTTGGGCTTTCTTATTTATAGTAAAAAATAAGTTTATATTAATGTATTAGTAATAACTTGTTTTAATTTTGTTTGTTATACATTTGGTTATCTTGTTTTGTATATTTTATTACATTTTTTACAATTTAAATAATCTTAAATATTTTACTATGGTGCTATGTTGGATGAGAAAGGTGCAATAATAAAAATATATGTTTGGTAATCTTTAATCAAATTACACATAGTTATTGTGGTCACATTGTATTGTTATTGTATAATTATAATGAACTTAAAAATATATTCAATACATTTGTATGTTTTATAAACTAAATCCCTGTATTTCACTTAACTCTTGGAGGCAAATGAATCCTGTTTTATCGGTTGTCAAAAGCAACATAACATGAGCCTGTGTTCACATCTTGCTGAGACACCCAATCAAGAAGTTTTCTATCACAGTTTGTGCTGGAATAATAAAACATATATAAAGTTAATTTAAAGTTGGTATATAATCATTAGTAGGTACAATTGTGTCAAGCCTAACTTAAAATTGGGAAGACCAGTATAAACAGTGATGATAACCTTTAACATTAAAAATTCCAATTTTCATTTTGCAATGTATAAATAACATTTTTGGCAAGACATTCTGCAACTAGGACTTGTGAAACATGGTTGTGAGGTAAGTGGATAAATTAAGTTTGATTTGAACACCAGCGAAGAAAATGTTTACAATTTTATCAGCAGTAATTAATAATAATAGATTCTTTAACCAACTTCAAAATTATAATTTTGCTCTCTGTTCTACTATATTAATGTTATTAACATAAAAGAAGAAAAAATATTCTAAATTTATTAAGATTTTTCTACGACATAGACAAGTGCCTTTATAAGAAATGGAATTATTTATATGAGTAAGAAAATTATATTTATTACTTACCCAGTTTACAATTATTAGTTGTAGTCAAAGTATAAGCATCCTGATCATAATCATTGGTTAAAGTGAGATCTGCTCCTTGGATGAGAAGTTCATTGCAAGTGTACGGAAAATCAGCAGCAGCTGCATACATTAATGCTGTGCTGCCAGACTGAAAGATAATGTATAATTAAATAATATTCCTCAATCAAAGCAGATAAAATAATGGGTGACAGAATGAAAACTAATAATAGGCAACCTATGAGTATGACAAATTGAATGATGAAATAAATTGAACAATAATCAACACATCAAAAATTTTAATATTCTTGACATAACAGACTAACCACCACCAATTTCTATCAGGTGCTCATATTATAATTTATTAGAAAAAAGAAGTACAATATGTTAGAATAACATCCTCTTGTTAAATTATTAACACTGGAGTACTTAGCACAATCTGAACCCCAAGCATGTTTCCTTAATGAAAATGTTTTATTTCATCTATCATGAAAAGAATTTGTGTTTTCTAAAACACTAGTAGCTGTATAAATTAAACAAAACTACTTGAATTGTACACCTTCCTCTACTGTTATATTCTAACACTAAACTCACATCATCTTGTATATCAGCATCAGCTCCTTCATTTAACAGAAACTTCACAACCTCATGGTGCCCTCCAGCTGCCGCTAGATGTAAAGCGGTTTCACCTTCAGGACCTCGCATGTTAACATTGGCACCACACCTATTCAACATATTTTAAGAACTTACTAAACAAATACTAACAATATTGCACACATCTTTAACAAATAATACATGCAAGATAAATTGTTGACCTAGTTTTGATGTCAAGACAAAGAGAACAAAGGATTTGTCAGTATTTACCATACGAGGTCCTGGCAGCTGTTTAGTTGTCCATAACTGGCGGCCCAGTGCAGCGCAGTAAGTCCATGCTCATCGGTAATGTCGACATATTGCTCCAGTTTCAAGTCGTCACGGGTGATTTCTCCACGGCCTGCCTTCGCGTGCAGGCTGTAATCCGGCTGGGGTAGCTCCGGAACTCGCGCCTGCGTATTACCTACGAAAGTGTCCTTGAAAATTTGATCCGTCGTACTGTTCTCTTATCAATAATCAATAACATCGCAAAACTGTCACGAATACATTTTAGTAACAAAAAGAATTACCTCGCTGTAAATTAGTTAAAGCAGTACATTGCACCGATCTGTATGGGGTGAAAGCACTCTTCCGAATACCATTTAAATTAGGCGCCCACCGCTGATATCCTTCACTGCCACTTTTGCTACTGTCTTGGCTTCCAGAATCAAATTCGTATTTAAAACTATCCACATTATCTTGCTTTTCCTGTTTAATATCAATATTATTTCCTTCTTGTTTCAAAGAAACAGCCTCTTCCATTATACTGTACCCCAGTGATTTCCAACAGGAAGTTTTTAAATCAGCTGTAATTATATTTGCCCTCTGTTTTTGCTGGGATTCGAGATGTTCATGAGAATGTGTGAGAACGAGACAGAATGAGATGTCAACTGTCAATGATTGTCAAATTCCTTTTTGACAGCTGACAGACAAAAGCTGTTTGATTAAGTTTTCGTTGATTGAATTTAGATTTAAAAATGGATAAAATAATGCCAATGACACGTTTTGTTCACTTTTACCTGATTAAACTTAACACTGTTTTAATACTTAATAGGTAAGTTAAGTTTCTATTGCACATAAATTTAATTTCCAAAGAATGTTTCCAATTCAAATTCAACACTTGAATTGAATTCACATCGAACACGCATTACACGGGCTTAATGAGAGTAACTCCTTGGCATTTATCGAAACTCGAAAGACGATGAACCTAAAAAAAAAATACGTTTCCGTTTTGTTTTGAATTTTGTTTTGTTTTCGAATTATACAATTTCGTAAAGTATTTTTATTTATTCTAAGATAATCTAAACTCTAAAGTTTGAAATAAGTATGGCACAATTACAACAAATGCAACAAGATCTACAGAACGAATTAATAAAAACTAATCAACTACTGCACCTAATGTAAGTAGAATTTAAAATACTTATGCAAAATTATAATACATAGCATTGCTATATAGCAAAAATAAGCTTTGATTCTTAAGTACGAATTATAATAATTAATATTCACATTGATATATTTTTAGCGGAATTGAAATTCAGCAAATAATGCAGTTTACAAATGCTGGAGGAGAATTTGAAACAAATATCAAGAAGGTATAATAAATTTTTGTTTCTGCTATTTTTACTGATCCATTCAAATTTAAAAAATAAAAAGATGCAATATTTTCACTTTTTGTCATTCGCGTAAATAATAACATGTTCAGTTCCATCAAAATAGTGGTGTAACATGGATATATCTTACTTTCACTACAGAAATCTTTTTAAAGGTCTTTTTTCTTTAAATTCAACAATTTTTTTGCAAATTATTAAGAAGACATATTTTTTATTATTTTTTCCAGAATGCTACCCTGATGTCCACCTTAGCACATTTTCAGCACATTGATTTAGAAAACTTACCGCTAGTTACTAGGAATCGTGATAGAAATCAAAATAACAATATGGAAACAGAAACAAATGTCTCTGAAGACAATAATTAAATTTGAATTAAGAATATAAATTACTACAAAGAGTGTACTGTACTGTAACAACCCAATACTGCCCACTGCTGAGCTCAGGTCTCCTCCGAAGAGGGGTTAGGCATAGTACCACGCTTGTTCAATGCGGATTGGGGACTACAAAGAGTGCAAGAGCATAAGGATTAAAATTGTTCACAATATAGGCTGTAAACTCAATATCTTAAGGATTGTTAATTATAGTGACTAACATTTAATATTAGTGTACAATTAAATAAAATACAAACTATTTGTTATATTACACATTTTATTTTTTCCTTATTCAACTTAAACATAATATTACATCACATTTGTATAAAAATAATAATTAGAACAGACAGAACTTAACATTTATGAGTGTAAAGTATCAATAATTTAACTTTAAAAAATAACTTCAAAATTAAGAATCAGCTATGACAAAATTAGGCCAGAAACTTATTACTTTATTTTTTGCATTTAATGCAGACAGTGATAATTTTTCAATTAATAGGAATCAAAACTGTTTAAACCTAAGTAGAAATGATATATTTAGACTAAAAAAAATATTAGTAACTATCTAACTATTAGTAACTATACCAACTTTATTTCATAATAGAAGATATAACACTTTTTTTTCCCGAGGAAACAATACATTTTGGATCATAAATTGTTTGTTAAATAAATACCTCGGGTCACTCACTCCCTACACTGTTATCATTAAGAAAAGTATAGAATTTATTACTTCTTACTAATTGCTTCTTTCTACATTTGAACTCTGTCTTATTTTGGTGCAGTACAAGAAAAAATATTTGTAGTACAATAAAAATTCAAATTCTTTCAGAGACATAACAATTGTTCATTTAGGCCTAGAGACGGCTATAGGCATTAATTTATAAAGAAACGTTTTTATTTTCATTAAAAATAATACCTACAATTGATTACGTAAAATCGTTCCATTCAATTGGTAACATAACATCTTAAAGACTAGATTTAACAATAATTTGCACCATATCAGTGTTGGAATAGAGCCGCTTTTTCTTTGAACTGTTGTCTTCGGAGAGCTCTTTCCTCTGCTTCCCGGCGCTTTTCCTCTTGTTCTTGGATGATCTCGTCGTGGAATTTGTTGCTTTTGGCTAGCTCTTCAATTTTCGCTTCGAAAAAGTTTTTGGCGCCATTAACTCCGACTTGGTCCACGTTTATTTCGGTTAATCTAGCGAATGCATCTAATCCTGAATCGGTTTCTAGTTCTCCAGCACGCGCTTTTCTGCAAAATAGATGAAATTATAATTAAATAATTTTAACCAGCAGTGCACTGCAGTTAATCTTAACTGTTTGGGTTAGCTACTTCTATTCCTTTCAAACGTTACCTTATATAATAATTGCATACTTTGACCACTCGTAGTAATTACATATATAGTAGTATTTTTATTCTCAGTATGCATCTATCAAATCAAAACTCTCCCATCTCTTATTGGGATAAACTATGTATCGTAGTTGTTATTAGTGTGGTTATTAGGCTTACGTTAGACAATTGTCCATAAAATTGAATTTTACTACTAACAAGATTGTAAACAAACCCATTTTATCTTAAAACACGTAGTTATATTACCTGTAAATGAGGAGAAACTCTCTAAAGCTTATTTTGTTATCTCCGTCTTCATCAACCTCAGAGATCATAGCTTTAAGACCAAGATGAGTTTGCGGAGCACCCAGCCGTTCCATCATGCGTTTAACTTCTGTCAAATCCAAGAACCCATCGCGACCCTCGTCAAATCTGAAAATTACATTCCATTAGTTAGAAATTAACATTTTAATATAGGTGGTGTTTTTCGTCTACTTCTTCAAATATTAAACATGTCAAAGAAGAGATACCTATTAAAAAACCTGCACAGCCATTAGGCCATTTAAATATATTACCTACTAACTAAAATCGCAGGCATTGGGTCTAATATGACCCGATAGAAATAGGTTTAAGGCACGCTGAAAAAATGGACGTATATCAGCTCCTTATGTATCATTGATATTTTAGACCATGTATGCGAAATAACTAAAATTTTATTACGTCAACAAGATAATTCTATGCTAAGAATGAAAAGGAGCACTAACAATGAATGATCGTAGAAATCCAAAAAGTATGATAATTCGAGGAGAGTACAATATTCTTATGCATTTAGAATACTGTAGGTATGTCTGTCTTAGAATAGAAGACAGGTATTTATCCGACTAAATCGTCGTAATATCGCATGAAAGCATGTTTTATCAGACTCATTAAAATTTGTTTCACACGACGATGTGCTTTGAAAGCGCCTATTAGCAGGATTAAAACAGACGTATTAAATAACGATGGCGTGTTACTATAGTTTTACGAGTAATAATACTCGTTTAGGTATGCTATAGCATCATACTTATATTACAATGAATGGCCGTTACTTTAAATGTCGCAGTAACTGAATACTAATTCGTGTGAATGCAACTTTCGCCGTGTCTATCACGTATTTGATTCATATTTCGAAATAATACGTAAATTAAATTTAAAATTACATCAACATAACAATGTAATGTTATACCGCAAAAAATGTATAGTTTCATATCATGTCGTACAGTTTCGTCTTACACAACACGTGGATTAACATTAAGACTTAATGTTTTAAATAGTTATTACGGCAAATTAATACTTTTTGTCCTTGTAAAAATCAAGCAATAGGTTGAAATGGTTCTTTTTCAAGTTTCAACTATTTGATAGGTTTGCTGAATAAAGCTAATAGAATAAAGTCGTAACGTTTATTTTTATCACGTTCCTTTTGGAATACCTAATAAGTACTTAGTTATGTATAAGTAGGTATTTACCACAAGGTAGTTCTGAAGTTGGACCTACTAAAAAATAAAAGTTGGTAGTATGCTATCATAGGTCAAAATCATTTAACTTAAAAAGAATAATAACTCAAAATGAGACTTACGCAATTCTAGTACCTAAACAGTAAAATATAATTTCGTAACATTTGCTGTAGAATTTTAAAACGCTCCGAAATTAGACTTGCGTTTTTGCAATTTTACGGCATTCAGGACACATCACAATTCACATATGGTTCAAGTACCGTAACAATTTAGTTCGTTGTACGAACACTCGCTACTAGTTTTTGTATGCGAGGCACGAACGTAAACAGATACAAAGTAGGTAAGTATGAGTTTGGTTAAGAAATGCTGGATATGGCTGGAAATTGTTGGGCTGTCAATCAGACGTAGTGACTTTCATTTAAAATGTGAACGGTTGTAGTTCAACTCCCACATACCCCACACGTGGGGCTTGTGGAAGATCGGTGATTTCCTTTAACAAAAAATACATAGGATGTCCCTAATAATCATATTTACTCCCTACATTAATAGTACCTAATAAGTTATTCCCACATTGTGAAGCAAAAGAAAAAAGAAAAAAATCATCACTTTACATTATAAAACTTTAAATTATAAAAAAATATTGCAAATACTTATTGTTTATTTTCAATCTTCTTATCAACAACGCGACGGTCATTGTCCAATCTTACAGTATAACGTCTTATTATTTACATGCTGATATCAAAACAACAGAAATAATAGTAATTCATGCGGGTCCTTAATGTTAACAGTTTTTTGCATAAACAATTTTATTATGTCGTTCTTTTCTGAATAAGAAGTGCCATAACCCTAAACATTAACCAAGAAGTCACGGATATAATCATAGGCATAATAGAATGGTTGTAAAACTATAATGATACTAGATTAATTTACAATGTGATCGCATCGAAGGCGTATTATAACAACCGGGAAACTACACCTTGTGTGGTGCAGACGACGTTGCACAGGTCAGCTAGTTTAGAAATAAATAGCATAGTTCAGGCCCTAAAACAACCGTAGGGTTTGTTCCCCATCTCCCGATACGATGTTATCATTCCTAACAGGAGGTACCTATGTATAGATCATAAAGGACCGGTTGAGTCACTGATATCAAGGCTACGTTTCCCCTCAATTGATTAACAACATGTCACCGATATGCGACGGGAAGCATCATAATAGATAACAGTTTGTTGTTTATTATTCTCACTGCAAGGGACCTAGGTGATAAAATCATCTCCGTAATTAGTAATTTCATATTTTTTTAACATGTCGGAATTCACATATTGATATCATATTTGTCATTTTTACCAGTATATCAGACGGCGTAATGTGTCCTGTCGGGCCACGTATAAAAAATTTTCTTGGAGGCCGTTATATGGAGGTAAAAAATTTTCACAAAAGAAAAAAAGTATTGTGAAAAGAAATATATTTTTTTCATAACATAATTTAATCATTTTACAAATAAAAATAAAATTTTAAATATTATTTCCGATACGATAATATTTGAACGCATGCTTAAAGCGGGAAAAAAGTTATTGCTTTATAGAATTTTGTCATTAATTTGTAAAATAAAATAAATTAGATAAGTTTTTTTTCCTTACACACTTTGGGGGGCCCCATATAATTGATCCATGGCAGATCGGCGGTAGCTACGCCCCTGATATCAGATATTTACTAGTATCATAATACAACATTATATCACAGACCATTACAAAATACAGTAAATTGTCTGACATTAAAATTCATTAACACCATTGCTTGACTTGAGCCGACCCCGAATTTCCCCACATTCATATTTTTAGGTGGTTTGTAATATTATAATCCAACATTTATTATTCTACATATAACATAACCAAATAAGGATAAATATAAAATATTTATGGATTTATGACTGTTTAATAAAATGCATACCTATGTTGTAATGTTCAAATATAAACTAGATAACTCTACATTCTACAACCATGTAGGTGGGTACTCATTCATCAATAAATTGATTTTATTAAGAGAACATATTATCGTCGTGAATACAAACCAATTTTAAGGCTATTTAATAAATGTAAAAAGTTGTAGAAATACAGCAGATAAATCGAACAGTTTCATAATATTTTTATTGCATTGTTGCGTGGTAAAACATGTTGAACGTTCAGTTGCAGAATGCGCGTGCAGGTTGAAAACTACTAATCTCATTGTCTGTCTTGAGCAAGTCATTTCAAGGTAAACTTCGCCTACAACTAGGTACATAATACAAATACGGTAAACGCAGCTGTGCCGTTTTTAAATTAATTTATAAAAGCCAAACACATTGCATGATTCAACTTTAGTATTATAAATGTCATCTGATAAAACTACTGTCCTGGAAAGAACTGTACGAGATGAGCAAAATTGTTACATTACATCGAAATTATACAAAAAGTACAGCCGTCCCGATCGGTATTCTCTTAAAAAGGTAATACAATCTCGCACCTAACTAAAAATTACCTAGCTCAAGGTAAATTGTAGTACCTACCAGCTGTATGATTAAAATCTTTTAAGAATTGAAATTGTGACTATATCTTAATTAAATAAATAGGTAGTGCATGGTGTAAATTAAAAATGATTCTAAACAGTGGACATAGTCCATAGCATCGTGTGTTACTCTGCGGGAGTCAGAATATTATGACACACAACCGCGACGAAACATGCAGTTTTTAAATAACCCACGAAGTAATAACAAACCAGTGACTAAGTTGTGGATGTATAAAAAAATATAATTTATACACAAACGATACTGCATAAATTGATATTACTAATATTTACACTGATTTTGATTAGTCATATTTGCATGAGACGTAATCGTAAACATATAGTAGCTAGATATCTATAAGTATTTTTAAATATGAATAATTGTGACATGTTTACATATTTATATGTATAATTTCCACAAGAATAGTAATAATGAAAGAGAATTCCACCAGGTTAATCAACTGAGAGTTGGACTCAGTAAAACGGCCTTTGAAATGAGAAAAGTTGAGAAAATCGAAGTTGAAATGCTTAATATTAAGTATTCCGTGGTGAGAGTTTATATAATTTCCATTTATAATTTTAATATAAAATACAACTTAACTAATTATTACTGTCGAATAGAAAGACCCGTACCATGACGAGGATGAGTACGAAACAATGAATTATTAATGTGTAGCATTAACGCTAATTTAATTTCACTTATTAACTATTATAAATGACGTGTACTTAAAAGAATATAAAAAACATTTAATTAATTAAAACACTCCCTTAAGAGCTGCCATAATGAAACGTGAAATAAAATTAATAAACGGTTGGAATTCCCAGAGGCTTGTGTGGTACACACTAAACAACATTAAACTAACATTGTCTAACATAAGTTGACAGTTTTCGATGAATTTCGAGAAGAAAATGTAGGTATTGCTACTTTAATATGAACATACGCACATACCCTTTTACCCTTAACATACCCTTTTAGATATACATACATAAGACACAAAAACGGTAGTCAATCCGACGTATAGGTTTAGCTACCTAACTAAATAATTTAATTATCCCCAATTACTACCTATAAGCCACAGGAAAACAAGGTAAAAGCTATAAAATTTAAATTAATTAACAATAGGCAACCTTCCTATATTTAACTTCTATCATAAAAGTACCTATTATGCAGGTGGAGTTTAATAAATTAAAGAATAAGTTAAAGAATAAGAATATAATTGAATTAAGAGTTTATGACAGTAAATTAGTTACATCCATCATAATATTACAACGACATTGAACTACAAAATTTATTCGTCAGTAATTGTTCCTCTGACCTAATACAATAAACGTCTTAAGTATTGCCCTAAAAATTCCGAAGCGAACCAGGCCAATGATAATAAAATGTGTCCCACTATTTCATATAGCCAGAGATGTTTACTTATTGTACCTAGTAAATTACGTCATCATTTTAATGATATTAATAATTATAATGATGCGTATTAACTGTATGGGTACGCGTCAGTAGTATTTAGGCGTACTAGAGGATTATTTTAAATAATTAAATAATATGTAGTATACCTTTGATAAGATAAGATGACTTGTTCAATGATTTGATAATATTATGGCCCATTAAATAAAACGTTTTTTGCCATTAAATAACGCGTTATTGACGTCAGATGTTAACAAAAACATTTTGATTTAGCGTAATTGGAACTAGTTAAAGACCCTGATGCAAATAGTCATATCAATTAAACATTTAAGTTATTTACAATTTTTTATTACTGTTTCCAAAAGAGTTAGGACTAATATTTACGTTTTGTTCTTTGCCCCTTTTTTATTATAGGAGCTAAAAGTTGACTCTAAAGAATCTAAAGAAAAAGTATTGCGAGAGTAAGTTGCCTTTATGAGTGTCTGCAAAACAATTAAAAATAGTTATAATGTATATACATAATGACCTAGACCAGACGTTAGTTATACAACATCTGTTCTTAAAAGGCAATCAAAAACTGTTGAGAATAATTGGACGAGACGTGCTCAACATGTTCAAAAATATTTCTTAATAGATTTTATTACAGTTCATTACTGTACAATATGAGTGTAAAGTACCTATTGGTTGATTATTATAAGCAATCATACGTGTACTTTTCAATTATGATCAAAGGATGAGAATTTTGTAAGATTATGGAAGTTAGGGACATTGAAAAACAACAAAATTAAATAAATAACACTATTAGGTTATTGTTGTGAGTAAGAGTCTATTTCACATAATGTGGGGGCGGCGCGACGGGAAATAGTGCCTTGGGCGTAACGCGTCCCGCCGTCCCTCACAACCCCGTGCTGGGTTCTGGCCTCAGCCGGGGTTCGGACGCTGAGTGTGAGCGGTTGGAGGTTTTAGTGCGGTTCAACTCCCACATACCCCACCCGCGGGATCCGGTGATTTCCTCAAACTAAAAAAAAAAAAAAAATTAACGTGTGGCACCTATAAAAGGCAGTATAAATGTAAAATTATTACGGAAGTAAATACACAGCTATCTATTACAAAATACACACACGGTTCATAAAACTAAAACTAATCCACAACTCTATACATATAACAAAGTTACGTAAGTTATTTCGATTTGTTGAATTTGGCAAACATCCCACTGACTTACTTAAGCAATCATTCGCATTCATAGCATTTTTTGATCTATGCGGTATTTTATATTATTCTTGAAATTTACTTTATAAAAGAAAAATAGATGACATCATAATAATTAGACGATTTAATATCACAAATAACAAAACTACCCTTAAGTTAACGTTTTTTTGTAATTGTTACTTATACTACATGAATTTAATTTCAGAATTAGTAAAATGGGAGTGCCTACTTTTTCCAACTACTAGATATAATATTGTGTTGTACGACCTATCCCACGCTAATACCTATGCGTGCGTGAATAATTCACAAAACAAACCAATAAATTGTTAATGTGTGTGATGCCTAGGCTCCTATTACTTTAATGACATAATCATTGTTTCAGTTTTAGAAATTGTAACCTATTAACGTAGGTTCATATGAAGAACAACTTTGACAACACAAATGAAATAAATTTATACCTGTATAGGTAATAGTATTCTTTCCTTTAATAAATTACTTTAAAAGATTTCTCAACGAATTATGTAAATATTGTCTACATGCATCTATTTCTATTGCATTAACGACCGCAGAGCGGAGTGTTGAAACATAAACAATGTGAATTGACTGTGAAATGAAAGGTTTCACAAGATTCACAACAAAAATGCAGGTTACAACTGACAGAGGTACAAATAGATTCGTGTCTATGTACAATTTTTGCGACGAAACCTGCTTATTGGAAAAGGATTTAATAACCCTTTGAAAATATGTATATGGAATCCCCAATCCGTTTTGGGTGTAACAATATAAAATTCAATAAACTTCAAGTAGTTGTTTTTGGAAACATGTTAGGTGTCTTTAATCATTTACATATTATACATACACATTATTATTATGAAAATTTATCATTGTTTTGAATCATATAGCAAGGAGCAATTACCCAAGCTAATTATAATTATTTTAGCAATAGAAACTCATTACTTAAAAGTTAAAACCATTAAAATTATCATCAAAATAGTGCCTACCTAGCCGTTGTCACTAATAAATTTGGCTATTTGTGGAACTAAGTGGTATGTTTTGGGTAAGGTCCTCTGGGTATAGTTTCTATGAAATTGTTACATCATGGTCGCACTTCATGTTAATAAAATAATTAACTTATTATTGTTTTTTCATGAAAAGAATTTTTTGCTTAATTAACGTCTAATTAAAAATTATTATCAAAAAATCTATTTTGACTTTCACCAAGTTGACATCGACGTCTAAGTACATTTTAAATACAGTACTGTAGGTAAGTGGTGGTTGAAGAAAAGAAAAGAGGAGAGTGTTCATCTAAAACAACATTTTTAACCTACTATAGCTTTTATACGATATATAACCACTAATGTAATGCTATATAATAGTCGTGGTGGCCGAGTGGTTGAAGCGCTTGCCTTCCGTACGGGAGTTCACTGCTTCAAAACCGGCCGGCTTGTACCTCTAAATCTTAATATGAAAAAGATTTATGTGCAATTTTTCACAACACCACTGGCTAAAAACGGTGAAGGAAAACATCGTGAGGAAACCTGCATATCGGAAAAGGGTTCTAAAAATCCTTTGAAGATATGTGAAGTCCCCAATCCGCATTAGGCAAGCATGGTGGACTATGCCTAACCCCTCTTCGGAGGAGACCTGAGCTTAGCATTGGGCAGTAATGGGTTGTTACAGTACAGTACAGTAATGCTATGTAATAAAGTTCGAAATAAATTTTAAATGCTAAGTACATAATTTTACTGCAGTATGTGCTTACGTCTAAAACATTTAAACGAGGTTATATTAATATTCGTAAGGCACAGGAAAACCAAGTCTGGTTTATTTGTGTTTCCTCTAATGTGTTTCAGGCTAAGATCGTCAGTTGTTTGATACATAAATCACTATAATTTTATACGACGTAAATTCCGGAACTGTGCGTCAATAACATGCTAATATGAACTGACTGGTGTGTCCAGTGAAGCGAGCAAGGTTTATATCAATATGAATAGGTAGTAACTACTTAGTAACCATAATAGTGAATCATTTAATGACGTTAAATCCTACTACTATTATAAAGGCGAAAGTTTGTAAGTATGGATGTATGGATGTTTGTAACTCTTTCACGTAAAAACTACTGAATAGATTTGAATGAAACTTTACCACAATATAGCTTATACATCAGAATAACACATGGGCTACAATTTTTGAGGTTTCTAATGTGAGGTCGTAAAAAAACACATTTTTTGCGGTATAATAGTACTATATTATAGACGTCGCGAACTAGACGGGCTAGACGGGACGAACCCCTGAAGTCCACGCGAACGAAGTCGCGGGCAAAAGCTAGTACATCATAAACCACAAATCGATCAGTTTATTCATCAATTCTCTTTTGTGTACTTATTTATTTTTATTGCCTTGTAGACAGATGAGCTCACGGGCCACCTGATCGTAAGCGGTTACCGTCGCTCATGGAGCTCAATGTCAGAGGACACTGCGGGGCCGCTACCTACGGCCTACCTTTAAGGACTTTCTTTAAATATATCCAGAACCTACTTGAACTTATACGAGGAGACGTAGGGGAGTACAAAGTATTTCATTTCAATCTTGCTTGTATTTCTGTTACGTAGTACGTCCCTGGTAGTGAGAGATTCATGAACGACTGTATCCACTTATCATTAGATGGGACGTTTAGTCGTTACATATAAAGTAACAAAATTCTTAATGTTATAGAAATCTCTAAGTAATTATAATGATTTATATCGAGGTCCATAACAAAGGTAAGCAAAATCGGCAGTACCTACTGTACCTAGCTCATGGACGAATAAAATGGATATAAGTTATAATCATAAAAACGAATAAAATTTATTATATTATTATTACTCAAATATAGTAGGTACAAATTAAGTAGCTTTAGGGTAGTATTAAGATTTGTAGAGATGCTGAACATTTATGATGAATAAATAATAACTAGTGCGTAGGTATCATAAGGCACATAAGCATTACCACGCATAGCCTTGGCTTTAGTTCCGAAACAACTTTTATTGATCAAGATGTGTTACATGCCGTGTGACTAACTACGAAAGTATAAATTGTGATAATATGTAAATCATGTTATGAGTCACCCAATTCACATTGATTTTTGTCGCAGCGGACTGCGGAGTGCAACTGTGTCTGACCCAAGGGACACGGCACTTCCTGTCAAATACGCTGATCGATTTAACAATTCAACCCGACAGACAGAATTATTTTGTCACTGCATATTAATTTTAAAGAAGGTTAGAATGGTAATATGGTGCATTATTCTTTAGCTTAATGCTGATGATTTATATTCCTAGTTACACTATATACCGTTTCTCCACCATCTCGATTCAAGTTCTGTTATCTTTTCTCGACTACGAGTACTTTAATTACATTCTTGGTCTTCACTGGTTACCAAATTACAGTAGCTATTAACATAAATTCGGTAAATAATAATATGCTAGGAACCTGTGTGTATTTTACTACAAAGAAACGCCTCCATTGTACCGCAGAGGTTGACTATACCAAACAATGAATCATTGTTTACGTTGGTTACTACAACACACCTATGAACAAACAAGGGGGCAGTTACTTAGTTGTAAAGCGAATATGACTAATTTTCTTAAAAAATACAGTTCATGTTTATGACGCAGGACTTCCTTCCAGCTGCTTTATATTACCGGTATGAATAACATCCGTTTTTTCCATTTCTTGAAAAACTAATCATTACGTCAATTAAATGGATTATTGGAGGAGATACGGATAACAATTTTCGAGTAAATTTGCTATGACAAAGGCATTTACAATCGAGATTATACGGTAAATTATCTGCGTTATCTAAATAGTTATGACCTGCGCCTGCGATCATTACTTATACGATATTTAAACCGCGTCCAATTTGGAATTCGGACCCTGTAGTCAACTGTAGAAGTAAAAATAAAAGGAGAATCGAAAGTTGCAACAATTTTTTCAATATTAACTACCTACTATTTTAGCCCTATGTTTGAAATTCGTAACGAATATATGGTACAGTAATTTTGTGGTAGATATCTCTATACAATTTTCTCGTATTTCATTTTAACTTGTTATTGTTATCCATTCATTCTTTGTTTTCATTTACGAGATAATAAAATAATAACATAACACCCGTCGGGTGTCGTTCTCAACTCTCACGCGTTACATTGAATATTAAATTGAATAATATTAGTCGTATTGAAACTGATATGTACTTCCGTCAAGGATAAATTTAAAAGGAGTTGAGAGTGGTACATGTTAACAAAATAAAT
This sequence comes from Trilocha varians, assembly GCA_030269945.2. Lineage (NCBI taxonomy): Eukaryota > Metazoa > Arthropoda > Insecta > Lepidoptera > Bombycidae > Trilocha > Trilocha varians. The sequence goes on along the minus strand of AP028257.1, from coordinate 5,565,712 downwards.
ACATTACGAAGCAGCTAGGTTATATTTAAAATTGTTAGCAGGAAGCTTTTTCAAGACTATAATATTATTATGTGAGGCTTAGGAATAATTCATTCAATTTAATATTCTCTGAAGCCTAATATTTTTTGGACGGATCCTAACGATATTATGGTAAACCGTAAAATATAATTCTCTATCACCTTCATTAAATGGCTATCGATGATAACAAAATGGTTATCATGCAAATCATGATTGTATTTCAGCAGTTGGATGAAGTACAAGAATTAAGAAAATTTTAAATTATTTAAAAATTTATAAATATTTGAAGCTTGATGAAAAAAGTACAATTAGGTAAAGCTAATGTGGGTATTGGGTTGCCCATAGTTATAATATGCCGAATGTGGAGATGGGAAAGTTAACAGCGGTTAAGTTATTTCAAATTTTGAGAAACCTATCAAAAAAGAATCAGGATAATGATCGTTGGCACATTGTATGGTTAAAACTACGAATGTGTCTAGAACGATCTCATTGAATGAAAGTGTTATGATGTAAAAATGAGATTCCCCACGCGGGAACCCCGTGTCTATTCATGTTTATCTCCCACGTCGCCAACGTCTGTTCAGTTTGACTTATTAAATTAATACTTCTGATGTAACTTAACATAGTTTTATATAATTACTTTCACCGTCATACATTTACTTAGGTACATTGTTTATTTCATACTTTTACTGTAAAAACGTATGCGTCAAAAACAACTATTTATTTGTTATCGTTATCTTTATATAGTTTTTTTTTATAATAACTAGTCTAAGTACCTAATCTATGTGTTCGTGTTTGATACGATAACCGCTAATTGGGTAGGTTTAGTTATTTAGTTGGTACGTTGGTTCCGCAATTGTTGTTTTCAACATTTATTTCGATGTAAATTAGTAGGTAATTTATTTGTTATTTAAGTAAAATTGATAAACGGATTTACATAAGAATAGGTCTGTAAAACATGTAGGTTTTCGGAATATATTGTTAATCTTGAGAGTTAATTAATTATGTATAATTTTGTCAAATAAAAACTTTTAGGTACAAGTAGAGATGAGGAGCAATAAAAAAAATAAGAATATGCGTAATAAAAAGTTTAGCGATCGATTCAAAATCACATCCACGAAGAAATCAGAATTAAATTGCATTAAAGCTTGAGTTCCATTAGAGCTGAATGAATATCTTATAATTTTAAATATTTTATAAATTAAAATATTTACCTTGATGTATATTGTTTCTTATACCATTCTGATATTTCATATTCATATTGATTTAGTGGGTACCTCTGTTTTACTTAACAAACGCTAATTATGCTCTAAACATTTACATATGAGACTAATAAATTCAAAAAACTTACTTATTGAAGGTCACCTCGTATTGTTTTATTTCTTTCCTGGAGAACTCATGAAATTCCGTATAAACGTTAACGAATTTATATTTTGGTTTAATTTCTACGCCTTCTTCTAATTTGTCGTTGATTTCTTGTCTTCTTGTTAGGATACCGTTTAGTTCTTCCGTAGCTGCCATGATTCGCGCGGCGAATTTGTATAGTTTTTTGCAGTGATTCGGTTGCGGCGATGCGAGAGGCTGCGTTTGGCGCCTAAGAAATACTGGTGTGGGACGATGGCTCGGCACGCGATGCCTTGTATCGTGAGCACCCCGCGGGGGACGGACGGCCGAACGGCGCGCTTGTTTGCCGCGCACCTCCGCGATCTGTCTAATCTTGGTGCAACGACTCGAAAATCACTGTTTCACGGCAATCACGACAAATTCACACGCATATATCTGAGCTTTACCTGCACTGAACTGACTGCTGCTGTTTGGTTCGATACAAGGAAAAATAAATTACACTTAAATAGGTAGTTTCCTTCTACATAATATGTCACATATATATCTGGAAAATAGGATTAATTTTGTCCAGTACCCAGTAACCATATAACAAGAGCAGCAAGCAATTTTATATTTTTTCCATTAGGTACGTCCTTAAAGTCCTAAGGAGGGGGAAATGTAAAATTCCTGTACCTATCCCTAATAAAACCGTCGCAAATTACTAAAAATGCAAATATACTAGATAGCAGCTTTGCACATAAAACAATAAAAAACACACACGCCAAGTTTCATTGACTCCTTTCCTCATCAAGAACTAAACGTCACTACTCCAAACTGATGGGAATGCGTGTAGATATGTCTGCCAGGTTGTTGGGCTATAGGGGTCTTCGTTCTGATAAGCGAACCAGAAAGATAACGCTATATAAACTAAAACATTGACATTCCGCAATACGCACCTGGATAAGTAAAGTTATTACATATGATGAAATGCCACAAGAGTTGCCAATTTGTCAAAATACATTGTCCTTAAAGGAAAAACGATGTGTACTCACGACAACAGTAAGTAGCGGATTTACCACATAGCTGAAAAAGTTGTACCTACCGTGCGGAAAGTTTTTGAAAAACAATGTAGTAAAGGAAAAATTTTCTTATTATTAACTTGAAAACTGCCTTCTCTACCTTATGGAAAATTCCCAAGTTCAGGGCATGAAACTAATTATCGTAATCATTGTGCCATTTAGGTGCTTAAAGTTATAAAAGAAAACGGATACCTGGTTTGACAAAGTTAAAACGAAAGAAGACAATTTAACCAACACATTCCTACTAATTAATTAGGTACCACAGTAACAATATAAACACAACGTACTTTTTTTGACAATTCAATTAATGAAAATTACGGTGTTTTCCCATAAGACTAGTCTTTTGAATGTGACATGCAAAATTAAATGCTCAAGTGTATTTTTGTTAATTCTCTTCATAAATGGATGAGTGAATTTACAAATGAATTTAATTTCGTAATTGACGGACAATATCCCCTGAGTTTCTAATGACAACGCCTTTTTGTCCGTTTAATTAAATATTTACTGAAATTTACTTCATATCGTTTTTCGTCACCGTCATGAGACGACACTCAAGGTAAAGATTAAAAAAATAGGAGATTATTAATTAGTTATAGATTTAATTTAGGTACTTTAGGATATAAATGCCTACTTCTTGATTATCGTAGACAAATTTTTCAGTGTATATATAGGTAAGCTAAATTTCAACTGGTACAAGTGATGTGCTGCTATATAACATAATATTGTACTTTTAATGAGCAGTTTGATAAGTGTTTTTATTTTTAATTTAATACAATATTTATTTTTAAAAAGTTTTTTTTTCAATGCGATTTTTATTACAGATCGGATAGTGCCGGGAACATTCCCAACGATGATTTGGAGCGACCGGAAAAACATGAATACTTAAACTTTCGGGGTAAACCAAATAATAAGAGGTCGAATTTTTTGAAGGAGTATATTGTAGACTATACGGCAAATTCAAATTTACACGGACTGAAGTACATTGGCGAAAGGGAACGTACTATTGTGGAGAAGTAAGTAACTCGTCTGGTAAATTGTCTTCCAAGACTCGTCGCTCCCAAGCATTGAGGCCACGATGGCTGGCACGAAAAGTCCGGACTTATTTGCCTGACCAGAACGAACGCTAGTCCTCTCATGCGTGATAAACAATGAGCATGTGCTCCAGTGTGTCCTATTCACACTATACACAGTGATTGCTCCACACGTATCCGATACAGATACCTCCCGGAGCAACCATCAGAATATATCATCATATAGTCATCATCAAGTTAGGTCGTAGGTGGCGACCCCTCAATGTCCCCTGACATTGCAGAGGTTCATGAGCGACGGTAACCACTTACGATCAGCTGGGCCGTTGGCTCGTCTGCCTACATGGCAATAAAAAAAATCATCATCAACCTAAAAACGTCCACTGCTGGACATAAGCCTCCCCCAAACTTCGCCATAACGACCGGACCTGCGCTATTTGCATCCAGTGACCTCCCGCGATCTTGACCAGATCGTCGGTCCATCTTGTGGGAGAATCTGTATCATCAGATCCGAATACTAATTTTCAATAGGCTTTCATAATTATAATTTGTGGATAAATTCCCATGTAAAATTTTCTTGAACATTATGAATCGGGTGATACGGAATCTTGCATGGTCATGGACCTTGATTGTGTTCGATTACAGCTAGGCTTATAGAGACAATGGTAAATGCCGTCAAATTGTTTTGCTAGGTTCAATTTCCACTTACCACACCAAACGGCCAATACCTACTTAGTTCCGATGTCTTTTCATTTCTAAGTACCTAACTCTGATCGTGATTTTTAATTATATCCTCTTACAGAGTATTTTGGTTTTTCGCTTTCGTTTGCTGCTTGATACTTTGTTCTGGATTAATAGTAAATTTGTGGAATAAATGGGAACAAACACCAGTTATCGTTAGTTTTGCAGAAAACCCAACCCCTGTGTACCAGGTAAAGTCTAACTATTTATTATTACAATTCCTATGAGAGATTTAAGATTAAAGAGATCTAGATTTCATCAGTAGGTATATAGAGCTACAAGCTAGACTCATCTTTCTTCAAACGAGATTAAAAGTGAGTCTAAAGGCAGGTGGTAAAAAGTGCATTTGCTTATAATTTAAATACAGTACTTTAAAAAATAAGAAAAATAAAATAAAAGTAATTTTTCCAGATCCCTTATCCGGCTGTGACTGTATGTTTTGAGACTAAAGCGATGGCAAGACAGTTTAGTTTCACGGATTATTACCATCTTTATATTAATCCTGATACGTACCAGAATCTTACAGAAGAAGAGTAAGTCTATTTTCATACTTCGTTGAGATAATTTTATCAAAGATTTTGTAACACAGGAAGATATATTTAGGTTTTTATAGGTAACTGGATTTGACGATGTGGAAGATAAGTTAAGTAGTTTTTTATTTATAAAATCATGACCTGGCATTGTCCGTTAATCATAATATCAAAATACTTACTGTCAATGATAGTGGAATAAAAAAATACTTTGAGTAAAAATAAATATTGGGAAACTAAGCTTGATCAAAACACTTTTATATTTTCACCAAAATGATTATATTTTTAGGCGACACACTTTTGAAGATGTGAGCATGGTTTGCGATGATCATTTGGCACCAGCTACAGGCCGAAAAACTGCTCTTGGAGCTGAAATGGTTGAAAAAATAGTAGAGGTAAATCATTTTAAATACAAGCTTTTAAGATCCTGAATATCATGTATCAGTAGAGTGCTAGCCAAGACAAGTAAAATGAGCCGAAACACGACAGGTCTATCTTATTTAGTACAGGACTTCCTATGACCACCTTCCGAATCCATCATCAGATCAGCGCCATTTTGTCATATTCATTGTCACGCGATGTACATCTGCGTGCAAAGTGTCAGCTCAATCGAATACTGGGAAGTTTGTCAAATTTAGCTTGCAAGATTCCACCCGAACTTGCATAGTAACATCCAGTGCAAGTTAATATAAAGCTTGTAAAAATGTAATTAGCTAGCTGCTGCTCGGGACGTCGTCCGCGTGAACCCTATACAGCAAATAAGATAATACCTTTTTTCTCGAGAATTATTGAAATTTTTATCGCCATAAAAACCCAACCATGAACTTCAACGAACATTAAAAAAAAATAATTGGCCAAATTGGTTCAGACGTTGTTGATTATGCCCATGAGTGGAGGTAAACTAACCATTAGTTGGGCCCTAAGCTCGTCTATCTACATGACAACAAAATGCGCGGCCAACAGCAAAGCAGATTAAAAACTTTAAATTTCATGTCTCTTTCCACAACTTGAATTAAATTATCTAATAATATGTTTTATTTTTCCTAGTTATCGCCAAACCTAACCACTGTGTTCTCCGCTTGCAAATGGAAGGATGTAGTGAACAATACTAATTCTTGTGCGAATTTATTCTCGTCAATAATAACAGAGGAAGGTCACTGTTACACTTTCAATACACTAAGCAACGATGAACTATTCCGGACTGAAAAGTAAGAAACACATATTACGTATTATTATTTTAACCAATCGCACAAATTTAACTAATAATAAAAAGGGAGGAACATGTTTGCCGTTTCTGAAAAAGGTGGTGATATTCCGTATACCTATAATCAGCTATTCTCTAGTAAAAATACCTTGAAAAATGTTTCAGAAAGTATCTGTTACAAACAAACAAAAAAATTAAGATTGTTATGTGTACCGTATGGACATTCATATGCATTTGGTAAAATTCGGTTATTTTACAAACAGATACTTCAATTATATTTATTTGTAAGTGACAAAGCAAAGTCTTTACTCATAATTGTTTGTGCTGTTCTGCTGAGTCGTGATTTTCGAGTAAACTTGTATCATCGTATCATTAAAACTGATTAGTAAGGATTAATACTTAAAGCTTTATTTAATTCCTGTACAGTTTGCACAAAAACTACAAATATATAGAAAGCGAACAGGTGGCACAATCTTGGTCTTTGGAAAACGGCTACGAACCAGGAACTCCTATTGAAACTTATCCGCATAGAGGATCTGTGAGTATGATAAATTTTATACAGGGTGAATGTATTGAAGGACATCATAGTTTACACTTTCTCTGCCAGCGCAGTCAATGCTGTACCGGTAAGAATGCCGTATAAAAATATATGACCAAAATGTACTTAGTCTACCTGTACTTTTGAATGCTCACCTGCACTCAGGTGGACAGCTTACAAGTGACGGTATAGTACTGAATCTTATTATTTTATGCTAGAATTTCGTTTTAGATGGGTCACCTGGTGGTTCAAATGACCCATAATTTTTCTTCATGGGCCTGTAGTCTATATGTCTTTTGTCCATTTTTCTTTATTCGAATTTTAATCGAATCGTGAAATTTTGTCTGTAAATTACACATGTTTAAATACAGATCCTCAAGTTCTTGTACGATCTTAAAAAAATAAATGGGACTCCATGACGACCAATCAAATTTCAAATCGGTTCACCCAAAGTACCTTCTCGTTTTTGAAAGTCGTTCAAAAAATGTGGTCAAAAAATACAAACGAATTGATAACCTCCTCCTTTTGGGAAGTCGATCTATAAAACCGTGCATTTTTAAAGCTGTTAGGTTAGTACCTGTAATAATCGTGTTTTATATTTTTAGGGGTTCGGGGTAAAATCTGGATTGACCATGTTGCTAAAGGCACAAAAATTAGATCTTGATTATTTGTGTAAAGGTCCTGTGCAAGGATTTAAGGTAAATTGCGTTAAAAATTATGTTATAGCATCAACTACGATTAATTTTAGTTTAAGTTTATTTGCTAGAGAAGATAGTGACTACCTCACACCTTTGTTTATAACAGTGTCTTAATAATTATTATACATAGTTACCGACTCACGCCTTATTTGTAGTCTCCACTTCTAGGTACATATTCCAAAAGGCGGTCTACGTTCTATCAAAGTCCTCAAGGAAGAAGTATGCCCAGTAGTGGATATCTATTGGTTAATGGTTGGTCTTCTGGTACTGGTAATGATGATAAACTTATATTTTTAAGTAAATTTATGTTTACAGATATTAATACACAATCCAGCTGAGTTGCCAAGATTATCTCAGCAATATTTTCGATCTCCACTAGCACAAGAAGTGATAGTAGCTGTGAAACCTAAAATGATGACAACTTCGGAAGGTTTACGACCCTACGATCCGGAAAGGTAGAAATTGTTTCATTAAGTGCTGTTTACAAATAATTGAATAAATTATGTTTTGTATTAACTCCAATAATTTTTCAGTAAAGGTTCTTTGGTAAAATACAATAAAGTAGTACCTACGTACCTATAGATTTTGAAGAGCATTAAACGAGCTTTATTTTTACAGACGAATGTGTTATTTCCCATCAGAACGCTATTTGCGTTACTTCAAAGTGTATACACAGGCTAACTGTGATATGGAATGTTTATCTAACTTCACGTATACGAGATGCGGCTGTGTACACTTCGGGATGCCACGTGAGTTCGTTGCAATCGATTCATTTCCGTATACCGGGTGTTAAGGAAACGTTTCCAATGAAAACACACACGTAGATCTTAGGAAATCAAATCAAAAAACACTTTTTGAAATAACTGACTTCTGTGGCCCTATGCTCCGTAGATTTGTTCTGATTATGATTTGGCTTCGAGTATTACAGATAATTTGTAATGTATTTTCTTTTCGACTCAGAAATGTGATTGTCGTTTATTGAGTTGACACCCTTTAGTATTAGGCAGTACCTACAAGTCAAAATGATTCTTTAATAAGATCGTTTTTAACCCATCCTCAAAGAAATATCTTTTAAGTTGTCGGGAACACGTACTTGTACATAATTTATCTAGAGATACAATTTGCTACCTACCTGTTATACTAGGTGTATTAATTCATACTTTTTTTTTTAATATTCTTAAACTTGGCTTCGATAATCAAAGTTCCCAAATGCTATTAATATTATGATTTACTTTCTAGATGACTCCACAATGGCTGTGTGTAACGCTGGTAGTATGAAATGCCTAAAAAATGCTCAACGTAAGTTTTATCTCTTTTTTTTCAGTGAATACCTAGAGCACTCTGCTCACCTACTCGTAAGCGGTGACCGTCTCTCAATCACCTCAGTAAAGTCTACTATCACTTACACCTATTCATTATCTTACATTTTGCAAACTTGACTTACGATTTATAGAAATTAGTTTGAAAGTATTGTAAAATTCCGACAAGAATATGAACACCCAGATTTTTTTTGGGTTTTTCGTTTTTACTTATACCTATTTGATGTAAAAATCTGTCCCTCTCACCATATTGTTATGTAATATTTATTTTAAGCAGTAATTTATATTTTCAGAGGAACTAGTAACAATAGCCATAGAATCAGCTCTCGATAATTCGTATACAAATGATAATGACACCCTCGCGAAAGCAAAGAAGGTTGCAGCAGGTTGTAAATGTCTACCGTCCTGCACCTCCATTGAATATGAAGCTGAAACTTCTCAAGCCGATTTCGACTCTAATGATCTTTTCAAAGCGTTTAGATTCGAAGATCCGGAACATACAAAAAAGTGAGTTGGTAGTTTTTTAGATTCATTGAGGATTTAGGAGGCCTTTATGTTCGTCTGTGTATTTTTTTTTCTTTTTCGTTACATTTTTGGCGAATAAGTAAGCGATTAATTTTCAAAAATCTTAGTTACAACCATCTCCGATGCTTGAGATTGGTCATTTGCCCACCTTAAATCCAGCTCAGTTTATGCGTTATTTAGTAAACACTTATTAGTTTTCATTATCTTTTATTTATTTAATAGGGTATTCAAGTTTAAACAACTTCGTTTATGTTTTAGCGTTAGCTATGCTCGAGTCATGATATTCTTCAAGGAGGCTCAGTTTATCACGTCAAGAAGATCAGAGTTATACGGTCAAACAGACTTCCTGGCCAACAGCGGAGGACTCCTGGGTCTATTCATGGGTTTCTCATTTTTAAGTCTCGTCGAAATAGTGTACTTTTTGACCTTAAGGTAAATATTTTTTTTATATTTCCGTTAAATTAGTACAAGTTAGCAATTTTGACGGTATAAATTTACAAGTAGGACTCCAGTTTAAATTACGTAACTCTCACATTTATATCTTAGCCTACTGATAAATTGTTATGTTTACCGCTTAGCAGGCGAACAAGCCACCAGATGTTAAGTGGTCATCATTGTTCATGGACTCCTGCACTGTCAGGGCCACTGCGAGATCGCCACTCGCTCTTTAAAACCTCGTTTGAAGACTACAGCCCTGCGCTCAGCATTCTGAAGCTAGAAATATAATTTAAATTATTTGTAGTTAAAGAGTTGTAATTAAACTTAGTACACCGTAATTATTTTATTACCTATATTACAACCAAAGTAACTTGGATAGAACGTAGAATTTAATTTAAAAAATACACAAGAAATATTGTTAAATCAGCTTTAATACATTTTTTTACAGAATTGTTTGCATGTTCTACAAACGAAAACATAAGAAACAAATGATGAACTTTTCGCAAGACAATACCACTATTCCTGTGTACAAAACTGCTGATTAAAGAAAAATGCCTACATTTGAACTATTTAACTAATAACATCCTACTATTTCATCTTTACTTACGTATTTTTATACACAATGGAATGGATATTCTTTTGTTTTTTTAATTTTTACTTAATATCAGAATCTATTGTATCAACATTTATCTTTAAATTATTGTCAACTATTTTTAAGCGCACTATCATTGTCTCTCACATATTTTACTTAATGCTATGGATCACTTGATGTGAAGCTATCGTTGCTCATGGACTTAATTAACATAAAAATAGCAAATTAATTAATCTTTATCTCCTACTGAACTACTAATTTTTTCATCCTTACTTAATAAAATAATATTATTACTCAATGTTGTTTTAATTATTATAACTTAACCGTACATTTCAATATTTGTTTTAAGTAAATAACCTAAGCTTAGAGCGGTTCTTCAAACGGTACTAGGACCACTGGGTTTCTTTTTTGGAGCGTAGCCGATTCGATTATGAATTTCTTCATTATTTTTTGTGCTTCCCCCCAAGGATTTTGGTGTATCTTCTTGCATTTCCGTAGTCGAAGATGCATTACCCTTCTCTCTGCGGTAAACTTCATATTCTTGTAAATCGTCGAGTTTAAGTGTTATTTCGGTTAATGGTCTTCGAATCATTTTGTTGGTTACTAGAAAAAAAATTAAGTAATTGTTTAATTATTGTAGATCCGTATTATTACATCAACTGATTTTGAGTATCTTTAATCGTGTACTATGTGTATTGGTAAATACACTGGATAACTAGATATCTTTATGAATCTACCATATATCCATAATTTATGTTTTAGAAGCAGATTTTCTTACAAACAATTCATGAAACATATTTGCGGTCAAGTATATGAAACAAAACCAAATCAAAAAGGATCGTGAAAAATGTTTTTGAACTGGAATTTACATTTTTTAATTTTGACATTATTTCCAAATTAAAAACATATTTTATACGAAATATTATCTTAATTTTAACATTATTATAATTGAGACTTCGTAAAACATATTTTTAATTTTATTTTAATTTCACAATAATAGTTAAGGAAATAAGATTCCTTTGCCTTTTCAAGTACAGGACAACTACATTATTGTCCATGACATTTAATCAGTGTTGTCATATTAAAATTTCATGACATAATTTGGGGAACTTGTAAATGTGAAATCGATTTTTTAGAGATAGATAGAGATATTAGTGGAAATGAGAGTTTGCATCATGTTTCTCTTTGCAAACGTTGTAAAAAAATGAGAAAATTACAATTAATTAATCTTAAATAAAGTTACGCGCATTTGGTACGGAGTTCCATAGCCCAGTATAATAGTATTTTACAAGATCAAGTAATAAGCAAGAATTATCACCATAATCAACAAAAGTCTAATTGATAAAGTTTACTATAAGATTTTTATTCAATATTAAATATTTCAGATTGGTAAATCTAATAGTACGCATTTTAAAGGATGGTTCTCTTCATCTATTTAAGACAATATTCCAAATACTTAATATTTTTCTCGGTAAAACCTAGAATTCGGGAGTTTTATAACGTTGTCCTGTCCACACTTTTGTCCTCCATTTTGAAAATTTACCACGCTCGAAAGTTATCAAGTGTGACGTCTAAGTACACGTCAACAAAGTATCAAATTTATAAATTCTACAATTTGTAGATACAAAGTCTGCTTTTTAGGCGTTGTACTTTAATTGTTTTATTAATTAAAAACGCAAACAACACTTACCAAAATGCTGTACTTGGAAGATTATTTGGAAAGTAAGTTCCGTATATTGTTGATGACGTAACTAAAAATCTATTCGCATTTACGGTTGGCAGTACTGTCGCGTTCTCTAAAGCGCGCGTAATTCAAAAATAAAGAAAAAATATTCTTTGCTAACAGGTTTAACTCAATAAATAACTAATTAAGATCCTTTTAACAGTGATTGAACATCTTCCTCAAGAGTTGCGGGATAGATTTACTGAAATGAGAGAAATGGATTTATCTGTCCAGAGTAAGTCTAAATTTACTTTTTAAAATAATATTTTTCATAATTAAGTTTAGAAAGCTTAGTAAATAAAATATTGAAGAAAAATTAAGATCGACACTTCAGACAATTTTTTTTTCTACTTATATGTCTTAAGTCTTCTAATCTTAAATAACTAATTAATTTAACCAACAATTTGAATATAATTGCAGATAACATGGATACTCTTGAGAAAAGAGTTCGTACTTTATTCGGTGGCTGTAGACGAGGAGAAATAAACACGGATCAGGCCAACACCGAGTTTTCTGACATCAAACGGGGCTATTCCAAGACTTTGGAAGAGGCCGATGAAAAGACTGCACTCGCTAACCAAATGTATGATTTGGTTGATAGATATCTCAGGAGATTAGGTAATTATTATAAAAATATTTTACACACCAAGTAGAATAGTAAACTGAGTTTATATTTAGTTTTGAAATAACCTAACCCTTTTTATTCATTTTTGTGTCTCATAATAACTAAAAATAATGGAAAATAAATTTAATTTAACCAATTATATTGTATTAAGCATTTAAAAATTTTGGTCTCCATATTCATTTATTTGCTCATTTTTTACATTATATCTTTAAAAAAACAATCACAAGAAAATAAATTTAAAAATACAATATAAAAAAAGCAGAGGGCCACTGGAGACGGGGTCTACGACCCAAGCCATCAGTGGTCAGGGCTCAAGAGAGAGGAACCTACTCACAATACGTGCCGTGTCAAGAACGACCGCCTTCTGAATCAGGCCCTTTACCCAGCCGGAGAGCGAAAGCTTCTCTAGATGACGGTCGAAGCTTTTCGCTATTAGACCGTGCACAGATACAACGATCGGAACAATGATGGTCGATTCAACACGCCACATGTCGGTCACCTCGTGGGCCAGGTCCAAATATTTTAGCAGTTTTTCTTTTTCTGCCTTCACAAGGTTCTCGTCATGTGGAATGGTGACATCGATCAGCACCGTCCGATGCGCATCCCGATCTATTATCACTATGTCAGGCTTATTGGCAACAATAGTCCTGTCAGTGATAATAGATCGGTCCCAGTAGAGCGTTACATGACCATTATCGAGAACCGGCTGAGGCCAATACTGGTAATAAGGTACAGCGGCTTCAACAAGGTCGTATTTCAGAGCAAGTTGTTGGTGGATAATCTTAGCTACCTGGTTATGCCTGTGCAAGTACTCGCCGTTAGCAAGACGAGAACAACCGGAAACGATATGTCTAATAGACTCTCCCGGACGGTGACATGCCCGACAAATGTCGACCGTCCCATCCTTTAGAATATATTTACGGTAGTTGTTCGTCATGATAACTTCGTCCATAATTGCAAAGACAAAACCTTCAGTCTCTCCGAAGAGGTTACTGTATCGTAGCCAAGATACGGAGGCTAATTGATCTACATCGGGGCTCATAAGGGCCCGGTAGAACCGTCCGTGTAGTTCCTTGCTCTTCCATACGTCCGTGCGATCCGCCACACTCATTACCTTTAGCGTCCGCCAATTCTCGTTCGCTAAGGACAGCGGAGTGAGTCCCTTATCAACTGCTGCTACATTACGGTACATACCCACGCTTACCTTAAGGAAATATTCCCGAAGGTTGTTTACCTCTCGGTTGTGTAGGTCCTTGACATTTAACATGACACGACCCCCACACTTCCGAGGAATATACAACCTCATAACAGATGAACGTGGGTGGTGCATCCTGTATGCCGTCAGCAGTCGCCGAACTTTTCTATCCAGGGCATCTAGTTCTGATTGCGTCCACTTTAGAATGCCAAAGGAGTACGTCAGTACAGGCATGACCCAACCATTGAAGGCTCGGATTTTGTTTCCGCCAGATAAGAGGCTTTTTAAAACCTTTACCAAGCGGCCGAAGAAACGATCCCTCACCGATTGTTTCATATCTGCATCGACTATACTCAAAGCTTCGAACATTCCAAGGTATTTGTAGGTTTCCGACTCAGAAAGAGATCTGAGCACCTCACTTTGGCTAAGTTGCAAACTCTCAGAGTTTACAATTTTACCTCTCTGTATATCTATGACCGCACACTTATCTACTCCGAATTCCATTCCAATAGCTTTACTAAAATTGTCGGTTATTTTGAGTAAAGATATTAGGTCAGATTTTTTAGAAGCAAATAATTTGAGATCATCCATGTACAAGAGATGTGAAATGGGCTCACCCCCTCTCTTGAGTCGGTAGCCTAGCGTTGAATCTCCAAGCAACGTGCTTAGAGGATTAAGCGCCAGACAGAACCACAAAGGACTCAGACTGTCACCCTGGAAGATACCCCGCCTTATCCTTATTAAGCTCGGGGAAGCCGGAGATCCAATATGTCCTGGTTGACGAAGAAACGTAGACCACTGACCCATGCATGAGCTAAGAAAGGAGCGTAGAGTGGGATGTATTTTATAAAGCTCTAAAACTCTCATTAGCCATGAATGGGGCACCATAAAAATTTTTATTATTAAATTATTTAATACACAGAAAAATGATGAGCTTATAATATAAATTATTTTGACAATTACTAGTTTCACAAAACTGTAATATTTCATATCTTAAGGAATTTCTGGCCAATGCTTTAACATGTATATCCATTGGTTTAAATATAATAATTTAAGGTTTTAATATAAAAAAATACAAACAGATACGGAACTACACAAATTCAAATGTGAATTAGAAGCGGACAACAAAGGAGTAACGGAATTGCTTGAGAAGAGATCTCTTGAACTAGATGTCAATACAAATCATACAAGCACATCAAATAGTAGCCATTATAAGGAAAATAGGTAATTTTAGATTGAAGTTTATTTATTCTTTTTTTTTAATTTTAATAGTTAAATTAATTTATGTTAATTTCATAGCCTTATAATTTCAGTAAGTAGTAACTGTTACTTAGATTTCTAATACATCAAGGTCTGGTGCAGTTACAAGCCTGAAATTATGAGAGTTATGAGACAAATGTGAGATGTAAAATGTCCATAGTACCAAAAAAACCATATTATGTGCACTGTCTTGAGTTAGACTTTTGTTTCATAGAAAACAGTTATTTACTCTTTTTATATGTTTAAAACTTTTTAACTCACAAATTAATTCACCACATACAAATTTAACGCCTAAAAATATTTTTTACTGTACCTGTAACAACCCATTACTGCCCACTGTTGAGCTCAGGTCTCCTCCGAAGAGGGGTTAGGCATAGTCCACCACGCTTGCCCAGCAGTGATTGGGGACTTCACATATCTTCAATGGATTTTTAGAACCCTTTTCCGATATGCAGGTTTCCTCACGATGTTTTCCTTCACCGTTTTTAGCCAGTGGTGTTGTTTTTTACTAGTACAAATTTTATTAAACCGCTTATTAAATAGGTATCGCATAAGGCCCGAGAAGCGTCGTGATAGCTGGGGAACGCGGGAAACTCAACGTGGACACACCTCCTCCTCCAGTATGTCGCGTACAGACTCCGCTATTCAGGTTGGATATTATTTAAATAATACTTTAATAGTGTTTGACAACAATAGTACTTTAATTTAAATATTTTTTACTATCTTGTATATTTTATACAAGGTGGATAACCTTCTGTAAGCCGAGGTGGAGTAGATGTGGTCTTATCCAAATACAACTTGGTACCACTTTTGTTTTTGGAATCGGTTACACTTTTTTTATATATTAAGTCCGAAATTATTGTCGTACATACACCATGGATACAAATCCACCCTGTATATGTATAATATAGAAAAACTGACCTTTTTCGTTTTCGTAAAACAACAAGGCTACGTTTATAGTACTACCTACAACTACTTTTGACATTATAATCATAATGTACTATTTAAAATAATGCATGTCTATTTTCAGGCTGCACTTGGTCGTGAATCTTACTCCCTTGGTCACGCCGGAAGCACCATAGCCGCTGCGGCTAGTCAAGCTATCGCGGCCACACAACAGGTAGATAACTAAATTTTACTTGGTTTACTATGAGGCAAAGGATTCAACTGGCAGGGTTATTCATAATCGCCACATCGACTTGGATTCAAACGTTCAATTCGTTTCAATTTAATTATAGGAATGAACGAATGCGAAGAATAGGTCCTTGTTAGGAATGTTGTCAAAACCGTGTTGATAACCACTCAACTGGGAACGTCACTTTTCGCTAGATGGCGAAACTGGGGACTTCGTTCGGAATTACTACCGTGTTTGAGACCCTACTTAAAACATTTTGTTCCAAAAAAAAATAATTTCGATTTTCAATTAAACCTTAATTTTTTATAAATCTTTATTGTAAAACGACGCTGTATTGCATTTTCAGCGAAAATATATTATCTCCGTAAAATATGAGACGATTAAAAAATGTAAACCAAACATATTTTAGAACTGTGCTCAATTTTGGCTCCTGCCACAGACTTGACAAAAGTAAATAAACCAATTTGGTTGCCGATCCCAGTTGAGTGGTTAACACAATTGTGAATAGCCCTATTGGTACTTTATTAGTCAATTTTATGAGAAGCGTAAAGAATAATGGTCTATCAATCATATCATTGTACCGGTAATGTGTTGATAAATATTAATAAATAAATCTTCCAAATATCACTAAGTAGAACTTATTAAATCTCATAAAAAATAGATGCAGCACGGTCGTCGCACGGCGTCACTGAAGGCGTCATACGAAGCCGTTGCAGGCGGAGAATTAGCTCACCACGCGCTACAAACACATCACAATACACATCATGACCATGGTATGTTGATATCTTCATGATTTATGATCAACAAAAAAGAGAAGAGTTCCAGACTTAATTTGTAGAGACTACTTGTTTTCAAGATCGGCAATCGTTTTTTTGTTGCTAAACCGATCATTCAATTTGCAAATGTTCATAAAGTTCAGTATAAAAACACGATTATTAATATTTTAGGTCATGGTGTAAGTTCCGGATCGAGTCAAATAACAAGTGTCCACGGACATCACACAACGTCGCATGGACATACCAGCTCGTCATCGTCAAACAAACGGAACAAACAAAAGTAAGTATCAAATTAATTATACTGTCAGGTTCAAAATTACAGGTTTGGAGTAGGGAGGATTAAATTTTGGATACTTTGGTCATTGGAAAAAGTGTGAATACTCTATTACAGTGGACTGACTAATTAAACTACGCTTTAAGAACATACCACTTGTATGTATTTAATTCTACTCATTTATGAATAGTTAGCTATAAAAACACAATAAACAACAATTAATGTTAATTATAATTCCAATACTTCAAAATTTATCATCACAGTAACCAAGAATACACTGACCGGGAAGAAAACAGAAGCGGGGTTCGAGATATTCGAATCATACGCCGATAAGTTTTATTAAGTAGTATGTTTATGAACTTGTTTTGATAGACACAAATATAACTGATCTACAAATTTCCAGGAAAACAAGCTACAGTTCATCAAGTGTGTCATCTCATACTCAACAAGTGGCAGCTGCGGCCAGTCGGTCGTCATCGCCAACTGTTGCGTAAGTATTCCATAAGAAAGGATAATATTTTCTATGGTATTTCTAAAACAAGACAAGCTTATAAAATCCTGGATATCATGCAGCAGTAGTGTGCTAATACAAGTAAAACGAGCTCAAACACAACGGGTCTAACTTGTTTAGCACAAGAGTTCCTATGACCACCTTCCGAATCCATCATCAGATCAGCGCCATTATGTCATATTATTGCATTGTCACGCGATATACATCTGCGTGTAAAATGTCGTTTATCAAATTAAGCTAGCAAGGTTCCACCCGAACTTACATACGTTACATACAGTACAGGTTAAAATAAAGCTTGTAAAAAACTGCATATAATTTTATACTTTTCTTTGCAGAATTAATAATGTGGTTAACAATGTTGCTATTGAAGAGCCGATGGAAGAAGAATGGACTTACGATCCCAACGAGCCTCGCTACTGTATTTGTAACCAAGTGTCGTACGGGGATATGGTGGCCTGTGACAATCAAGATGTAAGTATTTATTATTATTATATTTCTGAAAAGTGGTTGATATTACACTGAAATTCATTAAAGTTAATCGGTGGTAGAAAATGCTGGTATTAAATCGACCGTACATTTTTACCTGCCACAAACAAAAAAAAAATTGAGATAATTAACAGTTACGATTTAAGAAAGTTGATTAATTTTACAAAATTTGAAGATTTGTTGACTAACTTGTTTGTGTCGTATTATTTCAGTGTCCATACGAATGGTTCCATTACCCGTGCGTCGGAATCACTGCCCCACCGAAAGGCAAATGGTATTGTCCACAATGCCAGACCAACATGCGTCGCAATCGCGCCCACCGAAAGAATTAATTATAAGGACAATAACGACTCACAATAATAATTAATATTCTTGTACTAAACTCCTATATCGGCTTCCCTTTCTCAAAAATAGATTCTTCGCCACTGAAAACTGCCGTTTTCTGTCATTTAATCTTAATAAAATATTGCGTAGAAAAATTGATTTTTTATTACCAGATTTGGCATTGAAATTCAGGAAATGTAAACATTATTTTGTTTTTTGATAAGAACAACTGCATCTGTAAACAAGTAACGTTTCGTAACATATAAAGATTAGACTATTAAATCTTCAGTTTTTATATTATTTGTTAGCTTGTTTTAAAATTACTATTTCATCTTTTCCATTAAATTATAGACGGGACCAGCGCAACAAAAACTTAAAAATGTCCCAAAGTTACACTTATCAAGAGAAAATAAAAAACACCGGCCGCCACAGAAGGATATCTGTTATTGACATAGGTTAATAAATGACCGTGTGTTTGGAAAAAAATACGAGATAATTTTTGTCGAAAAGTTATTAAACTTTTACTGTCATATTTGGCATTGTAAGCGTAAAGGGGTTAAGAATAAATATTTAATTAGTCTAGTGAAAAAATCATTGCACGAATCTGGATACTTTACCCTAAATCTCGTAATTTCTAGAATGATGTTCCCTGTCACTCCTGAGTCCTGTCAGAAAAGCTAAGAACTGTTTACAACTTTCGAGTGGCTTACGCTAGTAACTCGCCATCTAAATTCAACCAAAAAGCATGTCCTTTTGATTTGAAATTGGTTGAAACAAACAATATTATGGGACCGCGACTATGGTACGATATGGCAAAAAGTGACCTACAAAGCAAAGGCTAGACATGGGTCTAAAAGGTCAAAAAGAGAACCTATCCCACCGGGGCGATACGTGAGTGTCGATCGCGTACGCGTCCTGTCACCCCTACCAGCCTCGTGCCGGGTTCTGTCCCCGGCCGGGGATCGGAAGTCGAGCGTGAGCGGCGGGAGGTTTTGCCCGTAGCCCAAACTAAGAACTCTCATGTCATGTTTAGTCTGAGCGAGTTCTTAACAAACTATAAACTTTAAAGATATAAACACTAAGAAGCTGAAACTGTGTTTAAGTGGTTAATTTGGTCTCAGACAAATATTCTTCAACTTATACTTCAATTACGATACAGTTACTAAACTGAAATGAATGCGCCTTAGCATAGTGTAATGTTGCAAAAAACGTTACCAAATGACAAATGTCAAACTGTCAAAATTGCATTGTGCAAATTGGTGTAAAACTCGCACATTTTTGTTGTTCCATTTGAAAAAACGCCGGAAAAAGATAATAAACACTAAACAAAATGACGGAAGCGAAAATTAAGGAGGTATGTATTTGGGATTACATTTCAAGTTTTCAGAACATAGTTTTTGCAAATATTAACCTTTCTCGAAATGTGTAGTTGCGAAGCGACATCGATGAACTCAACGGACTGCTGAAACAAGCAAAACGGAAGAAGGTGCAGGATATACTGACCTTAGAAGTCCGAAAACTTGAGACTGAACTCATAACCTTGAAAGAAAATGAAACGCCATTGCCAATGGAAGTCGCACCGCAGCCCGCGACAAGTACATCCACAGCGACGCAAAAGAAATACCAAGTCAAATTGAACGGATACGGTAAGGGTCATACCGGTCAAAGGTTAGGTTTCAAACAGAAATTCAGAAGAAAATTTGAATGTGTCCATGTTTTAATGATAAATTTCTCACAGCTCGATTGCTTGTATTTTACTGACTACTAGCTGCCCCGCGCAACTTCGTCTGCGCCAATCTCAATTAAATGTCAACTATTCGATTTTTTTCTCGCTGTAAATACCATCCTTGAACTTCATCGAGAATTAAAAAAAAACAACAATTTCTAAAATAAATATAGTTAACTAAGTTACTCCTTATAACATAAACTATCAGTCATTGAAAGTCAGCCCGTCCGAATCGTTCTAGCCATTCCAGAGATTAGCCAGACAGACAGTGGCCACCTTCCAGCTCCATCATCAGACCTTGACATTCATCCTCTACGCAAAGAACTCATAAAGACGCTTCATTAGAGTCTAAACGCGATGAGGTTATCTTGCTTATTGACAGAGTTCCCATAGCCATCTTCCAGCTCCATCATCAGACCTTGACATTCATCCTCTACGCAAAGATCTAATCAGGACGCTTCATTAGAGCCTGAACACGATGAGGTTATCTTGCTTAATGACGGAGTTCCCATAGCCACCTACCAGCTCCATCATCAAACCTTGACATTCATCCTCTACGCAAAGATCTCATCAGGACGCTTCATTAGAGCCTGAACACGATGAGGTTATCTTGCTTAATGACGGAGTTCCCATAGCCACCTACCAGCTCCATCATCAGACCTTGACATTCATCTTCTACGCAAAGATCTCATCAGGACGCTTCATTAGAGCCTGAACACGATGAGGTTATCTTGCTTAATGACGGAGTTCCCATAGCCACCTACCAGCTCCATCATCAGACCTTGACATTCATCCTCTCCGCAAAGATCTCATCAGGACGCTTCATTAGAGACTGAACACGATGAGGTTATCTTGCTTAATGACGGAGTTCCCATAGCCACCTACCAGCTCCATCATCAGACCTTGACATTCATCCTCTACGCAAAGATCTCATCAGGACGCTTCATTAGAGACTGAACACGATGAGGTTATCTTGCTTAATGACGGAGTTCCCATAGCCACCTACCAGCTCCATCATCAGACCTTGACATTCATCCTCTACGCAAAGATCTCATCAGGACGCTTCTTTAGAGCCTGAACACGATGAGGTTATCTTGGTTAATGACGGAGTTCCCATAGCCACCTACCAGCTCCATCATCAGACCTTGACATTCATCCTCTACGCAAAGATCTCACCAGGACGCTTCATTAGAGCCTGAACACGATGAGGTTATCTTGCTTAATGATGGAGTTCCCATAGCCACCTACCAGCTCCATCATCAGACCTTGACATCCATGCTCTACGCAAAGAACTCATCAAGACGCTTCATTTGAGTCTAAACACGATGAGATTATCTTGCTTATTGACGGAGTTCCCATAGCCACCTTCCAGCTCCATCATCAGACCTTGACATTCAGCCTCTACGTAAAGATCTCATCAAGACGCTTCATTAGAGCCTAAACATGATTGGCTGGGTCGATTTGGATGGGACTTTCAATGGCCGAGCTTATGTAATAAAGACTACCTTTTTTTTTTCTTCAGTTGTAGGAAATCACCGGATATGTGGGAGTTGAACCGCACTAAAACCTCCAACCGCTCACACCCATCGTCCAAACCCCGGCTGAGGCCAGAACCCAGCACGGGATTTGTAGGGACGGCGCGACGCGTTACGCGCTCGGCACTCTTTCCAGTCGAAATACGAATTACTCAATATCACTGGTTCCGCCGGCCACTTTAGTCAGAGCTCCAGTTGCCACGATTCACGATATAAATTAGAGATCTCTTTATGTTGGCCAAGAAAACGTAATACCCATCGACGTTATTTCGCTTATAACTTTTTTAATACTGAACCGATTTTGATAAAACAACGACTAAATGTTAAGTGAGACTTGCCATAATACATTACAAAAAACCCCAACTAAATTGGTTCAGCCGGTTCGGAGATTAGCGTGCACAAAGATACAGACAAACAGACAAACAGATAAACAGACAAACAGACAAAAAAAAATCTAATTGCATTTTTGGCATCAGAATCGATAACCAAACACCCCTGCTAGTTTTTTTTTTGATATTTTCAATGTACAGAATTGACCTCTCTACGATTTTATTATAAGTATAGATATCTTAGTAAAATCTAAATTATTATTCAAATTAAACTTTTTGAAACAGATACTTTTAATTCAAGCCTATTTTCAAATGATATAAAAAAATAATTGTAAATTTGCAGGCTGGGATCAATCTGATAAGTTTGTCAAAGTATTTGTAACTCTTAAGAATGTTCACACAATACCAAAGGAGCAGGTATACTGCAAATTGACAGACAAATCAATGGAACTACACATTGACAATCTTGAGAATAAAGACTATCTCCTTGTCATCAACAAGTTACTTGAGCCTATAAATGTAGAAGAGAGTCATTGGAAACAGAAAACAGGTAAAGTGCACTAGAATAATTCTATTGAATTAAAATCATCTGAAATTATTGTTCCCGTAGAGTGAAAATGAGCTTTGTATAGTTAGTTCACTTGTTGACATTCATCTCAAGAATGAACACTTATGGGATTGAGAGTCAGGTGCAGTTTGAATTGCTGACTCGTAATTTGATAATAAACAAATTCATTAACTGGATTTAATTCATTTAAGATGTTGGGATCTTGTGATTTCTGGTAATTAAAAAATTAGTTTATCTGAAGTGATCTTTCTGCACAGTAATATAAAACATTAATTTATATTACAACAAATATTATTTTTTACAGATATGGTAGTTGTATTCCTTGCCAAATCTATTCCAAATTCAAAGTGGTCGCACATGACTGAGATTGAAAAGAAATTTGAAGACCAACGCAGCAACAAATTCAAGCCAGTTGAAGATGAGAAAAAAGATCCACAAGATTCCATAATGAGTCTCATGAAAAATATGTAAGTTTACTTTTTTCCACTTTAAAACATTATTTTGATTATTCTTATATTTTGTGTCATATTCACATTGTTCATTATTTAACAGAACATATACATCTAAAGGTTAAGTTTAAATTGCTTCTATTCTATGCAATAGTAATAATATACATTGAAAGAGATGAAATATAGCATGTTCCATTACAAAATGACTTATTTCTAAACTATGGATTCCAATTACGGAGTGGTTAGTTAGGTTACATTCAAAAACAAACATTCTATGTTTTCAACATTTTACAGGTATGAAACTGGTGATGATGATATGAAGAGAATGATTTCCAAGGCTTGGTATGAAGGTCAGCAGCGCAAGAAAACTGATACATTAGATTTGTAAGTGATTAATTTAAACCTATAAGTTCCACATTGTAATTTTTAACAGAAATAAATCGAATTTGTAATAAATATTTTGTATTATTTATAGTTCTTAATGTAAGAAGCATTAAAAGTTTAATATTTAATAACACAGAAAGTCATTGCTCTGTTACACCTGCATTTTGATAATAATTCTTCTTTTAATCTGACTTTAACTTAGGTCATGGAACTCTTCCATATTTAATGCATAATCTTGAAATATGTCTTTCTGGATCCATTATTTTATTTACTCAGAATAATATTATTTATCTTCTTGATTTAGGTTTTTTAGGTTCTGTAGTTAAACATGGAAACTCAGGCGATGACCATCAAACTGGGCTTTTTTCGAAAATTTTAAGCACTAGATAGCTTAAAATTTGTAGGAACTTGTATATTTTTTATGCAGAGAAACATAGCTGTGTGACTTAACGTAAAATAATTAGTTTTTAATTTTGTAGGTAATAATAATAAGTCATCTATAGTTTCAAACATTATATTTTCTACTATAATTTCATAAAATTTTAACATGAAATCTACATTAATATTTTAAGCAGTTAATACAACATATAAGCATAAACTCTAACATACTAGTCAACATTGAAGCGAGTATTATTTATTTAGTAGATATTTTCATTCTAATTTAATTAGTTTAGGAGCAGAAGACCACCAAGATACATTCCTGAAACAGAAAAAGATAAATTAAGGAAATATGTTAAGTAAATTTACAAAAATCTAAAAAGTTTTTTATAGGAAAAAATTACGAATTTAAGTCTGATTAACGAAAATCTTGCGTGTGGATTATGTGCGATTCGAACCACACTAAATTTTACCACTATCACTGCGTCAGGCTCCGATTGGGACTAGATCTTGAACCTAGTACCTACAAGGTGTTATGGAGTAAGGGTTTACTTAACGCATTTAAATAATACTTACTTTGATTTTGACTTGTCCTTGCCATTATCATAAAACATTTGCATAAAGATACCGCATAAATAGATTCCTTGCAAAGTGTACAAAACAGTTTGCCAGTTCATTACTACATTGCTTTCACTGGACTTTTCATTTTCGACTCTTGTGCTCACTCTAAAACGAGTTTCAGGCGTCATCTTGGCGAAATCATTTTGGCTTCTGTTAGTTATTTGAATACGAGATGCGTCTCTAATAGGAATGGCTTCAGTCGACTTAAGGCTGATATTGCACCTTGTGTCACGATAATCAGAACGACCTTCAGAATGGATCCTGCGATCTGTTGCATCTACACGTTCAAGCTCTCTACCTCGGAATCTTACTTCTGTCCTTTCTTCACGGTTTAATAGTCGTCGTGTTTGAATGAATCGCGCCCTTGTTTCATCGTCTCTAAATTCACGGCGCATTGAAGAAATTCGTGATCGTCTAATATCGTCGACATCTCGCTCCCTAATTACTTCGCGTCGATTTCTAAATTCAGTAGCTTCTCCATTCACTTTACGTGAATATTGGATTCCACGTGTTTGATCCGTTTCTCTCTCTACAGTTCTTTCATTCCGATAATATTCACGTGTATCCCTCCTGTTGCCCTCATGCCTGTTTTCATTGTTTTCACGAGATCGACGCTTATCAATGACTCTTCTTTCAAGTACAGTTGTACGTTTATTCTCGTCATTGTTATCTCTGGTATTCCTGAACAGCCTAACACGGCGTTCTGAACTCATATCGTCTGATCGTCGATCGTCAAACCGGGATAGAACAGATCTTTCAGTAGATCTACGTTCGCTGGATACACGACGATTACCTCTAGCGCCAGATTCATCGCGAACTCTGATAGTATATTGTTCTCTTTGATCATAACGTCTTTCTTTTAATTCTTCAGCGCGAACTACTGATGAGTATCTACGGTTGTCAGCATCCCCAGATTCTCTGCGATCGTCACGTCTCTCTCTTAATACTTCTGCGCGAACGACTGATAAGTATTTGCGGTTGTCAGCACCCCGAGATTCTCTGCGATCGTCACGTCTTTCTCTTAATTCTTCTGCGCGAACGACTGACGAGTATCTGCGATTGTCAGCATCCCGAGATTCTCTGCGATCATCACGTCTTTCTCTCAATTGTTCTGCGCGAATGAGTGATGAGTATCTGCGCTCGTCAGCACCCCGAGATTCTCTGCGATCATCACGTCTTTCTCTTAATTCTTCTGCGCGAACGACTGACGAGTATCTGCGGTTGTCAGCATCCCGAGATTCTCTGCGATCATCACGTCTTTCTCTCAATTGTTCTGCGTGAATGAGTGATGAGTATCTGCGCTCGTCAGCACCCCGAGATTCTCTGCGATCATCACGTCTTTCTGTTAATTCTTCTGTGCGAACGACTGATGAGTATCTGCGGTTGTCAGCATATCGAGATTCTCTGCGATCCTCACGTCTTTCTCTACCTAATACTTCTGCACGAAAGACCGGTGAGTATCTGCGGTTATCTACATCCCGAGATTCTATGCGAAATGTTGCGCTACGGACATTCAGTCGTGATATTATAACGTCATTGCGTGATTCTCCTACAATGCTTCGTTCAGATCGTCGAAACGGCTCCGTAACGATTTGTCTGGTGTCTTTACGGCTGTTGTCGTGTTCATCGGAGTCTCTGATAGTACGACGATTAACAGAGTTAATTCGTTGGAGCCTTTGTTCAACTCTAGTCGAGTCGGAAAGCCGGCGACTGTTGTCTGTTTCTCTACTAGCTCTTAAGTTTTCAGTAGAAACCCAACGTAGTTGATTTCGTTGTTGTACGATATGTTGTCGGGTGTCGCGTATATCCTCTCTATTATTTAGTAAGCGGTTTTCAGATATTTCTCGACTCTCAGCACGGATTCCATCTAAAGTTTCTTTGTTCCGTTCCAATAGTGGTGGTAGTTGACGATCACAACATTCTTGTCGTCCATTAACGAAACTTCGCTCAGCGAACGACGAAATCGGTTGCAGTATAGCGACAAAGGCCAGTAAAAAACGCCAGCTATGCATAGTAACTGTAAGCGCTTTGTTGTACTTTATGTCTCCTTTGCGATGTTCTTTAGAAGTGTACCGGTGAAGGCTTCTTCTGAAGTGATGTCTCATACAGACTTGCTTACTTTATATACTCTTTCGTAGCTTTTGCGATCGAACTCTCATTAAACGCAAGAACGCATTCAATTTCCAATAACCCGCACAGAGGTCCCATTAGAGTGTGCGAGGATAATCTTCATACTTGACAATTTCTTGTATTATTTTAACACTTTTAATAGTGACTACACTTGTGATGTGAGGCTCCATGCTTCACATCCATGTCATTCATGGGAGAATACAACAGTTAAAAATAAGACACATTTTAATGACCAATATGTCTTCCAACCATTTCCTACTCTTTTGTTTATTTCTTTTGTCATTTTACTTTATTTTATAATCGTGCTGATCTGATAAGGGAGTCAAAAGTTAGAAATATGAACTCCTATTGTAATCAACAAACATCCATCGTGTATAAGCTTATTTTACTTGTCTTGGCTAAAACTTGACTACTAAATGATGCTCAGGATCTTAAACGCTTGTATTTAAAAGTAATTTGCTTGAAGAATACTCTCACTGAAAATCTGCAATTTTGTAGGTGCATATATAGGTATCTCGAAATGGGGTGAAATGCCAAATGCAACTTAAGAAATGAGTTTATAATGTTAAAAGTACATTATGTACATGTTACGAGCAAGTGATGATAATCATTTTCTCAGTACACCAAGAGTCAAGACTATCATTTTTAGTTAAGAGTCAAAACTTACTGAAAGACGCGAGAGCTTGAAAAACGAAATAATCCAAACCTACCGCCAATTTTTTTTTTTTATTTAATGCAAAACTAATTAGGTACGTGATTCACAGCACAGTAACACCGAACGAATTCAGCCGTCACTAAAGCTCGGTGATGTAGTATTTTCGAACACAATCTCTTCAATAATCTAAACAGCATACCCTGCATGGAGTCAAATGGAAATTGGAAACATATTAAGTGAGTTTAATAGGGCTTTTTTTTTTTTAGTTGGAGGAAATCACCGGATCCCCGTCCGCGGGCGGGGTATGTGGGAGTTGAACCGCACTAAAACCTCCAACCGCTCACACTCAGCGTCCGAACCCCGGCTGAGGCCAGAACCCAGCACGGTGTTATGAGGGACGGCGCGACGCGTTACGCCATCGGCATTCTTTCCCGTCGCTCCGTCCCCAAAAGATTGTTAGCAGAGCGTGGTTTCGATTCACGGACCTCTGGGTTATGGGCCCAGCACGCTTCCACTGCGCCACTCTGCTCTTGTTTAATAGGGCTTAGTCGAGCGGTTTAATAGGGATTCTGTGTTCGTGTTGTTAAACAATAAAATTGAAAATATACTGGAATAATCCATTACTACTGCTGGTCCTAAGGATTCAGGCAGTCTCACTACGCAACCTGGTGCGAGTTGATAATTTTTATAATATTTATTCGATGCTTTTTTAATCTTACTTCAAGTAGTAGTAGGTAAAACTTATAAAACAAGGTACAATTAGGTAAAAAAAAAGTTTGTTTAAAGTTAAAGTATCAAAATGATACTGGCGTACTATTTCAGTCGAAGCGTTAATATTATCGGTGGTCACAGCTGCACATGAAGATTTGTCTCTTCGCATAAAATTATCTGATGAATTTCGTTGGAGCAGAAAATGGGAACCGTAAATGGATTTCTTTTTATCATCGCTTAACCAGGGCGTTCTATTTATAGAAAAACCTAATAAAAATTTTATCTAATTTATTTAAATACGAAATTCTAGTTTAACATCTATAGCTGCTTCGTGGTACCCTAGCAGAAGTCCAGTAAATAATATGTTAAGCATTTACTGTGAACTTAATTATTAATTTAGGTAATTAAGTTCATATAATACTGCCATAGGCTATCGAGAATTATGTAATCGAAGATTATTCTTTTATGTGAAAAGTTTGTTTTCCTACGAATTATACAGTGTGTTTCCTACACTCTTAACTTTTAATTTTTGTGTAGTTGATGTGGAGTAATTTCGGGAAGGTGAATAAAGTATGAACCACATATGGACTACAATGAAGTCTGAAATTGCACTATACCGTGATTGATCATGAGATCAACAAACTGACTGGACATATCGTGCAATAGCGCAAGCTTATTGGTCCTGACTTCTGGCAGATGGATACCTCCCAGAATCTAGCACTATTATGATAGGCGTTCGACAAACAAATCGTCAGTTGAAGTATTAATATAGTAAATAGTAATCTTTACAAAACAATTACAAAAACTGATTTTTTTGTTCATTTTAACTTCTAAATAAGTGCATCATTCTTAACGTGACGTAGACGCGTCGTGGAGTTTGGACTCCAAACTTTGAAGAAAAGCATTGCACTTTTAGTGAAATTTTTAAACATCCCCTCTCTCCTCGAAATAATTGATTTTAGCGAATGTCTCTGAAAGGAAACGTTCCTTTATTTTTCGAGAAGAAACAACTGCATTCATAGAATCTTTGGTATTCTGGGAATCGAACCTGCTACAATTCGACAAAATCACACCCTGTATTTTTATTACATCAATCAATAGTGAATTTCAAGGATCAAATCTCTCAACAAGACTAAATGAAAGGAAATTTCACCATGTATACTTTGATAACTTACAGGGTGGAATTTAGAAACAGTGGGCAAAAAGTAAATAATTGTTTTATTACCACAAATGGAGATA
The DNA here is from genome assembly GCA_030269945.2 of Trilocha varians. NCBI lineage: Eukaryota > Metazoa > Arthropoda > Insecta > Lepidoptera > Bombycidae > Trilocha > Trilocha varians. The sequence goes on along the minus strand of AP028257.1, from coordinate 5,536,645 downwards.
AGCTGTCACTCGGAAGATTGAAATTGAGATTTGCTGAGTTTTAAAACAATTTTAAAATAGGTCTATCAGAATTCTAATCTATATATATAAAAGAAAGTCGTGTTAGTTACACCACTTATAACTCAAGAACGGCAGAACAGATTTGGCTGAAAATTAGTAGGGAGGTAGGTTAGAGCCAGGAGACGGACATAGGATACTTTTTATCCCGTTCGACAACGTTCCCGTGTGAGCTGGAAGGTGGCTATGGGAACTCCGTCAATAAGCAAGATAATCTCATCGTGTTCAGGCTCTAATGAAGCGTCTTGATGAGTTCTTTGCGTAGAGGCTGAATGTCAAGGTCTGATGATGGAGCTGGAAGATGGCCACTGTCTGTTTTTTCTGGCTTCGGACGGGCTGACTTTCAATGGCTGATAGTTTATGTTATAACGAGTAACTTAGTCTATATTTATTTTAGAAATTGTTGTTTTTTTTAAATTCTCGATGAAGTTCAAGGATGGTATTTACAGCGAGAAAAAATCGAATCGTTGACATGTAATTGAGATTGGCGCAGACGAAGTTGCGCGGGGCAGCTAGTTAAGATAATAAAAACAACAAGATTGGCAACCAATAGGTTTATTTTATTATATTTTCTTAGTCCTAATTATAACCGTAGGATTGGATGACTGCGGTGAATGGCTTAGTCGCCTTTGCCACTTTTTCACCGGCGTCCTTGGTGATCCTCTGCAAAAACAGATCATAGATTAAAATCACATTAACTACTAGGTTAATAAGATACATTTTATTAAATAATCAGTTAATAGTTTTCTTTTCATAAACATCAAATAATGTAGGTAAGATAAAATGATCATCATAGTAATTTCAAAAATAAATAATGAATAGAAGATCAGACGTATTCTATTTACACATTTCATTTTTTGTTAGACCTGGATCTTGAAACGTCACTAATGAGTTGGTTACAATTAATATTATCTTTTTAAATTAATTATATTACTTCTTAACAAATATATATTTTAAGTATTAGATATAAATTGTTGAGTTATACCTTAAGTTTCTTTTCGTATGCGACCTTCTTGACAGCCTTGCCCTTTCTCTTGTCTTCAAGTTTGCGTACGACATCGCGGTACTTCCAGCCGATTTCATGGGACAGGCGGCCAACGTGACAGTACTGAAATTATAGTGTTCATTTAAAAATCAACTTAGACTATTGGTATTTTTTCTTGTAGGTGATTGTTTTCTCAGTCATTTTTATGATTTACAACATAGTTGTTCAGTCGCAAATTACCCTTATGATAACATCATAGAAAAAGTAGGTGACTGACATTATTCACATTTAGTCTAAATCTGGCTGTCGTCCATATTAACTTACATGACACTGCGTGCAACGTGCGTATTTTAACTAGCTAACCTGGGCAACTACGCCTTCGCACAACTACTTTGTGATTGGAGAATTCAGTTAGTTCAGAGCAATGTGTTGTTATATTTACGATATCAAAAGCAGCTAAAATTATCAGTTTCTCACTATATCATACATGTAAACATAAACCTTCTTTGAATCAGTATCTTTTAAAAAACCTGCTCAAACTTCGTTGCATAGTTTTAAAGATTTAAGGAACAGAGAAGGCTCCATTTAAAGTCAGCTAGCAATAATGGATAATGTGGCACTCCCAAAAAGATAACTTCTATTATTAATAAATTTTTGCAAGACTGCAAATCTAAAACCAAATCTTCTAATCAATATAAGAGCAATATCCAATGTACAATGTCTCCAATTGTTAAAATGTTCTCCAAGGAGACCTGAGCCCAACAATGGGCAGTAATGGGTTGGTACAGTTAAAATGTTGATCGAACTTGGAAATAGATTTAAACTTACGTTGCGACCAGGTTTCAGGCAGAAAACACGGAGAGCTGCGGGCACAACCACCCTACGACGGATGTCAAATGGTGGTGGGCAACCATCGTAGGTCCGTAACCTTCTGAGAGCGCTCTTTCCACGCTCAGTCTTGTGTGGGATCATGCCTGAAACAAAACACTTGTTAATACAAACATTCAGAAAAGAAATTAGCTTTGTTATTGAAGTTCAATCATAATATTGAGTGGTATCATTTGCATCAAATAATGAAGGTATGTCAATAATCATTTTATTTTTAGGACTTAATATCTAACACAAGTTTGTTTCTTTTTTGAAACTATTATGTTACTGCTAGTTGCTCAATGTTAAAACCAATTTTTGCTATGAACAAAAATAACATACTTTATATCAATTATTGTATTTTTTATAAGAACTCCTTATGATGTTCTTTTGTATTTAGATCCAAACTGAACAGTAATAGAACTGAGAAATTAGTAATATTTCTGACAGTAACAGACTGTTCTTGTTTACATTGCCGATTATGGTTATTCTATTCATCTAGAACTGTTCTTAAAATGGACAAAAATAGATTAACTTGATTTTCAAAGTTGAATGAAACTTTTGCATTTTGCAAGCATTTTCAAGACCTATTTTTTAAATAGAAATAATACCTCTAACAGTCTTCCATAAGATCTTGGAAGGTGCCCTGAAATGGAATGGTCCACGAGCAGGGTTCACATTGCACCTTTTGCGGAGGTAGGACATCAGCTTCAGCTTGTTCCTGAAATCACACGTTTTGTTAGTAAATACTAAGGACAGGAAATCGTAAATTAATTAACATTTTAAGAATATCAGAATATACAAAAAGTTGCAACATAAGTTTTAAACATTCAGTCGCAAATTACCCTTAAAAACATCATTTAGACTGCAAGATTATTTGATTACAATAATAGATGTAAATAATAATCATTCAATACAAAGTTAAAGAACTTGTATTTTAGGTAAAATACAACAATTGTTTCTATTATTGTACAAATAACTAGATACTGTAAGTTATGTATCGCTCACCTGAAGAAATTGCCGGAAATGTTGATTTGTTCACAACGAACCACAACAACTTTGTTACCTTCGAGAAGGACTTTAGAGATGACTGCGGCCAGGCGGCCGAGCAGATGGCCACGGCCATCGATCACTATGGCCTGAAATAAAAAATAGAGTTCACAAGTGTTCCACTATTAGTAAATAACCTCAATCTTAAAATTTTATCTCTGATTTTTGTCACAAAGTAACTCTTTCGACCATTAATAAATCGAGGACCACCGGTAAAATGAAACTAGACAACAAAGCGCTATAAAATACAGTAAAACAACAGACAAATAAGCACGCATGCACGTGTAATATTGTTAGTCGATGCGGTTGACACTTTAACACGTTTTAAAACTGAAATCCTGTTACTAAAACATTTCCGCGCACAAAAGATACGTTAAACTCATTTTTACATCAATTAATGAGCGATTTAGATTGAAATTTTAATTTTTCTCCTCACCTTATTGCTAAAGCCCGTCATTTTCACGACTACAAAACGGAAAAGAGTAAGTTTTTAAAACAATATGGCTACCGGAAAGTCACTTCTCTATGAACAAAGGAAGATACACTCACGATTCAATTTGATGAAAAATTAGTGTTGCCAATCCAAATCTCGGTAGGGTAAATGATCCAGACTATGGAAAAATCTTTTCATTTGGCACCTTGTCACCAAAATTGACAGTGACTATATTTTGACAACTGACTAAACTAAATGACTCAAAATTCAACACAACAGCGATCGAAGGTTATGAAATTAGGTATTTTTTATTTTCAAAGTAATTCTGAATTATGTGTAGCTTATTAAAATACTTGTAAGACATGGAGATACCATACAAAAAAATATGTATTTATCTGCTCACATTCGCGGCTTACGCTTATACAGGGATAGGATCTACTATGCTAAGGAATTTAAAAGATGCAGTATTGTCAGCCGAATCTGTTTTCGGGGATATGTTTCGTAATGTGATCACTGTTGCCGAAAAATTTAAATCTTTACATGAAGTTTTCGATGCAGCTGTGGAAGAAGAATGTATATTTCTCTGCCCTGGAGGTAACATCATAAATGAAACTGTTCTCTATGTAATATAAACAATTATGTACTAACTTAAAGAAATAGTAATAATAATGCGACTTATCTTTGTCTTAAAACGAGCAAGAAAAAGAATATGGTCCACATTTGACTTCAAATAATTCATCTTTAAGATCTAGCACTTTCTTCCCAATAAACGGTTTCCGTAGAATGTAACTTTGTAAACTGTATTTTAATGTTTCAGGGGAAAAACCAGTAAGAAATAGAAACCATGTACCACGGTCTGACGGTTGTGGTTCATTAGGTTTTGAAATATCATCAGAATACTTGCCTTTGAATCAGATGACAAAATGCTGTGATGCCCATGATATTTGCTATGACACATGTAACAGTGGCAAAGAAGTCTGCGATTTAGAGTTTAAGAGATGTCTTTATAATTACTGTGATACATACAAATCAATAAATGTTGCTGGTGATACTATAACCAAAGGTAACACTGATAAAAATATTTTTACAACACAACCTTTTTATAGTCAGAACATGGTCTGACCAAAATTTATACTTAAAACAAATCCTACTTTTGTAAAGTAAATTCTGAAGAAATGTTAACTAACTTTGAATATAACTATTTTAGTAAAAAAAAAAAAAAAAGTTAAAAAATAAATAATCAAAATGTTACAACAGTAATCATCAAATACTTATTTCAACTATTTATAACATTTTTTGTTGTTAAAAACTCATTATCTACTAAATTAAAAAAAATCAACTCGAATAAAATCGCTCAATATGTCATAGGCCTTAACAAACAAGTATTGTATTGTACATATTCATTTATTTGCTCATTTTTTACATTATATCTTTAAAAAAACAATCACAAGAAAATAAATTTAAAAATACAATATAAAAAAAGCAGAGGGCCACTGGAGACGGGGTCTACGACCCAAGCCATCAGTGGTCAGGGCTCAAGAGAGAGGAACCTCCTCACAATACGTGCCGTGTCAAGAACGACCGCCTTCTGAATCAGGCCCTTTACCCAGCCGGAGAGCGAAAGCTTCTCTAGATGACGGTCGAAGCTTTTCGCTATTAGACCGTGCACAGATACAACGATCGGAACAATGATGGTCGATTCAACACGCCACATGTCGGTCACCTCGTGGGCCAGGTCCAAATATTTTAGCAGTTTTTCTTTTTCTGCCTTCACAAGGTTCTCGTCATGTGGAATGGTGACATCGATCAGCACCGTCCGATGCGCATCCCGATCTATTATCACTATGTCAGGCTTATTGGCAACAATAGTCCTGTCAGTGATAATAGATCGGTCCCAGTAGAGCGTTACATGACCATTATCGAGAACCGGCTGAGGCCAATACTGGTAATAAGGTACAGCGGCTTCAACAAGGTCGTATTTCAGAGCAAGTTGTTGGTGGATAATCTTAGCTACCTGGTTATGCCTGTGCAAGTACTCGCCGTTAGCAAGACGAGAACAACCGGAAACGATATGTCTAATAGACTCTCCCGGACGGTGACATGCCCGACAAATGTCGACCGTCCCATCCTTTAGAATATATTTACGGTAGTTGTTCGTCATGATAACTTCGTCCATAATTGCAAAGACAAAACCTTCAGTCTCTCCGAAGAGGTTACTGTATCGTAGCCAAGATACGGAGGCGTATGTATTGTTATTATTATGTTTGTTCAGTTGCATTCATTGAATGCGGATTTTTACACATCTACCCTACACATGCTACTCTGGTTGGTTTTAATTGTTTAGACTAAGTTATTATTGTGTTTTCTCTATAAGTGATTGTTTGTATAATCTTTTGAGAAAATAAATATTTTTAAACCGTAATTTTACTGTAGCCAAAAATTCTCCCTGAGAAGTAAGTTTATGTAAATTATTACAATAAATAATTTTCAGGATGTAAGGGTGCTGCAAAGTTACTCTTCACTGGAACACTTACTTTAGGGTGCAAGTCTTACTTGGATGCTCAGAAGAATGCTTGCTACTGCCCCCCAGTCAAGAATAATAAGTATAAAAAATATTCAGGGAATGGGGATTTATAGTGAAATGTAATTGTTTTTAATTTTGTGCTTATCATCTAATTTTTTACTTATTTAAATAAATGTGTTTGTTTGTTTGTTATATTAATTAAGCATGTTGGCCAGGACTATTCGCTATATTATATAAATCTATGAATTTTTAATTTAATATTTGCATATTCAGTTATGTTTTACACATTACAGTTTTCATTGGGAAACTAAGTTAATGAAATCATTATATCATGTCAATTATTTTAAAAGCATTGTGAATAACCCTGCTCAGTTTTTAATTGTGTACAGTGTACAGAAATATTTTGTACTATCAAAATATTTTCCAAATCAAATATTGATAAACTATCACTAATAAAAATAAAATAAAATTTCTAAAATTACATATTTTTTATTATATTAGCGTGAGTACTAAATTATACATGTTGGAATATTCTCCTATATTTATTAAATAATTAATTTACTAAATTTAAATAATGGGGCTCACAATTTTGTTTCTATTTTTCTCATAAGTCTAATTTAAAGAAGCTAAGGCCTTAGTATAGTTATAATATACTAAAGCTATTTGGACGCACAATCAAAAATACATATTACCTATTAATATGTTGAGCATACAAAAATAATTCATTACTTTATAAGTAGAAGCTTGTAAAAATATATTGGATTGTTTGAGTCTATACCTTAGCATTATTAAATAAGTTCATTAGTGAGATGATTAATACTTCCAATATAGTTTATGTTAAGAGTTCTTTGATTTCATCTTTTTCAGCAGCTTCAAGATATGGGGTGCCATCTGGGGTTTTGCCACTTTTGGAAGCTCCCTAGAAAAACAATATAATTATATAATATTTTTCTAGTCTTTTTTAGAATTTTAGTATTTAAAGACATGCAATTGTTCAAAGTTATTGAATTGCGGTATAATTAAATGTCTTACACTTTTAAGTAGAGTCTTGACGCAGTCTGTATGTCCCTCCCAAATAGCAGCTAATAAAACTGATATTCCATGTTTGTCAAGAACCTGTAAGCCATAAAAAAAAAAATTGGTGCGTAATAAAAGATTTTCAGAAGATTTCCTTATGGAAACATTTTAATTATAAAATTCTAACTTACATTTGGATCAGCTCCTTTGTTCAACAGATAATTTAAGACTGCTGTCTGCCCATAATCTGCTGCATAGTGTAGTGGGACTCTGCCATCTATAGGTGCGTTCACATCTATTTTCTGAAACAAGGAAACATTGCACAATACAACACAATTTTTCTTCCATTTATTTTGTCACTGCATAAGTTGAATACTTGAAAAATATTTCGTAAAAATATTGAATTACTCAAAAATGTTGAAATTAGAGTGGAATTAAGTCTATAAGAACTAAAGAACATTCCCTTGCCAACAATACAGTAGTAGTAATTTCCCATGTTTACCCAAATTTTAGATGATGTATTTAATTGGCTAGTAACTACTTACTTTATTTTCAATGATGTCCTTCACTTGATCTATATCTCCATTTTTAATTCCCCAAACTAATTCGCTCATGGTTACGTACTTTTTAAGCCGTTTTAGATTAAAATTATTTTACAAAAACCGAATACAACAATGGAAGAAATGGCGTTTAAGTTTTGACATTTGACAATATGACGTCAGAGTTCAGACGTCACTGCAATGGCTGAAGGTAAAAGATCCAGATAGTCAAAATGCATTTTACAATGTTTTGTTAAACTTTATAAATAACTAGCTGACCCGCGCAACTTCGTCTGCATTACAAAGAGGTTTAAACAGTACTCGCAATGCCGTTGATTTTTTATTTTCGCCGCCCGCTGTTGCACCCACATATTCATGTTCGCGTTTTATACTCGTAATAACTTCCGAACAAAAAGTCCGATTGGAATAAAACAAAAAGTAATTTACTTGTACATGAATACTCTTGATAACATAATACTTAATTTGGATAAGGGTTAATATAACGATACTCATTTAACGTTAAATTCAATCTTGGGACGAAATATTATTTTGCTAAACATAAAAGCGGTTATTGTGACTAAAATATGATAGTTAGATATATGCTGTCGCGGACTTTTTTGTTTGTCTTATTATGACCTAAAAACCCGTAGTACATCATTTTGTTATGTTGTCAATAGCTTTTACAGCGTACGCATAAATAGGTTTTCGATTATTCACCTTGTGTTACATATTCGATATTTTCATACGGATCCCTAATTTTTTTAAATAAAATATAGCCAATAACCTTCCTCGATAAATCGACTTTCCAACAGTGAAAGAATTTTTGAAATCGGACCAGTAGATCCTGAGATTAGCGCGTTCAAACAAACGAACAAACTCTTCAGCTTTATAATATTAGTATAGATTATTAAAAAAGAAGAAGAATACAAATATAAGTTCCGTATTTTTTTATTGTCAATATGAAACGAACTAACGGGCCAATTGATCGAAAGTGTCGCTTATGAATCTTTGTAATGTCTACCAATCCTACCCGACTTTGATAAAAAAAATTGGACGACTCATAAATTTTGGTCGATACTGATGCCAAATATGCAATGATCTCTGATGAAGTATGTCATCATTTATGTCACTCCAAAAATGGTATTTCTTTTACATTTAGATCCAAGATTTTTATTTATTTAGAAAACGATCTGAGGCTATCACAGCAACATATGGCTGAAATTGAAAAAAAATTGTTATGTTTTCATTCACAAGTCATGGGTTGTTGCTCTTAGTTGGGTAGAATACCTTAACTTTTAAAGTGGAGATTTCGTGGCTTCACGTTCTCAATTTCAGAAAAAAGTATGTGGGCCAGTGATGTACTGAAGCATGATTGTATTTGAATCATTCACTTTACATTTCACTACTTTAAAATTACAATCAACGTAGACTTTTCGGCCTATAATTATTACTATTCTTTTAATTTTTTACTTAATTTTTATTTTATTTGTTTGAGTGTAAGCATTTATCAAAACCTTTGTACGTACTCATATTGTTTTTCCAATAGTAAGAAATATTTTTATTTGTCAAAATTGCTAAAATTTCATTATTTAGGAAAGATTCTCTTGATTTTCTTGGAGAGGAACTACATACTTGAGACAAAAGAATGAGTGCGTTTACACGCTGCAAAACAAATACTTTTTTTTTTACTTCAACTGTATTTGATGAAGAGTTTATGGGAAACCATCTTCAGGTTTCTCCATTCTGATAAATAATACTAATAATGATATAAACATATCAAATATTTATTATTAATAAAAATTGTACATTTTCTTAAGTCTGTTCTTCAAAACTCGCGCCAATAGTCTCCCCCCTCTTTCGTTCGGAAATCGCTTCTCTTCTCTATCCGTGTCGTTCGGAAATAGAACGCCACACTACCCCCCTACGGAGAAGGAGAAACCGGGGAAAACAATAAACAACAACAAAAAAAAAGAAAGAAATATCAACTAATCTTTAAATGCGCGCAGGTTAAAGGTTGAATAGTTTTTTGGGCTGCACTGTACGTCCGGACTGTGTAGTATATTGCGGAGGTAAAGGAGAAGAAGTCTTTACGGGTACAGGTGCTGGTATGAATGTTTTGGGTACAGACTGAGGTACAATTGGCATCGGTGCATGAGCAGGAATGGAAGAAAAATCCGTCACAAGATACGCTGGCTTAAGTCGGTCGATGCTAACCACCACACTCTTGTTACGAATGATTATCGTAAAAGTTTTGTTGTTTCTGCTAACTACCTGATATGGTCCTGTGTATGGCCGTTGTAAAGGACGTTTTACGGTATCATCGCGTAAAAATACGTGGCTACATGTATGAAGATCTTTAAAGACAAACGAATCACAACTTGTATGGTGCGAGGCAGGGACTGGTCTTAATTTTTCAAAAAAATTTCGAAGACCATCCAAAGTTTTCATGTGGCTGCTGTCAGCAGGTACTATATTAGGACCGAAAGAATTTAAAAGCTCCCCTGGAAGACGAAGTGTTTCGCCATAAACGAGCTCTGCCGATGTGGCATTGATGTCCTCTTTAAGTGCGCAACGCATTCCTAATAACACCAGAGGTATTGCCCTTAACCACGAACCGTTGTGGCACATAAGAGCAGCTTTTAGCTGTCTATGCATTCGCTCAACTAAGCCATTCGCACTAGGGTGATAACTAGTGGTACGTATGCGTTGCACTGCAAAAATTTTCAAAAATCGGTTAAACAACTCGGATTCAAATTGACGTCCCTGGTCTGTAGTTATTATTTCAGGAACGCCAAAACGGGATATCCAGCCAGCGAGGAAAGTATCGACAACTTCATCTGCAGTTATTCCGTTCATGGGCCAAACCTCCGGCCAGCGAGTGTATCGGTCAACTGCAGTAAGGCAATATTGAAATCCATTGCAGACTGGAAGAGGACCGATAATATCAATGTGAACGTGCTTGAAACGATGAGATGGACCAGAGAAATGTCCTATAGGAGACATGGTGTGACGGGTCACTTTACTCTGCTGACAGGACATACATGTCTGACACCAAAGACGGCAATCCTTGGCCAAACCGGGCCAGACGAAACGATCCGAAATAAGACGAATAGTTGCCTTAGCACCAGGATGACTAAGGTTATGCAACTGGTCGAATATTTTCCTTCTACATGGTTCAGGGACAAATGGACGTGGACGTCCAGTAGCAACATCACATATTAATGTAATGTTTGTGCCAGGTACACCGATATGCTCTAATTTAAGAGAAGTTTCAGTGCTCGACAGATATCTTTTTAATTCATCGTCCATTTGTTGTCTAGATGCTATTTCAGAGTAGTCACATTCAAAACTCACAGCTTCCACTCGAGACATCGTATCGGCCACTATATTATCGATTCCTTTTATGTGTATTATGTCGGTGGTAAACTGAGAAATGAAAGTGAGTTGATTTAGTTGCGCTGGGGGAAGCTTTTCACGCCTTTGTGTGAAAGCATACACAAGAGGTTTATGGTCAGTGAAAATCGTGAAGTGCTGAGCTTCTAAAATATGCCTGTAATGTTGTATGCTTTCGTAAACAGCCAAAAGTTCTCTATAATAGGCTGGCCACTGAGACTGACGGAAACTGAGCTTTTTACTAAAGAAGCCCAGTGGCTGCCAAGCTCCAGCAACTCTTTGCTGTAGACAAGCACCCACATGTGAGCTGGAAGCATCCGTAAAAAGTCCCAGAGTGGCGTTATGGAGAGGATGTGCGAGCATGACAGCGGATGATAAACTGTCTTTACACAACTGAAAAAACTTTTCTAAATCAGGTGTCCAGGAAAGTGGTGTAGATCCTTTTCCTTTAGAATCGACGATAGCTGTGATCAATGGCGCCTGAAGCTCAGCAGCATTCTTGAGAAATCGGCGATAATAATTTATCATCCCCAAGAACCTTCTAAGACCTTTTACGGTCTTGGGAAGGGGAAAATCTTGAATTATCTGAATGCGATCTAATGGGGGACGTGTTCCATTAGCAGATATGCTATTTCCAAGAAACACTACCTCAGGAACGCCCAAAACACACTTAGAAGGATTTATCACGACTCCATAATCATCAAGTCGTTTGAAAAGTATTCGAAGGTGCTTAGCATGAGAAGATGCGTCAGGTGAAAACACTAGTATATCGTCGATGTATGCAAAACAAAATTCAAGACCTTGTACAACTTCGTCAATAAATCGCTGGAATGTTTGACCAGCATTCCGTAAGCCAAAGGTCATGTACGGCGATTCGAAAAGACCGAAAGGTGTTATTATGGCCGTTTTGCAAATATCTTCCTCAGCGACTGGAATCTGTTGATATGCTTTCACGAGGTCGATGGTGCTAAAAACCTTACAGCCGTTAATATTGTTATTCACATCGCCGATGTGACGGACCGGGTATTTATCTGGCACTGTTCGCGAATTAAGTGCGCGGTAATCGCCACAAGGCCGCCATGTCCCATCACGCTTAGGCACCATATGTAGCGGAGATGACCATGGACTTTTTGAAGGCCTAACTGTTCCAGTTTTTATCATCTCGTCAAAAACTTTCTTTGCTTCCTGAAGTCGATTTGGGGCCAATCGTCTGGGTCTACAAGAGACGGGAGCACCTTCTGTCGTCTTAATATAATGGACAGTGTTATGTTTAACTTCTCTTGTAAGCCCTGGGGGTTTGGTAATTGAAGGAAAATCTCTTAATATACCTCCAAAATCTGACCCAGGAACGGACAAAACTTTAACGCTAACCTGCTGTAACTGTGAAATCGAAGCAACACAAGAAGAACCCGTCATACTATCAACAAGCTTGCGATTAGCACAGTCAGGCAAAAGGTTATAGTGCGCTAAAAAATCTGAGCCTATAATGGCAGTACTAACATCGGCAATCACAAAATTCCACCTTAATTCTTTACGTAAACCTAGATCTAAAACCAGATGTATATGTCCGAATGTATGAATCTCACTACCATTGGCAGCAGCCAATGTGTAGTTAGACTTCATTAATCGGTTTGACAGCCATTTTTGAGGGTAGCAGGATAGGTCGGAGCCAGTATCGATTAAAAAACGACGCTTGGTTACAATCTCTGTTACAAATAATCGGCGACTGTTGGTAAGGCAGTCGGTCGTCGCCGCTAACGACTGTCTGTGGCATTTTTTGACGATGATGACCATGCACACGGTTGAATACATTTATGAGCACGTTTACCGTATTTCTTATGATAAAAACAAAACTTTTCATTTTGTTTTGGTAATGGCGACTGGGTGCGATCATGTTGTTGTTGAAAACTCTTTTTGTTAAAGTTAGATGAAAGAGCTGCAACTTGTTGTGACAACTCGTCAATGCGCTTCGAAATATTATCTAAGGGCAAAATACTAGAATTACTAGCAGAAAAAATAGAAGCAGGAGCTACAATACCCGGAGCAGTGTCAATGATTCTATCAGCAATAACAGCGATTTCATCCAATGACAATTCTGCATGTGCAGCTAAAATCACCTGAAGATGCTGAGGAAGTCGTTGTAACCAGAGCTGACGCAACAAATTCTCATTTGCTAATGAATCGCCTGCCAACGATCGCAGATAACGCATAAATTGAGACGGACGACGATCACCCATTTCTGCATTATCAAATAGTTGTCTAAATCGTAATTCGCTAGAAGAAGACAATCTAGGAACAAGTTCTGTTTTAAGTAAACAATATTTTTCTTTAAGAGGTGGGTTTGTGACAATGTCTTCTATTTCGCCAATAACTCGAGCATCTAACTGAGCGATAACATAGTTATATTTGGTTTGATCTGAAGTGATACCAGAGATAGCAAATTGCGCCTCAGCCTGTACAAACCAAATAGCCGGGCGTTCCGGCCAAAAAGGAGGAAGTTTGATTACTACCTTACAAACCGATGGAAGTTGAGAAGAATGTTCATCCGAGGGAGGAGTGATCGACTCAATATTTGACTGTAATGATCTTAAATTTTCGAGTTCAGAGTTTAACAAAGTATTTTGTTGCTATAACAGAACATTTTCTTCATGTAACAAATTAGGTTCCATTTTTAAAATATTACGACAAAAAAAAAACAAATACAACTTAGAAACTTATAAAATACCTTAAAATAAACTAAATACTAGGTTTCACAAATAAAATTATTTTAGTGTTTAAATAAAAATTAAACAAAAAATATAAATTTAACAATCAAAATTAATTAATGTTAAAATGTGATGATAATAAAAAAACAAATATTTTCAGTTATAGATTAGGCTGTATGGGGAATATTCCCTTTGACAATCTTAGTAGACCAAAAATAAAAACGAACAAAGTAATCTATGGTTAATGTCCTAAAAAAAAAAAATGGCGCTAAATATTAAACAAATTAATATTGTACTATTCAGTACTTATGCAATGGGATGATTTCAATTATAAGTACACTTCAAATTAAAATTAAGTACACTTAGTTAAAGATAAAAAAAAAAATTATAGCCAATTGGAATGAAATTATGAGCTATTTAACTAAACATTGATATAATACAGAAAATACTTAGTATAATTTAGATGGTATACATCAACTAGCTAAGTTCATAGAAAATATTTTTACGATATTATTAGCAGACACGACATTCGTTTGAATTAACACATCACTTCACTCCCGATTATGGAAATTTTACGAAAAACACTTTTTCACTGATATCTTGGTTTCTTAGTAATTCTTAGTAATCGTTGACTGACGAAGGTGGAAGAAATATCGTCAAAACTGCAACACAGCATCAAGGTTCTTCATAAGAAAATGACTACAATGTAGTCTAATTAGGGATTAGGCTCCGTTACCGATCTGATAGATGATTGATGGCACGGACAGAAGTGGTATCCGCATATCCACACACACCACAGCAACAAAATTCTTCACAAGAAAACAGGCATCGGGCTCCACAGTGCGTGTTACTAGTCAAGGGGTCACCAATTATGGGAAACCATCTTCAGGTTTCTCCATTCTGATAAATAATATTAATAATGATATAAACATATCAAATATTAATTATTAATAAAAATTGTACATTTTCTTAAGTCTGTTCTTCAAAACTCGCGCCAATAGTCTCCCCCCTCTTTCGTTCGGAAATCGCTTCTCTTCTCTATCCGTGTCGTTCGGAAATAGAACGCCACAAGTTAATAGTGTCGATAACGAATTAACAAATTTTGAAAAATGTATATTTCTAACTAGACTGAAAAGCTTCATGACTTGTTTTTTGCAAATCACTCGAGTTTATCACAAATTATTGTTTAATTCATTTTATCTGTACACCACTAGTTTGTCTATAATCTGAGATCACTAGTTCTATCTATAATCTGTGGTTCTAACTCAACCTTGCTGTTGTGACAGTGACGAGTATTTTTGAATTTTTAAAATAAATTTCGTACTCTGAATGAAATCGCAGTAAATAATTTTTAAATTTGACTTTTTTCACCTACTTTTTAGTCGTTCTAGTGCATAATGTACAAAATAGACTTACCAGATAATTCGAGGGAAGCTACAGCACATCTAATAGTATGTATCGCAGAAATGGTAAACTTTGTTTCAGTTTATAGTTTTAAATAATCCTATTATGTTTTTAGAATATTTTACTCAAGGAAATACACCCATGGGTTGGAAACATTCGAAAGAAGTTACAAAACAAACCTACAGAAGAACAAAAGTTTATAAAAATTCGAGAAATTATTGCCTTGTGTTGTAATCAAATAAAAAAATGTATTGTGAGTCTTCTCGGAATATTTAATGTGGAACACAAGCAAGGATTGTATCTCCAGGTACATAAATTGATCATTGAAGTATTAGTTAATTAACTACAATTATTAAATTAGTGCTAAATTTATTACTATAAAATGACCTAGAGAGGTATAATAATGTTTATCAATTTACCAAATTCAATGTTCTACACAAAAATATGAAAAATGAATTATCATATACCTATCATTATGAATTATTTATTTTTGTCATAAGAAAATTAATAAAATAAGTGTTGAAATGATGAAAACTTAAAAATAACATTTTATCCATTTTTACAGGAGAGCCGTCTGTGTAACATAGAAAGATTACAATGGTGTATCAATAGACTACAATCAATTGATGATTATCTCGAAAAGATCAACAGTGATCCAGCTGATGATGATGCCAATGATTCAATTAACGTGACAACAATGTATTTTGTAAACTGGATAGATCACACATTTGAAGTTCTTGTGAAACTTTCAGAAGTTTCTTATAAAAAAGATTGTAATGAAGGAGCCAAATTTGAGGAGTGGAAAAATGAAGTAAATATAAAATCAATTGGAGTTTCATTGTAAATTTCCAAACATAATTATTCTCTCCTATTATGTGTTAATTAAAATTAATTAGTCTTAATTAATCTTATTTTATGGAAAAGAGTTTGTCTAAACTTTATATCTAAAAATATGCCTTCTAATAGTATACCTATATACTAATGAATACATTTCAGATAGTGGAAACAGTCTGTGATCTGCATCTTGCAATAGATGAGCTACTGCTGTCTGCTATGACACTCTGTAAATATTGTTTATCAAGTGACCAGCATATTGTCAAAGCTCGATGTCAAGTGGTGAGATATCTACATGAACAATTATTGCTTTTTATTGACTTGATTTGATGATCCAACATAGTTGTATTAAGGAACCTGTTAAAATTGGTATTATAAAGAAACTTTCTTTTTGAGTAGTAAATATTCTTGTCTTAGCTCAGAAAATTCTTTAGCTCACTTTATTGTTGAACGGTGTATGAAAAAACAATTTAAAAATAAATAAATTTTGTATCATTTATAACAGTCAATATCAACAGCAAGCAAAAACTTTAGTAGTTATTGGCCATAAGTTTTGGTGTGACATTCTGAATTTTATTTTCAGGTTCTAAGAGAAACAAAAGCTCTAATAAGTGAATTAATAACTGGAGATGTGTCCACAATCAAATTGTCCCCTGAAGTATTAAAACTACCAATTATGCCTTCAAACATCAATGTTCTGATAGATGTATTAAAAGATGTTCTTTATGTTCTCGAAACCAATACGAATACGGCTTTACTTGCTTTATTGATACATTGTTTTAGCTATAGCAAATCTCCTATTAATGTTTTGAACGAGCATTTCAGTGGAAACAGCAGAGGAGTTTGCGAGTGTTTGATAAAGAGTGATGTAGATGAGACTGAAGATTGTGCGTTTGTGAAAGATTTTGATATGTACAATGAGAGATTGTTGCAAATTGGTTCTTTTGCTGTGTCATGTTCATCGGATCAAAGCCGTAAGTTTAAGATTAGAGATTAAATTAGATAGATTTTCCCAAACATGTTCATAGCTTTGCATTATTATAGCTGAATTTTTAAAATTCTTACAGTATTTAATTTTTACTTTATTTGCAAAATCTTTTAGCTTTATTAAATCTGTATTACCAGTGACTTACCAGTATTTATATAAATTCCAATACCTGCCTGTTTCATATGAAAGAAAATATTTCGAAATTTATATTAAACCTTGTAATTTTCTGATTACATTTTTTGTGTCAGTTTCTCTCTTTAGAAAATTAATTGTTGTCAATTTGATTTAGCCGTCCTAATGTTATTTTAGGAATACTCTCTCTTCGGAGCGGTATAGCAAGTCTCGAAGCCCTGGATCCTCATTTAGTGCCGGCCCTAATGATGTCGCCCGACAGCCATCATTCCGTATTATTGGCGAACTCGTGGCTACAAGAAGTACAAGAGATCAGAGATAGCGTGTTTCTGATCGTTGATCCTGCGGCTTTTGCTGAGGTATAATATTTCTAGTTTGTCATAATATTTATTTCTGTTTCTATAATATTTCGTTTAACTCTATCGTAGAGGTACTTAAGTCGAATAATGCGTCATAAAAATATTTTTGAATGAATCGTAGAATTTAATAAAATGATTAGTATTTTAATTTATCAAATATTACATTACTAAACAAAAGATATTAAAAGAATAGAAATGAGAAGTTCCTCACGTGACCTCGCTCGCGGTTCATCTCTGCTGCTGCCTGCATCTAAATTTCAGCAAATGTTGATCGCGTGTTTGACCACAATCTTATATGAATTCATTTTCTTGTTTCAATTTTCACGATCCACGACTAGAACCTATTACATTATCAAATCTACTACGTTTTAAACGTTCATTAGCAAAAAACTAAGAGTTGTTTTTTTTTAAATTAGACCTTATTTATTCTGTTTTATTTATTTTTTAGAAATCAAAACAAATGATGCACGATAAATTACTTGAATTACTAAAAACGGATTGTTACAACAACAGTGATGTGTGCGTAGTTATAAACATTGGAAATGTTGTTTATGAATTTTTTGAAGTTTATGATAAGTATGAACCAACTGCATTGAAGGATTACGAGAATATAAAGCCATTGTTGGCTGATTTACGGAAAGGTAATTCATCATTTATTTTTAAATGTCTTTCTTTACCCTTAACCCATTCAAATATAGTCTTACATTCATCCACTTTCAAATTCCACATACGTTTTGTAACGTGATCCTCATCTCTCCTCATCGTATGTCCAAACCACGCCAACTTTTTTACTCGTTTACAATTATTTTAAATGTATTTTATTATTTTAAAATTAATTTTAAATTTTCATGCATGTTAGTAGATTGCAGCACTTGCCAAAGTTATTCTTTCTTACCATTTCACGTGTCTAATCTCGTCTACATAAATGTGTAAATTTTAAAAGAAAATTTAGCTATATTATCTGTGTAGACCAAAATAATACCTTTTGTATAATTTAAATAATCAGGAAAGCATGTTGTGTATTAATCATTTGTAATTTAATTCTAGTCGTAAAAGAATGTAAGACGGTATCAAACTTACTTGCCAAAGAGAACGACTTCAAATATGACTTAAAAACAACCGACAAACAGGCAACAAACGCTCAACTACTAAAACGATTAAAACTATTATACACAATAACCAACAAAATCAATACTATTTTACATCCAAAACAAAACGACGAAGAATTATTCGAAAACGAAAACAGTAATGTAAACAATCAAACGCACACAGTTTACAAAAGTTTGAATCCTACTGAAAGACGAAACGATGACGTCATATCAAAAAGTATCTTCGCTAGAACTAATAACGTTCGGTCTTCAACGCGCAATTTCCCTATCATGAAATTAACGAAACATTTGAAGATAAAACACGAAGAGCTTAGTTTTTCAGCGCAATTGGAAAAACTATTGAATTCATCTGATTCCAAAGATAGTACGAAAGGTTTAGAGATAAATAAAAATTTGCAAAGGACTCGAGAATGTTCTGTTTTGTACAATTTCTCGCCTATTAAAAGATCGTCGCTGAGAAAAGCTGTTTTGAATAGACACTGCATGGTGCAAGAAAAAGTTATGGAAAAGACTGTGGATGTTAGCGTTCTTACTGAGAACGAAGGTGCTGAGAACTTTACTTTACAATTGACTGGTGAGTTGTGATTCTTTGTTGAACTTACTACGATAAAGCATTTTAGCAGATGTAACCAACGTTGTCCTAATTTTAATTTTTGGTACCAGTTTTGGTTGGTTGACACTTCCTCAACTAACTGCAAATTTCATCATAACTAAGTAAAACGATTTACTTTACTGTTTAGAACCTGATTAAATTACAAAGCAACCATATTATTATTAAAAGCAACGTTTTATTCTATACAGGGTGTTATTCGATCACTTCAAAAGACGATCACATATACAGGGTGTCCTAAAACTATGCGACATGAGCGGGAAGTACCTTAAATATTAGAGATAGGATGTTTTGCTGAAATGAAACATCATTATATTTATGATGTTAAATAATACTGCATTGACAGATTTTTCGTTCCGTTCATGTCGCATAGTTTTGGGACACCCTGTATATGACAGTGATCACAATAGAAAACCTATTCAAATATTTTTGTTCGTTCAATCATCATAAATGACAAAATACCTTCTACATTTTTGGCAAGGCAAGGCAGGCGCGTTTGACACTCTGTATGTGAAAATATTTACGCAAAAAAGATATGAAAAGTTGCAAGAACAACTATTAATCTTGTATCAATTTGTTTCAGATGTTCTCAACGAAATGAACGACATGACCAGCATTTTGTCGAACACGAAGATTTTATCAAACGTATCTAAACTCAACATGACAAATATCATAAATAAAAATCCCAATACTGTATCGAAATACGTCTGGAACATTCCAGTGAATTCCAGTACTTTTGAAAATACTTGTGACGATTTTGCAGTTACATGTTCTTCGAATATGACTCAGCCGTCGAACGTTACGACTTTAGAACGAATAAACGATTTAGATTTAATCGATATTAAACTCTGTAACCTTAAATCTGAATTTGAAACTACTGTTTAAAAATAAATTATAAGTTATGGTGACTCCGTCCAATTTATGTATAAGATTATGGTAATGCATTTATAATAAAAGTATTTTGAAATTTTACCTGTTTGATTTTTTATCGCAAAGTATTTAACTTCTGCTAAATAAGGGCGAAATGTCCTGTAATCAAAGGGTAACGGCCATAAAAAAGATTTTGATCACTGCGCCATCTAGCGATAATCATCTATAACAAAAATAAGGAACGTGTTTTAAAAGATTTTGATCACAGCGCCATCTAGCGATAATCATCTAAAACATAAAAAGTGTCGTGACAACTTTTCGTAAGATTTTTTTCCGTCTAGCCCCCTTTCGATAACGCGCGATAAGGATGTTCGTTCCAACATTTAAAATAAAAAAAATAGGTAACATGACCATGCTTCTTTAAACATGAGAATAGAAATCCCTTCGAAATTGATTGTTTTTAGTACCTACACTAAAACTAGATTGCAAAGTGTTTATCCACGAGAAAACCAAGGCAACTCATAAAGAAACCAAGCAATCCAAGACAAACAAAATATATCAAAACTTAAACATGATATTTACTTATATCTTATGCTTGTTAGACTAGCATAGCTTTAAAAAAAACAAACAACGAAACAACGTTGCATTAAGATAATTCAGGAATCAGGAATAAAAAATTAAAGAAACTAAGTAGTAAAATAAAGCAACTCAGTATATTATTTTCTGTACCTTTCTAGGATTATCTGTTCAATATAGTGTTCCGTTCGGTTTTTTTTTATAATTAGCACGAGTAAATTCCAGCTGTTGCACTGCCCTTTTTTTTTGAGTTGGAAGAAATCACCGGATCCCCACTCGCGGGGCGGGTATGGATCTATGTACGGGTATATGGGAGTTGAACCGCCCTAAAACCTCCAATCGCTCACACTCAGCGTCCGAACCTCGGCTGAGGCCAGAACCGAACACGGGGTTTTGAGAAACGCCGCGACGCGTTACGCACTCGGCATTCTTTCCCGTCGCGCCGCCCCCGTTGCACTGCCCTGGGCAAAATTAATTTTATACCTCCCAAAATCTATTAATTACTATCATATACTGCGAATGATCATTATAAAGATTCTAAAATATGAATATAGGTAACTAATAATTGTCTCTTCAATCAAAAGAAACAGATTATTGGATTTCATAGAAAGACAGCCCAAATTTTTATGCAAAAACCTATGCAAACTTTTACTCATTAATTCTTGTCTATTCAGTTGTGATAAGGAAATTGTTGTATTTCGATAAACTGATACCTATATTATCAATGCCTCCTTTTATCTCAACTTAATTTTTATTTGTATCTATCTAAAATACAAAAAAGGATTTCAAAATAAAACATTATTAAAATGAGTTTAAAAACACGAATTTCTGTGAACTGCATCGATAGGCGATATTTATTTTTAGAAAAGCTCTTAAAGCTCGTCCTTGCGATGGACTTGTAGTTCCAAGGTAAAACTCGGTACCGAGATTGAAGGTTAGGTTCATTCCACGTGCAGCTATCGGAGAAAATAAACTATTATGTTTTGTAAACTGAAAAATGTAGTAGGTGTTCCCGGAGCGCTGTGACATGTCCCTCTTTAAACGAGGTTTAAGAAAAGTCCTGTATGGGTAGGTGATGGATAATGGCCCCTCTTTGCCCTGGCATTGCAGAGGTTCATGAGCGACGGTGACCGCTTACCATCAGGTGGGCCGTAGGCTGGTTTATCTATGTTGCAATAAAAAAAAGCTTTATAAGATTGTAGTGGTAAGTTTGTACTACAATCATTATCGACTATGTTTGTTGCTTGTATGGAGGAGCCGCTTAGCGCATGGGAAATACCGGCAACCTAGACATTATTACCTAGGTGTTTTTAATGGACTGACAAGTCAACGGTCAACCTGATCGCAAGTGGGCATCGTTGCTATTAAAGGTCCACCTTTATGAACTCTCGAAGCTACTTTTGTTGAAGAGAGGGATCGAAAGAAAAGTCAGCGCTTGGAAAACGAGGGGGTGAAGCTATCCCACTTATAGTTCTTAATAAATACCATATAAAGTTCATCGTTTAAACATTTTGTTCCAATTTACTAAATTATGAAGCAAATAGTTTATCTGCCAGATCAAGAGAGATGATCCCTGAAGACCAATAAATAAAAACTTGAAAGATATCACATATTATTAATGTCAATCCAATATACTTATTCCAGTAATCCGAAGCAACAAGTCTCTGCGGTTCCAATCAGTGATGATTTGTGACAACTTTGAAACTCTTGAGACCAGTAACTGGTTGCCAGTTCTAACGAGCAATTGAGAAAATGATAAGCACTGATAGGGTTACAATTTGATTGAATGATATTGGGTTCCTATAGACAGGCTACATGTATCTAACTACTCGTATCTACCCAGATATTTAAATTTAACTAGATCAAAATAAAGGCATTCTAATATTTTTTGTAATCCCATTTTGTTTATCTTTTAATAAACTATAAACTCATCTTCAACTTCATTTCTCACGAAAACAATACTGCGAAACACTGGCGGAAAATACCCAGAAACAGTTAAACAGCTTAAATCACAAAGCGTATTTTCCTTTGAAACGCAGAAATTAATTGGCCGTGACCTTAAACTCATCTATTAAAGTGCATAGGAACACAGCTTAGTGCTTTAAGTTTCCATGTACGTCCTGCGCATGCGTATTCCCTGTTAACTCTGTATATAAGGGACACGTTCTGAACCGAGTATCATTCCCGCCAAGATATCAAACGAGAGTAAAGTTTGAACTCTCTTCGAAGTTGCTGTGCATTCTGGTTGATGCCGAGAGCAAACGTAAGTATGATAAATAATGATATTAATATGTAAAATAAATGTGTTTTCAGATTTTAAATATAACTATATGGTGTGGAAAGTAATGAAAGAATATTATTTGAATCTTTTAAAGATTTTTACAGTTTTAAAACAAAATAATTGGGTGATTAAAATAAACATAAATTTTAAAATAAACAGAAAAAAAATATCGAAGGATTTTTTTAAGGGATCACTCATCAAAAAATAGAATGACAGAAAACTAATATCAACATCATACGACCCTGCAGAGATAATTGGACGAATTAATCATTTACAATCCGGTGGTCCATTTGCGCACTTGCGAGGAAAATAAAAAGACAAAGAAATAAAAAAATAGTCGATGTAATTGCAGTTCATTATAATTTAAAATAAAAAATGAAAATATAAAGTAAGTAATATAAAATAAAAATATAAAGTATCTTTCATCAAATCCACTTCTCCAGGTGGGCAGGGATTATAGGAAAAGCTCTATTGAGTCTAGTTTCTATTGAGGTCTCCATATTATCAGCACAATGACAAACAAAAATCAAAAAAAAAAAATCTGAATCAGCTTGGGTTCTGATTAAATTTTGTGTTCATTTTCATTTTATTTGTGATCTAATTAGTCGGTTCATTTTTACTATAATGATAAAAAATATTTTTAGAATATGCTAACTGTAATTCAATAAAAAAATCTATTTGTTTATTGAAGACGAAAACCACTACTATAACAACTTTTAATTACGAGTTCGAATTTAAAACAATGAAAAGAAAAACAAAAGCTTCACTTAATTTAGGTTTTCAGCACAGATCATGCCTATACGTACAGTCTGTTTCTATAACAGATTTACAAAGCAAATGCCTATCCATCCAGTAACTTCAAACAGTAGATCGGATTACACAACATTTCAGTTTTACTTTGTTTTATATTTCACAACAAATTGTGTTGATCTGATCCGCCGAGGCTTAAAACAACACAGCGAGAATTTAAATACAAATAAACTCAATCAATTAGCTGTTCAAAAGCTTTTACGATGTTGATAAATAGATTTTATCAGCGTTCTTCTGAGTGAGTTAAATAATGTAAAACAAAACGTTCGATATCAATCAATCAATTGTACCTATGTTTTATTTATAAACATGATGGTATTCGAACATATTATTTTCTCATTGTTACATATTTTTAGGGTTCTTTACTTTTAAATTAAAAAAGCAGAACCTATTTTAGGTAGGTAGGTATATCTTAGGTAGTACCTTAATAGTATTGTATTGAGTTTACACCGATCATCAAAATAAAGAACTAAAATAAGAGCTCTCTAAACATTGTCAACTCCATCAATTCTGAATATTTGGTATATACCTTAATTACAACGATTCATAAAACTGAACAAACCTATGTTTGAATCTGCGTAGGTAGGCATAAAGTTACGTCTGAAATTTAACAATGCTTACAGGTGCTACTTGTAATTGACATTTTGATTGAATCAATTCAAAGTTACAGTTAACAGCAGAATCAATTTCATAAATGACCCAGGAAAATATTTTATACATTTTACTGTTTTCCATTGATGAAAATAGTAAGACAAACATTGCTCGTTTGTTTCATTTTTTTAAATAATATTTTGGATCAATGTCTCGCAAAACTTGGTTTAGTAACGCAGTTTCTACATCATTTAAACACAACTCAACAAAGGCGAAATGAAAAAAAAAACACTATCCACGTATTTTAGAAGTTTTAATAAGAGAGATATACATTTAATTAGGTCTCTTCCGCCGCTCTCCGCGTAATTTACTTGCATAAAAGCTCACTTTACATGCGCCGCGAAACTTAAATTGTATTCTGCCGAGATTCTGAACTTAGTTATGGAGCTGCAGACGATGTTTTCCAGATTTGAGGCTTATATTCAGTTGTAATAACTTTAAATAGAGTTAAAGTTCTAGATCGTTCATTATAGTCCTTTGTGAATAAGTTTTAGGGAAGCTAGTGATTGCGTATTTAAACTTGATTTCAGAATGAGATTATATTCTTCTTTAATCCGTGGTAGAATTGTTTATAGCACTGAATACTAGATAGCTCATTGAAGGTCATGAAAAATACTTTTCTCCCTTTGATATTATAAAAGATTTTTAATTTATTTCAACATTTCTTAAACTTCTCTAAGCGTCCCCCTACGTGTCAAGTTGAAGAGTTTCATTTCCTTTCAAGTCGTCTAGCCTTTGTGTACAGACTTTTCATAGCTATTCGTCTGATATTCTTTTTTACGAATATTCAGTTTCATCACAATAAGATTTCATTATTATTTACTCTTTGCAATATTGGATCTCTAGTATTGTATATAAAAATATAAAATGAATATACGTTTTCCTTCAATGACAAATGAGCGTAATAGTGATTTTAAAAATCATCTAAAAAGGCTTTAGTTCTTGCGATTATAAGCTAAATTTAAATATTCTAAATCTAAAAATAATCATAGTCCTTTTATAAAACGTTTATAAGTGTTTAAAATATACTCGTACAAGTTATAAAAGTCGATCTCAGGTGTGTCTCGGTAACGCACGCTCCGAATAATTGAATCTGCCAACATGATATCCGCTTCAGCGACAGACCATTAAATCTGAGCTACATGTACCCTTTTTGCTATACATTTTTTATTACATGGGAGATGTGGATTATTATATTAGTTCGTTCACTGGATAGATATTAGATTTGTCACGTTCATTATTCTCCGAGCTTTTTGGTGAGAGGTAAAATGAGGTTTTATTGAGACGGGCAGATAAGGTCAAAGTAAATACATGTTAAATATTAAATATGATGAGTTGGATTCGACAGAGCCGACAAATATTTTTCATTGATTTTCTGACGAAATAATTTGCATTTTAAAGATAACGTGAATGATATTTTCACGTTTTGAAATAGGGTATATATTAGCAATAAAGTGGAAATAAATCTGCAACTCCTCTATTAGGTACTTAAAAGGCCACTTGACAGCCTAAGTGGTCTGCGAATCAAATATTTAGGGACATCTAATTTCGAATTTAGAATAAAACAGATGACTATATCGAAACCAGTGTTGTGTTTTAGGATGTTTTTAGTCTATAAATAAATTTAGTTTTATTTTGGTCATTTGAATTAAACATTTTTTTCACACAGAGTTCTTATGGATCTAAATTTGTATTTGTTATCTTTTTCTTTAATTAGATGCCAGCTGGGTCACCTTCGGGAAAGCGTCGGGGACGCTTCCTCCTCATAGTTCTTTTTGCTGTCATATTCTCAGCCTACGTAGAACAGGTAATTTTATCATAAACTAGTTAAATAATATGATTATTATTTAAAAAAAAGTTATTTCTATAAAATAATCATATTACCCTAGGTGGTGAGTCTTCCTGCAGACGCGGGAAACCAATGGCCTACTTTTCCTCGTCGAAATATCGCGACGCTTGCTAAGAATGGTTATTTGAGGAGCACTAGCGCTAATGGCTACAAGAGAAGCGTTTCAACATTAGCTAAAAACGGAATGCTTCCGACTTATCGGTCTCCTTACGTTGACACAGACAAACAAGAGCACGAAGATGAATCACAAGAGAAAAGGAATTTAGCCTCCATTGCTAGGCTCCGTAGCTACTCAGCCATGAAGAGGAACATTCAGGCTCTGGCTCGGGATGGATACCGCGCAGGAAGGGGACAATACAACCCTCAAAATAATAAGCGAAACATCGCAGCTCTCGCACGGAACGGGCTTTTGCACAAAAGAGATGACATGAACGCCGAAGAATATTACTATCCGTTTTATCAGAATCCAATTCCTCCATTATCGGATATCGATGGTCCTCTTGACATGAATGAAATTTATGATCTTCAACAAACGATTAATCCGGACATGTATCCGCCGCTTTCACAAGTCTTCAAACGAAGCGCTCTTGCTCCACACGTGGACGACACTATTCAGAAAGATTTTGATGAAAGTGCGTATCTGAAGAAGAGCTCTGTGGGCTTACCGGCTCACGGTCTCTATAGACCAATGTACATCGATTCAGCTATTCGAAACAAGAGATACATTCTCTCGCTGCCAGACGTTATTGAAACGAATGATATTGATGATAAAAGCGACACTGATAATGACGACAAGCGTTCAGTTGGTGAGCACTTCTTATCGTTAATCTTCTATTTTATTCTACTTTAAAGTAGTGCCCTAAATTATTTGTAATGTGCAAGGATATTTCGTAACCATTGCCTCCGTAATCCTAACACATACAACGCTGTTTCCTTTACTTTGTTTATGCTCATACACATCATAGTCTACATCTTAAGCACTTTCTAAGCACTTAATTTAAAATTAAGTGGGGTGGTAAGTTAATGCAATACAATTGTGTGTTACAGATGACGACGCTCGAGATAATTTCGAAAAACGACATATAGGGTCACTGGCTCGATTAGGTCTTTTACCGTCGTTTAGGTTCTCCGGAGGAAGATATAGTCGGTCTGGCAGGGCTAGGTTATTGTTGCCAAGTCAGGAAATGTACAGGTCTCGTAACGTTCCAGCCGACGTAGTGTATGGATAGAAGAATGTGCTTAAACGCAAAGGATGAAAGCTTACTTAGAAATATGTGTTAGGTAGTTGTGTATGTTTTAGGTGTTTAGATTGTGTTAATGTGTCTGTTAGGGACACTCTGAATGTTCTGTTTTAGGTGACATCAATAGGCGTTTGGCTGTTGAAGGTTTGAGGCATTAGGCACAATGTAATGTTCTAGTGTTATATGAATGTACACCGCATGATTGTTCGTTGTTTTGTTAAATTAAGTGCTCTTTACAGGAATGAAACAAACTTGTACATAGTGTACAGAAATAAATCTATTAGTGTGAAATTTTGGTAAAGCGTGCTATCGGAGAATCTCAGGCAGTTTGTGGAAGTGGAATCTTACTCGCGGTACAGCGAGCACTTGTTAATAATAAGCATTAAGCTCCTCTGGATTATTGAGATTGGAAACTAAATATTTTAACAAGAACAGATTTTTACTTTTAAAATGAACCATTTAAAAGAGAAAAGTGAATTTGTATTTATGTTTCCAATCTAAGATTTGTAATTTCTTAAGTTTATTTGGTAAATTTACTGTGTGCTAAAACATCTTGTAAATTGTAATAAACGAGCTTCTGATTGGTGTTTATGTTGAGTTATTATGAATTTATTAACACAAAGTTACTTTTGCAGGAAGCATTCCACTGACGAGAATTTCGGAATTAGGTAAGTCTTTGAACTGTAGATAATTTTGGTATATTATTGATTTGAAATGGCATTTAAGGGAAATTTTAAAAGAGTAAATCTGATATTACGTAAAACCTGAGACCTAAACAGAGTTGATTGAAGTATTATTTACACTAGTAGTCGATTTTAAGCAAGATAAATTAGTCATCATAATCTTCGACATTACTAAGAAACTGGCAAATTTCTACTCTGCCTTTGTAGCAAATGCCTTTAAACATAAATTAATAATAATAATTATTTTTTCGTTAGCTAGTAATATAGTATTTTGCTATATTGTTTCTGTTTCCATTAGTATTTTCGTTTGTTCAGCTCAAAGCATCTCTGCTAACAAAGTTATCTGAATTTTTAAACTGGGAGGTACTAACTTTTACCGGTGTTTTGCCGGATGCCTATAGAACAGCTAGAGGGAAATAAACTGTGGAACCAACTTTCCTCTTTTGTTATTTTTATTGACATAATATTTTTGAACTTGACCTTAATAAAGTAAATTATTTGTGGGTAGTGGGGTATTCGAATACTTTTTTTAATTAACTTTTTTCCAAATTATTCTCATTTATGCTTTTAAAAAACTTATGGTTTTTGCATAGGGAAAGCAGGACGTTTTTAAGTTACTTTACTTAGTGTGGATGCTTTTCTTGAGAGCACATCATGGACGGGAACTATTAATTCATATTTATCTATAATCGAACAATCAATTTGTTTCACATCACAGCTAGCACATATTAAAAAATAATTTACCACAGGCAATATATCACTAGTCCCGAAGTTGACTCAGCAGTCGATCCAGACGACCCCGACATATCGTCGCCGGCAATACCTGCTTACTCGCACCCGACCGGGAGACTCCTCCACCGACCGCTAAGCAACGACCTACCGAACACCAACCCATCGCTACCACCACCACCGATCTCACCACCCAACTTCATCGAAGCCTTTACCAGAAACCGCTGGCAACCAAACAAGGAATACCCGAAGTTCTACTACTTTAGGTCTCTTAAGGTACCGTACCATAATTCTGGTAAACGGTACTTGTTGCTTCCTGCTGTCGATAATATCCTTCTTCGGAAGCCTTACCGTAACAGCAGTCTACCGAGCCGACGTAAGAATCAGTAGCTATGTCCTTGTTCGCTAGGTGATGCCTCTTCTAAACGAATTGGCTGAACTAGCGACTGTCGATGAGACATTTGCAGATCATTGTTTGATCTCAACTTTTGGATATTTTACGCAAGGAAAACTACTTTGGACAATTTAAATTATCCAAACTATATTATGGGATGGGTTGGTGTATTTATAAAAAACTTAGACAATAACTTATCGATTATATCTTATCAATGTTATAATTAAATGTTGTGATTACTAGATTTAACTGAATTTCGACGGAATCTTGTGACAATAAAACGACTTGGGCTATTTCCTAACTTGAACAATATTTATGTAGTTTTAATCTTAAGGTGTCAATCGCAAATATATATTAAAAAATACATACTCGAATAAAAAATGACAATACTTTTCGAAGAAAAAATAAATAAGGGATAAGTATTTATTCTACTACGCTGTGTTTGACAAATAAAATTATTAGAATAAAAAAAAATATCCTATACATATATAATATGAAGCTTAATCGCTTTAAACTGTATAATTAAAATACAAAAAACTTAAAAATAACGCAATAAAGACAATAAGCAAATATTGCAGTTGAATTGATAATAACTTTTAATATTCCTATATCTGTAGTATTATATTCATATATTTATTAATTGTAGTTGAATTTCCTAATTGTATGTAACTTTGGATTTTAAATAAATCTTACAGGTGTTTATTCTGTCATTGTAATCAGTGTTATTGTCGATGTAAATAAAAATTATGGAAACCAATACTGAGTTTTATTTGAAAGTAATTTGGTATATTAAAATATTAACATCAAAATAGTAGATTATGCTTTTGTATAGTTTTGTATATTTATATAGGATGGGATATACAGGGTGATTTTTTAGAGAGGGTACATATTGCAGGAGGGTGATGAGTACTCTGTTCTAAAACGGAATATTACAAAAAATAGGTAAAATTAAAAATTTTCTTTTTTTTTTAAATCTAAATTCGACAAAACAACAATTTCGGCTTAAAGAGTGTTGACGACTAATGACCTCTAGTGATCACGCGCACCCCACACCTCCGCCACACCCATCAGCTGTCGAAAAACCATCATTTTGCAAGAATTTCAGATATTTTAAGTTGCGATCACTAAGGCATTAAGCCATATTCTTTGGTAATCATATTTTTACTGGTCGTATATAACCATCAGCTACCATGACCTTCAATATGTACCCTCACTAGGAAATCACCCTGTATATGGGAATAATGAAATAAGTAAATCACAAAAATTATCATCGCTTTAAAATTTGTCTTTTAAAGAATGATTAACTGAGCCTATAAATAATCAATCAGTTTCACACGTTGCGTATGAGTACGTACTTATTATTTATCTACTAATATTCAGTGGAAATTAAATATGAAAATGCCATTTCGTTTCACCACTACCGGAGATATAGCTTGTGTACGATAGTGCTTGATAGATTATCTTGAGCACTTATGACTGCTTTGGTTCAAAGAGGATGACTTAACTACTTAAGCGTATTATCTTTTCTAAATTTACTATATATAAATAATGTTTCTCTATAAGGAAAATTTAAATATAATTGTTATATTCTTTATCTTTTTAATAGTAGTGTTGGACGATATTCTGATCTGTAGATACATTTACATATCGAAACATTCTTGATACTGTTTAAACTAATTTAAAGTATCGTTAAATAATAAATCAAAGCAACGATTTCTACTTACCTATTTACAATAATTCGATTACGAAAAAATGTATTAATTAGTTACACTTTTAATTTTTTTACTGTATTTAATAGTAAACTGAAACATACAAGATATCGCCTTTAATGTCCAACTTAATTTATAATGTATATGCATGAAAAAAAAAATTTTAGTATAATTTTTGTATATCTTGTGTATAAAATCTATTTTAAACTATTGCATAACTATCGTCAGTTTTTCGCCTTCTATGAAATCCTACGTATTTAAACCCTGGATAATTCATTTCGTTAGCATAATTTAAGGTAATAAATCGACATTCAACAATTTCCATATACCACTGATATTAAATACGTCTTACATCAGACAGATACGTGTGTACACCTGATTTAAATTATAAGACTGAAAATAATACAGACTGAAATGAAATATGGTTTTACAATCAACTATATTTGCAAAACTAAATCATAACCTAACAATATACACCTGAAACTTCCTGCAATGTGCGTGACTGTAGATAGTGAATGATACGAGCAAAGAATATAGAAGTAAAACTTGATGCAAATCACTTTTATGATTAAAGAAAGTCCTTAAAGGTAGGCCGTAGGTAGCGATCCCGCAGTGTCTGATGGCATTGTAGAGGTCCATAAGCAACGGTAACCGCTTACGATCAGGTGGCCCGTTAGCTCGTCTACCTACAAGGCAATAAAAAAAATCTTACAAACTAATACGAAATACCAGGCGGTTTCAAACAAGCCCGGCACCTTGGGTACCTTTCGGTATAGTTCTTTTCAGAAGACTGTTACATAAAATATTAATTTGTATTTATTTAGCGCATCGCTTTCTTCTACCATCGTAACGCCTGTGTAGCCACGATCTGTAATGATTCTGACCAGTGAACTTTAAAAACCCGAGAGAAAGTTAACTTGTCCTGGGCCTCGTTACGAATTGTATGAGAAGATGATAGAAGGAGTAGGAAATAGGAATTTAATTTTACTGCCCTTCCTGCAAAGTGGGAGACAATAAGAGAAGATGCATTTTGCCAGAGATGCAAACATGCACCATATATTATTTCTGTATATCCAATTATTCTGTGAAACAAGTACGTGTAGATTTTACTGAATACTCCATTCTGCGGAGATGTCATTATCTATCGCACAACGCCTATGTACACAAAAGGACTGAACTAAATAGTAAATAGGTAATATGAGATAAATAGTGACATGTGATATATTTATAATAGTGTGACGCGTGTATCCTTGTTTAAAAGGATGTGGAATATTTTCTTAAGTGGTTTTAACCAAATATTATGTTCCAATATAGACTCTACTATTTAATAATGTATATCGTACCAACAAACAAATCGCTTTTTGCTTCTATAACGTGATAAGTCCTGAATTGTTTTCGAGACGCCACATTTTTGAAGGAAAGGCTCAATTTAATTAGAAAACAAAGAACTTCAAAGCAGTATACTTTATTAACAGGGAAAATTGAGCCCTCAAACGGAAGCATTTAAAGTCCCAAAGCCACAAGTCCTTAATGTAATTTCCGTTAGGTTATTTCATTTATTTCGTTTCAAAAGAGTATTTTAACTTTCAGTTTACACTTATTATAGTGATATATTTTTATAATTGACATAAATTTAAACTATATAGTATATGTTTTGAATAAATTAATTTACCGAACAAGACAAAACATACAAATTACAAAGTTAGAAAATGTTAAACGAATTAAAGTCGCACATATTAGTAGATCAAAATTAGTGTATTTTTATGCATAAAACAAATTATATCTAAACATTAATGTAAGATTACATTTCACATCTTAAATATGTAATGGAATATAAGTAATAGATTACGTTGGAAACTAAGCACAATCATCACTAGGTGTAGATCTGCAAATTCCATTATTGCAATATGGCCTGTTGTTATCAATGCAGGTTATAAGAAGTCCTCCAATATGGTTGCATATCATTCTCGTCTTGCAGTCGTGGCATGAAAGAATGGGAGTTTCAGTGTGATTACAAGACGTCCAGCTGACCACATCATCTTTGTATTCGTTTATAATTGGGGTAGCATCAGAATAGACTTTAAAGCCGTCCACGGAGGATTCACCTTTAAAAGGCGAACAGGAAACAGCTACGATCTGAAATATTATATATTATTTATATACAGGGTGTTAAAATCCGATGAAACAATACTTTCACAGCAAATAGTATACTTGATGTAGCAGCCATCCACAAAGTCTGAGTTTTCTAGGCATAATATATCATAAGTTATAACTAATCAAAACTACGTATTAATTAGTGCGTGATCAACCCTACCGTACTGACGTACACCAACAGCTAAAGACTTAAGCCGGCTAGTCACCTCCTTTATCATAGAGCATTGTAATAATACACGGGACAAAAATCACATTCTAAACAGGATACATGCGGCTGTGTTCGTGAAAATAGATATAGGACGCTGAATGTAGGTCAGGATAGGGTTGTCAAAAATAATACAAAATAATAATTTTCAACTTTGTATGGGAAAATAAAGTGATCATCTCCGTTTCAAAAGTATGTCATATACACATACATTTGAAAGGTGATATAGATTAAGCCCTCAAAGTATTGTTTCACCGAGCACCAACACCCTGTATACAGTTTAGAAACAAAATAATGAACATAAATTGAATTTGCTTGGTGACGAGATGTCGATACTGTCACTCATGGATCTCTGCATTGTCCACCGTATATTTCATTGTAAGCTTCTTAGCTCAATTAATAAAATGATGATACATAAGAATATATTCTAATACTTGTTGCGTAAAGAAAGACTATCAAAAACAAAGTTTGTCAGAAAAAAATGCAATATTTAATTTGGATAATACAATGAAGTTAACTATTCTTATAAATACTGAATTATTGTTTAAATAACAAAATAAAGTTTTTTTTAATGAAATAATAAATAAATAGATACTTACTAGAGCCAAAACAGCTAAGACAGTCTTCATTGTGATTATTCGTATTCGAATTAGTACTATTAGAATCGATTCTTGGGTATTTATATTAACCTCAAGTGGTTTAATCGGATGTTATTATCAAATGCACTCTAATGCACTCGTATTAGATATACAAACAAAGATAATCTCATGACTAATAACAACCAGGAATAAAGGCAGATAAATACTTTTGTTATTTTATCATTGTTAAGGTTCG
Organism: Trilocha varians; assembly: GCA_030269945.2. Classification (NCBI taxonomy): domain Eukaryota; kingdom Metazoa; phylum Arthropoda; class Insecta; order Lepidoptera; family Bombycidae; genus Trilocha; species Trilocha varians. Next base: position 5,502,653 of record AP028257.1, on the reverse strand, counting down.
CACACACAATGGTTGTTTCTTCGTAAGATTTTAAACTGTGAAGAGGAATAATATGTCTACATGGTAATAAAAAACATAAAAATATGTCAGTTGAATGCATTTTTTTCTCACATATGTCTACTCGATTTCTATTGGGTTATTAAAATCGAAGAACAAAACAAAAGCTTGAGATCGCCGCCCGTTATTATCATGACATTATTTTAGCTATTTTTTATTAAATCAAATAGAGTCAATCCAAATGACAGTGTGTACAGACCTTTATGATTTACCGTTTAAGATGCTATCTCGTTTTTGCATCTAAGGTAGATAATACAATTAATGTACTATCAGAGATCAAGATCAAATCTTATTAGAGTCAAACACCAAAACATGTCTAATAAGAATATTTTTGGAATCTATACGACGATCTGATATTGATATCTTTTTTTCTCAGTGGAATTTGTACGGGTAAATTTTTCAAACATATAATACTTACAAAAATTCCACTGTTGCCAAGTTCCAATTAAGTATTTCCGACTACTTAACAACTTCATTATTAAAGCTAGCTGACAATTTTGTCTGCGTTACAAAGGGATACAGATATACTCTCCCTTGAATCACTCTATGTATTGAAAAAAGGCGCATCATAATCCGTAGCGCAGTATATATTACTAATTTATAAAATTTATTTTAAAAATAAATATTTAAAAAAGTTAAGCATATTAGATACATAGACAGAAAACGTGAAGCAACTTTATTTTTAAACTGTTTATTGATTTTAACAATATAATTTTTCATTTCAACAAAACTTTAAACAACTTGTTGAACATAAAAGTTTAGTTGTGCAGCTTTTCCTGTGTATGAGAGTCGAGTGTTTTGTTGTTTATCTTTGTTCATACCGGCCGTCGGGGACCGAGCGATATGGCTTTATCCTGATATCCGTTCCCGAGAGATTTCATTCTACTTTAAACGAAAAGGCAATAGGATTTTACCCGATAGGTACAAGTTTTTGGTGTTTTGATGAACTAGACAAGGTTTTGACAGTGTTATGAAATGACTGTGAATATCAAACCTCGGTTTTTATTAACTAACTAGCTGCCCCACGCAACTTCGTCTGCGTCGAAAAAAAAAAAAAAAAAAATAGGTGTAGACTACCCCTAACATTTAGGGGGATGAAAAATAGATGTTGGCCGATTCTCATAGATACCGGATAAGCACAAAAAAATTCAACAAAATCGGTCAAGCCGTTTCGGAGGAGTTCAAGTTCGAACACCGTGACACGAGAATTTTATATATTAGAAGAAGAAGATATTACCGTTATCAATGATATCAGGTTCCACAAGCCTCAATCTCTGAAGAACACATAGTTCAACATTATTTAATTCTAAACTATCTTATTCCTTCTGAATCGGATACTATTGAAGTAGAATTTACAGTAGACAAATTAGATAGTGACAGTTCCACATTATATATATTGTCTATGCGTTATCTTCAGATAGACATCTAGTGTAGAACATAAACTTGCCTGATTTACAAACTAACCGTTAGGTTATTACGCTGCAACTTGCATCTAACATACCTTACAAAGTTTTCTTAATCTTATGTGAGTTTCGTAATTCAAATAAAAGAAACTTAAATTTATTGCTCTTGTATGATAAAGAGATACAAGTACTTAATACAAAACTTACACATAGGTATACCTACAATATTATGGAAACGTCAAAAACGCCCACATTTTGGAAAAATTAGAATATTCTCAGAATTACAACTCTTAAACCTACCAACGTTAGAATATATTTTATCAACGAGATATGATATTTGCACAAAAACTTACTATCTTATTCAAATAAGAATTTTTAAATATTACATTTTCATTTACAAAGGAATATTTTATAGTCGGTTTATTTTTACTTTTAATTTTAGTATGGTTTAAAATGATCGGTAAAATCATAAGTTTCATGTTATTGTAAGTTTTTCACACGACACCTCTGCGTTAACATTTATTTAATTAAATTATTTTAGGAAATGAAAGAACAATAAAACCTCGTATATTGTTTCTTCTAAAATCGTATAATTAAACGAAATATTTTGGTAAAATTTAAAAATCTAATAACATTCTAAAATCTAGATTGACGCAAATCTCTATGAGAGTTAAATTTTTATCAATAATTATATTTTAAGCAGCTCCTTATTGTAGTTTGTATGCATTCATGAAGTGCAAATATTTTTAATTTTCCACTTTATAATCTAGCATTGAGTGACAGATAGGAAATTAAAATATTAGTAGACGTATTGTCTGAACAAATTTATTTTAATGCTATAACAGTTTATTGTCCCAAAGCTAAATTGAAGAAAAAATGATAAGACAAAACGAGTAGGTATCTATTATCGTTCATACTTTATCAATTGTTGAAGAGACAAGAAAGGTTTAGTTCAAATCGTCTAAAATTAAACAACAGCTTTTAAATATAGATCTGGGCACATTCCGTCCAAGCGATTTGCGTTTCTGATGCGCCACAGGGTTGCAACAGGGTTGATGATTTTTACCACGTTCTGAATTGTACCACACAAACATTGGCACATTGGAGGATGCAACAGTATTTTAGCAGAACCTATATCAGATTCAGCTCGACAAATTTTCAAGCTATTTGCAAACCCCAATACAACTTAAACATAAAATAATTTTGTATTTCGATTTTGATAAAAAATGTTAGAAGAACTTAATCAATAATAGTATACGATGTGTCATATTGTACGGTGCAATTGTATCAGGACGTCATAGCCATTACAATGACTTTAAGTCCTTTTTGTACAGAATAAAAAATAAAAAAAACTTTTTATTATAAGATAACATTAGCACCGTTCGAGCTTATTTATCTAAAACAACTCAAGACTCTTTTTAATAAATTTTCAAAATATTTTTTCACCTATCATAGAGGTACGTGTTTTCTATTATACTGGCTGGTAAAATAAAACTAAATATGGTTTTAAAGTTATTAAAAAAATATTCTTAGATAAAGGTTTGAGCATTAAGTCTGCCATTCTCATATTTTATGCATAAACTTTTGTAAATAAATAAATAAAAACTTAAATTAAAAATATCCTTGGCTATTTTAAACATTGATTGTTTACTAAATAGCCAATACGGTTTCTATATCTTGTGATATGGATAGATTTTACTGCCGCGATTAATATTTAAAATATTTATTTTATTATTTATTTTCAAATGGGTGAAATTCGATTTTTCATGTCTCCTACCTATACTACGTTTCGTTTGTAAAGATAGTAATTATTTGAATTAAACATTATGAAATTAGGCTTTTATATAATTCCTCGCTACTGTTTTCTGTCTACTTGCTGATAATAATATCTTGCTTGTTTTATAGTGAGATAAATTTTCAACTGTTTCAAAATGAAATAGTAATGATGATACTCGAATGAAAGCAGAAATATAATTCAAAAGATTTATTAAAATTCATTTAAACATACATCAAAATACTTAAACATTGGAAAATATATTAAAAAGGATTATATTTTAAGCACATTTCTGATTAGACTGAAAATTTTCTTGGGAATTTATCATAAGATATTAGGTAACATATTACACGGCAGCTGGTGCTTCAGGAGCTACTGCCGGTTCACAGCCCGCAGCGGGTGTAGCTGAGCACTCTCCGAGGTTGCAGTAGGGCAGAGTTGGATCTGCGCAAGCTCTCTGTATACCTCCAACTTTAGTGCACACTTGTTTAGTAGTGCAATCTAAGCAGGTGCTCCCGACTGTCGTGCAGGGGGACCACTGTGGGTACCAGGGGGCGGTCGCGATCCACGGGGGAATCCAAGGATTGACTGCACCATTACCTCCCCAACCACCCCAACCAGCACCGCCTGCAGCTGGCTGAGGAACAGCCGAAGCTACTGCCAACTGTAGGATTAATAATAAAATATTAACTATTCAATTGTACTTTATAAATGTAGTAGATATCCAAAGAAAAGCACTTACCGCCACGCACAAAACAATAATCACTTTAGATGCCATTTCGTAAAAAACAAATGCAACTGTCGAATTGTATGCAAGTCGTTCGATATTCAATCGTGTTATGATCTAATTTAGTTTTTCACTTGCATTTTATACATGTAACAGTTTGTTTAAGAGATTAAGATGTAAAATAGCAGCACCTTTGAAAACAACAGAAACAATAAGGTTTTCCCCTAGAGAACAAACAACAAACAGTCATGAAAACAGATAAGACTGATAGTAGAGTTAGCAAATGCACCTAACGTAATTGGGTTTTACGTTGTTATGCAAAGTATGTTTTTATGAACATTAATTACGTCTAATTTTGGGTTGTTTTTGAAAGTGTATGTTGTAAAGTTTTGCGATTGTTATTACTATGTGATGTTTCGTCGCAATGTACATTTATAAACTAAAGAATTAGAATCAAAAAAGTAATTTACTCGTAAACTCCCATCCGCGGTGTTCCCGGAGCGCTATGACATGTCCCTCTTTAAACGAGGTTTAAAAAAAGTCCTGTATAGGCGATAGATAACAGCCCCTCATTGCCCTGGGATTGCAGAGGTTCATGAGCGACGGTGACTGCGTACCATCAGGTGCGCCGTAGGCTCGTTTATCTAACAAGCAATAAAAAAAAAAAACTTAATCTTGTGTCAAAAATTACCAATGGTCCCAATTTTCTACCCCTTCAACAAAACGCATAATATATAAACAAGGAAAAGTACACTAAAATATCGCTAAAGGTAACAAAATAATTATCATCATCTTTATCATAAGACGTCTAACACAATAAGACATAGGTAAACCTTTTTTTTATTTTTTTTTATTGCCTTGTAGGCAGACGAGCTAATGGGCCACCTGATCGTAAGCGGTTACCGTTGCTCATGGACCTCAATGATTTACTAGCGGTTGCAATGTGCGATCTTCATAAGATCATCTGTCCGTCTTGTAGCTGCACTGCGCTTGCCTTGTCGTGACCGAAAATCCAAAACGCTAATAGCAACAGAGTAATAGCAATTTGTAATAGTAAAAGTACCCAAAGGTTTCTTGGAAGAAATCGATAAGGCCACTGCGGTAGTAAAAATACTTTAAGCTCTACCAGTTTGTTAATTACGTGGTGGTTACTTTTGGAAAATAAAGTTTACCTGTTCTATCCTATTTTACTCTGCCAACGGTACTAATGCATTGCAGTTTGCACTAATGTACATTTTGTTGGAAAATTTCTCATTCGAAACGTCACAACACGTTCACGGGGGGCAATATGTTATGTCTTGCGTCATTTAAATTTAATGTTGCTTGAATTTCACAATATTTCATAAAAGTTGGTTCAATCTTTACTTTGTAAAACTTTTTCTGTACCATATACACATTGTCATCAAAAGAACTGATGTTGTGAGTTGAAGAGTATTGTTTAGGCTTGTTTCATTTTGAGTATAAAGATTTTCTTTTATTTCTATGACCACTCTTTACTTGGAACCGCTGCGCTCCTCTACAGTTCGGTTCAGAAGATCTTTTTTGCCCCGTACCATTCCGATTTGGAATGGACTCCCGTCCGCGGTGTTCCCGGAGCGCTATGACACGAGGTTTAAGAAAAGTCTTGTATGGGTAGGCGGGAGATAACGGCCCCTCTCTGCCTCTGGAGGTTCATGAGCGACGGTGACCGCTTACCATCAGGTGGGTCGTAAGCTCGTTTATCTATCTTGCAATAAAAAAAATAAATGAAAAAAAAACAAACTACGTCAATCGTGAATACCCTGGTCAGTTGGATACTTATTCATCTTAATAAACAGCAACGAACGTTATATGTGTTAAATGTTTAAGTATATGCTTATTTATTTGCATCTTCATTTCATCCAAGATAGTATGCGAATTGTTCAGACACATAATCAAATATGAATGTATCTAATACCTCTCGACACATTATTAAGTTTACACAGCAATCAGGACATTGTAAATTTAAGATTTACAATAATTATAAAAATACGCATCTAAAAATACATCTGTAAATCTCTTTTCTTAAAGTTAAGACCTAGATTCTGACGGAGATATTGCGTTGACAAGATAATGAGTGTTTTAAAAACTATAAAAAAAATTGTTAAAGCGTAAATTAGGCTATACGTAGGTACATAATATGTCTTGCATTTCTTGGTCCTTAAATGACTGGACAAAATAGTTAAAGAACTTTATATTTATAGCTTTTCTCTTTGAGTATACCTTTGTTGTTAAAAACATTAGAAATCTCAGAAATATTTATACCGAGTGAAGTAATTAAAGAGATTAGTGTGGAAAAATATTTTTTTCCTTGTGCTGTAAAATGTTGTTTTCTAATTTTCGGGGGTTTTCTGTCTTTGTATAGATTTATGATGTTTTCGATGTAAAAATGACAATAGTTAGTTAGTAGTAACAAATTCACACGGCTGGTAATTTTAGAAAGTATTTTAAAGCATGTCTCTTTTTACTAGATTGTCGTTTGTTTACGATTTCTTTATTAGAATAAAATTATTTAACTTGAAAAGTATGTTATTTTTTCCCTCGGTAAATTTGAATTTAAAACATTTACTTTATATTTATAATTTTACTAAGAAATATTTTTAATTATAAATACATGCCTAAGCGAAAACAAATAAAGGTAACTTTTATGTGTGATAGGTTTAAAAGATACCATTAAATATTAGCTAAACTTGCAACGTCACAAGCACGTCGCTACGTAGATAGGTAGGGGAGCGAGGGGCTTGTTGTAACAGTTTTCATGAAAATTAATATATTTTGAGATCTGTTGATTTTATTCCTACCAAATAAAGGTGGATGGATGCTATAACTCTTCCTCTACCAAACCAAGTAAAAATAATACCATAACTGTTCGTCATTACTTTACAATCAATTATTTTCTAGAAAAAGTGCCGTGTTACAACTTACCCCGTGCTTGGGGCAAGTTGTAACATCTACCGGGGCAAGTAGTAACGACAAAAAAACAACACTAATATCTCTAATCATTTCTTCTTTGTTTATTTTAAACAAAATTGACATCTTTTATATATTATATTCTGTATATATTATATAATTCTTATCAAAAATCAATACTGCATTTTTTTCCAAAACATCAGCTGCCGCTAACTCGGACTCTTCTTGGCTTTGTGTTGCCCGCTCTGACTTTCTTTTATACACCCTCATTCTAGAAGTAAGAAAAAAACTAAGTAGGTATCTAAATCATAACATGGGGCATGTTACAACATGCCCCGGCATTTTGTTACAACTAACCCCATGGTATGATTTTTAATATTTATTAAGATAACTATTTAAACAATTAAGCAATCTCAAAAATAGTTACACATTATCAGAGGTAGATAAATTTGAATGTAAATATGTTATGAAAAGTTTATTATTAGTCGCATTAATAGCGCAAACCAAAATTTTACTATAGTTAAATTTTATATTACCTGGCAAAAATGAAGCGCGTGCACAATTCCACTCACTGCGTCGGTCGGCGGGACACTGGCTATGGCAATACGACGCGACGTGGTTTATAGGTTAAATCAAGTAAAACAAATACGTTAATAAAGTTTAAGATCTTAGAGAAAAAAGCCTGTTACTACTTACCCCTGTTACAATAAGCCCCTCGTTCCCCTACTAGTTGAGACGAGTCTATGAAACTGCCATTATCACTTATTATTTATATAGTTATGTTGTTATGTAATATCACAAAAACCACAGCAGATATTGGCAGTGATGACGTTTACCCAACACATTTTAGTTTGAAAAGGGTCTCTCAAACTAACAACATTCTGGCTTAGTATCTTTGAGTCCGTTTATTTGTCTCACTTGACATTGGCGAATCGTCCCCAGTCTTGGTGGACGAGGTCCAGGGGAAAAAAAAGAAGAAGAAGAACTAACCAGGAAGTCTAAATTGTCTTCTAAAGATTAAGGAACTCTAGAGTGTTTCGGAAGCTCCTTAACACTATCTTAACTTTTTTATTTCTTTTTATTGCTTAATAGATACACGAGCCTACGGCCCACCTGATGGTAAGCGGTTACCGTCGATCATGGACCTCTGCAATGCCAGGGCAAAGAGGGGCCGTTATCTATCACCTACCCATACAGGACTTTTCTTAAACCTCGTTTAGAAAATGACATATCATAGCTCTCCGGAAACACCGTGGTTGGGAGTCCATTCCATTAATTTTGAAAAATAGGATGCAAACTACTTGTTTAAAAATTTATCGGAAAAAGTTATTGTTGTGCTTACACTTTTAAACTGTAGCCTACTCGTCGTCTTGTATTTCAAGAGATGTTTGCCATTATAACAATACTTTTACTATTTTCTGCAACTCTGTTTTGTGAGTATTGTACTACATAGGATAAGAAACTAAATTGGTTTAAATGCCTAGTTATTGAGATAATCGTGTTCAAACAAACAAGTTTGTAAGTATCTAGATTGTTGCATTGTTACGAAGGACTATCAGAAGGTTGAACGAGAAACAAAAAACTCAATTAAGCATATCTCGGTAGTAATTGTTAACTAGAAGCGAACAATAAACGAGGAATGCAAATAACATAATCTCGTAGATAAGTTTGTAAAACAACTGGTGAACGCGTGATCCTGGTTGCGTAATTTTTGTGTTTCAAACCTTGACGCTGTATTAAGGTTTTTGGCCCTATTCAATGACTTTATTTTGACCTCGAATGATAAGAAAGTTACATATTGCTTTAATAGGTAATTATGATTGTGGGGCAAATTATTCCGGTGAATACGTTAAGGTAAATTGATCTATGATGATTAGGAATGTTCATAGAAGAATACTTTTTGAAAAATTGAATAACTTTCTTTTCTCCACTTGTGGTTGGTTTTTGTTTAGAGTAATTAGGATAATTACTGTACCAATTTTTATAAAAACCTTTTTTTTAATACATTTATCTCCTTTAAAGTGTTTCAATAGATTGTTTCAACGGATGTTCTATTTTAGTATATCGAACTCATACAGTTTTATAAAATAAATACGTAACAAAATTGCGTTATGGAAGATCGGATCATAAACTCTCTGTAGGCATAAAACAGAAGATAATATTTAAAAATCGGCGTTCTTTCAATATTCTCATCATTATCGAGGTATTAAGACTAAAAGTTTTATAACGAGTAATATGAGTACACGTACTAAGTATCTACCTATTATTTTTTACTTGTTTGTAAGATTTTGTCCATTCTTATAACGATACGTATTAAGACGAAATTTACTGTGAATTTAATGATATATTATCCATTTTGCTATTTCATATTTTACTGTATAGTTAACGTTACAAATGTATACCTTCTTAAATTTTAGAACTAATAAAAAGTTAACTAAGTTAACCAAATTATTAAAGAAGACTTACGTAGGTCTGGAGTTAAAATAATTACATGACAAAACAGATCACTCCAGTTTCTGAACATACGAGAAAACTTGAGACAAACTCATACATCTTCACGTCAACATGTCAGCGTTGGTGAACTTATGAAGAGGATCATATTATCATGAACTCGAAAGATCAACAAATCCTGCAGTATTATCCCTGTATGAACTTTAGGTCATTAGCTAAGATTGGCTTATGGTTTAGTTAATGAATCTAATATATATTATAAAGGCGAAAGTTTGTATGTATGGATGTATGGATGTATGTTTGTTACTCTTTCACGTAAAAACTACTGAATGGATTTGAATGAAACTTTACCACAATATAGCTTATACATCAGAATACCACATAGGCTAAAATTTTTGAATCCCTTTGTAACGCAGACGAAGTTGCGCGGGTCACCTAGTGATTACATAAATAGGGTCTTCATAGTTGTCAGCTGTAGAGTTTTAGTAGTAGAAAGCTGTCCTACAAATAATATTCATATCATTGTTGGCGAAAATTTTAAATTATAGAAGAATTGGTGGTTGAAGTTGAGGTCCTTGCGGATGATAATGGTTATTCACATTAACAACATCTATGCTTCTGGGATGTAGCTGTGGACGAGTGTGGGCTGATGATGATGATGATGATGAAATAGTACAACAGCTCACCACATAGGTTCAATAAATTTAATAAAATGTCCGTGGTGTTTTTCTCAATTCTGGCGTAATGCATCTTTCAATGTTATTTTATTGTCTCCCGCTTTTGCGAGAAGGGAAGTCGAAACTCATGTTTTTCCTACTCCTTCTATCATCTTCTGATTAAATTCGTTGCGGGGTCTAAGACAAGTTAGCTTTCCCTCGGGTTTTCCTGGGCTTCATTGCTCAGAGTCATTACGATGGTCGCCGCTGTGGATCCTGGCTACACAGGAGTTACAGTGGTGGGAGTGAGAGGTGGGCCAATACCCGAAATTCATTCATTAGAGGTAGATGAACACAGCAATCACTATCAGCTGCTACAAATCGCAACTGCGTACTACGACCATGAACTTTCCTGTATTATGTTAATGTGAAGTATATTTTCATCTTTTAATTACTTCGATGACATGTTTAAATGTTTACTTTTTCTTAAAGAGATAATGTCTACATTACACAGATAAAAATTGTTGAAAATTTGCGAAGTAGTCTTGTTTAAATTAATTAGATAGTAGATGATGTTTTTCTAATGATTACGATATTCTTTGAGTTATTATGCAAGGTATAGGTTTCAGTCTTCCTGTTGATGATTGAAAGTTAAGAACAATGAAGGAAGATTTAAAGCACTGCTTTTACGATGTACTGTAGACACAGTGCATTTTCATAAATTGTGTATGTTTAGATGTAGACATTTAATTTATATAAATGTAGGTCCCTCCCCAAAATTTGTTCTTGTGTTCTTGACTTCACTAGTAAGAGATACAAGTTACAAAGCTCAAATATTCATTTCATTCATTTTCAATTCAATTTTTTTACAAACATATTACAACGATTTACTTTACAGTAAACAACAATCGTCGCGCATCATTGAAATTATTACTTAATATATTTATTAGAAAAGCGCATTGTTTATTTTGATAAGCTAATTATCTTTCAACATTCTGGAGGCAACACCGCTGTTTAACCCTACCTACCTACCGTAAATAACTAATATTAAACAAGCTATTACTCCAGTTTTCGATATTGCTTCGCTTCTAAAAGTCGTACTTCCACCCTATAAATTTTCTTTAAAACTGCGGCAACATGTTTTTTTTTTTTTTGTTTGAGGAAATCACCGGGTATGTGGGAGTTGAACCGCACTAAAACCTCCAACCGCTCACACTCAGCGTCCGAACCCCGGCTGAGGCCAGAACCCAGCACGGGGTTATGAGGGACAGCGCGACGCGTTACGCCCAAGGCACTCTTTCCCGTCGCGCCGCCCCCTAATGCGGCAACATATTAAACTATTTCACAGCATGTATACAGTGCAGATATAAATTACAGTATTTTTTTGAAGTATTGAATAAGTTTTTGTGACTTCGGGCTGTTATTAAGATCTCAGATAGATATTCAGATTAATAATAAGGCAGGATGCAGTAAACCAATGTGATAACTTTGTCATAAGAACTTAAGACTCATTTCCTTTGTTTGTTTCAGATACATTTATTAGTTGTACTTCGTTTGATTAAGATTTTCCATATTATAACACATAACTGTTCTCTCTGTTAAATCAGAATGATATACATAATGTTTGCTTTGAGTCAGACATCGCAAAAACATATTGTTTGGTCAAGACTTACTGCGCTACGGTTGTCTTAACGGATGTCATTATCTCACCTTATCTATTTTAATTGTTTCTTCGAGTATAAAAGGACGTCTTCGTGATATTTTAAGAAATTCTAACGAACGAGCTCGTACGACCAAGAAGTATTCATTTGGCGTATTTAACGAACGAATTTTGCTTTCTATGTGCATCTGAAGATAGTGAAAATGAAGACCATCTACTTATTTTTTTTAGTAAGTTTTGTGTTAATATCATTGTTATATATATTATGGAAAAAATATTTTAGAAACAAATAATCGATACAGTTAACAATTTGATGAAGTGACTAAAATGTTATTGTGAAACTAATTATTTTAATGTTTTTATTTGTAGATATGCATCTGCGCAGTCAGTGCAAAATACCTGCCAGTAGATTCTAAAGCCGTCGCTACGAACGGCAACGATGCGAAAGACTCAGGTCCTAAATTATCTTCGGGAAGCAAGAGTAACGACGAAGACGATTGTGAAACAGAGAGTGACAGTAATAACATAGATGATGATGATGACACTGAGGACGTCTCTTCAGCTGAAAACCAAACAGGGGAGAATCAAGCAGGGGAAAATCAAACGAAAGAAAACCAAACAGTAGAAAATCAAGGAGGTGAAAATGAGAGTGTGGAAAACAGAAGTTTAGAATCTCTTGAAAGAGAATACCAAGAAATTTGTCAAAAAGAAAAGGAACTAGGATATATAATAAGGAAAAAACAATTTGAACTAAAGGTTAAAACACAAAATAAAATCGAATCAGGCACTGTTCAAAAGAAGCAAGTTGGAACAAGCGATGACGTTAGCAAAGGCACCGAATACAGTTTCGAAAATTCGGGATCAAGTTTGGACGTCACAAAAGAAGAAAAAGATTTAGAAAAAACCATTAAGAAACAAAAGAAAGAACTGGAACTGAAAATTAAGAAAGAAAAGAAAGAGCTAGAATTGGAAATTAAGAAACAAAAGAAAGAATTGGAAATCGATATCAAGAAAGAAGAAAAGGAATTAGAAAAGGAGATTAAGAAGCAAAAGAAAGAATTAGAAACTATCATCAAAAAACAGAAGAAAGAACAGGAATTAATTAGCAAACAAGGGAAGGAAGAAAAAGTGCTTGAAGTAAGGATAACCGAAGAAAAAAATAAGCTTCAAGAAGTAACTAAGCAAACCAAAGAACAGAAAAAATCTGGTAATGACAAAGATGGTAAGAAGAACAAAGACAAAAATAAGAAAAAGGAAAATAAACAGAAGACCTCTAATAGTCAAACAGATGATAATTCCGGTGAAATTTTTGGTCTAGATGTTGAAATCGGAGCTCAAGTTTACAAAAAATATGGTGTTACTGACATTAGCAGTGATTACGAAAAGTCAAAAGCTTTAGAAAAATTCGTGACAGTCGACTTGGGCCTGAGTTTAGGCAAAGGCAAAAATACTGACCCTACCCAATGCTTGTCTGATTTTTTGAAACAATTATTATTGAAAGGATCTGCCTCTCCGGCTGATGTTAAAGTAAAGTTAATGGAACAAATAAACGTCCGTGGACTTGATTATTTATTGAACGAAATTCTTAATGAAATTAGAGATCTTGACACTGTACTTGATGTATTCGGACTTGTGGATCCAATTACTGAAGATATTAAAGATAAAACAGGTTTGCTGAACGCTATTCTAAATGTTGTATCGGACTTGCTTTCGTTAAATGTTAACGTTGCGATTAACGATCCTTTGCCAACAACAGCTGATGAAGCAACATTATCTGACACAGTATCATTGAATGCTACTACAACAACGGCAGCTAAGGGGATCTCTGCCACAACTGGAAGTGCAGGAATAATAAACGATGTCCCTAGCGTTGTCGCTACTTCGGCTTCAACAGGCGTAGAGGTTTCTGTATCTACCGATGGGAAAAGTATTACTGTAGGAGAAGCTGTAGCTAAAACAACTGTTGAAGCTGATGCTACAGGAGTATCAAACGACGTACCCAGCGTAGTTGCACCAACAACTGCCACAGGCGTGGATGTTTCCGTTTCTATCGATGGCAACAATGCTGTTGTAGGTGAAACTGTAGCTAAGACAACTGTCGAAGCTGAAACTGCAGGAGTATCAAACGACGTACCAAGTGTGGTTGCAACATCGGCCTCCACGGGCGTGGAGGTTTCTGTCTCCACCGACGGCAACAACGCTGTTGTAGGTGAAACTGAAGCTAAGACAACTGTCGAAGCTGAAACTGCAGGGGTATCAAACGATGTACCCAGTGTGGTTGCACCATCGGCCACTACAGGCTTGGAGGTTTCTGTCTCCACCGATGGCAACAATGCTGTTGTAGGTGAAACTGTAGCTAAGACAACTGTCGAAGCTGAAACTGCAGGAGTATCAAACGATGTATCCAGTGTGGTTGCACCATCGGCCACTACAGGCTTGGAGGTTTCTGTTTCCACCGACGGCAATAATGCTGTGGTAGGTGAAGTTGTAGCTAAAACAACTGTCGAAGCTGAAAATGCAGGAGTATCAAACGATGTACCCAGTGTAGTTGCGCCATCAGCTCCCTCTGGTGTTGAGGTTTCTGTCTCCACCGATGCCAACAATATTGTTGTAGGTGAAGCTGGAACAGAGACAATTGTTGAAGCTGTAAGTGCTGTAGTATCCAATGATGTCCCCAATGTAGTTGGACCAGTAGCTACCACAGGCGTGGAGGTTTCTGTCTCCATCGACGGCAACAATAACCCTGTAGGTGAAGCTGCAGCTAAGACAACTGTAGAAGCTGAAACTGTAGGAGTATCAAACGATGTTACCAGTGTCATTGAACCTGCAACAGCAGCAGGTGTGGAGGTTTCTGTCTCTACTGATGGCACCAACGCTGTTGTAGACGAAGCTGTGTCTAAAACAACTATTGAATCTGCACCTTCGACCGCAACAATAGCAGTTAATGATGCTGCTGCGACAACAGGCAGTGAAACCGTCGTTGCTGATGCTACACAGTCAGGTGTCACATCAGCGACAGAAGTAAATGAACCCAGTGCTACTGTTCTAAATGATGTAGTTGAGCCAACCACTGGATCAGCTGTCCCTGAAGTTAGCGGAGATAGTACCAAAACAGCCGAGGTAGAGTCCGCTACCACAGTAGAGGTTGCTGTTGTTCCAGAAGCCGTTAATACTGAAATCCCACAAGAGCAAAGCACCACTGTTCTCGCTGATGAAGTTCCTGCAGCTGTGACTGTTGCAGTTGCGGAACCAGAAGCAAGTGTTGTGACCACCGAAGCAGCTGCTGCAGATGTTCAAACAGTTCAACCTGAAGTTGTTGCGGAAGCTACAACAGTTGAGTCGAAACCAGTTGAAACCGTCACAGCAGAAACAGGAGCAACATTGATCGAAGTCACACCTCAATGAAGCAATCGGGGACTCTTAGAATAATAATATATTTTTTTTAATTGTTTTGTAATTTTGTACAATATGTTTTGTTAATGAATACGAATTTGAATATAATTTAAGAAGCAATGTATTTTTTGTTTTATTGTTTTATATCTCATGATGAGTCATTTCACTATATTGTTATAATATGTAGGTATGGGTTCGATTATAATATTATTATAGATATAATATATCAGAACAGAGCTAAATAGGACAATAAGAATAGGTTTTAATAGAATAAAACTTTAAAAATATTACATTATACATTTTATTAATTTACAGGTCTTGGGTTAAAAAATAAACTTAATTAATTATAATATTTAAAAGGGTCTTTACAAAACTAGCTACAATTATCTAATGACTTTCTTAGTAACACTACAAAATTTGGTATTAATGTAGGTATTATGGAATGTATTATAGAGGTAAATAATTTACATAAGTAGGTAATAATAATACAATTTACAAATTATTTTAGTTCAGTAGAACTTTGAACTTTATTTTTCCTACAACTTAAATTACTTCAGTGATGTCATATCCAATATTTGTTGGTCACATTTGCAGGATTTGAATAATTATGAGGATTGAGAGATTCACCAACGGTCGGGAATGCGTAGGGATCATTCATGTATTTGTACTCAGACGATATACCACCGAGGCTCATGTTTAAGGAATTATGCGATGGACTCCAATTTGATGTAGCTGTTGTATCGACCGGAACTTTGGAATAGTCTGCAGGAACTTTAGTATATTCAGTTTCGGTTGAAGGCAAAGGTTTATCAAAGTCATGCTCAACTGGTTTAACGTAGGCGTCTTCACGTGGTTCAACAATATCTTCTGCAATTTTATCTTCGCCTTCAGCTTCCTTTGGCAGGTAATTCATAGGTTTGGTATAGATTTCATTCGCGGGGTATCTAGGATATTCATTTCTGGGTACGCCGGTATCTAGTATTTGGTTGTGCGGTGGCCCATTGGTGCTGCTGACTAAATGACCGAACGAGGAGCCCGAAGTACTTGGGAATGCAGCATTTTGAAACGCTTGATTTAAATGTTGTGATTGTGCCATGAGTTGATTATAATTGGCATATTTTTGATGATGCCACGCATCAGGGTGTTGAGGATGGTGTTGTGCAAGAGATGGAATCTCCCCAGCAGGATACGGACAGGATATTTGAGGCATGGGTAGCGGAGCATAGCCTGTAATACCGGGACTCGTATTCGATCCTGTGTGTTTCCGCAAACGTGCTCTTCGATTTGAAAACCATACCTGAAATCAATGAAATAAAATGACTATTAAAAGAATTAGTTCGTACATTATTTTATAGCTACTTAAAATTAAAAACATTTTTGTTGCTTGAGAGAACGACCACGACAGATTAAGATGAGAGTAATGAATAAAACTGTAATTCCAGCATAACTTACTTGTATTCTTGCCTCAGTTAGACCAGTTTGGAGAGCTAGTTCTTCTCTTGTATAGACATCAGGATATTGTGTTCTGTGGAACGCTCTCTCCAGTGCATCGAGTTGCTCGCCAGTGAAAGTAGTTCGAGATCTGCGTTGTTTCCTTTTTAATGTTAATCCTGGTTCTGAATCGATATCCGAAGAGTCCGATCCGCGGCCTGCGATAAAAATACATTATGTATGAAATAAATGAAATAGCGTATGATCTCGAATTTAAAAGTATTTTCCTATTATATAGAAATATAGAAACTTGATTTAGTGTGTTAATTGATATCTGATCGTCCCAATGATAATTTTTAAACTACAAAGCTGATTGTTTATATTGTCTTACTATTTTCAGGACCTTTTCAACTAGTTCGTTTTTTAATCCAATCAAAAATTTAAATAAATCAAAAAGAGATTGTGTTTGGTGCTGGCATAAAAAAGGGAATTCAGAAATTGTTGCATATTTATCATCAGAATCAAGTTTCTATTAATTTATATGACGCATTAGTGCAATTTGTCTTCATCTATTTTTTTTTCGAAAACCCACATCAAATTTTAATTCGCCTAAATCAAGAGCCGTCGGCCTCGCGGGACCCGACCTCATTTATAAATCGGTAGCGGTATCCTACGGAAACAGATTAAAAAACGAACTCAACAATACGCGGCTTTAGCTTTAAAACTGCTGTAAAAAAATCGACTTATATTAATAGTCTTTTGAAAGAAGTCAAAATTGAATGAGACGAAAAAATGGGGGCTCAGCCTCGCTTCGAATAAGGAACACCCAAAGCGGCGGTACTTTTGTCGGCTCCTTTGCTGTTCTGGTGACATTTTGGCACCATTCAATATTTTGGTGTCGCGAGCTGGATTTATGACATGTAAAACGAATGTGCGATTATAATTTTATTGATATAACTTTGTTTCAAGGTATCAAGGGACATCAAATGTTGCAAATTAACCTGTAAATATCTTAGTTATGTAATTTCGTCCAATTTACTTCCTATTTAGCCATTATTTTAATGTTCTGATAAAATATGTAGTTTTAGAGCTACTTTGATCATTAAATATCATCTGATTGGGACAATAAACTTAATTAGTTTAGATTTTTTTTTCGTAACCTACCTAGAATCGAGAACTTTTTGTGCATTGTTATTATTATATTAATGTCATTGTTATAACTCATACTGTTGGTGAGATTTTGTAATAAATAAATAATAATAAACAATCAAGATGGTTTAAATTAGAGCATGAAAATGTATAAACATGGGAGGGAAACCTGACAAACCACAAAACAACACATCCGACCGCAAAGTTTCGTACGACACCAAATAAAAAACAACTCATTGTAATAAAATGATTTACATTGCTCAAATTCTCCGACCGCCTCGAGAGACAGATTTATTTAGTTTTTTGTTGTTCCCGAGTTCTGATCGTAACGTATGAGTCTAAATACAAATCGAAAACGTGCAACATAAAGCATTTCGAAACTTTAACGCGACGTCGTAAAGCTCATTTTGGATTACATTGTTGTCGAACTTTAAAGTAAAACTGAAGGTTTTATGTGTTGAAGAAAGGCGAGGGGCTTACGCGTGACCTGCACGCGGGAAGGAGCGAGAGAAACTTTGGCGATTGCCGAAATATGACCCCGTGAAGACCGTCGGCACCACACAAAAGTCATAATTTGGAAGTTGAAAGAGCGGCGGCGGCGGCTTAACACCTTCATAATCTGGCTTCATTAAAAGAGTCGGGTCGGCCTTTGTTTCAGCGGGTTGTTGCGATGTTAACATATGGACGGATTAGCACGTTCGCCGAGTGTTGTGGGCGTAGCCTCACCCCCGACGTGTGGTTTCAGTTTGCTAATTGATATGCGCGTGTTCTGACTAATGAACTATGACGTTTCGAATGATACACTTTAAATTAGAAGAAAGTTTTTATGAAATTCCTTGGTTAGAATAGATTTACGATATATGCAAAAAAATATTTAACACAAAGTAAAAACTCAATAGAGATAGTAAAATTATTAAGCAAATGCCAAGCTTACTTTAAAATATAGCTGTGATTATTAAAGAATGAGAACACCTAGCTTAATATGTAAGGACTAAAATATTGTTATTAAATTACGATGCATTGTAATATAATTAAATCAATAAATTACATTATAGAGGTACATACATCTTACATCTGTACCTCTATAATATTGTAGTCGATAAAACAAAATCAAGCAATGCTATATCAATGTATGAAGTATTCTCGAGACAAAACGTTCTGAAATTTGAAGACCTTATAAACATTTAATATATTTCTAGATGCACTCACTGGTCGAGCTATCACCGGAATCAATATTCTATTTCCAGACGAAGGTTACACGAGCGGACTGCGTCTCATTTGATAAATAAAACCTAGTACTTTCAATACGCAATATTTTGCTATTACATTTTGATCAGGATGTTTTTGTAAACTATTTTTACTTATGTTAACCTTTTTGTTATGTTTATAATATACTACTGAATTAATTATAAATCATTTAATATATTTGTTTACTAGATTAACGAACATATAATTTGATGGTAAGTAAATGCTTATCATTACTTACGACCAAAGGCATTCAAGATCACTTCTATATTTTTACTTTAATCTCTTTGCTTGCAACCCTCATAGCAACTAGTGCTATTTCAGACGTTTGCAAGTTACTCTTTTACTGCAAGACTGATAAACAGGTGTATGGTCTACCTTATCAAAGAGTTCCCAAACATCGCATAGATTCAAAAGCCTAGAAGATATACAAAAGCTACATATTCAAGAGTGATCAAGAGAGGCTCATCAATAATTTTAAAAAAGTTTACGATATTTCATGCTCTTAGAGATAACGAACATTAAAATATGACCTCAATCTAATACTAATATCCCATAGATTTCTATTTAAATCAATTACTCAATTATCGTCTTTTCATTATTCGTCTGTTGTCAATGAAGTTCATAAGGTGTCGGTAACCCTCACCTCTCTCTGGGAGGCCCTCACCGGATAATACCATGAGACATAAATTGTCTTTCATTCTTCTAAATGCTTATTAAATAGTTTGTATTATTAGATTGGGTTCAGGTGAAACGTAGAATGTTTTTTGGCTTTTTGTATAGGGTATTTTAATGTAAAATCAATATTGATATTCGCGATGAACTGTTAGAAGCGATTTTATTAACGAAGAACTAAAGTCATCAAGAAGGCAACTAGTCCGCCATTGTACCACAAAGTTTAATAAAATCCTTAACATCAAATTATGTTGACAGAATGTTATTTTTAACTGGGACACGATCGAAAATATGAAAACTATATACTTGACAGCTTTCTTAGTTTGAAAAGCTTTGTCAAGTGTTCAAATTTCATTACCAGAATTGACCAAATTATTTGTGCTTGTCACGTAGAACCAATTACGAAGTTTATGCTCACACATTGCAAGACATTAGATGATTCAAACGACGAATGTTAAAAGATAAGTGCGAGGTATTTTATGTGTTTCTTTTCGTTTTAGTTTATGCCACTGTGAAAGCAAATTGCCTCTCATTCTTGATGTAGCAGGTGTTCCTAATGATTCAATGTATTCTGAAATTACGTGTCTTTGACTTTTTATTGTGTTAATGTTTATTATTTATCTAGACTGTTTTTTACTGTTTTCAGAGGAGGAGTTAGATAAGTTAGTAACCTAGTGTTAAAGTTTGGTTTTTTGTTTTGATAGATACCTAAAATTAGATTTTTTAATTTCATTAAAAGTAAACTTCGCGAAAATCAAAAGTAACATCGAAACCTTTGCTTACTCTATTCATAGTAACAAAATGACGCAAGCCATTTAAAACTTAAAAGAGCATCGGAGCGGCAAAGGGAAATGCAACAACAGGTACGAAATTCAATGCACAATTAACATGCTGAGAAAATAGGCTTCGAAAATAATACAACAATGACACTACAACCAAAACATGTAACTTTGATTGTAAGTATTTCAGCGCCATCGAGAGCACTGCGGGTGACAGCGGTGGGCTTTGGCGGTCACTTACTGATCCGAACTAAAACGAGTACCGCCCTTTGAAGATACGCCAATATTTCAACTGGCACAATGACGGAGATATTTGTGTGCGGAAATTGTATTTTTTGGAGCCGTGAGAATCGTTTGACAGGTTGCGGCATATTGCATAGGGGATAAATAGGAAGTTATATTGACCATAGCTGGCGGAAGTTGGTAAACAGTTGATTGAAATCAATAAGTTTGCTATAGGCACTCAAATATTTCATAGTAAATGATAATGTACTGAATGATGAACTGTACTGTGATTTGTAGATTATTATAATGTGTACTAAAATTATGAATGATAATTTTGGGATTTCGTATGGTTTTAGATAGATTCCTTGTTGATTAATTGTAATTAAGGAAGGAATGAATTGTCTCTGTGTTTGGCAACCGGCAACATGCTGAGTTTCGGTCGTTTTGTGTGTGAATTTTTTTGTTAATTTTTCAATATGTGTCTGTATGTTCTTTATTACACACAAATAAACTCCTGATTTGAATTCGAGTGTCATATGCAGTCTGATCACGTAATGTACAAAGGATGTATCCGTGTTAGGTGGTACATTTTTCAACAATTTTCTTGGATCAGATCTTAGTTCAGCGAGTGAGTATTTATTTTTTTAGATGTTAAGTGGGTATTTGAAATTCTAGATCCATTTATTTTCAAACTAAAAAAAAATAATGCTTTTGTTAAATTGCGATTTTGGACACATCAATGTACATGATACCCACGAAAGATCCCCACCAAATTTTTAAGGATTTTCCAATAACTGTTTTTAAATATCCGAACCCAGGAACATAACTTACCGACATTTTGTAAGCGACTATAATAATATATTCTACTAAAACAGACACTTTAGCATGTTCGAAAAACGTGAGACTAGTTTTTATTGATATCCATAGACTATGTAAATACTGTTAAATATTATGCTGCTATTGTTTCTGAGTTTAATTAATGTCAGTTATAGTCGTTGGTACATCTATGTACATAATGTTGCGAACGTGTTATATGATTTTATAATAATTGAAATAATAATTTATAGATAAAGTGAGTAGATGTATTTAATCTTCTTTTATAACTTTGAAGAAACGTTGATTTATAGATATAAACTGGTAGGCTAACCAAAATATATATAGTTTGACATGGATTTAATAAAAAATAAATTATTTATTATTATACTAACCTCCGAGTATGCCATCGATGCTGTAGTCCTTTTTCCCATCAGCGTCTCTTGAACCTCCTCGAAGTAGGCGAGAGATCGAAGATATACTGGGTGGATCTGACACGCCTTCCTGGAATAATTAAGGAGATTTGTTAAGAGTTGTTTTATGAAGGTGAAGAAATAATATTTATTAATTAGTAAAATATTTATATGAAATATTTTAAATAAAAAGTACCACCAGTTCTGAATATTTTATTTTAATCATTGTCCTTAAGAACACTAGGGTTTCATAGTGCTGGTTATCTGCTAAAACAATTCTAGTGCATAGTAGGTACCTATGTTTATTTTCTACCGAACGTTTGTTGAGGGTACTACACATTATATGTAGGATTAACTCAAACAATGGTTATGTATTGGAATAAAGGTATTACTTATTTTCCTCAATATTTCAAATACCGCAAGTTTTATGAAAGTTTATAAGCGATTGCTAGAGAGATTGTGATTTCTTTAAGTGAATTTACCTACCTTTATCAGTTTCTCCCTTATTTCCCAAGAAAAGATACCAGGATTTTGCCGTTTTAGTTCTTCGATTCTGGCCTCGACTTCTGGTGTAGCAACCCGCGGCTTCGACCCGCCTATCACGCCAGGTCTTATTGAACCGGTCTCCTGAGCCGAAGAAACAAATGAAGATTAAAGTATTTTCTGAGATATAAAAAGAGATTAAAAATGTTTGTATAATAAAGTTATATTCAAAATTTATTGTTATATCTACACGTGAAAATAGTTAAAATACATTTATAAGATAAGTTTCACTGTATTTATACTTCGAACGATCTAATATCACTGTCGATATTCATGAGCAGCACAGCAGTATGATATTAAATAAATTGTGTAGGTACAAAGAGAAAAAATAAAACGAAAGGTAATATCAATTATCCAATGAATCCAACTAATCTGCTCTTAGAGGTAGCAGGTAATACGGCGAATACGCAGTGTTGCGATCATTATTCTTCATTATATTCATTGCAATTTGAAATTAGTCAATATGAGCCATAAGTTTGTCAATATTCGACAAGAATATGAAAAAGGATGAAACGGTATTGTGTCTTATCTTCAAAGTAAATGAGGAAGGTACACGTTTGTATGATCGAAGAGCTGAAATATCAAATGTATCATGACATCAAAGTGAAAGGAAAATGTATCGGAAAAAAATCAGTAGCTATTGAGGAAAACCTCGTCATTATAAATAACAAAAAATACATTTATAATTGTCGTTTTCTACTAAAAATGTACTAAATTATCCATTAAAGAATTTTGGAACAAGCGATTCTTAAAATAAAATTCCTTTGTATCAACAGCGGAAGCCAAAATCAAATTACCCAGCCAATTGAGAATGTCAACAAGAAGATTGATTCTTGTTTATGGTAGATGGCAACATAATTTAATAAGAGAACCTTGTTAAGTATCGATCTCTATGTCATTGTTTTCTTTTTTATACCTTGGTGTTTTAGGCCAATGAATTTACTTTAATGTATAATGTACCAAGATGATCACCTTTAAGTTGTTTAACTTGATAAATATATTTGCGGGAAACTCCTGTGAAAATAGTGAAAGTTTCGGTTCATAAAAAAAACTTTAAACGAGTTTTCAAAAGTAATTTTATGGTGGATGAAAAAGTGATTCTAAGTGTCACAAGTTAAAGTGTGTTAGAACATCATGCTACTCACACCCCTATTGGATATTATGACATAAATTGTGTGAAAAATGTTAAGCAAATTATCAGTTAGGTCGTTTTTTATCATTTCAGTCTCAGTATTAAAGTATTGGGTATTTTTAGAAAAAAAAAAGTCAAAGGTTTTATTTTGTATTCTTATTATTTTACTTTGTTTTTATTTTTATTATAACATTTGTCAACCTTATCATAAAATGTGCCTACTGTTGTGGGAGAGCACTGGTCTCTATAGCACAGTTAATAACTAGTTTGTAGACCTGGGTTTGCCCTATAATTTTGTCGTGTTTTGTGGTATCAATAAAGATTATTATTATTTGCCCACCTCCATGGCAACTCCTGTGAAGCCAGGAGCCAATGCTGCGATCATCGTTATGACTCTGAGCATTGAAGTCCTGGAACCCGAGGGAAGCTAACTTGTCTCCGAAACGAATTTAATGAGAAGATGATAGAAGGAGTAGCAAACATGAGTTCCGAATTAAAGTATAGTTAAACTTTTGTTTCCGATGAAGGTAGCAAACTATTAGTTAATAACAATATTATATAACAACAAAGGTATCAGCATTTTCCTGTAAGTAATATAATATTGCATAAACTACGTTCTTTACGCCCACATGTATTGTATCATTACACGTGTACCGCATCAGTTACTTCACTGTGTAACCTCTGTTATCCAGAATTAACTGCGGCAACCGATTGAATGTGAAATCAATGAGCAGTAAACTTGAGATAAACCGAGGAAACCTAACTCTTCTTACCTGTTCTTCTTACACTTTTATATTAAAGTACTTTTTGGTTGAATTGTTTCAGACATCTTTAAGTACTAAAGTAGAGTTGTTGCACCCCCTTTTATCGAAGCTTTACTCAGTGTTCAAAAAATTTAATATTAATTTCAGTGAACGAAATTATTATCAACAGCTTTGTACCTCTAACGAAATAATAGCTCACACCAAGAGCTCACAAATTTTTAAAAACTAACACCAACTCATAAATTCTTCTTACTCTAGGCACTCGACTGTATCACGTTAGTGTTAAAGAACACTAAGTACATAAGTATCTCTTCACTATCAGCTCCAAGTAATCGTCAACTGTCAAAGTAGTCGAAAATGACTTCTCCAATGCTAAACCCTTTTCTTCGAACGTCCGAGAGTTTTCACAATAGAGCTCGTAAACAGGTAGTGGCAGAGGTCGCACCCTACACTCGTCGAGCGTGAATAAACGCTTCCTGGGCTAAACAATCGCTATTATTGCCTATGTAGTGAAAACGGACCTTCAGGCTTCGTTGGTTCGGGGATCAATGGCAATTGTTTGCCGATCGAACAGTCTGCGTGGGCTAAATTATGTTAGGGACTATCTCTAAAATATATTATTTACTTGTACTAAGATGTGTGTCGTGTATGTATCTGTTATATTTTGTAGTTAGGTATGTTTAGTTATAAAGAGATTTTGTAGGGATGTTTGGATCGGTAATAAAATTAGGTAAAATCTATTTATGGTGCAAGTAAAGTACCACGGTTTACGTATGATAATATAATTCAACAAATTATGTACGACTTCTACAGAAGAAAATTTGGCGCAGGACAACTCGTAGGTAAGTGTTAGGAACAAATAAAAAAAAATGTCACTTGGAACATGGAAGGAAAATATTAAGCTAGAGCTTTAGAGCGTTATCAAATTAATTTCCGGATGCTAACCTTTAAGTAAAACGGGTTATTAGTTACTTGGAAAACAAGTAGATGATCTCGAATAATAGTAATATCAAATTGGAAAATAATATGTACCTAACACACGGCAGTTTTAAATTACGTCAATTATTAAAACTCAGTTTTTTACTAGCCAGTAACGTTCTCACATTTATAAATCTAATATTACATAGAACACCACAAACTTTTTATATCTTATAATAAACGGACGATTATTTATCAAAAATTGCTGCAAAAACTGTCCAGTTAATAACTTGGGAACGTAATAATATTCTCATAAAAGCAGTAAAGAACAATACAAATTGATATGGCTTTCAATTGATACAAAATAGCTTTGAACTTTGTCCACCTGTTATAGAGCTTCGGAGCCATAGAACTAGTAATTTATGGAGAGTTAGTTGAAAAGGTAAAAAATTCAAAGCAGTTTGTCTCTTATTTAATCTAACTTTGCTGTTAATTTATTACTTTTGTGTGTAGGTACTATGTATCTGCATATACTCTATGCGTGCCCGCACACCTAAAAAAGTATTGAAAATACTTTCGATCGAGGGATGGGAAAAGATACAAAAAAATAGCATGTTAAAGAAAGTGTTAATTAAAAACCCATTTTCAAAAATAGCATGTGCATGTTTTAGGATAAATAATACTTGAAAAACTTAATTATATTTTAGGATCGAGTTCCTGAATCGTATAATGTTAAAAATAATAATTTTATCATCGTAAGTCTCCTATTCAGGTGGTATTTTAATTTTTAATATATGCAATTAATTAATTCAAATTTATTTCATACTTTTACAGGTTTGATGCTGCCTGAAACTACTTTTTTTCATATCTTTTAGCGTAATACATAGAAATAAACTCACTTGACGTAAGCACCAGGAGGTATATACAAATAATACACTTTCAATATCTAAAAGACGTTTAGAGCATGCTACTCAAACGCTATTATTGTTATTTTTTTATAACATTACAATTAAATTGTTATGACTTTTAAATCTCACCTCTGCTTCTGTCACAAGTATTGACAATACTGTTTTAAGTGTGCGGGCACGCTATCAGTGTTATGCACTAAAGAGGATATCTAAATTAAATGTGACTTATAATTTAATCTTACAAATCAGTAAATCAGTAACAATAGGTCTGTTGTTTGACTTTGTTTGTTTAGGTAATCTCTTATGCTTACCATAATTTGAATAAAAGGGTAGAAATTGTCACTTTTTTATTATAACTAAATTTATATTTCTTACCTGATACCTATTCAGTATTTTAGACACACAGCCGTGTGATACTCTCAACTGTCTCGAGATAACGCAGGGCCGCACTCCAGCTGCTGCCATCTCTACAATCTTCAGTCTGATGTGGTTCGGTAGCGGTCGACCGTTGATAAACAAACCACCTAGCTGATTCACGCGGCCCTGTCCTGTGGAAAGAAGAATAGATAGAGTGAAGAATAATATAAGATGAAGTATAGAAAAAAGTCCTTAAAGTTGAAGAATTTGATGACCGACGGTAACCACTTACGATCCTTACCTACTCGTCAGTCTACATGGCAAGAATAAAATGTTTCAATGTAGCGTGTGTGGTAAGTTGAGTAGTAAAGTTAGGTTGGTATGTGATGAGAGTTTTGGACAATTGCTCTGTTAAAAGGTCGATGTAAAATGAAAGAAAGGCTAAGGAAACGATGCCCTGTGCCTTGGTATTTTGGAATTGCATGGGTAACCGCAGGCGCTTATCAGAGGTCTATAAGTGACTCGCGATATCCAAAATACCATTTAAGATTGATGTCATTACATGAATTCATTATGAAGATCACGGTTAACTTTAGAACAGCACCAAATTTTGAAAATTATGTAAAATCTAATCATTATAAAATTAGTATTAAAACATACAGACAGAAAATCACGTCATTCGTTTGTCCAATCACTCATTATAGACGTCCATTGCTGGACATAATAATTATCCTTAAAGTTTGATAGTAAAAATAAAACTGATTTAAGCTGTATTATTTAGTCTCGAATACCCTAGAATCAAAATAACAACGCAAAATAAAACTTATTTTAGACATCAAGTTGGCTGAAAATGAAGCTTAAAAAGAAAAAAAAACTGTGATGCCTAGACCAAAAACGTTTTTTTCGTCTTTGAACTGATATTGGTTTAGTTTCTATTCTTAAAAGACGTGACTGAAACCAGGTCGTAAACTCATTTTTTACTATTTATATGAGTTTACTGACATTGTAGAGAATGGTTACCGTCGCCCGTGTTCGGAGCTGTGCTTTAAAGACAGACACTTTTTAAACCAAAAGTTTTTATTTACCAAACTAGATATATAGGTTTTGTCATTACATTACTTATTTTTTTAAAGAAAGCTCCCATTGATTTTTACCTAGATAGGATTGAAGTAGACAGACACAATTTATTATCCGACCGATCTCATTTTTTCCATAAATAGATTGAGACTCGAGACGTATAACAATATTTTCGTTTATTGAACTCGTTTTTGCTGTTATCACATAAATATTAAACGTCATATTTCTCTTAGTGACAAATATTTTTTTATGTTTCGATTGTGGGTATTGTGTCGATACAGGTGCTTCATCACACTTCGTAATAATATTGAATATTTACTAATATCAAAAAGGAACTAGTTTGAAATTGACTTTCAGCTTGCTATGAAAATAAAATATTGAAATATGGGTTCTAGGTTTTATATTTAAAAGGAAGCAAGGGAATAAGTGTAGGCAATGATATGTGTATTGATAGAACTGGAGATAAATACATTAATAGACTGCTGCCACCTCCGTTAAATGTAGTACCTAACTCGTTAAAGATACAGCTACAATTAATCGTTATTAATTGGAAACACAGATACATTAGAATATTTATATAATTGTGCTTAAAAATTCGTTCATTTATGTGTGTAGGTATATGTAAATTGTTCATCGTCTTCTATACCTACGTCTATCTAAGTATGTTCCGAAATATCCCGGAGATATTGGACGTCCAATATTAAGCCGTGCACCGATCGGAACAATAAAGATAGAGTCAACACGCCACATGTCGTGAGCCAGGTCCAAATGTTTTATTAATTTATCCTTCTCTGCCTTCACGGGGATATCGTCGTAAAAGTATTGACGTCAATAGATGGACCAATCGAAGTATCATCACTACATAATATTTTTAATTTGGGTTTTTTTTTGTTTCACTTCGATTTACTTCTGTCATTATTATGCATTAGGATGCTTTATATGCTTACCACAACAGTATACGTAATTATAAAATAATGTTTTAATTTGTCTATTAACGAGGCTTAAATATTTGTGATATAATAAATATAAAGTCTTATTTGATGGTTGGCATTTAGATTTTTTGGTTAGACAACGGAGCCAGAGAGAATGTGTACTTTTTGAACAACTAATTTAAATGCTTTGTATAGTTTTCTTCCAAGAAAAGTGTAGGTCCTTTTTTTGAGATAAACTAGATGCTATTATAACAAGTAAATAAAACTAGCTCTCTGGATTTCATTCAGGTATTATATAAATTTAAAATACTAAAAAAAAATGTGTTTTAATGTGGAGTCAACAACAAGCTTCATTATGTTATACCCCGATACATTAGTAATGTCAATGTGCTAGAGAAAAGTTTAAGACTCATCAGCATCTACATTCAGTGTTGAAACATTGCGCTAAGGATAAAACAAAAGAAAGACAGTTTCAAACAGTTAAACTTTGCTAACATGTAGAACATCTTGTTGTTAACAATCCGACGGCACGTACTCGAGAGTGGTAAACAAAGTTTGTTTACTATCTTCCAGATGTCAAATGATTTAGTAGGGAATGTTGCTTTTGTTAAGGCTTCCTTATGTCGGTTGTAGAGAGAGTTATGCCACAAAAATTGTTAATTACATTGTTTAGTAAATTATTCGTTTAGTTAGTAGTGACTTAATAATTAATACTCTCTATATTTATTCAGTAGCTCCTCGGTATGGCCTCGAGCTTTTAATTTCTAGAAGTGGGTGCACTCACTACGTCAACATAGAAACCACTTTAGGGCAAGCAAAAAGAAGTACCTCAAGTAATTAAATAGTAAACTGAAATGCCAATTATTCTTTAAAAACTGTATCTTTGTCCACATCATTTTCATTGAATATTATTATGTGAGCAGTAAATCAAAATAAGTTTTCAAACCTAAAAATAATTTATGATAAAATATTTAATTAAGTTTATCGATCTTCAGTTGTATTTAATGAGGATTAATTTTTCTATTATCTTAAATAAAGAGAATTTGTAATTCCTTACCTACCCACACATCCATACCATTTTGGTGCCGTTCCATTATGGTATGCGAGTCAATAAACAGTTTCCATCAACGACAACACGATCACAAATCAATACCACAATGTTTCTAGTCCAAACATTTTAAAACACTAAATCGCGTCAGAAAAAACCGCGGAGTTTTTTAGACATCACATTCAAATATGTCGGTTTACATTAGATCAAACCACCGCGATCGAAGCACATAATTGACGATCATTTAATTAATTAATTAACATAAATGTGACATGTTTTATTAATTAACGAGCCATTAGTATTGTTAAGAACAACTATTTAATATCGCGGTAGTCATAGACGTCTAGTCTTGTCAACTATGAGACTCTATCAGTCGAAGAATTTTTTTGAATTTGAAAAAAAGTTCGATAGATCGTCTTATCTTTTTTTAGTGCGCGTGAGTGCAGTAGAAGAGGTTGTTTAGAGAACTGAGAGTGCCGGTGTGTTTGTACGGGGAACATGAAGCCTGTGTGAGTGCGGTGCTTGTCGAGGAGGCTGTGTTGAGGGTTGCCTTTCGATGTGTGCGTGAGTGCACGAAACACTCCCACTGAACAAGTGTGAGATGTTTAGGGGGACCACGATTTTTTAACGCGATGTGTCGAAATTTGAATGAAGTCTTGGTGTTTTATCGATTTTAAAAAAGTGTTGTATGTGTTAATATTCATGACTGAAGTTAGTGGATTTACCATTAAACTCTTTATCAGAAAGACTCAGGTTTCTGAAAAAGGTAGAACATACATGCAAAACGTTAATGTTAACGATATTTGTTGACACAGGCAGTTCACCTAAGATTGGTCTGATCGAACTTTTCAGTTGTTTTCTCACAATTCATAAATTAAATCTAGAATTGTACATAATCTAGGACTTTGAAGTGGAAAGATTAATTATCGTCAGAATTTTTTTTTATCTTTTTATTAATGTAATTTTGAATAAAAATACGGCTCCTTATTTCATGGCTTACTTGGACATATTTTGACAAGCAAATATTTTTGGTCACCCCAGCGTTGTACCAAAACCGGCGCATGGGCAGCGGTGGGGCCAAGTTCAGCCCACTACCAGACGAAACAGACAGACTTACATCCGTCCTCTTCTAATGAAATATGTGTGGCACGCGGTCGATTTAATTTACATTTAATCATTAATTTTATTTGAACTGCATTATCGAATGGGATTAAGAGGATTATATCTGTTTTGTTGATTTTTCTGTGATGTTTGTTTTCAAAATTACCGTTCAATATGATTATGTTTCTATTTTTTTTATTATCTATATCATAACGTGAGTATAAAATTGTAATTATACTATTAATTTTGGATAAAAGTCCTAGTATTTTTAAATGTTAAGAATGGAATGTATTTTTAATTGTATGCGCATTTTGCCATTGAGATATTGCCTATTGGTGGTATTTCGATTACAAAAAAATGTTGCGTAGTTAAATCGAACAATGAGAATTAAAATAGCACTAAAAATAACCAACTAGACCTTTTTGATATAATTGACTAAAACTTTTTATAATTTAGCTGCGTGAGATTGACACTTAGCGGAAAACTGAATGGACCTAAGTTTTTTTATAAGTTTGTTGATTGATTAGCTTACTGAGGAAAATGGAACTTCTGTTTTTGGGCAGACAGTTGAATGACCAAACAATTCCGAGAATTGGCTTGAGAGAAAATCTACTTGGTTGATATTTTTTAACTAGAATTCCGGAAAAAGCACTGATTGATGGGTTGTTGTTGAATGTTGAAGTATTATAACATGGAAAGATACATAATAAATTTTCAAAAGTAGGTAGCCATTTTTTGGATTATCAATAAAAATATGAAAATGTTCAAAACATGGATTAAATTTCAATACCTTTGAGAAATAGTACCTTATCATAATATAAAACATAAGGTAGGTGCACTATTTTCGCTGTTTTCACCGTTTATGTTTTGAAATGGTTACATAACGTTGCCCACGGAAACGAACATGCATAAAACCGTGAAACTCTAAATACTAAATAGTAAGCACATTATTGACCCATCATAGTCACTATAACAACAAACGTACAACCAAAAGATTTCCCAAACACAGCCATAAGCTAAGATATCCACTGTAACTTAGTACAAAAAAACATTTTACTACTTATTTAGACGAAGTACAAAAAAAATTATGTAAACAAAATTCAAACTACCGTAATTTACATAAATTAAATCATTTTTATTCCTTATCAAATTTTGCTTAACACAGCATTTTCTTTCACAATAAACAAAACAGTATTCCCTTCAAAGTACCTATATAATTTACTGCGAGGGTCCAAAATCGCTAATACACTTCTATATTTACTGTCAAATAACGTTAGTCCAAACAATACCGAACATTCGAAGTACAAAATCGTAATTTAAACGGTGTCGGCTGCGACTGACGATGGAAAATCGACGTAAATTGCCATAATTAATTTATACCAAACAGAATTGGCCTCACAGAGTGCCTTCAAAGCATTCAATTTTGCATTGAATCTTTAATTTCCACGGCACAATAATTTGTAACTGTTTTATTACGGTTTACTGTTTTTTGCCCTCGTGAAGACGCTGAAAGTTCAAACGAAGCACTGTTTCTCACGGATCGGGAAAGTAAATATACCGATTCGACTTTCTTTTTTCCGATTTACGAAAAAAATAATTGTATTAAGTTACTTTTAAGTATCTAGAACGTATTTTTTGTGCGATTCCACTTCGGGGATTTCTTGGAAGCTTTTTCATTTTAGTCTAGTGTCCGTGTCTTGGAGTATAAATTGCTGGCATTGTTGTGATACTACGGTGCTAGATTCGAGTACGTATCAATACTGCTAATTTAATTAAAAAAACCACTACTTAAGTTAAAAAGAAAATGGGATTTACCCGCCAACTCTATAAGCTATATCACGGAAAATGTCTTAACGAACATGAGGTGACCCGAAATGACCCATATATTGTTAGTATAGGTTTTCCTTTACCATTACATCGCTATTACTCTTCCTTTTTCACAAAATATTGCAGTATTCCGCTTAGCTGTAACACCTGCTGACAAATCGACAGTAACTTTCTCTCTTACTCTATGCACTGAAAACTAAACTACTCAAATAATTTTCAATTTATACGATCCAATTTCATGTTCTTCAGTTAAATAATATTTTCTGATACTGACCAAAAAACAAATTGATTTTAAAAATTAAGAAAGTCGTTCTGAAACTTAAAATATGATAAGACCAAACCGAAATATAAATATTTAATGTAATCTCAGTTCAAAATGGCATCAGAAGAGGTCATCTAATATGTGAGATAAAATTAGTTTTGTTCTGAAACATTTTGGTATTCGGAAGTCGGGGCTCGTGAGATCACTTCTTGTAACACTGGTAGCTTCAAACTTATCAATGGATCCACGGAATGAAATGCTATTGTCGACAATCTTTCATTCCAAAACGAAGCAGTGAATTCTTCAGGTAATGAAAATTAGAAGCTTTATTTCGTTCGCATTACGGGTTATTTTCGTTTGATTATAGAATAGTGTTTTTATGCAGCCAAACCTACGTCGGAGGCTATCAATGAAGTCCACTATGGTGTTTGTGTTAAGTCATCGCATTTTAATGAACCTCCGATGACATGCTATACGTGTAATAGACTCACGGTGTTATTCTTTTTAGCGCCGAATTTTTTATTTCACTTTTTGGGATGGATTAAAAAGGTGTTCGAGGTTTTTTTGATAGGATACCTAATATCCTGTGTGGTTTCGGTGTCTAGTCGTTTTTAATTTGCTGCCTTCATTAATCTTTGTAACGCCTAAATTAAAGGTTGCGACGGGCTGTGATTAGCGCGAAATGAACCGTGTACTAAGAATAGGTTGTTGTTTGTTACAGAAATTCTTGTTAGGAAAACGGGTTATTGCGGATGAAGGAAAATATTGGGTTGAGATCGGCTTATAAGTTAGTTTGATGTTATTTTAGCAACAAAATAATAGAAAAAATAGAAATATTATTTACAAGTAGGTTATATACTTATAATGGCAGCGGTTTCCAATTTTTATTTTTTATCTTTCATTTTATACACATTACTCTGATTCTTTAAATAGTTTGGAATTGTGTTGCGAACATTACCGAAAAGTAACATGATCTAAGTGTGCCCACCAGGCTGGCTATGAACCAGTAATCAAAAATATTTTAATGAGAACAGGTGTTGTTTCCTGGTTTCCACGACCACCGGAAGGCTCACAATGATCACTGGACCGACACAAGCTCGTTACAGACCTCATTCCATCATTCCTTACTCATTTCCTCGGGACGCTTGTTTTTTGTCAGACGACTCGTACTTGATTAAAATTAAACCCGTTTCTCACACTTCAATAAATGAGAATCTAATTGTTCAGAATATTTGACAATCGCTTTTTGTCATGGAATATGTTGTTTGAGGTGTCTGTTAATTATTTAATCCAAGACCGTCGTTTACTGGATTTTGTATTATGTCATTTGGCTAATAGATATTCATCATATTTTAGAGTTGTCTGTTCTCAATTTAAATTATTTTCTATTGAAAAGTGTAATTGAAATTTACTTTCTTTACAAAATGAAACTATGCCACGAAGTAATTAATCAAATCATTTGTAATTCCAACATTCTAAGTGTACCCAAGTCACAGTGTTTTTTTCTCTCTCAATTCTTACCGCAATGTCTATGAGGCAAACTTTAGCAATAGACTATTTTGTTATGAAGGTCTGAAAAGGTCTTAAACCTAAAAATAAACTCCGATTGATAAAGAAGTCATTTCTAAAGACAGAAACGCCAGGATAACCACCGGACCGTTTCATATTTTGTGTAACAAATGATAAACAGAAGCTAAAGAATAATGGAATGAAGAAATGTATTGTATAAATGATTTTATACATTTCTCTCAAAATAATTACTTTTCATAAAAGGTTCTTGTCACCTTTTTGTTGGAGCTGATGTCGTAGGAATTTCTAATTTCCGGTCAAATTTCAAAATTGTTTTTCTGAAGTCTACATAATAGTTGAGGAAAATACAAAGTGTGTTATCAATAAAGAAACTTCGTCCGATAATAGTAAAATAAACGATAATAGGTAACGTAATAAGACAATTTTCAAAATGAGAGTACCTACGTGTGTTACGCTTTGATAGTGCATTGATATTGTTAAAAATAGAGTTGCGTAAAGTTTCAATTATTTGTAACAGGAAAAAATGCGTTTCAAAATTCAGTATCACAACGCAGAATATAAAAGCTTATACTTATGGACTGGCTTATTATAAAGGACGGTATAATTTAGTATCTATTTAATTGGGTCTCTCGATGTTAAGCAGTTAGCCACGTAACTAATAAACAGTCTAGATCACGGACAACAATCGTGTTTCACTGTTTAGTGACTCAGCACTGTGTTTTGCATTGGATTAAAGATTTTCCTTGTAAAAAAAGCACACAAATGTTCGGCTTCGTACTTATAATAAAAACAGCCAAAGTTTTAAAATTAAACTGTTTTTTTAGTCACGTTACTCCGTCGATCTAAACTGTAGTAAAACTGTAGTTTATCTCTTATTTTTAAATAAGTACTTTTAGTGTAAAAATAGTAACAAACTTATTGAATACTCGTATCTCTGTCATAAATGTTTTCAAACGCGAAACGAAGTAGTAAGTTTTAACTAAACATATAATTACATGTAAAGACGCGTTCGTAATAATATGTTTGTATACGTATAAAAAGTGTTCTATCTGTCGGTCGGTCCTTTGTTAAATAAATTAGTTTCGGTGTCCACCAAATTACGCCTCCATCCTATCTATACGTACAGCGCATTGGAACTCTACAGGAAAATATGCTCTACTCCATTATTAAGCCGTGAATAAATTAACATATATGAACGTCTTAACAAAACGGTAGCTGAAACAATAGTAGATCATTCATCATTGAAAAAAAGCCTTTTGGGAACACTAGTAGCCGAATACTATTTGTTTTCATTGATTTATTCATGGTCATACTTAAGATATAAGGCGCCGACAATGACGGTCTTTTTGAAACAAACGTCTCGTTGGAATCTGTAATGAGAGGTTTATGTATGTAACGTTACAAAATAACAAGTCACGTAGTTACCGTCTAAAGTGAAACTGAACAATTGTTAAGGGATAGAGAATTTGGAAAACAAATACGTATGTTAGGTATTCGACATATGCTTCTATTTCATCACATGTTCACTAGAAATATGTTCAGAGTACACACTCAACAGAAAAGTATGGAAAATTTTCAAATGTTATATTTTTATCCTTTGGTTTTAGTAAGTACACTTATTTTGGTTGGTTCTAATGAATGACCTATTTTTAAATTCAGGTTTTTTACTAACTTTTTAGTTTGAACAATGACATGTCACAGTATACGTGTTTAAATACGCTTTACCTTCACATACTTTGCAATCAATTTTCATTATTTTCCTTCTTTCTATAGCTCTCAGTGTATTTATTATCTGCGTCTTCACCATTAGGGCACGAAATATGACTGAAATTTAGAGCTTACGAGTATTTATTGCATGTGTTCTGTTTATCAAATCTGTTTTACAGGTATAGTTAACACTTGCCGCTTTAAACCATTGCGAATATTTTTTTTTTAAGTTTCGGAAAAGTTTGAAACTCGCTCACATATTCGTTTGAAATGTGAGAGGAGAGGTATGTATTATAGAGTTCGTCAGAGTGTTTTGCCTAAAGCTTTATTTCTATATTAGTAATTACAATAGATGAGCTGACAGGCCACCTTATCGCAAGTGGTTATCGTCGCTCGTCGTCATGGATTTTTTATTGTCACTTAATTGGACATTATGAGGCCTCTACCTACATTTAAGGACTAAGTTCTTTCCTCGCTTGATTCATAAAAGAAAGGTAGTCCATTAAACGTATACCAAAAGCTCGTCTCCAACGCCGATAAAGAATCGATATTAGCTCAAGGCACAATAGCTATTGTTTATTTAAGTTGAGTGTGATATAAATTTTATGAATACGTTTGTGATAAGGGCACATGTGATAAATTGCCTGTTTCATAAGCCGTTCATTAGAAGCGTGCAGAATGCGCTCCGTTGCACTGCGATAACTTTACTGATAAGAATTTTATTGCCACAAATATTACTTGTTTGTTATCCTAGCTTGCATATATTAAAAATGTGTAGCAGTTTGAAAACTGTTTCAAGGTAGCAAATAAAATATATGACGGGGTGATAACAAGGAAAACCAACCTATCCACCGTACGGGTAGTTGGAAGTGGAGACTTGCTATAAATACAGGCGTTGGCCGCTGTTATTATTCATTCGTGTCTGAATTGTTCGAAGCGAACAGACCTCTTGATGTAAAAGTAATAAACTGTTAAAATTCGTTATTTTGAAGTTTTATTCAAAAGTTTTGATCATCATGTGATTAAGTGGACATTGTGACGTCATTCCTGACAAAACCAAACAAAGATCGACTATTTACAACGTCATTACACCTCAACACACTATTTACGCCGTTATATACAATTGAAAGAACAAATTTTTGTTTTGCTGTAGAATCGAAGAAGTCTCTCAACAAACAATAACGATGAAAATAAAGATCACTGACGACAGATAAAAAATAGATGAAAAAATAAACTAACACTTAATTTAAAAAATGCAGATAAGATAATATGGAACATAAACTGAAATTTCCAAACATCGATCATTCTAATTTATTTCTAGACTAAAAAACCATCATCCAAATACAACTTTTGCACATTCATCTTAATCTTAATCTATACTATTTTATCTCTAACAAAAAAACCTCCAATATATGTCACAGATACTAAAACTTGAAAGTAGATCGATGAAGTAGAGTTACATTCTTAGCGTTTCAACAATCTATGTCGATTCATCTTGACAGCATCTTCTGCAGTAGCATCATGGAGTTCATTATATAAAACTTCAAGTTGGATGTTAATCTGATGCAGAGAAATGCTTTGGTGTTCGTCGTCAGTCAAGGGCTACGTACATATACAACTTTCCATCAAGCTTTGTATTTTAAGTTTGCAATATTTTAATTCTTAAATCTTGTTACCTCAAAATAATTTTCGTTTCTAAAAGTTAACCTATAAGAATGAGAAAACCCATATTGTGAGTACGTATATTAAAATAACTTAATTTAAATAGGCACATTAGTAGAATTGATACAATGCATTCCAAAGCAGCCAATCCGAACTTATTTACTATTAGTAAAATAGGATAGGAATTTAATTAATGGCTATTTTCAAGGCGATATTTTTTTGTGACAGTACAATAACAAAGAGTATCTGAATGTATAAAAATGTTACAAACGTAATTGCGATTAAAACAAGCTACTACGATAGAGATAAAAATATAATTTAAACTAATGAGAACATTGTTTAAAAGAAAATATTCGAAATTAACAAGTGAATTCAGACAAATTAAATATTTACAAAGTTTTCTAATTACAAAAAGAAATTATGACGAGTCCTTTGAAATTTGTTTATAATATTAAATTAATAAATTGAAAAATATTTATTGGATCGAAAAATATTTATTTATTTAATTTACTATAACAAGAAAGAGTAAATGAAACTATATTTTGGACTTAATTTGTCATTTTCCTTTGAGGATTTTTTTTTAGTTTTCTTCTTCCATCCATTTACTAAAAATAGTATGGCAAAAAATACATTCTTATGAGGAGCTTATATTATACATCTTTCAAAAAGATCTAGATTTTCGATACGAGATAAGACAAATAATTTATTTTAATAATAATTATGTTTAAACTGTAAGTAAATTTTCAAGTGAGCCGATGCAGAGGTGACTTGCATTGCTATAATTCAGTTCTTTAATAAACTATCAACCGGAGATACTCTATTATAAGCAGCTACTCGGCTTTATGTTGCCTCCCATTTAAAAATGATTTTAATGACGTTACAAATTGAATCTTATGCCATTAGAATAAGAGTCATAAGTTTAAGATGTGAACTGGCGACGTGTTGTCTCGAATTTGATATTGTTTTTTGTGTGAGGACATTAGTCGTATGAACATGGTCATTAAACTCGTATTTCGATTAAAGCGAGGACGAGTCGTTTTGATAAACAATTGCTTCTTGATTTTAATATCCAATGTTATTGTGATTTGTGATATTAAAACTTTTTGTTGATGTCCGTTCAGATAAGCTCACGAGCCACTTCGTGTTTAAAAATGAAAAAGTATCTGAGCTAATTAGTCAGCTCGATGTTAAGTTTAAATATAATTAAAAATTTTGATTGTAGATTTTTTTGCGAAGAATTTTTTTTATTAATTATGTGAGAGTGGGATAGTGATAAATGAAACATATTTTTGAAAATGGCACCATTTATTTGTCAGTTTAGATTTATATGATTATATTAATTATATTTTAATTTTCATTTACACAATTATTTTCCCCTTATTAATTCCGGGCAGACAGAAAAACAATTGATCATTTAGGTAATAATGCATTCCCACTTAATCGTATCTACAAACTGTAGTGATCCAATAAGTGAAAGAATTCAGACTTTTTTAACATTTCATTGGTAAGAGTCCAATGACAGTGATTCAACAAACCAGGATGAAACAGTAATGAAAAATGCCAGCGTCGTTTTTTAAATACTTTAATATACATCGTGAATTTCCTTTAGTTTTGTGTGTTTTAAGTTCAATAATGCTACTACGTCAAACTGTTTTTTTTTCTATTTAGTCGTTTACAATGCATTATGGATGGAATAGACGTCACAATTTTAAAATCTAGCATTTGCAACGTAAAATCATTGTAACCTAGTTTTAACTGATTTTTTGAACTATAGTTTTGGAAGTATTACTTTCACTTGATATACGGGTTTTTTTTTATATATTTTCTTCAAAACAAAATAATATACTAAGTTTAGAGTAAAGTTTAATTGATACAGTAATAAAATATATTTTTTTATAACAAACTTAAAGTTCTCATTATTATACTAATTACTTATCAAGTTCTATTGTAGGTTTTAAAGAAGATCAAAATAATATTACCAGTCCACTACAACTTGTCTCAACCTGAATTCAAATTCAAAGAACAATTAATCATAAAATCTCGTCTGATTACAATTTTATTTTCGTCAATGGATTTCGTATGTGATGAGTACCGCTCTCGATTCCGAAACTCAATCACGACTTAACTTTTGTTATATTATTACTGATTATTATTCTCTTTATGATCGACTTAATGAATGTTTAATGAAGAAAGAAAGAAGAAGAAAGCCCGCGCACCTTCGTCTGCGTCACTTTTAATTAAAATGTAGTTTATATTTTTTCTCAGGGTCTAAAGATTGTCTGTGCCAAAGTACATCAAAATCTGTTGTGAGGTAAAGCGTAACAGACAAACAGAGAGACAGATACAGTTACATTCGCATTTATAATATTAGGAGGGATTTGAAATCTCGATAATCCCTGAACATTGATTGACAAAATGAAAATATTAAATAGCAGTTCGTAATTTAAAATTGGCTTCAAACCACAGCCAAAATAAGTAGGTAATCACTTATAATTACTGAACGTACACTGAATTTAATTTCTCTCTGTTGGTAGCGTAATACGAAAAATGAAGAATTACAATTAATGAAACGGAAATTTAGTGAAAATTATGCAATAAAGGTTAATTAAAATGCTATTGCATTTTAAACAAATATTTATTTAGAGACTTCAAATAGAACTAGAATAGAGTGAAAATATCATCGTTAGCTTTCATAATAAGTTGTAAATATGAAAGCCGGAAAACAAAGCTACTCAGAAAATTCATAATAGCGTTGGGATTACGAAAACAAGAAAATATGTAAATGACTTTTCAAAATATTTGCATAAAACAAGAGCTTTTGCGTTTCTCGTTAACTATGAATTTCAGTTACAATTGTGATTTTTATGAAAATCAAGAAGTGAATAAAGAAGATGAGAGTTGAGTGAAGAAGTTTGAATAACTTTAAAAAACTTAATTATGTTGACTTATTGAAAAATCTTGATTTAAAGAATAAACACAGAATGAAAAATGTCTTTGGTTACTATTATTTCACTATTTACATTTCATAATCATTATTAAGAGACAACATTTCTCAATCAATGGAGATTACTTATAACACAACGATTAATTCATTGTGATCTTCAATTAACAGGCTATCTGTTACTATATTTCTCTGTTAAATAACCTCTTTTAAATTAGCGTGACACGTATAGAACCTTATTGTATTGCCTATTTATGTCTTTGATCTAAAAACATTTTCTTTTCCATTAAATAACTGAACCGAACATAACTAGCTCGTTATTGAGTTTTCTCAGAAACTCGGTAGTACTTACAGACTTCCGAGAAATGTAATGTTCCAACTGTTTGTATTTTGTAATTGAATTTTGTACAACAATAGAGAGTGTTGCTATTGAAACTGGTTTTCACTAGTAATCTATATCCGAACTGTTGGGTCCATCCAATACCAGATCGGTTACTCGGCTTTGCTACATCATCGGTGATCTAATCATGCATCAGACGAGATTAAAACAGGCCGACCGGATTCCATCAAAGGCGGTATCACACTGATATTTTGACTGATTGATCTCTCCAAGAAAAAAAAGGTTGCTACCGAGATCGACAGTAGCCGAGAAAAAACAAATTAGTTGGCTAAACCTTTTCATAAAGCATTGTTATTATCACCACCTACCCCGACCTATACGTATTGACAAAATTGTCTTCTAACGCAAGAAGCTTCTAAGGCACGAGGTATAAGACTCAGTATTGTACAAAGTTGTTTTTTAGCGGTACGTTTTAGAGCCAGCGTGCCGATAATCGCGGCCGTCGAAAAGGCGAAAATCATGCTGCGTTTGCGACCTTGCTTTCGATACAAAAAACGCGATTCATTTTTTGGGAAAAAGTTTTTCGGTGTCAGATGTAGCGGCTCGAGCTTTGATTGTCGAGATTCTCATATTTAGTTTTAATTGGTGGCTTTATCGAGTTTACATTTTACGGTCGGAGTCGATGAGAGGTTAATAAGCGGCACTTTGAAAGGTATCTTCGTTTTTTAGAGTTCCGCGTTAATAAGTAATAGGAATATGACTGTGCCTGCGGTCTTGTGGTTTTATTAGGGTCTCGTAATCAATTTGTAAATTAAAACGAATACATAAAGTTTATATTTAAATTAATAATTTGCTCGACGCACAGTTTTGCGATCAGGATTCACATTTAACATGGTTTGATTTTGTTTATAGGAAAATTTACACATTCATTGATTTAATTCGTTATAGTTACGTCTAAAAAGATATAAAACATAACATTTACGTGTTTCGCAGATAGAATGTCATAACAATTATTTACGGAACCGTTTATGGAGAATAAATGTAATGCACTGTGCCCAATTTTTTATTGTTTAGGCAATAGACGATATTGATTTCGGGTCTTTGATTCCGAGGTATTATTGCTTGTTTTATTGGTACCTGGGAATATTGTAATTAACCATATCGGGCCTTTTTTCTCATCTTTCTGGATCCTTTCGTGTCTACGGACAATAATGTTCGAGACTTACCTTGAAAGGCGTATGCGCC
This sequence comes from Trilocha varians, assembly GCA_030269945.2. NCBI lineage: Eukaryota > Metazoa > Arthropoda > Insecta > Lepidoptera > Bombycidae > Trilocha > Trilocha varians. The sequence goes on along the minus strand of AP028257.1, from coordinate 5,460,580 downwards.
GAAGATTGGTCTCATATTGTTCATGGAAGACGTAGTTCCTGTGTAATCCATTTTATGTTTTAATTATCCAACAATCTCACTGCACAATTGTCTTTTCAAATTACTTTCGAATAAAATCAATTTTAGTTTTTTGAAAGAACGCACCCACACTGATAGCACATCACAGATTTTAGTGACAAAACTGAGTATTAGAACACTTGAAATAGATGATAGTATTGTTGGAGCGACATAAGTGAATCAATTACAAACTCAGTCGATCTCGTCCGACACATTTTCGGGGCCCTACTCTAACCGTTTATTACAATAGCATTTTGCTCCACCTCTATACTCCCCTACCACTTTTTATTTACTGGTAATAATAGTAAATCACTGGGAACCGTCATGTATGTTAGTACGTCAAAGGGCGCGTGTAAGAAGGGTGTAAAAGTATATACTACTAATATTTCACTGTCGCCATAAAGTCAAACGGCTTGGAGCGTAAAATGGTCGTTACTGAAAATGATCTTGTATGCAGATGTTCATAATCTTGAGAACATAGGAAATGTTCAGAGATTGATTGACGATAAATTTCTTTAAACACTCGCGGTTATCTACACCACTTAAACTATTACTAAACGGGTTCTTACCACGATTATTTTTATTTGAGAGGTCCCGATATTTCAGCACTGTTTCAAGCGCCATGTATCGGCTGCCGTCATACTGTCAGTGTGGTATGTCGAAATGTGAGTTCGAGTTCCAGTGGTACCAGCAAACGAACGAGAAAGAGGGTAGACAGATTTTTCTGCTCTTAAATGACCTACCCGCAGTTCTTCAGTCTTCCCGTGATCATGGCGCTTGAAACAGTGCTGAAATATCGGGACCTCTCAAATAAAAATAATCGTGGTAAGAACCCGTTTAGTAATAGTTTAAGTGATTGGCGATAGTTAAATAGGGCTGTTCGCATAGTTAGGTACCTACTGCCATTGTATTTATGATTGCCTAAGGGCCGTCGAACGATTCAGTTAGTGGTATAGGACAGCACACTACTGAATTGGTTGTCTTGTTATGATTTGCATTTGTTACATTGGCACATTTAAGAATGATTTTCCTAAGTCTAAATCCACAAGCTTGTAGTTGCTACGCTAAGTATTTGTAAGGTAAGCAAGCTTATTGTAAGCTGTAGTCTGGTAATTCTGTTATTAAGTCTGGTATTTTCAATGGGATTTAGGCCATCTCTTATACATTTAAATGAAGTATGTATGTGTTTGGGTTATATTTACGAGATTTTAGTTTGGATAAAATTTTGGAAATAAATTAATGTTGAGATGATTCTCAATTTTCTGTTGACAAAACTCATTTATCAATTGAACTCGCTTTTTATACATCATCATCAGCCTATAGACGTCCACTGCTGGACATAGGCCTCCCCCAAACCTCGCCACATCGATCGGTCCTGCGCCATCTTCATCCAGTGACCTCCTGCGATCTTAACCTGATCATCGGTCCATCTTGTGGGGGGTCTACCAACGTTGCGATTACCGGTTCGTGGCGGCCACTCCAGAACTTTTCGGCCCCATCGACCATCTGTTTCTTTTTATACATTCTTTGACAAACTTCTGATTCAAAATATAATAAATAGGTGCACCAACAGCAGTCCAAAGAGACCGCATTTCAAACGATCTCTTCAAATCGACTTTGAAATTAGCTTCCTAAGTCTTGTCTATCCCGCATTAGAGCTTGCAGCTGCCTCACGTGAACAATGTTATCGATAAAAAGCCGTCATGCAAATTATCGAGTATTGTATCGATGTATTGTGCGTTCAGCGCATGCTATCCTGCATACGCGGCCGAAACGCGCGATTCGTTTCGCATTTCATTTTTTGGGGACTCGATGTGAAATGTTACCGAAGCCAGCTGTTTGAATGAAATTTAAAGACTTAATGATTTTTTGTAATTATACTTTTGGTCGTTCAGGTGTCAATTTTGTTATCAGATCAGCTTCAATCATCTGAATCTATTTATGAAGAAAATCAAATAACATTTTTCCTATCCAGTATGACAATGTGGAATGAAGCATACTGTCTTGTATCTCATCCACTTTTAAATAGCTCCATTTAATCAAAACTTCCAGGTACTTTGTGACTGTGATGGTAAACGGCCCCTCAATGCCCTGACATTGCAGAGGTTTATGAGCGAGGGTAACCTTACTTAGGTACCTTCAGATGGGCAGCTCATTTTACTGTCTTGCGAATATTGCGAAGTAAGAATAGTTACTTGAATATATGTAACTTATTTGAAATCATAACCTGTATACGGAAATTCCGAAAATTATTTTTATTTATACCAACGTAGAAGCAAAATTTCTCTTGTGGTATAATAATGTAGGCACTATGTGTGAATTGCTGCGAACAGCTGTGGGCTAAATAGTACCTAATGGTTTGTTTCAGATGCGGTTACAAGCTGAAATGCTGGTACGCCATTTGAATATTGTTAGTTATTTTACAGTACCTACTGATCTATACCTAAGGGATGAGAAAAAAGTCGTGGTGACCTAGTGGTTGAAGCGCTTACCTTCCGTACGGGAAGTCGCGGGTTCAAAACCGGCCGGTTTGTTCCTCTAAATCTTAATGTGAAAAAGATTTATATGCAATTTTCAACATCGTGAGGAAACCTAAATATCGGAAAAGGATTCTAAAAATTCTTGGAAGATATGTGAAGTCCCCAATCCGCATTGGGTAAGCTAGTGGACTATGCCTAATCCCTCTGAGGAGACCTGTGCCCAGCTACAAACACAGGATGAGAAAAAAACTTAAATTAATAAAAAACACCTTAGCTTTCAGATTCCGTTAAAGTATAGCTATCTATTTCTTTGTCTAAATTGGAATACTTATTCAAGTGAAATTTAGAACAGATCTTAAGTGTTTGAAATAAAAAAAAAACTCGAATCCTTTCTTCGACGCAAGGACCAATCCAACATTGACATTTCTTAAATAAGCAAAGTCATGTTTAGTTATTACAACATTCCATTCACACTTTAACCACAAAAACACTGAATGAGCATCACGATTTGGTTTTCTGAGCGCATCTAAAAACCCAGAAGCGTGTTTGACATGTTGTCATGTGTCAAAACAAAATCGAGTAGCGCCTTGGGATTTGGACGCGAATATTTCGAATAATCGATTCTGAAGTGGCCAACACTAGGCACTTGACTTTTTATGAAACACCAAAACCTTTTATTTAAACCACTGGAGACATCGTATAATGTACTGTAATAGCAGTGAATTTTATGTGGTCAATGTTTTGATATACGCAAGAAATCTGATTATTATTGTAGATACTGTTCCTTCACTTATTCTGTTTACCTAAATCTCCTTGGGGAGGAAGAATTGTAAAAGGTAATTCCGCGTACACAAAACGTATCAACTGGACCATATATTCGTAACTCCATGATTTCTATTAATGTGATTCGTATTGAGCTTCAAACATTGCTGGTAGATCTTTCTTTGCTATAAAAAGAAGGTTGTTGTGACATGCTCAAATATTTAACAAATTCAATCACTTTCAACATCATCACTAAAATCTGATGTTCAAAATCAAGTTTTCAAAGAATTTATGCAAACAAAACACTCACGACAGGTTGAATAAAAAGTCTCGAGTCGCGACAAATAAAAAGGCCATCGTCTATTGTGACCACGGTCCGCAGGCACGTTCAAGTATGTGTCCGAAGCAATAGCCTCTCTACAAACAGCCAAGCGTCATTGTTCTTGTTGAAAGTGACCACTTTCACCAGCTCACATGCAAATAGTCCGGCCGCGGTCCTCCATAGTACTATTGTACTATACTCGTACCATTGTGCACTCAAACCGGCCTAGACTTGAATAAACACTAGATTAACTTTCAGTGAATTAATTTGAATTTCTACTCTTTGATTTATTGTGTTCTATTGATCTATTGTAGCAGTTGAGTGAGTGGTTTGGTAATCTGGAGCTTAACGTTTTAAAATAAATTATGATTTTTTAACAAGTTTAATTGGTCTTTTCTACAGTATTAAATCAAAAAATAAATTTGTTGTTTTACTTTCATGGTAAAATAAACAAATTCCATTCTATTGTAATGATAGTTTAGATAATTAGAGAAAAATAAAAAAGTAGGCGTTTTCTACAAGTCTAGCTTAAGGTGAGAAAATGAAATTAGTTTCAACAAAACCTGAAAAAAAAACAAGTTTAGTAATATTTTTCACGTTTTTTTCTCTACTTAACAATCATCAAAATGACAAAATTCCTGCGGAGTAATTAATGAAAACATTTCGTCATTAGGAAATAGTAAGAATGCAGTAAAAAATGAAGAAACAAATCTGTTATGATCGCGCTGTTGACGATTCGGTTTGTGTACGTGTTCGAGAAACCAAGTCAAATGTGTCAAACGTGGACTGTTTTAAACAAAGATCTAAATTTTAACTGGAATAGTGTAATATTGAAAGTAGCTTACTATATTTATGCTTGTATATTTTTAGTGTAATTTAAATAATGAGATTGAATTGTGTAATGTCCAAATTGTAATATAAATAATTGTTTTTGGAACGAAGTTCCTCATCGCGCGTTGTGAAAAGGGGTTAGACGGAACAAAATCTTACGAAAAGGTGTCACGACACTGTTTTTGTTTTAGATGATTATCGCTAGATGGCACTGTGATCAAAATCTTTTAAACCACGTTCCTTATTTTGTTTTAGATGATTATCGCTAGATGGCGCTGTGATCAAAATCTTTTAAAACACGTTCCTTATCGCGCGTTACGAAAGGAAATATTTTTTATAAGATATCTTTTAATCGAAAGGAACTTCGTTCTATTCGGGTGTCCCATGACACCTCTCAAGTTTTTTTTTTAATTTATTCACTTACTCTTATAACATTTTCTAAAACATTTTTTGTATATTTTTATTTGTATGTTGTGTTAACTTGAAATCAGTCATTTTTATAATAATATAAAAAAAATTGATTTATTGTATCATCAAGTTATAACAAAAGTATAAACGAGTAACAGAAACAATAAAAACTCATACCAAGAAGTGTTTAACTGTTCAAAAATATTAAAATCTAAAACTATGTGCTAATATTTTATGGTGGCGGAAATATAAAACCTACGTAAATGCATAGTGTGGCGTAAATTGACCAATTGAAAAAAAAATAAACACAAAAAAATGACAAAAACACGCATTTATTTCAACAAGGAAGCTTTCATGACGTCGACGAAGTTCACGACATAACTTTAATTACTGCCCATCTAAACGCATTTTATTTTTAGCCAAATTATAAATTAGTTTTGGCGCGTTTTTCATTTGTTTTATAACACAGATCGCGTGAATATTATTAGTGTCGCTTCCATGATTGTTAGTATTCCGTGTACCGCATTAGCTTATTCAATTCGTCTGGAGTGTTTTGGCTTTTCCTCGTTTGTTGATAGGAGTGTCTTGTACAGAAGGTTTAGATTTAGGATATTATATCTTGTGCTATAATCACATTGCACTAATAGTAATTAAGCAGGGGACTTTTTAAAGTCTTTATATTATTGTTTGTTGCACCTTAGTTATCTTTATTCTAAGTTACATCATACAGTTTTGTAGAATTATTTTCAAGTTTTACATAGATACATTTTATATATATATAATGTAAAGTTACAAAAATAAAAATAGTGCATGGAAATTGCCATCCATACACATAAATAAGAAGCTAGTGCACTGTCTTATTAGAATACAAAAAAATGTTTGGTACATTTAAAGATTACCTCTACACAAATATAATGAAATTACCTCTTTTTCATCTTAATATTGTAACCCGATAGCTAGTGGCATTCGGATCCATACGTCTTTTATGTAGGGATCCGTTTAGTCCCGTTACTCAGCAGCCAGATTTGCAGTATCAAGTTGGGGTATATCATGAGAACTATTTGGACCAAGTTTTCAGCTTGCATCAAATATCTACTCAAAAATTGTCACCAGCTCTGAGGCCATTAATATGGACAACTAGCTGCTGCCCGCGACGTCGTCTGCTTGAACCCTATGACCCGTTTTTTTTCATTTTTCCCGGCAACTATTCGATTTTTTCTCGCCGTAAAAACCATCCTTGAACTTCAACGAACATTAAAAAAAAAGATTTCGCCAAATTGGTCCAGGCGTTGTTGAGTTATGCGCTTACCAACACATTTTGCGATTCATTTCTATGTTATAGATGAAGACGATATAACTGTACCTTCTGTATGAGACTAGCTTGTGTAGTTAATAGACATTAATTCGACGGCACACATGTCTACAGGGCGGTCTAATGCCGCCCTCACGTGAACCACTATTACGGTTTTTCGTAACGGATCATTACACAACTTTATAGTGACAGAGAAAAATTCAACATAATATGTAACGCGCGGTAAAGTTTTATTAGTGTTTGTTTTACAGTGGGCGGTCCCCTTTGACACGCCGCGTTACATGTATTACACATTTTTATGTATTTTACCAGAATAGTTTTGTGGATTCTAGGCTTTTGTGGATTAGTTGTTATTAACGAAAAGGACAGAGGATTTTTTATGGTTTTAATATTAAAAAAAGAATCCTAGCATAGCTTAGTGTCACTCTTTTGGTGTAATTATTATGCTGTAGCAGTCAATAAAGGTTCTTTCTTTCTCTTGATAGTAACAACATATTTAAATTTAATTAACTGTCATGAAGTTTATGTCCTAATCTTGTGTAAGATTCATTAGGAACATTTACAAATTTTACTCTACTATACAATAAAAGACACCTTTTGTGTTAGCTTTTATATAGTCACTAATATTCAGTGAATTTAATATTGAACCTAATTTTCTTGTATCTGTTTTTTTCAAACTAGAAAATCTATCCTACAGCAACCCTTTACCCAACAAACATCTTAATGACAAACGCATAATTAAAGAACGCCAGGAAACATTGATACAGTTTTAATTTATAACCCGGAACAAACGTGGTGTTACGAACACGACTAATTACCGGACGTGTCCAGGGACCTATGACATTTGGACGCATGGCTCTAAGTTAATTTGAAATTTTATAGTGCATTTTTAGGCGGGTCTTAATTGATGATGGGAAAAGGGTCTGGAGTGGTCCTTAGCATACAACAAGAATAATAATTATTATCACATGCAGTTTAGAATCTTCTCTTGAACAAATAATTATAGTAATAAATTAAAAGTACAAAAGAAAACTCCAATACAATCTTAAAACGATAAAAAGTAAAACTAGAGATAAAGATGTGAAGAAATCTGTATTGTAATTTTACAAAATCGAAATTCAAATTAAAGTGCCCAGACATTATATTCTAAATTTAAAAAGTATTTCACAAAAGAGGTTTACACAATTATTATTAAAAACTATTTAATATTATTGTAATTCGAATTTGAGTCTTTCATGTATTGTTATGTTTTTTTTTAAATTCATAAATCTACTTTTCATGTAGGTATTGTTTCTGATAAAGTTACCGAATACTGGACGCATATTATGGCATAAAAATATTATTTTCAACTTCTATTTCTAGATAGTATTACTTTATTTTTCGTATCCATTAATCTTTTATCGTGAACGGATTAAGTCCTAATTCTTGGGGACGGCGCGACGGGAAAGAGTGCCGAGCGCGTAACGCGTCGCGCCGTCGCTCCGAACCCCGTGGTTTCCTCCAACTGAAAAAAAAAGTCCTTTTATAATCCTAGTAATCCTTTTTCAAATTACCTCCTTCCTTACTTAGTTTTTATTTGACCACCATCAAATAATTCTGTCTACTATCATACTCAGGTCTAACAAAGGAAACCACAAACTCATAAATGATTATTTTTATACGTGTTCTTCTATGACTCACTCTCCAATTAAATTTTATGAGCTTCGATTTATAACAATACAACCTGCGCTATGCGTAGGCTTTGATGATTTCGTTACGTCATTAATTGCGTATAATATTTTTTATCAGTATTGAATAATATCTATTCTGTAGTTTATGTAATGAGTAATATTTTGATAGATTACTGATCGAGGTTTACTTTCGGTTTCTCGATTTTTCTTTTGACAGCTTTGATAAGTGGAAAATGAGTGATAACTTTTTTTTTTGTTATTTTTTCTTGCATTGGCAGGTGAACGAGCAAACGGTCTATCTGATGGGTAGCTGTCACTTTTGTCTTTTATTCTTTGCTATGCTAGGATATGGTGAAACCGTTACCTACCCCTATAGTAAAAAAAAATCTTAAAACTCGTTTAAAGAAGGATATGTAATAGGCCCGAGGGTACATGTCAAGAATCAACTTTCTCTTCATATTTCTTAATGCATAAAATGTTATAGGTTAACGTAATACCATTTTATTTCATCGTTGCTTGTTCTACTGATTTGAAAAAAGAACACATAGTCCAGCATTCAATTAGAATAATGAGAATTACGAAAAGTAAATAAATAATGAGATAGCATCTTAAGTAAACGTTTTGAAGTATTTTTTATATTATGTGGTAACCACGCTACATTCGACGCAAGTTAAGAACATACACTAACGTGAAACAACCATCGCATAGTTGCACATGTCAATTCAGATAACAAAAACAACATTCCTATTTTTGCGCAGAAAACTTGAAAATAATAAAAACCTCAATTTTTTTGTGCAACAAAATTATTTTAAGACAATAGAAACTATTTGGTTTTTAACAAATTATGAAATATAAGGAAGTCCCTGTAATTGCTTGTAATTTATGCAAACGATCGAGCAACAGCGATCTGTTTTTTATTGGCTGCTTAACTGGTTATTAATGGAAGCTAAATCATTGGAATCGACTATTGTGTGCCTAACTGAAGTCACCTCGAAGTTAATTTCGACGAATTATGCTGAAAAACTCAAACGGTTTTTTAGTCCATTAGGATTTCTGATAGAATATAGTTTTGTTCTTGCCATTTCAGGAGGAGGAATGTAGTTTCACCTAAAATAGGATGATCATCTAATTATGTAGGTTTTTTGCGTCTCATACATGTTGTATACTTAAGGACCACAATTTCGTCGCGTGTTGACATTTTGCTATTTAATTATAATGCCTAACGGTCTGTACTTACGGTTCAAACTGCAACTTGATTAAAATGACACATATCTATCGAGTTTAACGAGTTGAGCATTGAATTGAGTCACTTTTCAAAAAGTTACTGACTGCGAACGATTACTTAAAAAGATCTAAGATCTTAAAGAGTTCTGCATGATAGGTGTGAGGAGTATTATATGGGGAATGGCCTCTCAGTATTCTTGGTTTTGTAGAGGTATATAAGCTACGTTATCTATTTACTATCACTGTGTACTGGAGGTTCGATTATCTAAATGCAAAACAGCTTCAACTATAAAAATACCTGCCACCTATCCTCTTGTCATTTAAGTATAAAAAGCGCAGCGAAATTTTCTGAAAGAAACTTACTCATAAAATATCATTTTTTTATGATCTATTCTTATGATTCAGCCATATTCAAGCAATACGGGTATTCAGTTACTGAAACAAACTTTCCAAACGACCTGTTTAAGTACCGAAATTGTAAGATAATACAATAATAATGAACTGTAATATAACAACTAAATACTGGGCAATAATAAAAAATAATTACAGAATAAAAAAATTATTACAGTTCTCACCTTTACAATATTTCTTATAAAAATGACAATCAATGCACGAGATACCTACGTGTCTTTAGCAAACACATCCATCGAACCGGAACTCATTACCTACTCGCTGTAATACAGGTGCATCTAGACATCTTTATAACACAGGTTTTGCATCTACTTTCTTATATTAAAGTCTCGAAAGTTACCAGACAAAAAAGGAACGATCTCGACACTTTGTCAATGGTTAGTAACGGTGCTGAAATAAAGCCAACAAACAGACGTCGTGTGCGGCCCATCAAAGCGGTTTCAGCGGTGTCTTTGCTCTTCAATGGGCCCTGAAGCGTCCCGCGCCAATTTCAGTCAGTTTCACGCCTTTTTTTGTACCCCGTGCCGTATGAAGATTCTAAATAGTGCGTAAAGTGTCAACCGCGGAGTTAATTGCAGCGGCATGTGAGTGGGACTTTGCATTTCTAATTGAACAGATGCGTTTCAGTTTATTTAGGAGATTGAGATTTTTTTTGGAATAATCGGAAGTAATGAAACTGCGCACAGAATAAGGGTAAATTACAGTTTTAAAAGCATATTGAACCACTAAGCTGAAGTATAATTTATTATTACTTGGAGCACGTGAGTGGTTCTTATAAGAGAATTGTAGAGACCCATGGGCGCTAGTGACTAGGTAGGCTTAATAATATCATCAGGTGTGTCACAGTACACCCATCTAACAATTACAATTTAATACAAAAAACATATTATTAAATTGTGTTCATTAAGTTTTAGTGAAATGCAATTTGTGTCAGTTCTTATTCAACGAAAAATTTCGACGTAGAAGATTTTATCCACAATTTATATGTATGTACCTATTATAATTCTGAAGCGAGAATTATGTTAATGCTTTTCCCATGCATTAGTATAGTTCTTAAATCTCAACTGGTATCAAACTGGTTCTAATATCATGTAATTTCATTGCTACTAGTAGGGAACCAGGAACAAAAAACACTACAATTTTAAATACTACCTTTGCTAAATAATAATTAAGGCAAATGCACTTTAATCCAGCAAATCTCGACTGTAATATCTCGAATTATCTAATTTACTTTCACGGTTCATATTACAGAGTTTGCAAACGTCGGGGTCAACGTTTAACAGTTTTTAAGTTTTAATTAAAACATTTCTCAAGGCTGTAACGTTAATGATTCGACGATTTCTGATTGTTTCGACATCACATTGTTTCCCGTTAATTTGTCAGGGGCCATTTGCATTTGCATAACGTCATTATTTTTAAAGTGAAGTAAAAATGGTTGTAATTAAGTATTGATTAAAAGGGCTTGCTTAATTTAGAGGAGGAGTGGTATGGTTGCAGACACAAAGTTCACATAGCTTATTTTTTCATATTCATTTCTTAGCTTATTTTTTACTTTATATTTAAAAAAAAAACATTAAATAAATTTAAAAATACAATATAAAAAACAGAGGGCCACTGCAGGCGGAGTCTATGATCCAGGCCATCAGTGGTCAGAGCTCAAGAGAGAGGAACCTCTTCATCGTGCGTCGTGTCAAGAACCACCGCTTTCTGAATCAGGCCCTTCACCCAGCCGGGGAGCGAAAGCTTCTCTACATGTTGGTCGAAGCTTTTCGCACATAACTAGCTTATTATTATTATTTATTTATTTGGGAAACCAACAGTACAATATAACAGATAAAAAACCAAAATTACAAAAACACTAACCAAAACAGTTTCCTCTTATAAATTATTAAGCTCAGCTTAGCTTTGCGTAGAAATTAATTGTTAGTCATTGTTTTAGTTGTAAAGTAAATAATTTGATGATAGTGGCTGTGTATAAAAAAAGAGTAATAATACATTCCTAATACATAACATAACTAATGAAAATAATATATTGGATTTTTTTCAAATCAAATTATTGTTTTTTACTATAACTTTCGCAAACATGTAAATTGGAATCTAATAAGAAAGCAATTTATTACAGCATGGTAATTAATCGTCTATTATTTTTGTATTAGGTATGTGTGTGTGTGTGGAATAAAGTTGCTTTCTTTCTTTCTTCTTTCTTTCTATTATAGAAAAAAAAACAGAATTAGTATAAATTATTAAACAAACTACATTGTAATGTATGAGTTAACATTAATGTTCACACTAAATTGGTATTCCTTCTATTAATAATTACAAAACCGATAATTGTAAGACCATTATTACATAAATAGTTTTACGATAATTTTTATTTCAGTATTTAACCTAATTCTTTTTACAAAACCACAGCTATGTATACCATAAGTGGAATTATTCGACCTTCAAACATTTCCTCTATAGTTTCTATATTTACGACAATGTAGAGGAGGGTTTACGATTGCGAAACTTCGACCTTCGTGCTAATACTGTGCCTACAAACTCGCTCACTGAAACCATGACCACGATTACAGTTTTTAATTAGAATCTCGTTTGCCCAATTGAACTATTGAGAAATTTAATTATTTTAAAACTGGGTAAGAGCTGATTTGAACCGATAATTAATTATTGCTGTCCAGTAATTGATCACTTAATGTTTTAGACTGTGTTTTAACTAGTGACAATGTTAAATTTTATAGTATTTTTAAGGACTAGATTAATTAAAATATGTTTTTGTTCATTCAAACTTTTGTTTGAAAAAAGTTAATTAATAGTTTATTTTTAAAGATCTAATTTAATTGAACCTTTTTTCACTCGAAAACTATATTTAACACGTTTTCTGCGAAATGGTATGTTATCGGCCCGCTGATCAGGCGACACGCGGTCTATTAGACCCACATTGTTTAACATAGTTATGCTTTTCACGTGCACGTTTTTAATTGCCGCATCACAGGAAAGTAGAAGGTGGGGTCATTTAGGCCTCGTTTAGCAACGAACATGTAAAAATGGTTACTCATTAAAATCTAAATTTGAACGATAGTTTTTAGACTTGTCCTCGAGTGTTTTAGTTAATACTATTTATAAAGGAGCTACTTTAATTTTAATTTCAATTTATTAGCATGTGTAAGGATTCTTCATAAACTATTTCCGAATAAATTAAGGTTTTGATATGTTGGTCAAAGCTTTTTAATTTTTGGTTGAAATAATTTTACACGAAATGGTAAAAAAGTTCAAAATATAATAATAGGGATCTAAAAACTACTGAGTTATGTTATAATTTTACTGTTTTCTTTGATTATTAAGTTTTATAGAAGTTTAAGTATAGTGAATCTATGATGTAATTTAAATACTAGCATCTAGCAGTAAATAAAATATCCTTGGAAATTTTCACTGCACTATAATAAGAATTTTAAATTATTCAATAATTCTATTTACTTACTTCTGTGACACTCTTATGCTAGCTAGGTACCTCTATCATACTTATGCCATTGCATAAATAGGAATAAGATCTCAAAAAAATTGAATTTCGTTCTAAATTTCAAGTTTTCAATAAATGTTTAGGTACATAATATGCTTACTTGAATTTAATATATTATTCCAAATTGAGATGTAGACTTTGGAGAATCATTATGTAGGCTAGATTTAGCAAAGCAATTAATATTATCAATTTACAACTATCATACTATTATTTTATTAAAATTTAATGTATAATCTGGATTTTTATACAAAACTGTTTTTATTTACTAGGTACTGTAATTTGTAATGTAAAAATAAGTTTTAAAATACTGACATATATTATGTAGATAACAATAGGTTTAATAACTGTTTTATTTTTGTATTAAATATTTACCTATATGATACCTACTTATAGTATTTAAATTGAAAATTTTGTTTTTGTAACAATCGTCATATTCTCTATAAGATTATAATTTTTAGTTTTTAGTTCTAAAGATGGAATTATTACTTTATTTCATTTTAGATACCCAAAGTTTAAGGTAAATTTTTTTTGTTATAAAATAAATTTGTTAAATGTAAGTATCTATTTATGGGCGTGTAATTAGATATTATTTTTTTCTTCTGTTGTATTCTAAAAATGATGCATAACTTTTGCCTTGTTTACTATTGTAGAGTTTAGAATTTTAGTTTTATATTTTAAATTATATAAACTAGAAAATTACTAAATTACTAAGGTTATTTTCTTAAGATTTTCTGTTTGTTTAGCACAAAACCATAAATAAAACAAACTAGGTACGAAACAAAATAAATAATGTAAATTAATAACAGTGACCCTAAATGATGGCAACGAAACATTTTTATGACGCTGAAAAATAGTAGAGCATTCGAAATAAAATGTATGGTGCACGAACACAGATCGGCATTGCAATTAGCACGCACACAAATGTAGAGTTTTGAATTGTTGGTGTGCTCACAAACTCCGCCCTGAACGAGAACTGTCCAATCATGGGTCGTAGCTGGCATAGATCGCTGTGGCCACACGCCTCATGTTTTTCGTCACGGAACAACGACTCAGGCGCGACTCACACATTGTTAATGTAAACGTTCTTCACTTTGAAGATACCGGATCCAGGCTCTCGTGCCGTCTCGTTCATACACCGGTCTTTCACGACGAAACATCGCAGCACGATACCGAATTTACCTCAAAACTATACTTATCGGTCGGAAAAAATACGACAATATTTAAAGCAGTCTTTTATTTTAATTATTTTCAAACCATCATCCAAGAATACTCTTCTGAATTCAAAAGATTCAGTGCCGGTAAAGAGGGACCAGCCGAAAACAATCGGGTTGTAGAAAGAGACAGAAGATCAGGTGAAGCCGCTCAGAAGGCTGTGGAGGCGGCCAGTTTGACCATTTTTTGTTGGGCCGCTGATTGTGAAAGATTACACTTGAGAGTCGAAATACATCTTTACATCACACGTCAGTGGGCACTGAGCTGTCTTCAAAGTAGCACGGATTAGATACACGTCATTTTCTTTACGTAACTATGGCGTTCAGGCTGTGATAGTGAAGGACTGATATAGTGATCTACTTGGACTTTTGCATGTGTTTGAACTGATTTGGTGAATCGTTAGGTTTATTTTTGTTTCCGAGGTATTCTTTCTTCAACGTCCATGGCTGTATCGACGCTGAACATGACTCCTTACTTCACAGGATACTCATTTCAAGGTACGTCATTTGTTTAATTCTGTTACGGCTCACCTAACACTTGATTTTTTCCATATGTTTCATGAATTTTATTTAGGTTTTCTTCTTCAATTAACAAATTTGGTTTATCGTTAAGGGATTTAAAAAAAAATGTGTCTGATATTCATTTCCGTATTTGTTATGGTAGAAAACTGCGTTGTTTTTTTAAATAATAAATAATAACATTAATGAAATGAATGTTAGTATCATCATTAACAAAAATTTACTTCATTATAATATCACAACAATAAATTGGGGGGATCGTGGCCAACCGCGTTAAACGCCTAACACTAATGACTCAATAAACCCATAAACCCTTTATGACCACAACTCAGTTAATTCCAACTTAGCAGCTCATTACCAATGATCAATTATGAAACTAGAATTTCGTTAAATGTTATAAAATCGGATGTCTTCCCTTCAACAAAAACAGCCGGGACTGCAATAAAACTTTACAATAATGAGGAAATCACAAATGACTCTGGGATCATAACTCATGCTCACGCGCCGGTCTGCTCTTTAAGAAATATTGGAGGGATATTGCCCTAACTTTTTCTGTTTACAACTTCACCTTACTAAGAATTGTTTTAGAATTGTCAAGGACCGTAATCTTGTAGAAAGCGGGTTGTCTCCGTTTCAATAGAAGCACGACTAGCTATTGTAATATTTCGGGGCATTATCTGAATGATCTTGATCTTAATTGCAGAAAAATGAATGTTTGACTGACTTTAGAAAAATGGATTGCCACGGTCATCAGCGATTTACGAAATCTTTGAAAATATTAATACCTCGGAAAATTTAATCTTGTTATCATTTTATTGTTGTTTTCATATTCTTTTTAAATTATAACCTTAAAAAATTCAGCATGTTGTTGATAATATTATGATATGTTAATGTATAATGTACATTATTTTTAATTATATGTGTAGGTATTAAAGTATATATATTATTTTCAATAATTAATAACATGACTTATTGCTGCATGAGAATAGTCTTAGTACAATTGCTATCCTTTTTTTACTAACACTGCTTTAACTAAGATTAACAGTTACTATAAAGCGACTTTTATATATTTTAATAAAACCTAGGTTTTGGCTTCATCTAAAGAATACTAGAGAAGGTATAAATGTTTTGATGATCAATGATGCTGTTTTACAAATTATCATGGTCAAATTTGTCTACTATTATTTTGCTTCATCATATTACCTGCAGATAATGGATTTGTCTTATTACTGTTAATTTATATTAATAACTAATACATTTCAAGGGTTAATGTTAAGTGAAATCACGTGTTTAAACTAATATTAAATATGTAATGTTAGACGTAATGTAAAATACGTTTAGCTTCTTTTACATGAAATTATTGCTCGTCGTAAAACGAGTGAATAACTTTTGTTTTAGAATGTCGTTTTATTGCTTCTTTTGTACGGACCGTTTTATTTCGAGCGACAGTTTTTTCTGTCTGTCTATATACAGTTTCACGGACAACTGTCCGTAAATTTAACTTCTGTGTTCGTTGCAACTTTTTGTTTACATTATAAACGGTCTTTTGTTATTTTATATTCGAAAGTATTGATACAAATTTCGTGGTGTTTGAACAGAACAAAAGAAACGGGGAATACTTGTCGATTAAGAATTCGTATTATGTGCATTTTATTTGCACATATCGAATGTACTTTTATAAACGAATTGAATTGTTATTCAGATGCACTGATATACTGTTATATGACTTAAAAATAGATTACATGCTCCAGTTAAAGTTGTTCAACTTTGTAAATAATTTGTGTTGCTGTGATTTTTCATACCACCACGTATTCTGCTAATATTTTTTAAGTGCAAAAACTGTCAACATTGGAACGATAATATCATTTCTTCAAATTAATTCCTTCTTCTTTGTTATAGCATAGATAAATAAAATATGACTGCAGTTAAGTAAGTAATGTATTGTCGTTTCCCACCAATGAAAACGGCATTCTGGAAACTTCAAGATTATAATGTATAAACAGACATTCCTTATTCTCTCTTCGTCTTATTAGTAGCTTAAATACTTCAAACGAGTGGATTTGTACTTTCATTAAATTAACCCAGGAATTACTGGCACAACAGTCATAAGACATAAATCATGACAAGACGAAAACATTTCGGCGGCATTGTTAAAAATGTCACTTCAACTTATGACCTGTTTCGGTCGAACCAAATTAAAAGGAAAAAGATGGGTATATTGAAAAGGGTTGGGAGAGAGCGAGAGATGAGATCTTTGAGAGATGCCGACGAAACGTACGTTACAAATATACAATTATTAATATTTTATTTTTAATAATTCAGGACAAGCTTTCTGTAGGAATAATTTTATCCAAAACGCGTTCTACAAGAAGTTACTGTTTTACTAAAAATATTCTGTTTTAAATGCACATTATTTACATTAATAGTAGCTCATTTGCTTTAATTTAATAATTAAAAACAGTTCGTCAATTTCTTAAAAGTATTTAGGTAAATGCAATATAACACTATGGCAGTGTTTTGTGGTCCTTCGAGCTTAAAATCAAGTTGCATTATGCAATTACTATTACAAAGCCTCCATATTTACTACAGTTATTTACTACTTGTAGTAATAGTAATATTAAAAAGTTTCAGTTCTAAGGTTCAACTTAACAATTAATCCGTGAGAAACTCTTAGTTCGTCGATCCATCCAATTTAACTAAGCAAACTATTTCAAATTATGTGATTTCAATATTCAAATATCGAATTCCACAAAACGACAAGTAAATAAACGATTACACTAATCCTGCTCTATTTATTGACATTAATTATAAATTATATTTATAAATAGTATCAATGTAAGAACGTAACGAATCGAGCATGAGTCAGCTTCGGAGCCCTTTCGTCTTATTAAAATAATGTCTTGAATTTTTAATTCGATTCAAAATTATACGAGTTTTGGAATAAGATGGGATTAATGTCGGTAATCCAGCTTGATGTGTTCACGAACATCGAAAAACATTTGTTTAATTCTATAAGACGTTAAAGGATTATTTACTGAGCAAACTGGAGGATTTACGAAGTTCACCCTTTGCCTTTCGCTATTGATGTTGTTAAGCAAGTTTTTAATCACTTTCAAACGTTTGTTGATTTATAATTGAAAGTACTAAATTTAATTTAATAATTTAATGTCATTTAATTTATTTTATCCTTATTTGTGTAATGTGGAAAAAGTGTTTTTCATGTGTCAGCAAAGCACCTACCATAGTTCTCTCTACACCACCTTTGTACCTTTTGTGCATGAAGTTGAATAAATAAATAAATAAATAATTTATGAAGTATATTTGTAATCTACAAACTTAATACCTACTATATATTAGGAGATTTTGATTGCTACAAATAAAATTAAATTGTTGAGCCTACAGGAAATTTAGGTATTCTTACATTTAGACATGATGCGACCCGATGTTTAATGTAATCTTATGCGTTTATAGTGTATTTGTCTTTTTATATTACTCTTATAATAATCTCAAATATTACTCAACACTACAATTATAACAACATAAATCAGTAACTTATAATTTAAATTGAAATGTCGCAATACAAATTAATTATCTTTGTCACGATAATTGACTGTGACTAAGGCCTGATCTAACCACAGTCTTGAGATAATGCATTGCTCATGTACTAAGTATAGAAGTTGAGGTACTTGATTCGCACAATAAACTCGCTGAGAGGTCGGTCGCTATCTGATGCGCCTGAGGCAAGATAAATGCGATGAAATCGATACTTTAAAGTTCTTATATTTTGAAACTTTTACCCACTTTACGCTAAATGATGTTTTAAATGTCTAATTTATTTTTTGTAGTATAAATGCCTGCTCCTGCTGATTTTGCTAATCTATTTTGAGAAATTCAATAAAGTATTAAATAAATAAATAATTTTTAAAAATTATATATTTTCATAAAATTATGTTTTTAATGTTATGAATGAACTAAAAAAAACATTCAGAATATTCTACGTTATAAAACACGGGAAACTCTAAGGTTGTTTGTCTTCCGAAATTCACTCAAAGAAACTTTTAAACCATTCCGTTTTAAATTTTTACAACACATTATGAATCGATTACAACTCATTTTGTCTCTTCAATCATAAAACTTCCCCAATCACAACAAATTTGAATTTTACGATTGACTTAATTACATGTAACAAACAAAATCATTGGATTTGTGACCTTTATAAAGAGTTCAGTACCATAATCAAGGTTTAGTCACATTCATATCACGGTCGACAAGCGGTGCACATCTCGGCGCACTCACACACCCGCAGTCGCAGATCAAAGGCACCGACAGGCTCTTTTAGCCGCATAAATGACGCGCCCCCCACCTCACACCGCGGCCCGCAAAATTCTTCACCCGTACAACCTCCAGGGCGCTTACTTGCCATTACTTATGCCGATCTATTAATAAACAAATTGATATAACGGACTGAACATCGGTAACTTTGATCTCGTGTTAGACTATCGTAATAAAATTGGTTTATTAAGTACTTGTTTGACGTCGTTTGTAAAACAGGATCGACATCGTTGATGCATATAGGTACATACATATACAGTATACATACTCTTTGATTTGATAGTTCATAACAAATATGTTATCAGATTACTGATTGTATATTATGTGCATGTAACTTTAATGCTCTGTCATTGCTGAGACACTTACAAGTATTCACTTACCATCAGATGGACCGTAGGCTCATTTTTCTATCTTGCAATAAAAAAAGTTTAATTCACTCAAAAATAAAATGAAAACTGCTCTGATTTTCTTTTAACGTGTCACAAAGAATGTTATGTTCTTTAATATGTGAAACGAATTAATTTACTATGAAAAGTCATAAAAATGGTTACATTAATGAAACAAATATTTTCTATTTCTATTACTACTTAAAACAACAAGAGTAAAACTTTGGGCCCACAGGTGGGCACTCATACTTTAGATAATTTGTGGGTGTCACTTCACCTCAACCTTTCAAAAAGGCGTGAACCTATTCACCTATGGATAAGAAAATTATAAAAAAGTAATATGACAGTTTTATTCATGTTAAATTACTTGGTTTATGTTAAAATAAATGTTGAAGACATTTACCGAAAACTTTTTATATTTTTTTCAAATTGAATCGTATTAACATAATTTAATTTGGTGTAGTTTTTACTCAAGAGTTTTTCCAGCGTTAGTAAAAATGTTACAGTATCGATTTTTGAAGATAAATTAAGTCACAATAATTTAATTTAATTTACTTTTGAAAAACTTAGAAATTAATTAATATTTTAACTTCCCAGGAATTGTGTAAAAGGTTATGCGATACGTTAAATTTCCTACAAAACGGTTTCGATTACGTGATAAAAGATAAATCTGTTTTTAAATCTGCTGAATGATTATCAAATTTTATTGAGCGGAGGAGATTGGTATCTAAACAGCCTTAGGCGACGCGTGCGTATGACAATGGAGTATGGAGCACCTTTCTCTCGACAAGTTTTGCCGGGAAATTGGGTAAAGCGTTGACTTTTTAGATAGATTTAAGAATACCAACCGTATTTGGGCTTAAGAAAATATGGTCCAGTTGTGGGTAAGTGGTCGTGGTTATATTTGAATAAAAATCAAGTGGATTCGATAGACTTAGATTTAAAATAAGTGGTTAAAACGTTACGCTGTTACTCGCAAATATTCGAATATACTATTATGATATGCCTAATATTTCAGAAAAACCAGTGTTTACTTTTAAATTTACTCATTTAAGAAAAACATGTTAAAAACATTTTTCATATTTATTTTGCCGTGTTTTTGTTATATTAAAATGCATAAACATTGCACCTTGATGCGCATAAGTGCACGATTGAGCGGAATAGCTCACGTGCATCGGTCGGTCGTCGATCGTGATATCATTGTTCCATTAAAATTACCTGCATTCTACACAACCACTAGAACGTCACAGAATACTTAAACGCCACTTTATTTATTAGTTTAAACGAATAAAGTTTTGTTTTAAAGCGTATCGATAATTAGATTTTACTCGTAATTGTGTTCTTCTCGTGTGGTCCCATTACGTTGAATCAGGATCTGAATCAACTCTGAATTATTCTTATATAAACTGAATCGCAATTGCATTTAGCTGCTATCCATTTTTCTTCGGATTAAAGTTATGCTTCGATGTCTATGTTAAGTACAAATTGTTTGGAGGGAAGAGGGGTAAAATAGATTAAAATAATAATAATTGTGTTGCACATTGAAAAATGGAACTTAATAACATGGTATTAGACAGGGATGTAGTTGAATAGTGTTGCATAACTATATCGGTATGTTACCATTAGAGCACGCTTTAAATGTAGCCTTGCCGGAATGTATTATTTTTGTAACAAGGCCTTTGTTAGTCCACGAGCGGCAAACGACGACGTCAAAGAGTCCATTTCGTGTTAGAAAAGAAAAGAATCCGTCAAATTAGTACATAACGCGTTATGAATACCGAATGAGGTCAAACAGGGCACTCACAAACATAGACCATTATATTGAAATAAAATATTCAGCTCCATTCATTACGTTACCAAGGTACGTACATTATATTTGACAGAGACGGGCCGAAAGGCGTTGCCGTAGTTTGAACAGTTGGCAACCAGTTCAATGGTGGGAGAGACAACGTTTTAAACAAATTATTAGAATAAGTTTTTTGTCTTTTCTATCGCCGCTTTGCATACGAAACTTCTGATACAACATGCCCACAGACGCTAGCTTGCATCTATAATAAGAATTCACTCGAGCACTTGTATCAGTAATAAAAGCAAGTGTAATCAGCAGCTTCAACAGAATTAGATGTCAAAGTAAATATTAAAATTTCTAAATGCTATTAAGGAGATGAGAATAAGCCGCTATCGAGACCCGTATGTATCATATATAAATGTATAATAGAATTGATTTGATATTCGATTGCGCTACATTTTGTGGCTTCGACGCGGCCACGCGACCACGGGCCACACAGAATAGTTTGAAGACTTGAAGAAGGCTTAATGGAATGACACAGCCTTTGTGAACGCCGCCCAATTCTAATGCCTATTCAGATGGCATTTCACCTCTCTTTGTTGCTTCATTTTGGATTGTAATAGGTTATTTTATTAGTGTACAGATAAATTTTACACTAAAGAAATCAAGTGTCGAATGGAATTGATAGAAGCATTGTTATTTTTAGTTATACAACTAAGTGCATTTCACATAATGTTAAATCTTGTTTTGTTAAAAGTTTCCTTGTCGATCGAAATTCATTATTACGCTTTGCAACCCATTCGATAACCTTTGTGCGAATTAAACGCCTCTGAATATACACTTTCTAACATTTGATTAAATTCTACGAATCCATGTAGTAGCAAAAAATCAGGTCTCAAATTCGGTTTCGTAGTAATCTGACGAAGCAAAGCGCCGTGAGCGTTGATTAACGTTCACTATTTCTAATTTAGATGTAATGAACGACAAACCCAACGATTGCCTTATTGAGAGAGAACCTCTATATTAATTAACTTCTGTGAGCCATGAGAAAATTTTGCTGAAATCTCAGTGCAGGTTATCACGAGCTTGTAACTCATGTGGAAGGAAAGCGGCGTGGCGTGTGACGTAAAGCCTCATATAAATTTTACTATAGGCACATTAATGTCGCTACGTGAAATTGATTTGCAAGCAGAAACATATTATGATTGTGAAAACTGGGTTTACGATTTATTTACACTGCTCGATATCGGATTTACATCCTAACAGTTTGAAGTATCTATCGTCTTCCACTAACTTCAAAACTATTTGAAGTATTGAAGAAAATATAACAATTCCAACTATTACCAATTACCTATTAATCTAATAAGTACCTAAGCGATGCCAGCGTGTTAAACTTAACAGCCGTATCGCTTGCAACAAATAGGTCTGAGAATGTGGTTTGATATCTTTATGGCTTTGCGTTCATAACTGCGATTGAACGTCATTTGTAAGACGCAGCCCGCATGTGCATATGCAATCTTTGAAACATTGAACGAGCAATACTAATACAAATTACTGAGAGGAAATTGAACAACGAATTAATGCAAATAGACAGCGATCTTAGCGAAGCCGATTACGAAATCGAAGTCACTCAGATAGAAAACGAGGTTCCTCAATGCAAAGATGGAAGGTTAAGAAATCCAATCTCTGTCGGACAATAGCAGTGATAACCCGAAAGTACTCCGAAGGTTGATGAAAATGTGATTGTTAATTAAAGTTGACACAGAAATGCAAGTGGTGGATTCAGAATCTTCGTTTATTTGGTCACGGTGTGCCTCTCGCGTTTACCATTAAATGATTGACTCTGTTTCAATTTCGTTTAACACGAATGCGGAGGTTGAACGAATCGGAACACGATTATGTGATTGTGAAAGAATTTTATAGTTTACCCCATAACGGTGTCTATGTCGAGCTTAGTGTGTGATTATGGGCCTTGCAGAAAAGTCTTGCATACACTATGAATAAAACCAGTGAGTATAAAAATCTATTTATATTGAGTTAGCCTACTGACTGACATTTCATTGCCCTTTGTAGGTTTTTGTTATCAATGTGCGTCATTCATCTATCTCCCTGGTAGGTCTTTGTTGGAAATAAGTTGAGCATGTTCCAAAAGTGCTTCCGGACGATTAGTCACAAATACATGTTTAAATTTGTTGTTAACTTCAGCTCCTTTTGCGTTAATAACGTTACAATATTTGCGAATTCTATTACGCTATTGTGCGCTTGAGATCTTCATTGTGCCATTATTGTATTGATCTTTTTATTGTGCTTCTGAATTTATAGTTGCACTGGTGTAGGCCATGGTAGGTTTGAGTAAATTCAATAATACAGATTAATATACACAATATTTGGATATTTCACAATAAATTTCCAAAATAATTCATAATCGTGCTATCTCTTTGGTTTTTCTTAAGGTAGTAAATTCTAATAATGATTTGATTCTATCTTTGATCTATAATTGTTTATTAAATTCTCTAGCACGGTTTGATGAAAATGTTAATGAAGTGATACATTATAGCAAAACCACCCACATTTGTATAGCGGCGTTATGCGTCATAAATATTTCGGTAACATAAAATTAACACTCAAAAACATGGGCATTTTGAGGCACCGTAACGTCTGCGGGGATCAACAAAAAATAAGAGGATCGCTTGCAGAACCTCGACCCGAGTCGCCACGCACCAAATAAGATCACATTCTTCATTCCAAAACAATCTTTAAAGACCAAGAGACTAAGAATATTTTTGAATACAAGTACTTTTAATCCAGAATTTTATTTTCCTTATGTCATCCTAGTAGAACTTAGACTCTTATGTTTTCAATGTTATGGTTTAATTTCCAATAACAAATCAAATACACATTTCGGTTTGTGGTGTTACCAAAGGACACACTTGTTGACATGTTGTCTAATTGATTGGTGGTACCCAGCAGGGGTCCGTAGCCCGACACGTTGCGGGGCCTTTGAGGATTCATTTGAAATTGATAATCTATAAATGCCTTCACAAGTGGAACATGCCACTGAAACACATTTTTTTGAACTTAATACAAAATTGTGTCAATCAAAATTTTGAGTCACTGATACATGAGGGACTATTTTCGATACAAAGAAACTTTTATCTACATTGAATTATAAATCTAATCATTTCTTGATACCTATTATATTCTTATACTAATTATGGAGATATAAGATTTAATATTATTATCATTCAAACATTCATTCATAGCAATTTCGTGCAGTGTAAATTTAAAATAAAATTCTCATATCCTGTTGATATTCATACGACGTAAATTAAGAAACATTTGATTTCATTGGCAAAATTATCAAGGATTGTCGGCATTCTTTGACGATAGGTGGTCCAACCCCTGTTCGAAACAATTAATCGACCACAGGACCACAGGTTCAAATAAAATTCTGACCAAATCGGTTCCACACTATTCCAAATTCATCAGGTGAATGCAATGATTACTTAATTAACATTAACGATACTCTTGATGAAACGTTAATTAAGTTTTTGACGACTCTTTTCGCTACGGGAAATAAAAAGCAAATCATCGGTTTGATGAGGATTGGCGCGATATGGGGCCTCAGATCTGCAAGTTACATCACCAGCTTTAATATTTCTTGAGTCGCGAACAGTAGCCAAGCGACACCAACCGAACAATAGCTGCAAATAGTTTTAGTGTTATCGTTTATGGTCTACCGCACTTGTGTTAAAAGAAATTGGATACTTTTGCTTGAAAACACTGGCATTGGAACGTAAAATTACGATTAAGGCCTACGTGTAGGGGTTCTTTTAATCGTTTTTTCTTCTCATATTTTGTGCAATATGAATAGGTCACAATCTTGCATTGTGTACTGTCGTTGCAAAAATATGCGACTAACTTGATCATGAATACATATTTTGGAAGTTGAACCTTATGGCAATTAATTTACATATAAGTTTAGGTATATATTTTTTATGTTTAGGGGTTTTACGTATTTAGGAACAATATACAATTATATAATAAAATTAATGTTAAAACATAGTTTGTAGATATTAACATAGTCGTTTCAGATATGTACTCTGTGGCGATGTTAGGTGTTTAAAGGGAAATTACAATGTAAAACTATTAAATACGGTCATGTAATATAACAACAATGTTTTTCCTTGTCACTAGCAAATGGCAGAGATATTACATTGTATTACTTATATCAATACTAGGTAATTTATTTTATAAAAGTTATAATGTAAATTGCAAACATAAGCCTTTTCCATTAATTACAGAATTATTTGTGTTACATCTTTGAATATTGAAGGTGGGAATCAACGTATAATATCGAAGACAATTAAAGATGTTCTTTTATATAGAGATAAAGTTATTCTGTGGAAATAACAACCCAGCTCCGTCTAGTAAATTTAAATATGAGTGTTAGTTAGGTATAAAATGTGTTACCTACATATCAATCTTTCTATTGAATTTTTACAACACTGTAAATAGATCGCTCATGGATGGTTTTTTAAACGTACACACTTTTTATGGAATAACATTTTTTAAATCTTTGTAATTAACATGCTTTTCGGACAGATTTTAATTAAGATAATCTTGCAGGGCAAGGTCGCATGAACCAGCTAGGCGGAGTATTCATCAATGGTCGTCCTTTACCGAACCACATCCGGCTGAAGATCGTGGAAATGGCCGCGGCTGGGGTGAGACCGTGTGTCATTTCACGACAGCTACGCGTGTCACATGGCTGCGTTTCCAAAATACTTAACAGATATCAGGTTGGTTTTTGTAATTGTAAAAAATGTAGTCGTTATTTGCGATTTAATGTAGATTGATAATAATATGAAGTAAGTATTTAATTATGATTATCGACAAGTAAACTTAAAATGCTTCCTATGTTTTAATGAGTATGTAAGATAGTTTGTAGTCGGAAGTTAAATAATTAAATAACAAAGGCATAAACTGCGAATTTCTTTAAATTATGTTTGGACATTTTTTTCTTATATAGTAGGTTTCTATCATGAGTAGATACTAAGATAAAAAAAAACTTAATATCATATATAATTTACTTAATGCAGTTTATAAGTATACTAATGTTCTAAAATCTTGCAGGAGACTGGCTCGATCCGTCCCGGTGTAATTGGTGGATCAAAACCACGTGTAGCGACACCCGAAGTTGAGAACAGGATCGAGGAACTGAAGAGACAAAACCCAGGTATATTCTCCTGGGAAATTAGAGATAAACTAATAAAAGAAGGCATCTGTGATAAAAATACTGCGCCGTCCGTCAGTTCCATTTCAAGGCTCATAAGAGGAGGCAAAAGAGATGAATCTGACCCTAGAAGGAATCACAGCATTGATGGAATTCTAGGTAAGTTTAACCGTGGTTTAACTTACCTTGAATTTGTTTTATAATAATTCCTTCTGACGTAAAGACCTCTCTTGTGAAATTCATAATCACGAACTTTTGAAACTAAATACAATCAGCGGAGTTGTTTGTACAAGTACTTAACCTACAGAGGCGAGAGAACCCATATTAATAAAGTATTATATGTGTTTGTATAAAACTTTATGGTGCCTACTCGGATATTGCTTTAGTTTAATATTGTTCTTTTATGACTAACCTTGAAACTAGAAAACTAGCGTTTATACGCAGTTTCGTTCATTTCTAATTATCTTCATTTTATAACGTTTAGATTTCTTGGCGTAGCGTAAATTATATATAGACATAAAAAATCCATAATGGCGCATATAGGTTAGTGTAAAAAAGTAAAGTATAAAGTTAGTTTAATAGGGCTTCAATGTCATTTATAGTTCACTTAACCTAAATAATGATGTGCTAATAAGTTCATAACATAGTTTACGTTCTTAACGCATAATTTAAAAGATAATCACTCAATATTGCAAAAACACGACTATTATACAGCTTATCGGTTTAATGGGAATATAGAAACGTTCGCAAACTTCGCAAAATCGCGTATAAAGTTAATAACGTACGTAAAACTGTAGCCGGGAAGACGCACGCGCACGCCACTGCGCAGCCCTTTGTGTCGGCGTCGAAATTGTAGGTTATAAAAATGAAATTAGTATCCAAAGGTGTTATTATCCCATCGCGTTTGGCCCCAAGGCTTGCATTACGACAATCTGTCCGTACTGCACGTCTTGCTATAGCTATCCAATATAAAATGGCGCTCCTAATATCCCGGTTCAGTGACGGAGCGCTTATACCGCCAAGATTCTGCGCGCCGATAAGATTATGCATATTAAGTTGTGCGGCCAAGTAATATCTACACTGGAAAAGCGGCCGCTTTAAGCTTTCGTTGGAAACTGGCCATTTGTTCTTCCCTTGCGCCTTCAATTAACGGGTCCGGTCCCATTCTGTTCGCGGAAATGTTTGCATATCGTCGACGAAATTATTTGGTCAGGCCGAGCTTAGTATGTTTTGAATTTTAACCGCAAATTGCATGTCGACCCTGCTTATATTAAGTAAAACGTGGGTGGACTTCGAATTTTAAAACACAAATCATGGTTGTAAAACAAGTGAAGAACGTCATCAGTAATCTAATTCTATTTCATTATCAACTAGCATAAAGTAATATTTATTAAAGCTCAGAAGAATTCATTTGTGGTTACTTTGGACGTAATGTAATGTGGTTACGTTTAATTTAATCGAGGCCGCGTGTGGTCTGAGCGGTAGTACAGCGTTAATGGATGTAAAACAAAACAAAATGCGCTACTAGAAAGTCACAATAAACATTATTTCGATGACAATCATTTATGTAATGAACTGTGACGGTTAGCAACTTTTACTTTTGAGAGTACCTTCACACATCTGCAATCGATGATAATCGCTAAGTTAAGCCTAATTAAGTATTATCACATGAGAAATTTCGTAAAATCAAATTTTCGTTTCATCTCAAAGGTCCGTCATCTTGCGAAGATTCAGACACGGAATCGGAGCCAGGAATCCCGTTGAAAAGGAAACAAAGAAGATCTCGAACAACGTTCTCTGGCGACCAACTTGAGGCTTTAGAGCGTGCGTTCACCAGAACCCAGTACCCTGATGTATATACTAGAGAAGAGTTAGCACAGAAGACTAAATTGACTGAAGCCAGAGTACAGGTGAGACAGATGTAGAATTCGTTTTAGCCGAACCAGTAAGGCGTGTCAATGATAGATGGAAGCAATTAAACAATCCCATTGTTATACTTGTACCCGCCCTTCCTTACGACTAAATGTAATTACCGTCATTATTAATTAACTCAGTCTGTGTTACCATATGTTATCTGATGCTACTGTATTAATTTTAGTACTCTAATCATTTTAATATGATTAATTTTGATATTAAATTGTTACAGTATTTGTTTGAAACTATAAAATCGTCTGGAATGGATCCTTCAGCAAACTGTAATAATTTTAAAGTAATTAATCGGGTTTCAATCAAAACGATTGAATTAGGGCAAGCTTCCAAACATTTAATTTAAAGTTTATTTGTACAGAACTTCGTGTTGATTAATGAAATTGTTTTATCCTTTGTTTAGGTCTGGTTTTCAAACCGAAGAGCTCGGCTTCGTAAACAACTTAACTCCCAGCAATTAAGCGCTTTCAACACAATGTCCTTACAGTCCGCCTTCCCATCAGTTCATCAACAATACGAACCGCCTACAACCTTTAATCCCCAGTGTACTTCGTGGCAACAATCGTATTCGTCTGCATTAGGTTCAAGTTCAGTTTTGAACTCAGCTTTGGCTCCGTCCCTACATCAAACGAGTTTAACTGCTCCATCCGTTTGTCAGTCTGCATTGGCAGCGTCATCTTTGCATCCACCGACGTCATCCTCCTTTTCTGCTGGCAATTTGACGCCATTATCACACTCGTCTGATCTCGCTACTTCACTGCAACCACCTACTGAGACGACCCCTCCTAGTTCAAGTCCAGTCACCACCAGTCCTTCCGCGAATCAGACCAGTGCTTTAACATATCAACACTCGTCATACGCTAATGATGCAGTAGCACACCCCTACGGCTACGGGGACTATTCAAAACAAGAACATGCTATGTCTGCGCACAACCATTGGACTTCCAGACAACTTAGTGGACACGCACAAAACAAACTCGGAGAAGTGGGATCCTGGCCCGAGAATTATAGGTGAGTCTTATAATATAATATACCTATGTAGTTTAGTATAACTGTTCTTCAATCGTATACGTTTTTTATGATATAATTAAAGTCTCTAAAACATACTTGTTTCTCCAGTAAAGTAATTTTTGGTGACATATTTATTTCTAAAAAAAAACGGCGAAATATTTTAGATGTGACAATTCCGTTGTGCTATCTATTACATCAAGCATCAAATTAGTATTACTTGATTTAGTAAGTCTCTAATACAAAGGGCGTCGTGAGCTTCTCTGCCCAGTAGTCAATAAAAATAAGAAGTTATATTAATCTCCGACTAAGAGGCTTTATGAATTATTGATGTTCGGTGGCTCATGTTCCGAGTTCAATTGTACAGATGAATATGCAATTATTATAAACTGACCTTTGATGCCGTCGGTTTAAATAGCCTTTTATTATGACTCGACTGTTACACTAATAGTAGGTTTAGGGTTTTAATTTTCGATGAGATCACTGTGCGTTACTCATTTGTCATTGATTATGACATGCTTCTAATCCTGACGATGAAGTAGATAGACCTAAAAGTTGTTTAGCTTCTGTTCTTACTGACGCAGATTTTTGAAAATTGGTGGATATCCATTTAATTTATTTTCATTTTACTTTATGATTAGGACCGGCCGCTAATCAATTAAGAAAATAAGAAGGCGGCCATTATGCGCCGCTCGGGTGGTTATTACTTCGCAATACATCGATTCGATCGTGAACGGAATAGGGTTGCGAATTTATGAAGGGTTCAACGATCACTTATATTTTTTACTCTTTTAAAGTCTGGCAACATAATTAATTTGAAAGCTGTTATAGTGAAACGTAATGGAGTGAGTGAGATCATAGAATCTACTAAACTACAACAAATTTGTCGCGTGTGAATGTGTCAAATGTATTGTTGCATTGTACTGTATACGGTGAAGACATTTATCAGTGTTATCGAGACAAAGCGAGTCTATAAACCTGGTATTGGACCACACACAATATCCTTGCTTACACAATGACGTACAATATAATAATATATGTAGCTACGAAATGTCGGTTTGTACGCCTTTACGCCGCTTGATTGACGTAACCGTTCGACCTGACTATTTTTACTTTTGTCCGCTAAAATTCCTAGACAAAACATCTTCTAAAAACTCATCTTACACAAAAAGAATTTAAGCGATTAGTTCGTTGAGAATATATACTCAGTTCAGAATACTCTTCGATCTGAATTGCTATCGACATTTTGCCTTTAAACTAAATTTCCGAAAAACTGCTTCAAATATACAGCTAAGAAAATATATTACGGTAGGTATAAATTCTTTTGTAAACCAATAAGGCAACACATTTAATCACACATTTAACGTACCATTCTTCCATTTTATATAGCTCTGAAACAATAACTGTAGTTTGACAAGTAAGAAATATATGGAAAAAACTGCATTATTGCAAATACACAAAAACAATTAAAGTTGCAGTACAATACGATGATAAACACGAGTTTCTTTGTAACTGTGTAGTTATTAATGAGAGGGCAAACGTGACATTAGTACGGTGAACCTGCGTATTATACCGACACAGACCCGGTATTAAAACTTATCTGAAGCTATTTGCATTCAACTTCCTGACAGAGTTGCGTGAGCGCAGAACACCGTGCACTTCCTAACAGACTAATGCTTTACGTGTAATTTGCAAGAGTTTGGTAAAATACGTTAGACAGTTTCATTATTATGCGTTTTGAACAGTCGTTGTTATATAGGTGCTAATTAAAGGAAATTGAAGCCACATTACAGCAACCTGTGTTATTTATAAGGTTATTTATTTTTACATAATTACATAATTATCATATCATTTCCACCCATTTTGAAGATTCGTTATCACGCCGTCGCAATATACCTAAATAATATCGAATAAAGAGTTTTTACGTTGCACTTTTATATTTACAATGCAATTTATTTGAGCTAATACTGAAAGATAAAATCAGATCACTATTAATCTGATAAAGATAAATCAGGATAATAATAATTATCATTACATGAAAATTAATAGTCGCTTCGATCAGACTATAATCAAGAACACATTAGGACCATTCGAGACTAAAGCAACATTTACATCAAATAAATGTTAGGTACTTAACTATCTCTGTAGAAATCAATCAGATTATAAGAAAGACTTCATTAATTTAATTTTATATGGGGATGAAAAATATGACTATAATATCAACTTTGCTAATCGAAAGAAACCTGTACAATTCTAAATCTGTTCACATGTAGTTAAGACTGCATTAACCACAGTTTAAGTGTTTTCTGTATAACTTTTTTGGTGAAGTCTTGTTCGTGGATCGTTAATAAATAAATAAATAAACAAAGAAGTATACTTTTAAAGGATTTTCAAATAACTGTGCTACTATACAATAAAAATAAGAAACATTAAAACACCACTTTAATAAACTAGCATCTATTTTTTTGATTTGGGAAAAATCACGGTCTCGTAATGTTGTCATAATATGAATAATTCGACCTTCGTGGTTTATCCATTGTGAAGCAAATGGACCATAATAATGTATGTGAGCTAATTAAATGTCTATTAACATTTTATTGCACGCTCGGTCACGATGGACTTCCGAATACTGTATGAAACTACATGTATAATTTAAAAACCGCAGTCGACTTTTATACGCCGTAATTTAGAGCGATTTTCCGGTCGAAGTTTATCACAGAATAATAAATGTTTTTAGAAAAATATTTGTTTTCGATTTTAATGTGACTTTTAAAAGAGTTTTGATAAGATTTAAATGGAACTACATAACAAGCATTAGATTTAAAAAAAACATTTAACAAACAAAAAAACATAAAACCTACTTACAAATTACAATATGAGTGACAGAAATTATGTATATGCAAATTTCCAAGAAGTATACTAAATACTTTACTTTGACGATTTTATCTCTCTGTCTCTACTTAAGAGGAGATATAGATCGTATAAAAATGATTTTAGGTGACACTTACAATGAGCTTAGTACTTTCTGTTTCAACTAAACCGTAAAATTACTCTATATTTACTGGAAAATGAACGCAAATCAGACAATAAAATAAACCCATTTGCAAAATTGGGTAAAGGCAATTTCTCTAAAAGTAGCTGAGTTTTCGCTGAGATTTTCGTCATCATTACATTCGTTCTATTAACGTAGACATTTTTTGGAAATTATATTATGTTTTATATCTTTAATGTGTTTGTCAGGTTTCAAAACTCTACCGTGTCATATACTGCTTATTTACGATGAGCATATTGTGAGTAAAATTTTAGAGTATTTTAAACTAAAGTCCTTTACTGTCCAAGTAAAATATTTTCGGAAAAAAATAGTAGATTGTATTTTCTAGTAGACAGTTTTGAGATTCTTATATACCTAGGTAGTTCCAACTGATTTTAGTTATTTAATATTAAATGAACTCGTATAACAAGGGTTTCAAAGCTGATATTATTATGTCTTTAAACTATGTTTTTACAGTTTTAAAAATATTCTTTATAAAACTAGTCTTGCTAATAACAATCCATTATTAGTACCTAGCAACAAGTTCTATAACTTTTATTAAATAATTTTCAATTATTAATTTGTTTTATAATGAACGACTACTGGTTGATGTGTTAGTCTCACAGTAATTTCAGTAGCCGAACCATAAGTATCTATTACACCGGAATCCACCATTAAATAGTGCTCTATAATTATCTTTATGTTAATGCATACTATACTTTGATGACGTCACTGTTATAGTTTTCTTGTTTGATTTTGATGGTTTCCCACGACTGGAGCGATCTTTAAGACATTATCTGTAATCATAGTTATTTTGGCAAAAACATGTTTGGATGAATTTTACTTGTTTTTAATAGGCGATTTTAACAGTAGTTCTTCGATTTTGTATAACAGTATTGAACTTGAATTGCAGTTTACAAGATGTAGTAAAACATGTTGCTTAGTGTGTTTCGTGTTATTTTTTGCTGGAACATTAAGTAATAATTTCTGTTGTACGTTCCCGCTGGTAGCTCACAAACCAATACACGAATGACTTCATGCCAAATGCGCTAGTCATTACAGGCTCCTATTCTTCTCCAAGCAAAGCTTAAAACTAATTATGAATAGTAAGTAGTAGGTAATTCATGAGCGACGGTAATCACTTAACATCAGATAGGCCGTTTTCTAGTTTACATATAAGTACTAAAAATGCTTTTCTGCAGATATTGGTCAAATCTTTATTTTCATCTTTCAGAAATTATTTACAAATAAACAATACATTAATAGTCCTTTCTTTTGTTGCAGTACCTTCTTCGGAACGAACCCATCGCACTACACATCTCACGCGCACTCGCCCACTGAAGCCAAGTCTGGGTATCCATACCTCGGCCAACTTGGTGGCATGGATATGGGTAGAGTACACTAACTACACTTGTAAATATGTCTTTGAACCGTCCTGTGTACTAAATCATATCGAAATGTGCCTTCATATACACTTGACTTGTTTTTTAGTACGAGTTTTAAATATTTTTATATATAGTAACTGTTTAAAATGTCCTAAAAAACATTTTTTGAAGGATAAACTGTAATGTTTTATTCAAATTAAAGTTACAGTTTTCATGATATTGTATAGTAAAAACTGACTTACATTTCACAATAAACTCTTCCGTCAGTGAAATCGTTCTCGGAATTTAAAGATGATTCAAAACTTGTACTAGATTTTGTAGATAATAATCCTATAAGATGTAAAAATAGCCTTGATTGTATTATAGAGCTTTATCGAAATAGATATAAATGTAATTATTCCCTTACCGTTCCTGATCTTAGTTATATACCGATTATTCAAATAGGTATACTGTTATATATTTTGTAAGTTGTTGAATGTTGTGCGAAAAGGAGTGTAATTTTAGTTTTATTGTATTAAAATATGTGTTTATTTCTCAAAATAAACTTTTTATACCTAGTAAGTATTGTTATATAATATTTTTATTCTAATTTCGCGGTATATGAGTCAATTTTGATAACATTGTTGCAATTACGATATGCCTTGAGTGAAGTTGTGATTTGAAATGTATTTATTTTTATGTGTATTGCGTAGATTATAATAAGCACTGTATAGTATAAGTTTACCTATCCAAAATAAATGAATGCTAAATATTTTGTTGTATTTTTTTCAAAATCTTTTTCACTAAAGCCAAATTGTCACTTTTATTGACAGTTTCAGGAAAGTAAAACTTGAATTTTATACATAAATTAAAATAAATGAAAACTTGTGAAACACTGTATTGACTATCGCAAATATACTGAACTTTTCAAATACATTTTGTACCAAATTCTGTGCGTTTGAATTTTTAAGAAAAAAGTAGTAAGCATATAGTGTCAGCAGACATTGCTATTGACAGAGTTCAGAATTTTCGGGTCGAGAACAACTCTGAAATTACAGTGCACATAATATTTTCTAGAAATAAATAATACGAAGAAAACCTTCTTTGTTCGAATAATAGAAAATGTGATCTTTGTTCTCTCAAGGTTCAAATCCTAATCCTATCAGAGTTCCTTTGTCAGGTGTCACACCTACATTGGTAATTCTATTTTTGTGAGTACCTATGAAATACTGGAGAAAGGTATGACATACTTTGCGTGAATAAAATTGAATATAATATGTAATATTTTTCTGAAATATTCTTTAGCGACTGTTTACAATGTATAGCGATAGCATGTCCTGTTTCATAAAAAATGTTTTTTATAACTTACTAGGATGCTTACTGCAAGGAATTTTTGAAATCGGTTCAGTAGATCTAAACTCTACCTCCTATACAGGGTGTTGTTGCTCGGTGAAACAATACTTTAAGGGCTTAATCTATATCACATTTCAAATCATATACACATACTTTTGAAACGGAGATCATTACTTTATTTTCCCATACAAAGTTGAAAAATTATTATTTTGTATTATTTTTGACAACCCTACCCTGACCTACATGTAGCGTGCTATATCTATATGCTATTTTCACGCACACAGGCGCATCCGATCGCAATTTTAGAGTTCCGTACTATAATAAACTCCTGCTAATAGAAAATTAACACGTAGTTTTGATTAGTTATAACTTATGATATACAATGCCTAGAAAACCCAGACTTGGTGGATGGCTTCTACATCAAGTATACTATTTGCTGTGAAAGTATTGTTTCATCGGATTTTAACACCCTGTATATTGTTATAAACATCACGACATTACTTCTTCATATTATTAGTATAAATTTTCGGTGCGGTTAGCTAGTTCAGTCGCAATTAGACAAAACTTCATGTCTAGAGGTTTGTGTCCTATTTTCGGTATTTACGTCATTTAATGAAATAGAAAACTAAACGATCAACTTTCGCGACATAGATGACAATGACCAGCTTCTCTGTCGTAGAATAGCATTAGTTTCATCATCATCATCATCATCATCAGCCTATAGACGTCCACTGCTGGACATAGGCCTCCCCCAAACCTCGCCACATCGACCGGTCCTGCGCCATCTGCATCCAGTGACCTCCCGCGATCTTGACCAGATCGTCGGTCCATCTTGTGGGGGTTCTACCAACGTTGCGCTTACCGGTTCGTGGCCGCCACTCCAGAACTTTTCGGCCCCATCGGCGATCTGTTCTTCGCACAATGTGTCCTGCCTATGCCACTTCAAAGATGCAATTCTTTGGGCTATGTCGGTTACTTTAGTCCTTCTGCGGATCTCCTCATTTCTGATTTGATCACGCAGAGAGACACCCAGCATAGCCTTTCCATTGCTCTTTGAGTGACTCTGAGTCGTCTAATAAGACCGATGGGTCTTATTATAAGCATTAGTTTCAATTACATCAAATGGAAAATATAAACGCTTCAGTAAAAACGAAAATAATATGAGATTAATTTCACAAGACAAGCAACAATTGGATGGATGTAAGGCGCCTGTCCTGCACAGCTCTCTGATCCACTGTTTATCTACATGTCGATTTCACGGAGTATTGGTTAACAGTCAAGGATAAAAGTATTCTTATTATCGTTGCCATATTCGGTGCTGTTAGGATTACAGAGCTTTTTTGAACTGATTTGTATCCGCGAGTACGGCCCCTATAACGGCTCCTTGTTACCTTGCAGAGGTTTAAAAGCGACGGTTACCGCTTACTATCAGGTGAGCCGTAAGCTTATTTATCTATCATGCAATAAAACAAAGTAGATGTACGTACAGATTTATAGTGTGCCTATGTGTTATCTATACTAATATTATAAAGCTGAAGAGTTTGTTTGTTTGTTTGTTTGAACGCGCTAATCTCAGGATCTACTGGTCCGATTTCAAAAATTCTTTCACTGTTGGAAAGTCCATTTATCGAGGAAGGTTATAGGCTATATTTTATTTTCAAAAAAATTAGGGATCCGTATGAAAATATCAAATATGTAACAAAAGGTGAAAAATCGAAAACCTATTTATGCGTACGCTGCAAAAACTATTGACAATAGAACAAAATGATGTACTACGGGTTTTTAGGTGTTAGTAAGACAAACAAAAAAGTCCGCGACAGCATATATCTAACTATCATAGTTTAGTCACAATAACCACTTTTATGTTTTTAAAATTTAATATTTCGTTCCGAGATTGAATTTAACGTTAAATGAGTATCGTTGTATTAACCCTTATCCAAATTAAGGATTATATTATCAAGAGTATTAATGTAAAAGTAAATTGCTTTTTGTTTTATTCCAATCGGACTTTTCGTTTAGAATTTATCACGAGTATAAAACGCAAAGAATATGCGGCCGCGCAAATAACAACGCGACGGCATTGCGAGTACTGTTTGAACCCCTTTGTAACGCAGACGAAGTTGCGCGGGTCAGCTAGTTATTATATTATCAGCCCGTGAACGGCAGTATTAACACAAGTTTTGTGCTCTTCCCATAGCCTTTATTACCATGGAAATGTCATTCGATGGACGTTATTGCAGAACTTTTCAGGCCAAGTAGAAATCTGATCAGTGATAATAATTATATCTAATTTTATGAAGCGTGAATTGATCTGTTTAATTTTTTAGAGTATTGTGCTGTACTGATTTAAAACAGCAAAAATCGCGCGTTTATAGCATCGTCTAGCGTTGGCCGTTTTTTTTATTGTCATGTAAGCAGATGTCTACAGTGGTAAGTAAACAGTGGACGTCTACAGCCTGATGATGATGATGTAAACAGATGAACTAACAGGACACCTAATCGTTACCGTCGCTAATTTATCGCTAAAATGTTAACGTTTGTTGCTGGTTAATTTGCTTGTTAACATGTAAATCTTGTTGATGGACCTAATAATAAATAAATAAATAAATACGGTCGCGTTTGTCAAGTTAGCAAGGATTTATAGAAGTGATGGTAATTTTTTTTATGTTCAACGACGTTTTGATGTTTTATTAACGTTAAATAATATATTTGATTTAGAAGAAATAGCAACCGTAGTTATATATGTATACTGTTTCGTGAAAGACTAATTTTAAACCATAGCATTTTCTTTATTGCATTTATAAGTAAAAAGAGTAAACATTACGGTCCATAATAACTTAATGCATGTATTGGTTTCGGTAACGATACTTAATGAGGTGGTCTATTTGTTATCATTTCCTGCACGATTGATTAAATAAACGACACGAATAATGATGAAAGTAATTATATAACGAAAATTAATATACAATAACAACAAGAATAATTAGCTCTCTGACAGGTGTGTCTCGTTATCGTTGTTGCTAAGGTTAATCCGACTTGAGTAAGACTGTGTTTCAATTTTAAACATTATCATGAATCTGCAGAAAAAGATAATGTGATAATGCTTTTTAAAATGTTCGTTATAATAAATAAATATGAATTGTAAGATTTTGTACTTTTTCGTATGTCTGTGTGTGCATGATAATTCCATAGTGTGCGACATATTGGTACGCGCAGAGTATGACATTTTTGTGTGCGAACTTTTTTTACGGAAATCGCAAACAAATAGTTTACGTATTGACTCGAGTTCTCTATGGTATGCGCGCACAAAAGTAGGCACGAACATTTTTTCATGAATGTTCTACAGGACAGTGAATGTATACAGCTAAAGAAAGTCATTAAAGGTAGGTCTTAGGTAGCCGCCCCGTTGCATCCCCTGTGATTGCAGAGATACGGTAAGAGAGCGACGGTAACCACTTACTTTTCGATGACCGTTAGCTCGTCTTTTGTTTGCCTACATAGCGATAAAAAACAAAAGACAATCATACAATCATAAAATCAGCGTCGAAAAAGAAACATTTACGAGAACATCAACATTTCACCAGACTCAATGCAGACAAAAGCGAGTATTGTCTTTCAGGCTTCAACCTCATGTAAGCCGTAATTATCCAGTAAACAAACCCTTCACATATCGAACAATGGCCGTAGTGTACGTCAGAGCTATTTATAAATGTATTTCATTAATACGAATTGTTCGAGCACTTTTAGGGATTTAATAAACGTCCGTTATTTTGGGGTGTTGTTGTAATCAAGTTAATTATTTAATGACTTTGAAGTGTTAGTATTGTTACTTCATTCCACATTTAATAATCACAATATTACTTTAAACTAAATACATATCGGAATAAAATAGATCCAAAAGTCCACGATATATCAAAATAATAGATTAAGGATGTTATATTAAACGTTTATCTGTTTACAAAAACATTACCTAATTTAGCTCTTAAATACTTTTCTGTCTTCATAATCTACTCACTTAATATACTGAAGCGCCTAAATCTTGAAACTCCTTTATAAAGTTACGTCTGGAGTGTAACAGTTGACATTCAACATCCTTGAATTTCCCACTGTGTCTTCACTAGTCCCGACGTCAAGACGCTGTCTGTTTTATGAAACGTTTTCGCAATTATAGGGTGGAATCCTAAAATTACGGTTTAAAAGAATTATGTGAATCTCTTCACTTTTCTGTTGGTTTATTGAAAGGATTATGAGCTATTCTTCCATCGTGATCATTTTCGACTCTTCAGCGAGGCAACCTACCTAGCCGAGGGTACCTACATATTTTTTGTACCGTCTATGTAATTAATACTCTCATTTTCAAACTTTAAAAGAGTTATATGCATAAAATAGTACACAAAACAACAAACAATGGATAAAAAATCTATAAATGGAAAGCTTGAAAGTATTTTATAGATAAGGTAAAAGAATAAAATAGAGAATTGTTTTGAATGTCTTAGTTTTGGGTGTTAAGTATTTACTATTGAAAGTCGTGGTGGCCGAATGGTCGAAGCGCTTCCTTCCGTACGGGAGGTCGCGGGTTCAAATCCGGCCGGCTTGTACCTCTAAAATCTAAATGTGAAGCAGATTTATGTGCAATTTTTCATAACACCACTGACTATAAACGGTGAAGGAAAACATCACGAGGAAACCTGCATATCGGAAAAGGGTTCTAAAAATCCTTTCAAGATATGTGAAGTCCCCAATCCGCACTAGGCAACCGTGGTGGACTATGTCTAATCCCTCTCCTGAGGAGACCTGAGCCCAACAGTGGGCAGAAATGGGGTGGTACAGATACTATTGAAATACAACTATGACAATAATAAAAGATGTAATTCTTCTTGATGTAAAACTGCAATTATTCATAAGTTATTAACTTAATTTAAAATACACAGTATTTATATCCACATTTACAGCAGTTAGTAACAGAATTGTCACAAGCGCTCCGTCATAGTCCGGTGACGGTGGAAGCCTTAGGTATAGTGTAGCTGTTGAATAGAAAACGTGATTGAAGTTCGTTTTTTCCATAAAAACGATTGTCGATAGCAAAAAGTTTTCGGTAAGGCACACGCGTGGGAACCGCCGCCGAGTCTCTGACGCATTGCTCCGGTCTACGATTCAATAAAACATGGATATGCCGACGAATTATTTAAAAAACGAAAAACTAGCTTTTGACGATGAAATGCGTTGAATATTTATAAACTTTATTGCATTTCTTTTCTTCTCATGAATATTTATTTTATTAAGTTTATATTGTTGAATACAAAACGAGTGTTGTTTGGTACACACAATGTCGATCGTATCTACGTCTTGAGCATTCCACAACATCTCCGGATGGCGATGAGAAAAATCGTGCCACCATTTTAATTGGACATGACGAATCAAGTTTACCGGAAAAACTGGGCGGGGACTGTTTGTGGAGGCGGATGCG
Organism: Trilocha varians; assembly: GCA_030269945.2. Lineage (NCBI taxonomy): Eukaryota > Metazoa > Arthropoda > Insecta > Lepidoptera > Bombycidae > Trilocha > Trilocha varians. The sequence goes on along the minus strand of AP028257.1, from coordinate 5,419,964 downwards.
ACACGTTTTTGTTTCTTACCAGACGCCATTATTATCACATTGTCTGTTAGTCTGTTCATTCAACAACGTAACCGCGATGATGCGATCACCACGCCGCATTAGCCGAATACCATCACAACTCAAACGAATGAATCCGCACATTATGTAACCTTAATTCACACACGAGAGTGTGAAAACCGATCATTATGCTTTTACTTGCAAACTGCACAACTAACCAGTTCACATGGAAGTCGCATAATTTAAGACGTGAAATTACTAATTGATTGTTTTTTGTGTCGATTGCCACAATGAATTAGCCGTCCGGTTTCCCGCATATTATCAATGCTTACTAACTATTTTTTTACTTATTTGCGTATCGGGCAATCGTTGTTTAACTACCAAAACATGTAAAACTCTCTACTCGATTGTTCTCACAGTAAAATGCGTGAGAACGAAAAATCTTAAAATTGAATTACTGACTAACTGTCGGGCAATTAAGCATTTATAAATGGCAGCGACAGTTATAGCCCGCTGGATGTTACCGCAGGTGGATCGTGGGTCTCGCGTTTAGGGGCGTCGAAAATCGTTCGTAATCGGTCGTCGGCTTTAGTTTTTCGGGAAAAACTGTTCGGATACCGAACGATTGATTTTCACAGCGGATAATGCACGCACGTGGCTGCTGGTCACTTGGTGTTGATTGGACACACTGTCGCCGATCTCGGATGCTGATACCGTATTTCGTCACAACAGGTTATTTTTATTTGTTATGTCGCACCTTATTAGTTAATGCACAACTCGTAATCTACTTGGATAATAAAAACGTAATCGGATTTTTTGTTTGTTTGCGCGTTTGAGCACGCTTCGCAAAATTATACAATCACCAGAACGATTTGGATGTGGTTTTCAGTGAAGGTGGAAATTTAACTCATTGTATTTTTATATGTAAAGATATTTCTATCACTTGCTATTATTTAAACTTATGACGCCGGCCGGTGTGTTTCCATAAAAAAACCAACCAACAATAAACCTTATGACTTACCAATTTTAAGTCTCGAAATCTGTTTCTCTATTAACATGCACAGTATTAATACACTCGAAAATAGCGTTTACATTGATGAAATACATTATACAAAACATTACACACAAAACGTTTTCTTAATCCTTGACAAATCACTATTCAAATTGAAATTTAAAATACTTGCAACTAAACAGTTCACATTCATTAAATTATACATAAGAAATTGAATGGCTTCAGTTTCATCAACAGATAGCTGTTTAGTAGCGTAACGAAGTAATTTGCTTGGCAAAAATTTACAATCACCCAAGAATATTTGGACGACGGCACTTGACGGCACGGAGGAGTCCATTATTGGTTCTCACGAGAAATCATTCAGCGGCATTTCGATAGAATGTCTACAGAATTCTTCAACAAATGCGAAAGTCGTGCATATCCATTGATCATTCGACCAAAAAAGTCAACATAGACCGTTTCATTCTTTTTATGAAATTTCAGTCGCGAGAAACAAAATACAGCGCAAATGCTTTTTACACGAGATAAGCGACATGTCATTTCGTAAAAAAGGAAGCTTGACTTTTTTTAAGTTTTTGTTGCTGCATTGAGACGCCATGAAAATTTCTCTACGTTTTTTTGTTTAGTTATTTTGGAGTAAATTATTGGAAATAATCTAATAATAACGTCCTTCATTATCCCCTGCGACGCGTGGTACAAAGGATGGACATTCGTTCCGTGTTTTTGTTTCACATTTTGACAGTGCGTCAGGAATTGTAATTTCGTACTAAATAAAAGGAACGAGGGTGTCGACACGCCGTTTTGTTATCAAATCAACAAAGGCCTTAAAGACTTTCGAGGCCTCATACTGTGACCCTTCAAATGAAAGCTGTTCCTTGTTTTGGACAAATTATTAGTCTGGTTTAGCATAGAGGGAGCACACAATCGCTCGTGATTCCTGTTAGCGTTCTTTGATGGTAACAATGATTTATTTATAATACGTGAGTCATCGGTAGCCATTAGTCTTGGATATTGTCTTTAGTGAGTTCTAGTCGATAGCGTGGAGCGTTCTCGCAGCTGGAAGGCTTTGCTTGTTTACAAACATTTTATTGAGGTGTTGTCTTTATGGCTTCTTTGGGATGTATGTATTTTTGTGCTGTTGACAATGATTTAGCGTATTCGATTGAATGATATATTGAAATTTTAAGGCAATTTTTTTTAAGTCTAACATACTTGAGGGTGACGGGGCGAGACGTGATCCTGGTCGTGCAACGCGTCCCGTCACCTCGCCTAATAATCTCGTGCTAGGATCTGTCCTCAGCCAGAGTACGGTCGCTGAGCGTGAGCGAAAGGAGGTTTTAGAGCGGTTCGGCTCTCACATACCCCACCTGCTCAAAAAAAACACATAAAAATTAACTTACCTACTTGTTTATTATTGTATCATTGTAAATTATGTAAAAAATTTAAGTGTCTAATCTTAGCAAATAACAAATTTGTAGTTACCAGTAACGTTCAGAAATACTCTCGCCTTAGTCATACAAACGTATCATAAGTCGATGGCGCTTTCATTCAAACAATGTCTGACTTTAAATAAAAGTTTTCCTTATACCGTTCAAAAAGGTTTAAGAGTACAGTGTTTACTCTTAATGCATGGTTTTGCAAAGGTAACAATCATATTGAAACCTACATTATCCTGAATACACAGATGTCGAAATTACTCATGAGTGCTCTACACAGAGATTCTGAAAATATTTGAATTTTTTTTCAGTTAGACGCAAATAAGATGACGGCCCTTGTGTAAAAACCAATAATTATTTTTTAATCTAGGTATAACTTGATTGATCCTTGATTGATATTAAATTTATAACAAGATGGGCCGACGACCTGGTCAGGATCGCGGGAGGTTGCTGGATGCGGACAGCGCAGGACAGGTCGTTATAGCAAAGTTTGGGAGGGTTATGTCCAGCAGTGGAAGTCTATTGGTTAATGATGATGACGATAACTTTATTGCACAAATAAAAAAGGAAAAAGACGACTAACTATCATGTCATAAAAATATATTTGTCTAAAGGAAGTTTACAAGACGTCATTGATTAGCAATAATTTCAATCCAGTTTCAGAATCACAATGACACTACTATGAAACCGTTAGCTTCGACAACATTTCAACGATCACCTCATCCCGGTTCAAATTTATTTATTTTATTTATTTATTTATTTAGGTACAACAGCAACAGCAGACATAAAAGGCTTATACATGTGTAAGTTACATGATAACATATCGTATATGACTGCCTATTACAGGTATACACGACATTTTTTTTTAAACAACACAACTTAAAATTAATATTTGGAATACAGACTAAAGAGTAAAAAAAACAGCAGAATAAGTAAAACAAAAAGTAATGTTACTGAGATAATTTTAGAGAAAAGAGAAAAAAAATATAAAAAATAAATATCATGTTAATTCAAATAGGATAAAATGATAATCTCTCATTAAAATCAATATTCGAAAAAATGATCCTAATTCAAAAGAACACATTAAAAATCTTTTTAAAAACAAAATTCCAAGTTGTCCAACGTCTTCATTTGTCTTTAAAAGAACAAAGGCAGTTACGACCAATGTCGTCGATTGTGAACAGGAACAAAGGACGTAACAGTACAACATAGCACTTTTATTGTTTTACTGCTCAGCTTCTGTAGCCGCAGGTGGCAGTACCCTAAAATGTTGAGTAAAACCTTTCGAACTAAAATACAGGCAATTAAATAGATTTACAACCGTTTACTGTGTTCCCCGAAACGTTGACAAAATGTACGAGAATATTTATATTGTTTGAATTTCGAATTTGTAATTCGGTACCTAAATAATTTTGGGGCGAACTGTCCCTTCCGTTATTTGTGGTGAATTAATTACTAATGTTTTTTACCCTTCGTTAAATTTACTGCTACCAATCGTGTATAGCAATGTGTTACTCGAAACAACTGATACCAAATCGAATGAAGTCGACAATACTTTTAGATTGGTATTTGGTAACCTTTCATCATCATTTTATCTTATCAAGTAGGTACCCACTTTTAATGTGCTAAAATAGAGATTTCAGAATCATTTTTTTAGAGTACGTTAACTATTTCATGTTAATAATCCCGTTTTACCCTCATATAGATTACTTACTCCTGTCCAAAAAATAACAATTAAACTTCTTGAATGTAAATGAGATGTTAATTTATTATGTTTTATCATGATATTTATGGCAGTATTTTGCCCTTGAACTATCAATATAACTTTCTGTCTATAAAATTTAATACAATTCTGATACAGGTACAGCGTCAATAAAAGCGAGTTGTCTAATAAATAGTGAATCGGAGCAGTAGTGCGGAATCCTGGAAATTCCTCTTGTTGTTTTATTAACTGCCATTTGGGAATGGGTTGCCCAAACAGAAAATTCCCGATAACAATGTTGATCTCAAATATTTAAAGTTGTACTGAATGTTGGGTGGTGGTCTAGTCTCGGATCTCCTTTGAATTATTTATACCTGTAAATTTCCACCTTTTAATGACTTTGACTATTTGAAAAAAAAAGGAAATTTATTCAATGCTAGGGCACTGCGAAGCCATCACCCATAAAGAAACTTGCTTAATCTAGTTTTGTATTACATTATAATCAGTACATGTATCCCTTCATAATCTTTTATTAATTCATTAGCATAGAATTATTAAAATCTCATTTCAGTTCAAATTTCTGTAGATTTAATGTTGTGCGATTGGCAACCCTTTCTTAGAATACTGAATGTAAACAAGTCCAAGGGAAGGTAGACACAGCAATTAGATCGGTTTATTTATCACAGTGTCTGATTGTCTTTCTTGGGAAGAAAATATCTTCGTTCTATTTATTATAATACTGTGAAGGGATTTAATATTAAATTATACTTTTTTCTTAGTGGAGAAAATCAAGTCAAGTTCAATCAAATCGAGTTGAACCGCACTAAAACCTCCAACCGCTCACACTCAGCGTCCGAACCCCGGCTGAGACCAGAACCCAGCACGGGGTTACGAGGGATGACGCGACGCGTTACGTCATCGGCACTCGTTCCCGTCGCACACTGTGAAGGGCTACGATATTTGCAGCATAAGCCAGAGCCGGTGCATCGGTACTGGTCGCGACAACTGTGAGTTTCGGTGCTGGCCACAGTGCGGGTAGGAGACTTAATTTGAGTGCGGTTCGACCCTCGAATTTTTCCTTCCGTCGCGACTTCGTGAGCGTGCCCAGTCCCTGCTGCTGACCCGGGACCGCCGTTTTCGACGATTCCGGACAGCGGAGCAAGGGAGCCGGCGACACAGGTGAGTGAAGACGCTTCTATTCTTATATTAAGTGCAATTACGGGCGGTTAGTCTTCGCCCTGTTGTAGCTGTGTCCCTGTTTTATCGTTCCATGATAAAATTAGGGACTCCAGCGCCAATTTGAGATTTGCCTGACCGTGTCAACCCCCTCTTCCCCCCCTGCAGGGGGGGTGAGGCTAGCAAAGTCCCGCACTTGTGCTACTAGGAGGTTCGAGCCCTCCCCTAGTTTTAACTTAGTTTTAATTAGGCTTAGTGTTAGATAGGAACCTCATGGGACCTACCTGACGGTAAGTGGAGCCGCAGACATGCCCGGGGGGGACTCACCCCCCTTGTTAGCACCCCCGGCCCGTCCCGCGTTGCTCGCGGTGGACGCAAATCAAAGAGGGTCGTCGTGTCACGCGACCTCTTTACAAACCAGTTACGGGAGGTGGTTCCCGTAGCTCAACCGGGTTCGTCGGACCCGGTAGTCGATCCTCCCGCACCTCGGGCAGGGCCCTCCTCTGAAAGTCAGGGGGTAGGGGGCATCGGATCGGGGGAAACTGCGTTTTCCTTGCCGACCGATGCGTCTATGCCAGCCAGGCCTCAGAGGAGGGCCAGGTCCGGTTCGGATCCGGTCCCGGAGGACAAGCGTCCTCGCACAGGTCCTTCCTCAATCTCCCTCGAGGTGGAGAGGGGGTTGAGAGAAGTTTTTGGGTATTCCGATAGCGAACTATCGGATGCCTCAACAACATCATCGTCATCATCGAGGGGGCGGGGCCTCGCGCAGCCTTGCGTGCCGTCTCACCCCTCGACCACACAGATCCCGACCTCTGGGAGCAGGCCAACGCCCGCGGCGCGTAGGCTTCGGACACCACCTGCCTCCCCAACACCTCCTACGTACTCGCCGATTTCCGGCGGAGCGCCGGCGCAGCTGTCGGCGTCACCTGCCGGACACCAGGTAGGTTTAGGCTTAATGGACTCGACCCGTTACGCGGAGATTGGTGGAGGCCCTGGCACAGGGTATGCGGACGCGGCTAGGCAGCCTGCGTCTCCGCGCCCGTCTTCACTGACGGCTCCACCGGCTCCGCGCCCCCAACCACAACCCGTGCGGCGAGCTACCGCTACAACGGCGACAGCACCGGCCGCCAGTACAGCCCTACCCGGTTCTAATAGAACCGGAAGGGGGGACCTCGACTTGCGTCGTCATCCCCCAATAGAAGTGCAGTCGCTCCCCGACTGGCCGCGGCACTTCGCGATACTAAGGGAGCGACTTGGATCTGTCCCAAATGGCAGAGCCACCCCTGCGGGTGGTTTTAAATTCCACCCAGAATCTGTCCGGGAGTTCCGGGTGATTCAGGCGTACCTTACGGAGGCCTCCCGGGAGACAGCGATCTCTTGGAACTGCTGGTCCCTCCCGGAGGATATACCCTCCAAGGTAGCCATCCGTGGACTCCCGGGCAACACAGACCCGAAAGTAGTGTCCGACGCTCTAGCGGAGCTCGGATTCCCGGCGCGGTACGCCAGGGTGGTCCTGGCCAAGAGGGGTCGACCCTCTAGCGTATTTTACGCGGAGTTAGACCACCTCTCCAGGGAGGACCTCGCCCGGCTTTACAGCGTAGAGGAGCTCCTCTACCTGCCGGGGGTGGTGATTGAGGCTTGGAGGCCTAAGAAGGGACCTGCGCAGTGTCATCGCTGCCAGGCCTTCGGGCACTCCAGCGTCAATTGCCACCGAGCAGTCCGCTGTGTGCGATGTGCTGGTGAGCACATCGTGGCGGACTGCCCGAGGCCTCGGGATGCCGCACCGACCTGCGCCAACTGTGGCAAAGGCCACGCCGCCAACGACCGGCGTTGTCCGGTCTTCGTGCGGAGGGCGCGGGCCACCGGTGCGGTGATCCCACCACGCGTGCCTGAGCCACCGCAAAACCGGGACCCCCGTTTGAGGTCACAGCCTCAAGTACAGCCGCGTCAGCGGCCACAGCCCACACCCCGGCCAACACCGGGCACTTCAGCACCCGGGCAACAGCCCGAGGGTGCAACAAAACGATGGAAGGGCAAGGGGAAGGGAAAATCTTCCCGACCCGCCCCCCCACCCCCGACTCAGACTCCTTCGGTCCCTACAAACCCCCAGGCGACCTCGCTCATGGCGGAAGCGAATGCCCCCCGTGAGCAAAGGCCGCCAAGACCCAGACCCCGCGAGAGGGTGACGGCCGTTGCTACTTCGGCGACGCTTCCCTTGACTTCCTCGGCACCCACCACCCAGGTGGCGGCGCCGTCGGGGAAGAAAAGGAAGAAGAAGAAAAAAAAAAAAGAAGCCGAAGAGCAGCCAACCTGCGGCGGTGGGTACGCGAGCTGCCCAGGAGCAGCCCGTGGCCGCTACATCGGTCCCTTTGCCTCCTCGGCCACCACGTGCCGGAGAGAGGCCTGTGTTGGAGGCTGTAGCCCCTCCACAGTCACTCCAACACGAACCCATGGAGGTAGGGTCTGTGCAGACTCCGACGGGGGCTCCGTCGTCTGCCACCCCACCCCTCCGCACGACGGTCCAGCCTCGAGCCCACCCACGGCCTCAACAGCGCGACGGAGGGATAGCCCCAGGGCATCCCTTCTCCGCCGCAATGCTGTTGGAGCTGTGGGAGAGAGTGTCGGAGGCGATCCGCGAATTTATTCGCGCGATCGCTTCCCTCATAGCCCCCCTCGGGGGACTAATATCGGGATTCGGCCCATTCGTCCCGCAGTATGGATAGGGAGGAGCTGCGGGCCATATATTGGAATCCCGGGGGGGTCCTCCCTAACAGGCTGGACCTCATCCGTTTAGCCCAGGAGTACAGACCGCATGTCTTGCTCCTGGGAGAAACAAAACTTAGACCGACTACGAGGTTTGTAGTGCCTAACTACATCGTGTACCGAAGGGACGAACTGACCCCTGATGGGTTGCCGTTCAGGGGAACGGCGGCTCTCGTCGGGAGGGATGTCGTGCACGATGAGTTAGAGCTACTGAGCTTCACCGACACCAGAACGGTGGGGGTGAGAGTGCAGGTATCGGGGGTCGAACTGCGGATTTATGCCGCGTATCGTCCCCCGGGCTACTACCTCGAGCCGGCAGACATTAGACGGGTCCTGGACTATGACCGTCAACCGACATTGATTCTGGGAGACCTCAACGCAAAACATACTGCGTGGGGCTCTCGGACTATATCGATGGCGGGGAGGCGGTTGATCGATGATGCCGAAAGGGGGGACTACTGCGTGGTCGGCCCCAATGAACCAACGCACATCCCGTACACGGCGAGTCATCGTCCGGATGTTCTGGATGTGTGCGTTCACAAGGGGTTACGGTGCCCGATTAACATCGAGGTACTGTACGACATGGGTACCGCTCACCTGCCGATCCTGGTCACGGCGAGTTTGGGGATCACCCGTGCCGCGGCCCCCCCCTTGAGGCCCAGGGTCGACTGGGAGGCTTTTCAGTCTTCGCTAGTCGACCAATCACCGTTCCAGGATCTATCTACCCCTGGTGACGTCGATGACGCGGCCGTCCGCCTCACTGATTTCATCAGGGGAGCCATAGACCAAGCGACGACTATGGTGCCCAGCAGCGGGCCCAGATGCAAACTCCCGGCGTCGATTGAGGCGTTGATACGTCGCAAACGGCGTCTGCGGAAGCTCTGGGCGACCACCAGGTGTCCCAGGGTGAAGCGCGAGCTTAATGCGTTGGAGGAAGAGGTGAAGACGAAGGTCCGTGCCTTCCGGGGCGAATCCTGGGAGGAGCACGTGAGGGAGGCTGGTGATGACCGCACCATGACCTCGCTTCACAGGATCTGTCGTCGCCTCTCCTCCAAACCTAGCCCTGTTTATCCACTTGTGGATGATCAGGGCCTAAGGTGCTTTACGCCGCAGGCTCGCGCCGAAGTCCTGGCTGGCTCGCTGGAAAGGCAGTTCACTCCGAACGCCTCGGTCCCGGAGATGGCTCACTTCCACCGTGTCTTGGAAGAGGGGGTTACCGAATCCCTAGACCCTCGTCTCCCGATGCCAGCGCTTGAGGAGGATCAACTGATCACACCTCGTGAGGTGTATCAGACGATCAAGACCCTCAAGCGCCGTAAGGCTCCCGGGGACGATGGTATCCCTCCCATGGCACTACTATCTATCCCTTCCAACGTTCTGGCAAATCTGTCAGAACTCTTCAATTCCATTCTCCGCACGGGTCACTACCCACGGACCTGGAAAGTGGGTAAGATCATCGTCTTGCCCAAGCCCGGCAAAGATAGGCGTCAAGCTTCCAGCTACAGGCCCATCACCCTGCTCTCGCACGTCGGCAAGTTGTTTGAGCGGTTGCTCCTGAGGAGGATATCTCCGCATATCCACCTCAGACCGGAGCAGTTCGGTTTCAGAGCAGACCACTCGACGACTCTACAGCTAGTCCGTGTATTGCACCACCTTGCGGACCAACGTAACTCCGACCGGTACACGGTCGCAGTCTTTCTCGATATCGAGAAGGCCTTCGACCGGGTATGGCACGGGGGGTTGGTCAGTAAGCTGCAATCCACCGGCCTACCTCAAGCCTACTGGCGACTGCTGGGGTCTTGGCTGGAGGGGAGATCCTTCTTTGTCGCGGTCGAGGGGTGCAAGTCGTCTGTGCGCCCCATAACGGCCGGGGTACCACAGGGTAGTGTCCTGTCCCCGATCCTATACGCCCTCTATACCAACGACATTCCCACCCTGGAGGGGCATCTCCGTTGGTGGGAGGAGGATGTGAAACTGGCCCTCTTCGCAGACGACTCGGCCTATTTTGCATCCTCCAGAAGTGTTAAACTTGCCATCTCCAGGATGCAGAGGCTCCTGGATGTTCTGCCTCCATGGTTGGACCGGTGGAGAGTCTCGGTCAACGCGGGTAAGACCCAGGCCCTACTCTGCGGTCCGACCCGCATCAGAGTCGTCCCCCGTCTCAGTCTTCGTGGTGTGGATGTTGAGTTTAGACCCACTGTTAGGTATCTCGGGTGCGAGATAGACCGTTCGCTTCGCGCGAAGCCTCAGGTCGATCACGCGATTGGCCTGGCTCGCGCGGCGCGGTTTGTCTTGCGACCGATTCTCGCGTCCGCGTTGCCGATCAGAACTAAGCTCACTATCTACAAGACTTATATCCGTCCACGTATTACGTACGCTGCTGAGGCTTGGTATCACCTCGCACCGCCGTCCCAGCGGAAAAGGTTGCAGGCCCAGCAGAATCTCTCCCTCCGAGTCATCGTCGGAGCAGGCCGTTACGTGCGTAACGACGTAATAGCCCGGGACCTTGAGGTGGAGTCGCTCGAGGAGTTCATCGTCCGGCTCGCCCGTAACATGTACGAGCGGGCCGACCGAGGACCCCACGAGCATCTCCGCAATATAGCTCCCTTGCACGCCAGGCCGCCTGAAGGTGCGGCGTTGCCAAGGGAGCTGCTGGGTCCCCCGAGATTCCTCGGAGTTAACTACCCTACGGCGTAACAACGTTGTAGGATATAGGCGATCCCCTCTACGTGACTGAGACATTGTATCGTCCGTCCCGCATGTTTGTCTGTCCTACGATGGAGCCCACGGGGGCTGCCATCACCCTCCCGACAGGGAGGTGCGACCCCGCTCCCCTTAAGGGAGCTGTTCCCCCTTTTGGGGACCCCCCACGTATCAGTGGGGGTGTTTTATTCTTAATTTTTATTTTTGTGAGCCCCCTTATGGGGCTCCTATTCCCCCCTCAGGGGTATGGGTCGCCCAAGCCTGGCTTGGGGACCTCTGCTTTGAGGTCTGGGGTCGCGGGGCCGAGTCACGGACTCGTCCGGGACTCTGCCCCGCGTCTCCGGGTCCCACTCCCCGTCTGGGAGTAGTATCACTTTTGTGATACTTGTCACCCCGCCTAACAGTGGGGTGACAAATTTGCAAACCTTTTGCTCCCCTTCCGGGATTAGTCAGTCCCCCTTCAGGGGATGGGACTCCCAAACGGGGGCCCTTTGCACCGCAGACCTATGTCTGTGGTCCCGTTCTCCCTCAGGGAACGGCCGTCCTCAGCGCGGGCCCTTCCTTTCCCACGTTTCGTGGTGTTGTCGTGGGAGGGAGGGGCCCGCGGGGGCTGGACGGGGCCTCAAACCCTTTGATAAATTTCTTTCAATTTGAATTTTATTTTGATTTTGTAAATAGTACCTAAATTCATAGTTTCACTCTGCTTAAATTTTAACTCCATCTTAAATTTTAACTCCTACTTAAATTTTAACTTCAACTTAAATTTTAATTTTTGTTTTAACTTTAACTTTTATTTTAACTTTTGTTTGATTGTATTCATTTTCCTTTTACTGTTACTTTTTCTTTTTGTATATTTTGTTTTGCTTAATTTTGAATAGTTTTCTGTTTGATTTGTTTTGTTAGGTTTTCAAATTTACTTTACTTTCATTATTTTACATTTTTGGTTTGTATAGTTTTTGTTTTATTTTTGTGTTAGCTCATAAGTTTTTATTTCTGTAATAAAATAAATAAAGGGTTTCTCCCACCCCCACAAAAGGGAAAAAAATAGTAGGGCCCAATGTAAATATTGATGATGATATTCAATCATTATGTTGTCTTCATTTCTTCGTTGCTGTGGCCTTCCGATTCAAGACTGCCCAGAATGGGCGAAGACTGGACCGGGGCTGGCGGCAATCGCAAGATAGCCAAACCAACTAAGATTACCAGACCATGGGAACACCCCAGAAAGGGGAAAACCACTACCAACACCACTACACTACCTTCACCTCCGCCCAGAGTGGCGGAGAGAATGAGCCCGGGCAGCGGGGTTGCCCCAAGGCCCGTCCGTGTCCCCCTGACGGGGGACACGAAGACCCCCATGGCTGGCTGGCATAAGCCAGCTCTATGACATGTCTTTCTTCAAGCCAGGGTGAATAAAATTCGAATAGAGTCAGGGATGGTAAAAATTTCGCTGTGCCTTGGTATTGTGGAGATTTATGGGCAATGGTAATTGTTTCTCATCAGTTGGGCTGTTTCCTAGTTTACCTGTTAATGCAATAAAATACATAAATGAGTAACATTGAAGTTAATTTGAAAACAAAACTTGCCACTGATGAAATAAAAGTATTTCTAAGAAATCAGGTATAAATAGTAATTCAGTGGAAACAAGGAAATTAATAACGTAAATTAAATTTTAATATAAAACAAATGCACCATAGGTCCGTGTTTATTGTCCGTTATTTAAATTTATTTACAGTTTACTTTTATTTGGGGATTGTTCATTGAATTTCCGTTTGCTTTTGAGAAAAACAATTAAATGTTGACTAATGGCCATGTTGTCAATGCCACGATAAAAGAAAATAAAATTTAAATGTGACGGGGACCTTGCTATCTCATTTCGAAATTGGAATAGTTTTTTGGTCACTTTTGGCACTATCTAGTAGCTGTGTGCTAGGTATTATTATTGACACGAATATATGCTAACTAAGCCAAATGTCTAAATGACATGTGTGAAGTATATACCTGCCGGACATACTACACTTACTATTTTGTAGAATGATAATATAAGTTTTGGTAGCGTAGGTACTCGGAACACTCCATGTTATTCTACTACCTATTTTGAAACTGTTCATTTTCATACGTAGTTATAATTATGACGAGTTGTAATATCATTGAATAACTTTTATTGAGTTTGCAATAACTTATATAGTTATTTATAACTGTTATTTATAACTTAATTATTGTGAAATTTTAAACTTAACTTTAGGATCATGAAGAAGAACAAATATGTGATAAAATTCAAAGTGGAATATAGAACTATTAGTGCCTTTTTTTTCATTCATAGCCGAAAACTACTGCCATCCACTTAGTACTTCCTATAAAGGAAAAAAAAAATGTTCATCATTTTCCTGAGAATAATATACAGTAGGAACATCTTCTTCGTACAACCTTATGTTCGTTAAGTTGTTATCTTTAACGGACTAAAGATCACGGAAATTTCAATTTTGGTAGACTTTGTAGGCGGAAATATTCATTTAATACAGTGGGCACTCGCAGAATTGAATTTCATTACGGCAAAACAATTCAGTTTCAGAATTTCCATTACAACTTGGTACAACTCGGAAGCCCCGCTTAATGAGTTTAATAAACTTTTGAAACTCTTTGGACCATTTCCCAGAACTTGTGATCGGATGAAGAGATGTCTCAATTTGTCACGGAGCGCGATTGTTCCTGTACACACCTCATGTTGCTTTAGAACAATGAAGAACCACTACTGTTCGGTAGCTATTGGATCGAAAACCACAAATAAGCGAGGATACATGGCTCCCGGCGTTGCTTTGTCTCGCCACAGTTAGTGATATTCTTTGTTGGAAACCAAACTATAATGCTGCCGGTGGGTGGCGAAACACGACGAAAGATTTGTGATGTTATTGATCACTTCCCGTTGACTGCGCTATCTTTGTTTGGTTGTTGTAGACGTCAATTGTTTTTAAAACTAGGTCTGAAAAGATCTCTTAGTTAGCGATGAACCATTCTTGTTGATGTCACCACGATTTAGTAAGAAGTTTTTTTTTCAGCTTCTGGAATTCTACGAAAAAAAAGCTTGCGTCTCATCATGATTCTAATTTAATAAAAATCAAATAGATTTACGAAAAAAAGTTTTTTCACCTTTGCTGTTCACCTTGTCGTCGAAACTTGTCGAAAGTTTCTGAAAGTGTCGTGTTGTATTACGCTACTGAAACCTCTTTGAATTACATCTACGTAGCAAAGTTGATAATGAGCGATGTGACGATGTCTAACGAGAGTTTGTAAAGTTTAGTTCTTTTTAATTTTTGTGATCAATCATCCTTTTATAAAGAAAGGCATTAAGTAGAAATTGTGTAGGTGTGCTGATTATTAAACAAATATGTATTTGGACACAAAAATTAAGTTTTTAGTTAAGTTTAAAATATTGATCTCATATTATGGCTGTAGCTAGAACAGTTATGAAATGCATTGTAATCGCATTTTTACTACTAGGCAGATTGATGCATGCCAGTTAAAACTTCTAGTCAGTATTAAAAATATAAGAGTATTCTTCAATTTAACGACATTTTCAAGATTTCCGTCCGAACCACCCAAGTACGCCACACACAAGTAAAGGGCGTTCCCACTTTGTCACCTAGTGAATGGGCATAGATAACATAAAAAAAATATTACACCTTCAAATAACAGGACCGCCTAATTCGAGGCCAATGCATCACACCGAAAAGAATAAAGATGGTTCGATTTTCAAAAATAAAAATGCCGCCATATTGACATTTATGTTGGTACCATTGTGTGTGGCGTTTGCGCTGAATAGAACTTGGGTGTAACGTAATAGGTGTGAAGTGTTAGCCATTGTTGTTCTAAGACAAGTATTCATGAATGTCTACATGACATTCGGTAGTTGTATGCATAGATATGTAATACACGAACACGTGATCTCACGAAATTTTAAATTCAGAAAAGCGAAATAGGTTTGTTGTGTAGCAACAATAAAACAATAGCAACGTGACATTGGAACAAAAACTTTCAGTTTGAATATTCAATGAGTAGGTGTCTTATTTTCATATTGACGAGGACAAAGATTACGTTTTGTTGATGAAGTTGCTATTCCAAAACTTAATTCTTTGGAATTTAACGCTTGGCTTTTGAAAATTTAATGAACGTAGAAAGACCTTTAGCATAAGATTCAGCGTTTATTTTGACTCTTAAAACATGCATTAATAACAAAGACAGAACAAAGGAGTAAAGTAAAAATGCCAACAAAGCAGTGAAATGCCAATTTGATCAATCCTTTGACATCCTTCCAATAGATTGTTTTACAAAAACATACAAGATTTCGAATGTGAAACATCTCATGTTTTCTAATAACGGATGAAAGAGGAATATTTCAAACTAGCTTAGAGAATTTCGAGTGACTTTGTACGTCAAGGAATGTTTCCGACACATTACGCCGAGAGACTGAGAGCTCGCATAACAGAGGATCTAATTTGTTTTCGGAGACGATGTAGGAACGAGCTACATTGTACTTGAGAGGGTTGCATTATAACACAAAGTAATACCTGTGCTAAAATTCCGTAGTTGTAATGTAAAATACGTTAGGTAAAAGCGTTTTTAAATAATGATAACCTCATTTAAGTTTAGGAAAGAATTGGTATTTGGTGGGAACGATAAAAGTTTGAACTTTTTCTTGAAATTTTGAAGTTTGAACGGTTTGTGAAAAGTGTAGAAAGGTTGTTGTGGTGAACTAATATTAATTTTACACAACAGTTGTCTAAATCAAAAAATGTTGTTTTTATATTTGAATTGGTATTTTTATTATAACGCAATTTATTTTTACTGAGATAAAAATAAATTCAATTATTTTAATTTCTGTAACACAGTAAGTTCCACTAAACAAAAATCGATTTTACACCAACACTACCTATTGCTTTATCGATATTAGGAAATTGATCGATTGTTTTAAAGTTTTCTATTTTATTTTGTAACCATTCAAAATAAAAACGATAAAATTTAATTTCAACCGAGTTTAAATGCAACTTTTTTGTTATAAAATAAAAACAAAGATGGCTTCCCAAAAATTACAAAATGGCTGACTTAATGCGCGGGAAATAACTAGGGCAGTTTTATGGTGACCGTTTATTTACTTTTCGCGATATATTTAACGGGGTTATATTGGGGTGATATTGTTTGTAAGGGTTTTGTAATGCTAACGTTCCGACACGGCTCGTTGATCAGGGGTTGATTCGAGTTTCGGGATCGATTCGGGCTTCGGTTCAATTTAAAACTTTAATTTGTCATTCGAAATTTAACTTACGATGCTCCGATGTTAGAAAAGTTGTGACGTTAATTAAATTCAGTTTTATTTGTTGGACAGAGGACGTGGTGCGTTAAAGTAGGTTTGTTATTATGATAATGAAGAACACGTCAGATATCAAAAACATCCTTTTGCCTTTAAAGCAACTTGTTTTCGTAGAAAATGTAATAATAAAATAAACTGCCCGATGCGCATCGGGCAGTGTTGATCGATGTCACCATTCCACATGACGAGAACCTTGTGAAGGCAGAAAAAGAAAAACTCTTAAAATATTTGGACCTGGCCCACGAGGTGACCGACATGTGGCGTGTTGAGTCGACCATCATTGTTCCGATCGTTGTATCTGTGCACGGTCTAATAGCGAAAAGCTTCGACCGTCATCTAGAGAAGCTTTCGCTCCCCAGCTGGATAAAGGGCCTGATTCAGAAGGCGGTCGTTCTTGACACGGCGCGTATTGTGAGGAGGTTCCTTTCTCTTGAGCCCTGACCACTGATGGCTTGGGTCGTAGACTTCGCCTGCAGTGGCTCTCTGTTTTTTATATTGTATTTTTAAATTTGATTGTTTTGTAAATTTATTTTAAAAATAGAATGTAAAAAATAAGTGAATAAATGAATATTTAAATAAACTGAAATATTACTTTATTCAATGTATTAGAGCGAGTAGGTTATTTATAGTAATCACATGTAGATGAAAAGCTCTTTGCCAAAAATAATATCTAGTATCTATTATTTTTCCGAAAGATATTTTGAGACCTTTAAAGAAACATTATCTGGTTGCCCCATATGAAACCTTTTAAATGTCTAATTTTTTAAAGGGTACGAATACTTTTTTCAGTGTCATAAATCATAATACACAGTATATAACATTGTTTTAATATCTTCTTACTGTGCTATTGGTCAATTTTTATGTTTGTATGGAATAATGTTTTTTATTTAAAAAGTAAATAGACAGAAATATTCATTTAGAAGCATTTCACACACAAAACTCCACACACCAAGCAACAACGTCCACAAACAAACGGATATATAAATAAAAATATATTCCAAATAAATGTGTTTATTTCATTCGTTTATGAATGAATCCAGTGGGTGGCCTTTCGCTCCCACCACTGGCCAACCGCTCATTGAATGAAGCAGCTAATAGTCCAACACATATAACAATTAAGAACAATTATTATTAAAAAAATACTTTGTTCCCACACTCACATCACGCTATTAGGTATGGTTTTAGCAACAGTGGATAATAAAAATTGACATTAACGATGTACTGTGTGTATATAAGTTTGAGTTATACAACTTCATGCTTGTATTTTATATGACTAAACGAACCGTGTAATTGTCGAAAGCTTGATGCAGTGAGGAAGTTTGGTATTAGCTGATTATGTCTTGTAGCTACCACCTTATTTACTAGTGGTTAGTAGTGAATATTTAACAGCTCTATTTTAAAACAAATGAAGAGATGTGCTACAAAACACAATAGAAATCCTATGAAGGATGTTAAGCTCGCATAAGTATACAGGGTGATTTGTTAGACAGGGTACATATTGCAGGAGGGTGATGAGTACTCTGTTCTAATACGGAATATTACAAAAAATAAGTAAAATTACAAATTATTTTTTTTTGTTTTTTAAATCTAAATTCGACAAAACTACCTCAAACATAAGCAATTTCGGCTTAAAGAGTGTTGACTAATGACCTCTAGTGATCTCGCGCAACCCACACCTTCGCCACACCCATCAGCTGTCGAAAAACCATCATTTTGCAAGAATTTTAGATATTTTTAAGTTGCGATTACTAAGGCATTAAGCCATATTCTTTGGTAATAATATTTTTACTGGTCGTATATAACCATCAGCTACCATGACCTTCAATATGTACCCTCATTAGGAAATCACCCTGTATAACTCCCACAATTGCAAAAAAACAACAGATTTTTTTGTTTAATATAATACAACTGTTTTCATAATTGAATGATTTAATAAATCTTATATATAAAAATGAATTGCTGTTCGTTAGTCTCGCTAAAACTCGAGAACGACTGAACCGATTTGGCTCATTTTAATCTTGAAATATTCGTAAAAGTCCAGGGAAGGTTTAAACGGTGAGAAAATTTCCTTATGTGACGCAGACGAAGTTGTGTGGGCCAGCTAGTCTAATATATATTATAAAGACGAAATTCGACGAGTTTGTATGTATGGATGGATGTATGTTTGTTACTCTTTCACGTAAAAACTACTGAATGGATTTGAATGAAACTTTACCACAATATAGCTTATACATCAGAATAACACATAGGCTACAATTTTTTAACCCCTTTGTAAAGCAGACGAAGTTGCGCGGGTCACCTAGTATATATATATAAAGTAATAATATACTAACTTGAATCTCACTTCATAAATAAAATGATTTCGCTTAATTCAAGTTTGCACTAAGCACAATATGGCGCCATCTGTTGCCGAGATTAAAAACTATTACAACTGGTTTATTCAGACCGACCAACCAACTGATCATTGTCTTTGTAGGTATGTGTGTTTTATAAAAAATACATTAATTCATTTTATTGCGTTCTGGAATATTTTATTTCTTATGAAGAAATTTTCTTCGACGTTGAATGATAAATCTACATCAGGATTCATTATAATGTTGTCTCGAAGATTGTGCTGGATACAGATAAACGTGAAACTTTTCCGATTTGTCTAGCTACAACTACAATTATGAAGGTTTTGATTTTTCATTAACAATAATTAAAAATATAATGTAAAAAATATTATCTATCTTTTTTGGTCTAATTTCAGTATCATCATAAACAAGTTATTAGTCCATTCAGTGGCTCCCACGAGATTTTTCTTCTTAAAACGAAGACTTAGGTATGTACAGTTCCTATATCCTAGATATATTTCTAGGGATTACAAGAAGTTTTTAGAACTGCTGGTAAAGTTGTAAACCTAATTTAAACCTAAATTAAAAGGAATACTTAGGTACTTATTTGTCTTCTACCAAATTACAGGGCATGAAGAAACTTATACCTACTCAAAATAGAGTTTAGTATAATAGTAAAAAATATATTACGACGGACGGAGAACAATCATAGTCCACTACTTTTGTCTAATACGGGTGAGAGACTTCACATATCTTTGAAGGTTTTCTTAACTTTCATACATAGTTCTTAATGTAGCTTTCCCATTATGTTTCCCTTCAGCGATTGCCACTTACTACTAAATGTTCAGCTCAAGTATCTATCCGTGAAATAATAAAACAATATAATCGTAACGTCCAACCATGATCAAACGGGACGTGAGTCAGACAACCTTCAAGAACAATAAGCAATCATTGTGTTTCTAAGGTCTTGTACTCATGTGAGAATGTTTGATACTAATATTTGAAAGTTTATTGAGGGAATTTACTACTATCTGTCGTTCATAGATCATCTAATTAAAAGTAAAATGGTAGGTTCTTAAATTTTTTAGCCATAACAAATTAAATACCTAGATTATAATTAAACGTTAAAATTACAGCTTATGTATTTTACGAAAAAATGTTGAATTATTTTAGAATACAGAAAAAGTTCCAATTCTGTATTTTAAAAAATCTATTATTTAAATAAATCAATTACGTAATATCTCAGAAGGGTCACAAAAATACTCTACAAAACACAACCATATCCATATACCATCCGTATACCATTATCGTACTAAACAACAATAATGTATAACGTCACACTTTCTTCAAACGTACCCTACACGTTGGTCCGCGGAAAATCAAATGTATTATGGTAAGATACGTGTAAAATTAAGTGTTCAAAATGAGTGTAGAAATGCTGATTAGATCCAGGTATTTAGTGGGTCCGGACGATTGAGCGATCACATCTCCTGTACGTCACGGTACCACGGCCTTTGACTAACCGTCATATCACAATTCTATGCTTCGTTTGATCCATTGTGATATCCGTTAAATTCATGTCATATGCCTAATTATATCGCACTAATTTAAACTGTGATCAATCGATAGTCTCGCCTTCGATAGGATTGGAATATTTACAAGTGTAAAGTTTGTTGTTTGATGTGATTGTGGTGCATATAATCAATGCTACAAAAATAATTAAGACATATTTTTTACTGTAGTTTTGCCAATTTTGTTCATAACATTTTTCATAAAGTTTTATTTAATTTTTCTGAATTACTTGAAATCTACATTGATTTAAAAAAAAAGAAAAGATGCTTAATAAATATTTCAGCAATTGGTATTTTATTATGCACATGGCAAGCTATATTAACGTGGAGATACAAAGATGCTGAAATCAACATTGACGCACATTAAAAAAAATACTAATTTCAAAAATTCCATAACAATATCCATAAATGTTTCAATTTGAATTCAAAATTCGAATGCGTCGAACAACTCTTTGTATTCCGTAGTTTGGGTGCGACCTTGCTCGGACAATGATGGATCTTGTAGTACTTCATTACAATTGACGTCTAAAAGAGGCACAGCTATTGTTGGAACGAGACTACCAGTATTACACATGGGAACGACCAATCAAACTTTGACGTTTCTGAGAGGTTCCAAGTTGCTGCAATCAGTCAAGACGGGCTCAATTGGAGGCTGTCAATCATAGCTACAGCACTTTGCAGCAAAAATAGTTTCTTGTAGTAATCATTGAAGGAATTTATTAATGAAATAGGAGGTAAAGAAAATAGCGTTTTTTGCACGTAGACGAGCTTACGGTAAACTTGATGGTTATTGAAGTCGCTTAAGGACTCCTGCAAAAAGTGGGGATACCATCAGGCCGTTATCTACCGTATCATAGGATCCTTCTCAAATCTTGTTTGATCTTAATTTTATCATCGATTCTTTTTTCAGGTAGGATGCACGTAACAATTCCATAGCAATCATGTTCTCCTCTGTTTTAGACATTATATAATCTTAAAGTTAGTTTATTATACTGTTGACCAAGTTTGTAATCTATACTAATATTATAAAGCTGAAGAGTTTGTTTGTTTGTTTGTTTGTTTGTTTGAACGCGCTAATCTCAGGATCTACTGGTCCGATTTCAAAAATTCTTTCACTGTTGGAAAGTCCATTTATCGAGGAAGGTTATAGGCTATATTTTATTTTCAAAAAAAATTGGGATCCGCATTTAAATATCAAATATGTAACAAAAGGTGAAAAATCAAAAACCTATTTATGCGTACGCTGCAAAAACTATTGACAATAGAACAAAATGATGTACTACGGGTTTTTAGGTCTTTTGAAGACAAACAAAAAAGTCCGCGACAGCATATATCTAACTATCATAGTTTAGTCACAATAACCGCTTTTATGTTTATAAAAATAAAAAAATTGTCCGAAAAAATAATTTAACGTTAAATGAGTATCGGTTTATTAACCCTTATCCAAATTAAGTATTATATTATCAAGAGTATTAATGTAAAAGTAAATTACTTTTTGTTTTATTCCAATCGGACTTTTCGTTTAGAAGTTATCACGAGTATAAAACGCAATTTTATTAATACACCCACAGCGGGCGGCGAAAATAATATCGCGACGGCATAGCGAGTACTGTTTGAACCCCTTTGTAACGCAGACGAAGTTGCGCGGGTCAGCTAGTAAAATTAATAAAACTCTTCATGAACAAAAATAACTTCCAAAATCAATAACACTCATTTTCTCACGTCAGAATAAATTAATGATACTCAATTAACATTAGTCTTGTGATTGATCATAAAATCAAAGACTGAAGGACAATACGTGTGGTTAGTATCGTTTTATGACCTTTTATTATTGCGATTCCAGTAAATTTAATTAAAGAACTTAAGAGGCTACAACTTGGCGATCAAGGATCTTGTTCGATTGTACACGTTGTTAGTCGTTTAAGGTTTTGTTTACAGATGAATTAAAATCTCTATTTTATTGAAGGATGAAAGTAAATTGAAGTTGGACGAAGCAGACCCAAAAAATGTTTGGTGAAGACCTGTCGTTAAAATAATGTCAAAATTATGTTTATTAATTAAGTAGCGATTTTTAGAGTTTGTTTTACCATTTGATACTTATTTACATATTTTCTATTTTATTTTAGTTCTGTAAAAGTATTAGGGAGCACTAGGTAAATTAACGTAAGTACCTACTACAATATATTTTTTAGTATGTAGGAAGATTATAACAAAACAGAATCGACGCGGATAGCACCAAGTTAGAACCAGCCATCCATAAACATAGCGTGTTAAAAAGTTGTTAATTTAAAGTCAACAAAAAATATTAATAAACAATGAATTATAGATTTGAATTCTTCAATCATATATCAGGATAATAAAGTTCGTGACGCGACAATAAAGAGGTGAACATAAAAATTAATTATTCGCCTTCAGCACGCTAGTCTAATAATCATAAATAATACTGCAATCGGATCAAACGCGGTGGGTCCCAACAATGTGCGAAACATTAAATATATCAACAAAAGAACTTTTGACTTTCATAGTACATACCGAAAACTAAATCAAACATTGATAAGCGAAATTGAACTTTAGCGCTTTTGTTATAGTGAATCCGTTTGTGTCATTATGTGTGGAATAAATACGGTTTATAGTTGTCGCTGGCTACAGCTGGCGTACCGTGGAAATCGATTTTCACGTGGGACCGACGGATGTCGCAGATGCGCGCGACTGTACCGCCGCCGCTCGTCTGCACCCAAAATACGCGGTGAAAGGAAATCATGTGATGCATGCAACAAATGACATTTAATTTTAACATCAGAAACGAAACTTCATTTTGAAACGAAAATTAGTACCATGCCAGTTTTTTGGTCTCCCTCCTCCTTTCTCATACCTACTTTAAAAAAAAGAACAGTTAAAATCTTATAAAAAGCTAAAAATGCACAAACTGCACTTTTAAATTTGGTGCCAATTTAAAATGTTAGGTTCGTAAATTAAATGTTGGCGCCAATTGTCAAATAAATTCAAATGTTTTTTAAAAATAAAACTTAGTTCGAAATTAGAATCAATTTAGGTGCCAGTCACGTAATAGGATTTAATTTGTTTCGTTTATTTTTCATCAACGAACGGGTTCTTAGTTCTAATATAAATCAAACAAATGTAAACAAAATTAAATCACTGAAAATAATGTCTCAACTTTTATTAAATTATAAATTTTAATCACCAATGATTTGTCAAACAGTTGGCCAAACAAAAAGCTGAAACAAACACACATAATATTTGGAAGGAACAGACCACACAAGGGCGAAATTCACGAACCTATCACCGTTTCGAATCGTTTTAACGCAAACGTATAATCGTTCCTGAGCCGTTCTATTTGTTTTAAGTTGGCCGTAACCGGGATTTTGAATAAAAACATCAAAGGGGGTGCGAAGAGCAAACTCCGAGGAGTAATTATGATTTGTCTCGGTTAAGAGGAAATAGTTTGTGTCGTTAATCGAAGCTGTATTCTGGGAACATGCATGTGACTAGGGCGGTTCCATGCAGACTTACTGACTACTGAAGTTTAACATCCTATATGATAACAATATAATAATATAGACTGTTTGTCTCTGAGCATAGGCCTCCCCAAGAGCTCTCCACACATTTCGGTCCCTCGCCTTTCTCATCCAAGTATTTCCAGCAGTCTTCATTAAATTTAATTGAAGATTTAATGAAGACTGATAACAATATATATGGCATCAAATTTTATATCGTATTCTGTTTTATAACTTTTAAAATTTAAGTTTAGTATTTGAAGTAATTTTATTAATTTTCGTATTTTATAACTGAAAACATTAATTACAAATGTATGCTTATATTATTTGAGTCAGACCCAGAAGAATACAATATAAAAAATTAACACGAAAACATTCAAAAACCCTTCCAAACTCAATTCGGGTTGATATTCGATATTGAAACCATTAAACTATGCTCTAATAAGGCTAGTTTGTCCACCATCCCACACTCGGTGTTGTCGGGGGCACCGCTGGCTGTGCATGGAACACCGTGACGTATCGCGATTTCCACGCATCCATCCCCGCGGAGACGGGCCTTTGTCACAAAGGAAATTAACTAGTTGTCCACGATATATGTGTGGGGATGTCGTAAAAATGTGTGCGTACGTACGAAACGCAGAAACGACAGAATAGTTCTTAATTTTCATAACTAAGTGTAATCAAAACCGCTTGAAAATGAATTTGATCTTAATTTTATTACTAGATCAAAAAATAAATGTCAAAAATAGAATTAACATTATTTTAATTAAATAAGCCGAACTAAGGTATTTAATTTTATATTTTTTTGCTTACATTGTTATCCTCTAGGTTATTTCTAAATGAAATGAAGATATTGCTGATTATTCTGAGAGTCATGGCTACGTGACTTTTTTACATTACGTATTATTAATCTCAAGTATCACGTAATTCTACCTTAACTTTACCGTTTCAGCTTAGCATTCGTTTTCTTAATCTGTTTTCTATTGTATAAAATTTAATTTATTTTTTCTCTTGTTGTCTGTACTAATCAGCTGTCGGTGTGCCAATGAAGCAACAGCTATTGTTATAATGTTGAATGAAAAGTTCTATATAAGTTGACGCGTGTTTTTTGTATGTTTTTTAAATAAATTTTCAGCAGATGTTTCCGTTTGATCGATCAGGTCTCATTTAGTTATAAGTTTTTCGAAACCATGAAATTAACTTTTTCCAGTTTTAATGATCCTCGGTAGTTTTGTTTTGTTCACTAAAAAATGTGTTCTCGCTCGAAAATCACAAGTAAACATCTGAAAATTAAAACCATAAAATTTCAAGCAATTTAGTTTTATGAATCTAAGTAATTAAGTTACTTTTGGAATGACTAACAATGTACCTAGCGATTTCAAGTTTTCGGAACCGTGGGAAAGACGGTTCGTTTATATTTGCATCGTTCCTCCGAATCCTCTTTAGATTTTTTGCAAACGATTTTCGCGGCTGACAGAGCAATCGGTTCTGCGATTCACGAACGGGGAATAAAAAAAAAATAAAAAAAAATAATTACTAAGTTTGGATTTCGTATTTCGAGTAAGTAGTGCATAGCATTTGCAAATCTTTCTGTATGCAGATGAAACTTGTCCATTCACAAACGATCCATGACGTTTTTGCAACATTTATTTTACGGTTGTTTGCGGCTAACTTATCTTCGGAATTAAATATTTACGCAACGGTATCGGACAAATGATTTTCTTAGTTTCGTTTCGAATAGAAATATAACTGTCCCGACCATAATTTTGCATTTTTCATTAAAATTTTAATGACAAGTACAAAGTTTTTTTTTTAATTTTTAGAATTTAATTTGAAGAGTAACTAAATATGATATTTACTTTGTCCTCATTTTTTCTCTTTATATTAGATAGTAACTGCAATTTTATAAAAATTGCTTTCAGAAAAATTGATGTTGAAATGATGTACCACTGTTATAAAGAAAATAAAACAAAACTTGAGTATTTTGTGAATCTGAAACAATTTTATTCACGTTTAGTTTTTGTTCGGATTCAGCTAAAGTAACATTTGCTTAACGCTCACAATCTTTTGATAGTTGAACATTGATGTTACAAAAACACTTTTATCCCAAAATTACAAACAATTGCAAAGAGTTACAAAAACTAGCAAAATTTAATAAAAAATATTGCATTGAATTTTATAAATTTGCATCGTGTAATTTGGAATGTCCTAAATATATTTTAACTTCAATATAGTTAATTTTTTTATTACTTTATTTTCTAATTCTGGTTTATAGGTATAGCTATTTCATTGTGTTTTTGACCAGCGTTCGATGTAACAGTAGCTTCGGTATTCTGAATGAGAATTATCTCCTTGGAATTTCTATTATTATATTACAACAGTCATAAGTTAATCTTGGTTGAATCCTTACTTACTATTTTGCAACTAAAAGTAGTCCGCATCTTGAGTGCTCGCCCATCTTTATGAAGATTGTGTCCATTGCAAGAGCTTGTATCTACAGATTATAGAAAAAAAAAATATCTTCTCTCTGGTTCACTCAACTCTTCATTTGGAAAATTCAATTTTATTTCTATTAACTTAGTTTCTTGCTTCTGTCGAATTTAGTTTGTTTGAATCACCTCATTGTTCTTCATTACAATGAAACGCAAATCATCTCGTAACATTGTCAGGCTTTCCGCCATGTTTATTTGAATTTATGAAGAAGTTTGGATTGCTCTTCGAAATTCCAAAAATATGTGAAACGAATTTCAAGGGAGCCATCAACGTGTTATTGAGGTCTGTTCTCCTGCAAAAGGATCGGATCGCTAACAATACAACAATAAAATTTATAGCGTGTTTCTTTCGTGAGACACAAATTTCTTGAAGTTCGCAGTATGTTAGTTGCTAAGAGAAAATAAGTAACACTTTATGTTAACCAACAGGAAGCACCTGTTGTTTACATAATACATATTAATTAATTGCAAAGTTATTGTTTTTCTTGTCGAGTCATGCCTATTTAAAATAACTGAGGTGTTGGTAAAATTAATTCCATGGCCGATGAACTCCAAGGCTCGTGTAGGTATATCACTCCTTTGATATACTCGTGTTTATCATTATTGTATGTAGTTTAAGTATTTAAATCGCGTGAAAATACAATAGTATAATATTATGAAGCTGATTTGAAGAGAGACGGAAGATAGCCATAAGAACTGCACTAAACAACATAGACTTTTTGGTTAGTACTTAACTGCTATATAATATCAAAAATCTCAAAAGCTTGCATTTAAAAATCTTTTCATTCGTTTAATTAATATTGCAATCATTAACTTTGTGTTATATCTTCTATGGACACATTAAGGTAATCAGCAAAGTACTTACAAAATCGTTTTAGAACTAAATCACGTAACAAAATATCTAATTACACAGTTCTGAATGTAAATCCATCAGAATCTGTAGGACACTTCATGAATGTTATAAGAGAATTGAGTTAAGCGTTGGATCGTGTCGCAGCATCCCTCGTGACAATGTAAAGTTACAGAATAAGACAGAAGATCTACATCTACATATTTATGTGACTGTCATGAAATAGGTATAAAAATGGCTAGAAAAATTCAAAACCCTGCAGAAGCAAATACCGTCAGGAGGTCTACTGGAAATCAGGTGATTGCTATAATCACAGTAACAGTTGTATTCGATGTAGCAATATGAGAATTTCATTAAACACTCGCGGTTATCTACATCACTTACACTATTACTAAACGGGTTCTTACCACGATTATTTTTAATTGAGAGGTCCCGATATTTCAGCACTGTTTCAAGCGCCATGATCACGGGAAGACTGAAAAACTGCGGGTAGGTCATTTAAGAGCAGACAAATCTGTCTACCCTCTTTCTCGTTCGTTTGCCGGTACCACTGGAACTCGAACTCACATTTCGACATACCACACTGATCGGGAAATATCGGGACCTCTCAATTAAAAATAATCGTGGTAAGAACCCGTTTAGTAATATGAGAATTTGTAGTGAAACCGTTAATTTCAGTAAGTTTATTGCATTTGATTTTTTTATTTAAACTATACTCGATTTAGATGCCGATGTAGTACAATGCAGTAATATAGCTGATCTGATAATGGAGTCGGAAGGTGGCCAAAGGAACTCCTATGTCTAGAACTACACTACTACATGTTATCCAGGATCTTAAAATCGTTTTTTGATGTTGAGGATTATTTATTTTATTTTCATAATAAACAATATGTCTACAAGAGTTTTTAATTTAATTTCATGACGCTTATTTTCGCATTCAATAATTTACTTACTTGAGTTTTCTTCTGCATATATTGTATCCTGTAGTAAAGTGAATATAATAATGTAATTGGATGTAATGAGATGTTCGCACGACCGCTTTTGTCTAGTACGTGACATTTAATCGGCGGGAGATGGATTCAGAATTATAGGATTAGCTGTGG
The DNA here is from genome assembly GCA_030269945.2 of Trilocha varians. NCBI lineage: Eukaryota > Metazoa > Arthropoda > Insecta > Lepidoptera > Bombycidae > Trilocha > Trilocha varians. The sequence goes on along the minus strand of AP028257.1, from coordinate 5,391,946 downwards.
AGCTGTTACCACGATTTTACTGGCGGTTAGAAAATTTTCCGTGTTTGAAAGTTTATTATACTACTGTTACTAAGTTTTTAGTTTATATTATTATTCTTTAAACACTCGTGGTTATCTACATCACTTACATCAGTTCCAGTGGTACCGGCAAACGAACGAGAAAGAGGGTAGACAGATTTGTCTGCTCTTAAATGACCTACCCGCAGTTCCTCAGTCTTCCCGTGATCATGGTGCTTGAAACAGTGCTGAAATATCGGGACCGCTAAATTAAAAATAATCGTGGTAAGAACCCGTTTAGTTCTATTATTATTTTAACATGTGGTGAGTTGTACGGTATTTGCACTTTTGCAATGACAAGGTATAAAGTATCAAGTGATGATATTTAAAAAAAAACAACAAAACTTTCATGTATTTCATATCAAAAAACACTGTATAATAAAACTTGATATTAGCGTCCATCGAACTACATGCATTACAGCAACCTAATTTAGTAATAATAAACAATTATAATTACAATTTTACTCAACACTTCATCAAAGATTTACCAATTTCAACATAAAAGTGTAATATTTACATAACAATACGTTTTATCAAGATTTTAAAATTATACGATTTCCGATCAAATAAATCTATTATGCAGAAAACACTTTGTGTATTGTAAAGACCTTAATTTCAATGGTTCGCTCTCAGACAAAAACAGACATCAGAAAAGCCGATGCCCGTATCATATCTCGTAATCGGGAAGTGAAATCGTAAAGGAGCTGTGTTACTGCGAGCTAACAAATATTATGAATCTATAGTCCTACTATTAAAAATAAATAGTATAAAATATATGACGGGGCAAATAGTGTGTTGAGATGTAATGACGATGTAATTAGTCGATCTTCCTTTGGTTTTGTCGGGAATGTCGTCACAATGTCCACTTGAGCACTTGATGATCAATACTTTTGAATAAAAACTTCAAAATAACGAGTTTTAACAGTTTATTACTTTTCACATCAAGAGGTCCGTTCGCCTCGACAATTCAAACACGAATGAATGATAACAGCGGCCAACGCCTGTATTTATAGCGAGTCTCCACTTCCAACTACCCGCATGGTGAATAGGTTGGTTTCCCTTGTTATCACCCCGTTATATATAAAATAAATAGTTTCACAAAAATGTGAAAAAATATTAGTTACTGCAAATTTTGTTTCGGGTTTGCTGTTATAAAACTCAGTATTGAGTTAAGCTTGCCTTTTGTGCACAATTTTTAATATAACCAAGTTGTTTCTCTGTAGTGTATAGTGAAGTTTCAATAAGATATGTTGTAATGTCGAATGAAACGGGGTGGATACCTTCTCCTAGTTTAAGTGGGGTGCATAATATTCTTGTGACCCGTAATAGCTATACACCATATGACATTCAAAATAGGTTTAACCGATCCAAAAAATAAAAGTGATTTTAAGTTATGTTTCGACAGGATAATTGCCCCTCTTCGACTGGGAGAAGGTTACATATCCGCCATGTATGTAATATACACATAACATACATTGACTACTGAAACAGAGAAAACTTGTTCCTTTTATTCGATGCACTTTTATGTAATAGTTTCACGTGAACTTTGCAATGTCTTTTAGAATTGCTATTGGATAACAGAGTGCAGTTCAGTTCGCGTGTCGCACGGTTTGTACGAGATTCATAAAAGTGCAAAGTTCAAACTGCAATTTGTGAAATGTAGAAGATTTGATGATATGGTAGCTGAAATTCCTTTAGAACTTGGTCTTGATAAACCTAATAATCTTTTACGTTGAACTTCTATTAAGCAGTCATTTAGTGATTTCAATATAATGCAAGAATGCATTTTAATATAAAAGGGGTTTCATAAAAATTAAAAACCACCTTTTTGTACACTACTTTAAAATGATTTCACAAACAAGCAAACAGGAAGTATAAAATTGGTTTCTTATCATTTCTATTGAAACTATTTAATAAATGGCTATCACATTAACATGACCTTTAAAGCACAATACTAGGACGAAACGCCCGCGTCGATGACTTGCGATATTCGCCATTTGGATCACTAACACTAGGGTTAACAAAGTTAATGACAGTCGCCCATTACATGTAGTTAGGCAAACTACACCTAACGAACCGGCGCGGAAACGCATCGGATACGGTGCGTTCACGGGGCGAACACGTGACGTCATTGATCATGAGAACCATGAGATTGTTATACAATCAACACTTAGCCCTAGTCGTAAATATTACTATCTACATCCCTACTAATATTATAAATGCGAAAGAAGCTCTGTATGTCTGTCTATCTGTTACGCTTTCCCGCTTCAACCTCTCAACCGATTTTGATGAAATTTGACACAGACAATCTTTAGACCCTGAGAAAAAATATAAGCTACCTTTTAATTGAAAGCGCAGACGAAGTTGCGCGGGCCTACAATAGTATAGTAGTACAATAAAAAAATAGCAGAATGTGTTGCTAAACGTATAACTCAACAACCCCTTGAACCAATTTAGCAAATTCTTTTTTTTTAATGTTCTTGAAGTTCAAAGATTTTTTTACGGCTAGTGAAATTCGAATGAATGCAGGGGACTAAAGAATAATCTTAGTTGCTGTTTTGTATAGGGTTCACGCAGACGACGTTGCGGGCAGCATCTAGTGTAGATAGTATAAAACAAATTCCCAATGTCAATCATCATATGCTGAAATCTTTAATAGTATGGAACAGATTTCATACGGTATTTAAATAGAGAAATACTGATAATTTTAGAGTTTTACGTGATTTTTCGACTTACGCAAAGGCTCATTGAACTCTCCCATAGTGAAACAGATAAAGTTGAGCGATTCAGCTAATTGCTATAAGAGCTCTTTACAGTTCTTAAACTATGTAGGATGTAAACTTGTTAAATACTGTAACTTTAGGTAGTTTAAAGATTTGTGTACTTCGGTACAAAACAAGAGTATCAAAAGTTGATATTAAGTACTTCATAAATCTTTCTGTAATTAAAAACAATAAAAAAATAATAAACATGATTATAATATTATCTCCATTCTCGAAGAAGATGAAAAATATCGATATTAGAATTAATCTTGTATTCAAGTACTTAATATCACGCTTGAATGTAAATTCGTAGTAAATTTGCCGAATATTAAATAAAGAATCTCTGTAATATTAAATTATATCTCTATTCAATGATTTTCAATTTCGCTCCGTGGGTGCCTCAAGGAGCCATCTTTCAAACCCACTTGATATTTTCCCCTATCCGCAAACATGTATTTTAATATTACCACTTTTCCTTGAACCACAATAATATATGTTTGATTTCAATAGAATTCCTTTTGGGTCGTCCTGAATTTTATTTACGCAATTGCTTTGGAAAGCAACGATATGTGAATATCAAATGATATTTTATTGCTATTGTTTATTGACATAGTAATATGCATGATAGTAAAGTTAAAGTGGCATATGTATACATAGCAGTTTTAAGAATGGAATGGTATCCACAGTATCCTTTGCTTTCCACGATGGCCAAGAGCGAAATGGATTTTTTTGTTGGTATAGTGTTTTTTATAATATCTAATACTATGATGGTGGTTTTGTCATAGAAAGATATTAGAGTGATAATCATCTCGACGAATTAATGATATGAACTTAGTCGGAACATTTCCTAAAAATAGGTTTTGAAAAATACTATTACGAAACACTTACTATTGAATTTATAAGTAACAGTATCAGCACAACATTTCTAATTATTTCTTGCGTCAAGTTTTTAATAAACAAACTTAGTATTGAAAATTCCTTACTCACCTAAAGCCTCATTAGTATACCTCATCCCTTCATTACCATACTCAAGTACCTTCTAATTAATTAACGACAAACCGATCATCTTTAGGACGTAGATATATCTCACAACAGACAAATGCGTTCGCTCCATCACATCGGATAAAATATTATTAAAACAAACAAATGAACAAAAAAGATGGCTTTTCGAAACCGAAATCAATGTGCAAGCCAAGGTACATAGCTGCTACGATAGTCGACACTTTGAAGTAACAACCACCAGGTTTTTTAAGCTAAATTGTATTTTAAAGCACAGTGATACAGCTGATTTTTGTTTGGGAATGTACGAGATAATAAGTACGAAAGGTCGATCGGTTTCGTGGCCGTAATTTAATGTAACAGTTAATATGACAGCGGGCATAAGCTTGCCAGCGGGTTGTCTGTGTATTATATTTATGCACTCACACCTGGAGGTCTGCGGCTCGGAAAGTATTTCGACTTGTCTTGATACGATAGAGGACTCTGATGGTATTTATGCCTCGCGCGATAAACGGACTATTAATTACTCATTGTGTTACAGTTTTGTTAATTCATTATGATTAATGTGTGTCGGCTTCAAGTGTAACTTTATTGCTAACAGGTTCTGACAGCGCTTTGGTGTTTTCGTGAATTATTGTTGACTGTTTTATTACAATTTTCGCAATTTGACTGTGTTTTAATTTAATTATGTAGATTTATTGCGATTTTGTAGCATACGCCAAAGGTAATAGCGCTATAAATAGAAAAATATTTCTTAAATTTGTTAAGTAATAGCACGTCAGGACGCAGACAGCAATAAATCAGTCAGGGAACATTCTGAATACTGATTGTTATTTTAATAAAATTAATAGTTAATAATTTTTTAATAAATTTACTAAGTATTAGGTAGTTTTTCTTGGTAATTTTCTCCAGTGAGAGCTGGCTGGTTATAGGCGAGGTCAATAATTAACTCGTATTCCACTGCTTTATTGCGAAAATGAGTAGGTTCATGATCGTAAGGTATTCGCAAAGCTGTAATTAATATTATATTTAATACCTCTTCGTATCAGGTAACATTTAAGTTACTTCAATTTAAAATATTATTTTAAATTTCAATCGTCAGAACTGAAACTGAAACTGAAATTCACGGATGTTTCACACCGGAAACGGCTCGACTGAAATGATCACTGCTGTTTCCCGATGAGCTTAACGTACCAAATAATTATTTTTCGCTACATAAATATGAATGGGAAATCAATTTGCAGTTTAACAATTATTTGGCGTTGCTTCACGACATTTGGTTTACATCACGCGTTTGATGAATAGATGGCCTATTACTTTTATGATGACTTTTATTGTGTACTTTAGTTATATAAATTCAACAATTTTGACAACAGGTTTCAGAACCTAACTTAGTTTCAAAATTAGAATCGTCGGAGCGGAAAGTACTTCCTTAATTTGTATCTAGGTAGATCTGAAGCTAGTGATTCTCAACGCTCCGATTTTCGTTGGAAATTTATTATGTATCTGAAAGAGAACGGTACCCCATCAAGTTGTCGCCTGACCTGAGCGAAATGCTTGAATAATTGGTTCTCTACGGAAGATACCGCCGAATTCAGGGATCAGGTGTTAATTAGGCGTGGGGAGCCGTGATTAAAAAGTTTTCCCGCTTCTAACTTTCTTTTGCTAAAAGAAAGCTGTAACGTGAGTCTATTTTGACCATTTGGATGTAACCAAATTTTTTCATATATTTTTTGCCATTTTTTAAAGAAAGTTTCTATTTTGAAATCCAATTGTAAAATTAATGTAAGTAAAACTCATCGAACAATCGTTAAAGAAGTATCTAAACTTGAAAAACACTTAATCATAGAGTGTACTGTTAGGTGACTTTTCTCTAATTCCATTTAATTGTTTGTAGAAGCGGGTATTACGTCGATTTAAAGGAAGGACTTCCGGTTGTGATGAATCATTTTATAAGAGTGTTGTTAGATTCTTTTAATTTTATTTTATGCGAACGGAAATACTAGTGGCGCCATCTGATTTATTTCTCAAGAAAGTATAAAAGGCGTGTAAGCTGTCGTTTGAATACAGTAGTCGACGTGATTTCAAAGTGAACAGAGTTGAGAGTAATTGTGACTGAGTTTTGGAGGATAATTGTACTGATTTTGGAGGATGATTATACTGTTTTTGGAAAATGAATAAACTGTTATTGAAAACCAAGGAATTTTCATTGTGTTTCTGAACTGAACCCAATAGTTCAGAAGCGGGATCGACGGAAAAAGGTACCACTTTTTCTTGTACTGCGCCCACAGAAAACCGTAAGTCACTGATATTACATCTTTTTTAAAAGTATTCATTATGGATGATACTGAGCTCAGCTTACAAAAAAAAAATGAGTTTCAAATGGACGCTCATTATGTATGAGAGGATCCATTTTTTTTTCTATTTTATTTTCATTTCCCCACACTTTAGTTTGAATACTACTTAGTTGAATTCCGTTACATTAAAGTCTCTTTTTTTTTTCTCTTTTTCACGTAACATCGAGTAACTATGGCTGGACTGGACTGGATTGGATTGGATTGATATGTCATGGTTGCGGGAAGGCTCGAGGTAAAGAGTCGAGTGACCATGGCTGGGCTTGGATGGACTTGGTTCATGAAGGACTAGGATGATGTAGGACTAGGATGATGTAGGACTAGGATGACGTAGGACTAGGATGATGTAGGACTAGGATGATGTAGGACTAGGATGATGCAGGGCTAGGTTGATGCAGGGCTAGGTTGATGCAGGGCTAGGTTGATGCAGGGCTAGGTTGATGCAGGGCTAGGTTGATGCAGGACTTGGGTTGCTGCAGGACTTGGGTTGATGCAGGACTTGGGTTGATGCAGGACTTGGATTGATGCTGGACTTGGATTGATGCTGGACTTGGGTTGATGCTGGACTTGGGTTGATGCTGGACTTGGGTTGATGCTGGACTTGGGTTGATGCTGGACTTGGGTTGATGCTGGACTTGGGTTGATGCTGGACTTGGGTTGATGCTGGACTTGGGTTGATGCTGGACTTGGGTTGATGCTGGACTTGGGTTGATGCTGGACTTGGGTTGATGCTGGACTTGGGTTGATGCTGGACTTGGGTTGATGCTGGACTTGGGTTGATGCTGGACTTGGGTTGATGCTGGACTTGGGTTGATGCTGGACTTGGGTTGATGCTGGACTTGGGTTGATGCTGGACTTGGGTTGATGCTGGACTTGGGTTGATGCTGGACTTGGGTTGATGCTGGACTTGGGTTGATGCTGGACTTGGGTTGATGCTGGACTTGGGTTGATGCTGGACTTGGGTTGATGCTGGACTTGGGTTGATGCTGGACTTGGGTTGATGCTGGACTTGGGTTGATGCTGGACTTGGGTTGATGCTGGACTTGGGTTGATGCTGGACTTGGGTTGATGCTGGACTTGGGTTGATGCTGGACTTGGGTTGATGCTGGACTTGGGTTGATGCTGGACTTGGGTTGATGCTGGACTTGGGTTGATGCTGGACTTGGGTTGATGCTGGACTTGGGTTGATGCTGGACTTGGGTTGATGCTGGACTTGATTGATGCTGGACTTGGATTAGTACTGACTAGGTTGATGCTGAATTGGATTGGTACTGACTAGGTTGATGCTGAATTGGATTGGTACTGACTAGGTTGATGCTGAATTGGATTGGTACTGACTAGGTTGATGCTGAATTGGATTGGTACTGACTAGGTTGATGCTGAATTGGATTGGTACTGACTAGGTTGATGCTGAATTGGATTGTTACTGACTAGGTTGATGCTGAATTGGATTGGTACTGACTAGGTTGATGCTGAATTGGATTGGTACTGACTAGGTTGATGCTGAATTGGATTGGTACTGACTAGGTTGATGCTGAATTGGATTGGTACTGACTAGGTTGATGCTGAATTGGATTGGTACTGACTAGGTTGATGCTGAATTGGATTGGTACTGACTAGGTTGATGCTGAATTGGATTGGTACTGACTAGGTTGATGCTGAATTGGATTGGTACTGACTAGGTTGATGCTGAATTGGATTGGTACTGACTAGGTTGATGCTGGATTGATACTGGACTGAACTGCGCTGCCTTGAATTGGGGCTGGACTGGACTGCGCTGCCTTGAATTGGGGCTGGACTGGACTGCACTGGGGCTGGATTAGTATTGGACTGGACCTGGATTGGTATTGAGATTGGACTGGACCTGGATTGGTATCGGGATTGGACTGGACCTGGATTGGTATCGGGATTGGACTGGACCTGGATTGGTATCGGGATTGGACTGGACCTGGATTGGTATTGGGATTGGACTGAACCTGGATTGGTATTGGGATTGGACTGAACCTGATTGGGATTGGGATTGGACTGGACCTGGATTGGTATTGGGATTGGACTGGACCTGGATTGGTATTGGGATTGGACTGGACCTGGATTGGTATTGGGATTGGACTGAACCTGGATTGGTATTGGGATTGGACTGGACCTGGATTGGTATTGGGATTGGACTGGACCTGTATTGGGATTGGACTGGACCTGGATTGGTATTGGGATTGGACTGGACCTGGATTGGTATTGGACTGGGCCTGCATTGAAGCTGGATTGGACCTGGAGCTGGATTGGACCTGGAGCTGGATTGGACCTGGAGCTGGATTGGACCTGGAGCTGGATTGGACCTGGAGCTGGATTGGACCTGGAGCTGGATTGGACCTGGAGCTGGATTGGACCTGGAGCTGGATTGGACCTGGAGCTGGATTGATAGGTTGCGGGAAGGAACAAGGCCGAATGATCAGGCATATCTGATATTGGAGTAGATAAACAAAACTAGGAAAAAAAAGGAAGACGCGGAGACTGTCTCCAGGATTTCGATGAATAATGGCACAAAGAGACAGATAAGGGGTAACATTCGGAAACGTTACCAGGGTTCTTAAATGATTGAACAGAACGGCGGAGCGGCAGTCACCACGAGGAATATGGACAAGTAAGCCAAATGATATTAATTCTGCCTTACATCGTTTTATGGCAAAAGATAAAACTATTCAGTTTCGACTAAACAAAGAGACTATGACTGAATAAAGGAAGAAAAAAAGGGGAGAATAGATTTGATTCATTATGGAACATGTCTGGGAAGGATGGAAGCGAAAGTTGATGGAACCCTCTCCTTGTCGTGAGAGTTACGCCGGACTTCACACAGATTGTTGAGCAAAATAGTTGAGTTTGAAGAATCATTAGAGCATTATACACGATGACTAATCTACTATTTCGCTATAAAATCTCAGGTTAGCAGGATGTGTATTGTTTACTTCACGGGGTGGATCATAGAGCCATTAGTGCGTAGGTGGCGTAATTTAGCGAAGAAGAACTTGCGGAACCATCAAAGTAGGGCAATTCGGGGAGTCGTGAGATACAAGTGACAGATCATTACGCAGACAACTATTCATTGGAACCTACCTGGTGCTTCTGAGGTTGATACAGTGGCGGTAATAGGTGTTTCGATTGCGAGGGAGCGATCGCCTTTTGAATTACTAGATAAGGACTGTTTCTGACCAATGCGCGTTACCAATCAAGGGAGTTTGGGTCTGGATCACTCTGGACATATCTGGTAGCAAGGGAAGGTTGGAAAGGCTTTCTGCCCTGCAAGAGTCCTAGAAATCCAAGTAAATGCTTACCTACAGCATGTCAACGTTGATGTTCAGTCAAAGTTCTCCTTGATTAAAGGGTCGGACGGAACTGGCTGGATTTGTGTGAGAATGGTAGTTTCTGAACGAACAATGTTGTGAAAGATGTTTTTGGACGAAGCTCAGAGTGAAAGGGATGACAGATAAAGAAGATGGACAAAAGACGCGAAAGACGAACGTTGTGTTAAGAAGAAGTCTATTATTTTTATGAGTCTTGATGGAGGACGATAACAATTTGCCTGCTTTATTGGTGCTGTTTATGCCGGTGTTGCAGGAATGTGCATTGTTGATGGCAGTGTTATTCACTCCTATGTTTTGAGTCAATACTTTTTACAGAAGGTCCGGATATAATTGTCGCTGGAATTCCAGATGAATCGCATGTTCAAACGACATGTGTAATTTGCTTGCACTGTGACAACTGGAGTCGTGCCAGTTATGGCGACCAGTTTGTATGTCAACGCTTGCAGAGTTTGTGTCTGAAGTAGAAGGGAGTATTGTCCTAGAGAATATACGATTGGAAATTATTGTTGGAAAGGATACCATTTTGGGTTGCTGTAGAGTTGACTTCCATGAAAACGCGGTTGACCAGAGCAACAACTGTAGTGATCGACAACATCGAGCGCTTCTAGCTCCAGATATGCTGTTGTGTAGGGATTGTTTGATGTGATGTGATTTGCAAGGTCGAGAATTTACAAAAGCCTATCGGATGGTGACTGAGACGGAGGATCTGAACCCCTTATAGTGTCGGATGTGGATTGTGAACTGATGAGAGTATGTTGCAGGAAATATTGGATAGTGAGAAGATGAGAGTCAGATTAATGCTTTTTGTGGACGAATGATTGTTGGCGTATCGTTCTTGGCTCTATACGATCCTGGAGCAAAATGCGACGTATGCAAGTAGAAGGCCTGGCTGGTGTACTTCTGTAACACAACTTCTCTAGTCCCTCTCTGATTACAGCTGGTATCTTGTTTTAGTCGGGGACCCATTGATAGAGCTGTTGTGGCCATTGATGACGAAAGGAATCGGATTGTAACTGCCCAATCGGCAGGTGCGGAAGCTCGGACTATTAGGATAACTGGGAAATTTTGTTATTGATCAAGGCCTTACGTTTTTTTGAAGTTTATGCGAGTATTGTATTTGTATTTGGTGGGTTTTTGCTCAAAGGAGTTATCTGGTAGATTCTCGAAGTGAGGCACGATGGTGAGGATCTTGTGTTGTAAGAGACGTTGTGACCTATTCAAGATAGAAGGATAGGTATTGTTTCCCGGAGGTGCGAAGTTTCGTTAGCTTGGAGTGCGGCCGTGTCAAGGCTGGAGCATGTGGATGTGATAGAGGGACCACTTCACTTGGACCCATCATTAAAGTGTGATTAGTAGAGCTGAACAAATTCGGAGGATTTAAATAGGAAAAGTCGAAAAGTGGGAATGTGATACTGATAAAACAAGGCAATGAACAGAAGGACACAAATGGACAGAATAGAGGAAATAAAAGGCTGTATCCTTCCAATTCTCCCATCTGAATGTCAAACTCAAGACCTCATCAAATTAAACACCAAAAATGTTATCAGGCTTGCAGAATGCTATAACGGTAAAGAAATTTGAAGGGGTGGACTGACATACTATCAGATGATTCAATAAATGAAACAAACTATATGAACTGATACACCGGACAGAAGAGGAAAAGAGGTAGGCCTTTTCGATGGTGGGAATACTAAATAACAGGGATATTATAATGAAGAAACGGCTGAAGACAGTTAGGAGTGGAATGAAGGAGGCTTTTGGGCACGTAACGTTTTTATGGCTTTCAGCTATGGTGCTACGAGGCTATAGTGTCGAGGAGTAAAATTCAACCATGGCTTTTTGTGTGGACACTTGAATTCTACGTTGCTTGATTTTTTGGTTGTTTTGGTCTCCTTTTATTATTTTTTTTTTCTCATCTTTTAGTAATGGTTGCAATTGATCGGATTTACGGAGAGTTAAACAAGCGCGAGGACTCGCTTAGTTACAGGATGGCCGAGCTGTTAGGTGACTTTTCTCTAATTCCATTTAATTGTTTGTAGAAGCGGGTATTACGTCGATTTAAAGGAAGGACTTCCGGTTGTGATGAATCATTTTATAAGAGTGTTGTTAGATTCTTTTAATTTTATTTTATGCGAACGGAAATACTAGTGGCGCCATCTGATTTATTTCTCAAGAAAGTATAAAAGGCGTGTAAGCTGTCGTTTGAATACAGTAGTCGACGTGATTTCAAAGTGAACAGAGTTGAGAGTAATTGTGACTGAGTTTTGGAGGATAATTGTACTGATTTTGGAGGATGATTATACTGTTTTTGGAAAATGAATAAACTGTTATTGAAAACCAAGGAATTTTCATTGTGTTTCTGAACTGAACCCAATAGTACGTATTTAGATTAAACTATAAATATTTTAATAACAATCTCGAATTCTATTTTTGAATTACAAAATCTTTAAAAGACTCAAACCTTCTTGATTGAGACGTGCGCAATAATTTAAAAAGAACGGCACCAAGTTTCAAGAATACATTTAAGCTTAAAGCGAAGTTCGGCGAACGTTTCACCCGTTTTCGGAGTAGTAAAAATGTTTTTATACAAACGTGTTGGTGTAACTGACTTACATGTGTAATTTGAGATGAAATGTGAGCCGATTGATGTCTTTGTTCAAGTTTTGATATTTTTATGGTTTGCCGAAGGGCTGCTGAGTAAACATTGTGTTACATTGTTCGATACTCAACACGGCTCGCAGAACTTAGTTGTTTAGAGAACGTTTAACCACAAATTAGTGAAGTTTTGAAGAGTGGTATTGTTATGAATAGTTTGTTAAGTTCTCTATCTCGTTAAGTGGTTGCAAAAATTTGAATTTTAGTGTATCGCATCATGTCGCAAAGCTCATAAGTACTCGAGCGACCATAGCCAAAAAATATGCTTGCAATTCCATAATACATATGTACATACTACATAGGTAGTAAAAAATGTCTGTGTGTCTTTATGCTTCAGTCCCAAAACAGTGTCCAAACTGGAAATTACTAGCATCTGGTTGTGAGTTGGTCTAGTTAACTGTGAATTATGTGAAACAAAATTGTTAGCGATAGTGCAGATATTTTTTCTTAGCTACGGTTCATCAACCTCATTTAAATACATGACCAATCGTGATATCAATATTCTAATGCGATATTCAGGTTTTTCAGCTTTTTCAGATTGTAGTTTAGGGTAAATAAAATAATACTACTGAAAATATTTTATATACTTGGTGAAAAGTTATTATTTGAAATTATCCTGTCCCTTGTCAGGTAGATGAGCCAATGTGCTATCTCGTATAAAGTAAGCATTGAAATGAATAAACATTACAAAATAATGACCTGAGATCCACTTTTAAAGTCAGCATCTCAGTAATAATGAAAAAAAAATCACTGAAAAGGAATCACTATATATTTTTATAATAAATCAAATTGAGCACCTACCATTGTTTTCTCTACACCACCTTTGGTTGACTGGTAGAGAATGCCTTAGGCATTAAGTCCGCCATTGTACCATTTATGTGCATAAAGTTTAATAAATAAATAAATAAAAGGTAAGGTCACACCTATAGGTAAAACTAAGGGATAGAAGGGTAAATGTAAATTCGACCACCATTTCTTTTACTATTCATGTTTGAAGATGAGAACAGAGAGTATATTTCACCAAAAATGGATTATGAACGGGTCCTGAAATCCTTTGTAAACATACTACAGTAAATACCATTAAGCGTTTGGATCCTTCGTCTCATAAAACTTTGAGATTCTTGGTAAATAATTTAGGAATATTTCTTTGTGAAATGTTTGCTTATTATTTTGATATTACCATATTCTTGGCAGATCGTCCTTGGGAAGGGTTAAGTGTGATCGATTTTTTGAAGGTTATATTAAAATTTTTAAAACAGAAGTAGACTTGGGAAAGTTTGAACTTATTTATTTAATTCCTTATTCTTTGCCTTTGCTGCTATAGAGTAGATAAGAAGTCATAGATACCCTAATAGAAGGTGGTTAATTTCGCTCATGAAACTTTACTTTGGACAATAAAAATAATATACTGTGATGTCACCAATTTTCCACCCTATTACAATATTTTTAGATTTACATTTTTTTTTATTGTTTAATAGATACACGAGCCTACGATCCACCTGATGGTAAGCGGTTACCGTCGCTCATGAACCTCTGCAATGCCAGGGCAAAGAGGGGCCGTTATCTATCACCTACCCATACAGGACTTTTCTTAAACCTCGTTTAAAGAGAGACATGTCATAGCGCTCCGGAAACACCGTGGATGGGAGTCCATTCCAGACCGGAATGGTGCGGGGCAAAAAGGATCTTTTTAACCGGACTGTGGATGAACGCAGCAGTTCCAAGTAAAGTTATTTAAGAATTTTAGATAAATAATACTTACGTATAACAATATGACTTAATACGGATTGTTGTTTTTTAATTAGAATGAATTCGTTTATACCTACTACTTATTACTTTGTATTTTGTTTTTATGTATTTTTTCTTGAATCTATTACATTGTATGTGTGTGTTTCCGCCATAAATAAATCTATGTCTATGTCTACTACAATTTTCTTTACCTATGCAAAAGCCACAAATTATTAACTTTATAATAATTAGTGGTAACTTATAATATTCAAATATATGCCAGACACTTAATTAATTGATCACCTTTATAATTTAACTTAACAACTACTAAAAAGAAAAAAAGACTGATACACATACGAACGTCATAAAAATCTCTACGATATTCCCAGAGATCTTAATTAGGTGCCAAAATTGGACCCGGACACGCGTGAACATCCAAAATTAACTAGCAATTAAACCATTTAAGATGAAGACAGCGTCAATAGGATCAACATAATATAACTATGAGCATCGGTCGGCAATAAAGAAATCAATCAGCGGATTAGTTATTTCAAATCAATAAAAATCAGAAAAGCCATAATATTGGTCGGATGAGTTTAGAGATGTAGAGTTGCTGGATGTGAATTTATTGGTCCTTTTTCTTAAGCTAGATAAAACTAGTTGACTACAGGCCCATGCAGAAAAATGATAGGTCATTTGAACCACCAGGTGACCTATCTAAAACGAAATTCTAGCATAAAATAATAAGATTCAGTACTATGCCGTCACTTGTAAGCTGTCCAACCAAGCTGTGTTGTAAATGCAGGTGATAATTCGAAAGTACAGGTAGAGTGAGTACATTTTGGTTACATATTTTTATACGGCATTCTTACCACCGATAGATCCCTGTAAAAAAATAAGAAAACGCTCAGTGCTATTGTGGCTTGTTAAATACCGATGATGTAGCAAAGTTGCCACTTACAAACTTTAGTTTAAAAAAATTTTTAAAGACGTAGTAAATTATATAAAAAAATAATTCTACCTATATTTATTTACTTTTAAATCTTCATTGGATTTCCAGAAATAATTCAAGACCAAAAGTAGTCAAAAAAGATTATAATACCCAAGTACCTACACCTAGTTACACGTCTGTCTGTCTGTACCAACCCATTACTACCCACTGTTGGGCTCAGGTCTCCTCAGGAGAGGGATTAGGCATAGTCCATCACGCTTGCCTAGTGCGGATTGGGGACTTCACATATCTTCAAAGAATTTTTAGAACCCTTTTCCGATATGCAGGTTTCCTCACGATGTTTTCCTTCACCGTTTATAGTCAGTGTTGTTGTGAAAAATTGCACATAAATCTGTTTCACATTTAGATTTAGTCTAATCTAATCTGTTTCACATAGATGTTCATAATCTACGATAGAAACGTGACCAAGAAGATGTCTGTGTGCATTATGTACTATTGCAAGATAAATACAAATCTTCGGCTCATGAAGAAGGATGGTGCTATGTGGGTTTTAGTGCCGTTCGACTTACAAATGGTCAAAATGTCACGAGTCCTATACTGTACTGTACAGTATGTATGTATGTACAGTACAAAAAAAAATGCACATATCATACCTAGATATTCCAGTAACATTTATAATAATGAATTTATAGCACTGTTAGTCGGTATTTTAGTTCTCATGGGAGTATTATGAGCGAGGCGGCTCGTGTTTTACCTGTGGACGATACGGGGATGCGAGGAGGTCGGTTCGATTGAAGCCAGCACAGGTGTGATGCGCTCAACGCGGTCAAACTCTACATACTAACGAAAACATTATCAACCATTAAACGAAAACAATAATTAACGATTTTATTATTGTTATTGTAAATGGTACGTGTTTTAAATTTAGATTTTTTGCTTTTTGGGGTTGTGTACAATTTTGGGATATTCTGATTTCGAAATATTTAATTTACAATTTGAAGTTTAGCCACTTTTACCTATCTTAGACTTATAATGAATATGAGTGACCTCAATATAAAGAAAAAAACGTGAAAAATTACCAAAATATTAAACTTTGAATAAATAGAAATCATAAAATTCTTAGAAGCACTCTCAAATTTTACGTAGTTGCCAAATAACAATCTCTTAAAGGGCATGTACCGCTACCGTGTCTTCAATACGAACTCGCAATTATTCCGGTAGAAAGATTACATCTTATGCGAAGGTGACCGTGACATTGTAGTTATAAACAATAAAACAAGAGAATTTTTACGCGATTCTTTCTTAATAATTTTTAATTCGAGTAATAAATGTATATGAATTGTTATGGTCGCACGGCACGAAAGTCGAATACAGATATGTATCATACCATTAATTTAATGGTATACCTTAATGTGTGGCCGACACGATTGGATTTTTGTACAATTCTCTTTGGTGATAAAACCTATGAATCGACAATGTGTGTGAATGGAGCATATGAAATACTTCGATTTTATATCAAACACCGCTTAATTTGTTGCGTAAAGGAATTTTTATTGTGATTGTCAAACATTTCGGTGAATGAAGGTTTAGTGGTATAAGGTGGAATGTCCTAGAAATTACGGCGCAAATTTATTTTCTTTATCGAGTGTTGAACTAGCTATTGGTTTAATATACAGTAGTCTAGTTTTATCTATTGAATGGCTATACAACATATTTATATCAGTTTATGATGTTTCTTTAAGTGAAGCGTGTTTTAACATTTTATCATCTTAATGTGTATATTATTGTTTTATTTCAATTTGAAATTTCACCATCGTATCAATACGGTTGATATCGATTTTTAGTGTCTTTGATGGCACAGAGAGTTAGAGTTCATGAGAACCAGTGAATTCTTATCAGCGTAACAGCTTATCAACAATGTTATGCTGTTACTGTTAGAGTTATAAAAAAATAAATATAATAATAATTTACTACTACTAGTATAATTATTTGTTAAATACCTGAGTCAATATCTAATATTGCTAAGGCTCAATAAACCAAGCTCAGTTTCCTTTGTAGGTTTCGTTTTGTCATTCGGCTAGAAAAAAAATTCACTGAAAATATTAAACATGTACATAAAGATATAAGTAGAGATAATTATTTTTTTAAGAAACGAAACTGAGATACGATAATATTACGATAGCTCTTCTAAATTCTTAGTATAGGTAATAATTAATGAAAAAAATCAAATTATAATGATCGCTATTAAACTTCTAATAATTCCACCTAAGAATATAATTGAGAAAGTCCCAACAGACTCGGTATTACGTCCTTCTTACGTACTTCAGTAAAAGGTATCAACTCAGCTTCAAGTGTCATTTCGACAAAGAGAATCACTGAAGTGAAAGTGACATTTTCACATAAAACATTGTTTGTGGGCAAAAAAGATTTAACGGGCATGTTGACATTATAATTATCGCTTTGCCACCCTCGAGTTAATAGAAAGTGTTTTCAGTACGCAAAAACAAATCCGAGACCACCAGTTGTGACACAAAATTTACAAAATATTTTCTAAATTGTCTTGTTTGTTGACGAATAATCTCCTTTGAAAGGAGCTAATCCCTTGCTTTTATACATCTTTTGTCTCTTTACGGCAAAAAGTTGTTTTGTTGAGAGTTAAGATCCTTAAGATGTTTTAATCTCGTTATTTATTTTGAAGAGGAGTAATGGTTTACTTTATTTTGAATACAGATGTTATGACAAAAAAATATTTATGTTTATTTTAGAGAGATTTATTTAATTATATAATAATTTTAAGTAGGTACCCAATTCGTTGTTTTTGTCACTTTTTCATTGTTCTCGAAATGTTTAGTTTAGCTAATTAAATGTGTTTCAATTTCATTTACTAGATAACTCAGTGGATATCCCTCCTGATGAGAAGCGATTACTGCAATGCCATCAACTCCTTTTATAAAAGCAATCACTTATCATCTTATGAGCCTTACGACCGGATGTCCAGTAATAAATGCAAGCAGTACAATTTCATGACGCTGTTTACACATGTAATAAACAAATTTTATGTCCTTTAAAACAAACCTTGTTTAGAAGTAGGTTCAGAGCTCAATATATGCGCGCTCATGTATGGAATAATTAATATACATTCATAATAATATGTTAAAAGCTCGACTGGAACGACTTCGATAGCAATTATATGAATATTTAACACAATATTTTAAAATTAACTTAACATTATTTTATCTGTTGAGGGTAGTTTTGGTTACTTTATAGCTACATAACCTATCCTGTTTATAATTAATAATTTCATAAATTTTCATGCTTAGTCAGTTTATCAGTCGCTATCTTCTTATACATAGCGTGCAGTTTTTTTTGCTTCTTACGTTTACAAATTATTGACTTCCTAATAAACTTGTTTCCCTCAAGTGCACCGTATTTTTATAGGTTTTAATCTTTCGTATGAACCTACTTACACAAAATATGCAAAAAAACTAACCTTCTTAAAAATTTTACGTTTTGCAGAAAATTTCGAAATCAGAGTTATTGAAAAAAAAAAACTTCAAGACTTTGGTAGCGCAAGTAGCGTTATACCTTGAGGGCATTGATCATTTTTTTGCGGGTGCACCCTAATCAGGCACCTTGAGGGCACAACAAATGTGTGGGCAATCCAGTAATTTGTTTTTTTTAGCCAATAAATTACTCATACGTCAAAACTTTGGACGTGACCGAACGCCGCGGATACAAAGTGATATATTGGCCCGTGTCACAGCAGAGAACCTTTCCTAACGTTTTTAATGTGGTCTTCGATTAATAAATTGCCCATTTCATAATGGACCGTTTTACTAATGAGGGAGATCCGTTTTTAATTTTGATCTTTAATATCGCTTTGATAAAGTGTTGCGGTACAATGAATGATGTAATCTTTTTATGTTGAATGGATATATGTCTCATATCTGTCGAGTAGATACTGTAGAGTACAAAATATGTTATTTAGAGACGATTAACTTATCATTATTATGAAACACGTTATGTTATTCATGATACTATTTCAGAATTTCGGTCGTTGACTTTGTTTCAGAATGTAAGCGAGGGTGATTATCTTTTTAGTTCATAAACCCAGACGTTTACCAATAAAATTATATAGCTTCGCGAATCAATGGTGATGGCCTTCTAAAATCAGTTTTGTCTTCATATGGGTATGGATTGGTCACATACACAGCAAAGATCCAAGGCATATAATATACAGATAAACGCTGTACTGTACATCTCAGGGCAAAATAAAGTATCACCGTCCTAAGCAAACCTGGTGACGAACGACAGTTCTAAAATCGATCGGATTAACCTGGGCGGAAGCAAAATAGCCCAAGACAGAACGAAATGACGAAATACTGTAGATACCCTTTGCCCCACTTGGGGGAAACTTACTCCGCAAGTTCCGCGACCTAAAGTTAGTCTTGTCCTCAGGTAGCAGATTTCTCCAATTCTGTTGGTTTTGTCCTAAATCGCGTTAGGTGTTCGTTTACTCACAGCCTTCGGTAAAAAGATTTACATACTTAATGAATCCGGCAACCTTCTGGCTGTTTTGCATTAAGCTATTTCATTTCATATGTGACTCCTTGTTTCCATTTCTTGAATATAATTCTTTCTTCCAAGTAAATTACGAGATTTCTACAAATTGTAATTATTGTGTAATTTTATGGTCACCCTAGCATAACAATAATTATTTAACATTAACAATAATTACGTAAAAGTTTATTCACATAGATAAATATGTGACCCAGGCGACCATTTCTGATAATTTTTTATAACATAAATTTCTACATATAAATGGATTACAGTTGGTATCAGAGCATTTCGCTAAAATGACTCGACTTTGGATAGCCTTTTTGGCTCTCCTTGTTTGTGGCAGTTATGGAGATCCCGTCAGAAAAAATGTTAGAAGGATAGGTAAGTCATTTGTATTATTTGTAACTGTAAGAACCACTTAGGTACTGCTCATTGCTAGACCCAAGTCTCCTTAGTAGAGGAATGGGGTATAGTCTACGCTTTCTTGGTGCGGGTTGGAGACCTTTTGAAGGGTTTTTAGATTATTCAATGTGCAGACTTCCTCATGAAGCAACATTTAATGGCACATCTAAATATAAAAAAATAGGTGCTTCAGAGTTTCATCATTTTTACATAGCACATGCACAGCATTTTAATAGTAGGAATCATATAATATTATATTGCTCTTTGAATGTTCTTTACCTATATATAGGTATCCTTACTAATATTATAAATGCGAAAGGAACTCTGTCTGTCTGTTACGCTTTCCCGCTTAAACCTCTCAATCGATTTTGATGAAATTTGGCGCAGACAATCTCTAGACCCTAAGAAAGAAGAAGAGAAGAGAATAGGCTACCTTTTAATTGAAAGTAACGCAGACGAAGTTGCGCGGGCCCACTAGTTGTACAAAATTTAAAGTATCATGGCACTTGCAACAGTGCTGAAATATCGGGATCGCTCATTTAAAAATAATCGTGGTAAGAACCCGTTTAGTAATAGTGTAAGTGATGTAGATAACCGCGAGTGTTTAAAGAAATTTAAAATTTAAAGTGCTTATAAATAATTTATTTATGTATTTTTCAGCTCCACCTGACTTTGCTAAGAAGCAGAAAGACACGATGTTGCTGTTCTTCCACATTCGAGAACCAATACATATTAATGAATGTAAAAATATTATTAAAACTTGGAATCCAATGAATAATCTTGAGTCTTTCAAGGTAAAAATCTTTCCTGTCAAAGTTTGTAGTAGGTAATCAGATGCTTTTATACTATTCTGAAATGAATTCACTCAAAGGTCTTTTCGAAATGCTATGACAAGTTATTCTGCAAACAAAACTTAAGAGAATTTCTTACGATGTCAATTACAATTTTTTTTTCGAAATTCCTTTTAAGCTTCATAAATATTTAATTTCAGGATCCAAATGCCGTAAGAATATGGACAAACTTACTTAAAAACAACTGGTTATTGCCGCGTCATGTGCCGTTTACGATCCACGAAGAAAGTCATAAAAATGAAGCCAGCACACTTTTCAAAGTTCTTTATTCCGCTAAAGATTATGACACTTTCTATAAAACTGCTGTATATGTGAGAGATCTGGTCAACGAGGATCTTTATGTTTATGCCCTATCAGCGACTATTGTACATCGTCAGGATCTAGCTGGGTTCTTCATCCCTCCTATATACGAGGTGTCACCAGAGTACTTTAATAATGGACAAATAATGGCCCTAGCAAACAGAATTAATGTGTTAAGTGATCGTTTGCTTGAAGATTACAAATCTGTTTACAAGTTCGATGATAACATAGTTATAAGAGCAAATTATAGTGCCTGGGCCTCTTCGGTATATGACAAACCCATGCATTACTATAATCACGATAAAGGACTTAATTTGTTTTACCACTACTTCAGTCTACTGTATCCATCATGGCTGGGTCAGGATCTGGTACCTCTTCATAACGACAGACGCGGTGAATGGATTTGGTTTGCGCACAAACAAATTGTCAGCCATTACTACCTTCATAGATTATCCAACGGTTTACCTGAAATTCAAGATCTTAGCTCTCATGAAGTGAAGGAAGGTTATAATCCTAGTATGGTTTATCACTCCGGTATTCCTTTCCCAACTCGTTCAGACAACTTCCGTCTTGATCATTCGGAGTTTGCAGATGAACTCGAAAAAATACAGGATTATGAAAGAAGAGTGCGCGATGCTATTGAAAAAGGATACTTCTTAGACGTGAGTACCTACATATTTTTTAATAAATTTGAAAACAGATCTAAAAAAATAGTTTTATTTGTAATTGTTTATAATCTTAACAGAGTACTGGAGGAGTAGTGGATCTAAGAACACCCGAGGCTATTGATGTAATCGGACGCATCATCGAAGCTAGTATTGATTCTCCAGATAACCGTTATTTCAAAGATTTTATCACGCTATGGAAATCTGTGCTCGGTAATTTTTTGGCACGTAAAAACGATTTTAGTGAAAAGTAAGTCGTACAAATATACTTAAAAATATTAAAAATACCACCAAAATATAATAAGCGTATTATTTTCTGCTCATCTATGATATTAGTTCTGTGAACTATACTGTCTGTACGAACCCATTACTGCCCACTGGGCTCAGGTCTTCTCAGAAGAGGGATTAGGCATAGTCTACCACGCTTGCCCAGTGCGGATTGGGGACTTCACATACCTTCAAAGGATTTTTAGAACCCTTTTCCGATATGCAGGTTTCCTCACGATGTTTTCCTTCACCGTTTTTAGCCAGTGGTGTTGTGAAAAATTGCACATAAATCTTTTTCCACATTTAGATTTAGTGGTACAAGCCGGCCGGATTTGAACCCGCGACCTCCCGAATGGAAGGAAGCGCTTCGACCACTCAGCCACCACGACTTAAACTAACTAAAATATTTTATTATTCATAGACTAAGCATATTCCATTTTCTGAGAAGTCTTGTCCCAGTAGTGGATAGTCATGGATTCATGCTGCACAGTACCTATAGATGAAGTTATCAACTTTAGTAAACATGTAAAAGTTTTTGTTATCTAATTGAGTTCAGAAACTTGGCACAAAATACAGACTGTAACTTGCGGAATATCAATTATCTTAAGGAATAATACTAAATTTCATTTTTTCAGCTATTCGCCTCTAGTTATTCCTTCAGTTTTGGAACATGCACAATCAGCCATACAGGATCCTGCTTTCTACATGATCTGGAAACGAGCTCTTAATTTAGTTAAGCTTTGGCAAGATCAACTTCCTCCATACACCCGGGAAGAACTGGCTTTACCTTCAGTTGTGATCGAAAAGGTTGAAGTTGATAGACTTGTTACATATTTCGAAAACACTATGATGAATATTAGTGCTGGACTTTACATGAATGAATTTGAAGGTTAGTTGGTTTTTGCAATAATGTTTCAGGCTGTAAAGTTCCCAGAGCTAACAACCATTTTCTACTAGAAAACAATATGTTTAAGCATACTTTTAAAAAAATGGGATCCCATGATGACCGTCACCTTTCATATGAAGCCAGAGTAATCCAAATCGGGCAAACTAGATTCCCTTTGCGCCTCCTATGCGACTCTTCCTTTTAGGAAGTCTAACAAAAAAAGGCTAGTTAAAATATTTAAAGGATTAAATCAAAATTATTAATTGGAAATGAACTTCTAAAAATCATTACTAATAACATCGACTTTTTATTTAACAGATCGTGTTTTAATTCGTTTTAAAGTTTTTTTAAGTGAGAGTTTCTTTTCAGCTGATACAGTCACGGATGAAGTATCTGTCCTTGTTGAACACACAAGACTGAACCACAAGAAGTTTAATGTACGAGTTCATGTGAAGAGTTCAGCAGCTCAAAACGTTACAGTCAGATTCTTCCTAGGCCCAAAATACGATAGCAAAAAGTATAGAATACCACTCCATGAAAACACCGAAAACTTCTTTTTGCTGGATGAATTTATTTACCATTGTAAGTTTTTATTTTGATTGCTTCTAAAGAGCAGACAAACAGCAATGGTAAACAATAACAATCAAATTAAGTTTGCTTAGTTCATTAGATTTCTTTTCAATTTATATGTCTCACCTATGAGTTCAAACCACCGCCAATAAACCACCTTCTTTACCCAATCAAACAAAGATGAAGAAAATTCTTCAATTCCTCTCCCTAACATTTTAAATAGAAAGTCGATATAGTAAAAACTAAAACGGCTAAAATCGAGTTTAAATCAAATTTACCTTTCCATTTACATCTATTTCAATCATTTGAATTTAGTATATTTTGTAATGTAACAAATTATAATTCTAGTACCAAAAGGAGGTGATGTGATCGTGCGCCAATCAGCAGACAGTCCTCATTACACCTATAATCAAAGGACAGCCAACGACGTTTACAGCGAAGCAGTTGCAGCGGTAGACGGAGAAACAGATTTCCATTTCGATCCAACGCAAATCATCAAATTCCCTAACAATATTCTGCTTCCTAAAGGTAAACTCGAGTATCTCATTGATGTAAATGAATATGACTTTTAAGCTTTTCAAGAATTACTCAAACTATGTTTATCAGATATAACAGACGTTCACAGGAGTTTTTTATGTGATTG
The DNA here is from genome assembly GCA_030269945.2 of Trilocha varians. Taxonomy (NCBI): domain Eukaryota; kingdom Metazoa; phylum Arthropoda; class Insecta; order Lepidoptera; family Bombycidae; genus Trilocha; species Trilocha varians. Next base: position 5,367,939 of record AP028257.1, on the reverse strand, counting down.
AAAGAGACTACGGTCCATCTCATGGTAAGTGGTTACCGTCGATGAGCCTCTGCAATACCAGAGCATTGATGGGTTGTTACCCGTCACCCACTTATCTCCTACTTTCCTTACAGGAGTAGGTAGAAAAAAAATATCCAAATTGGTTCAATCAGAAAAAAGATAACACATAACAAAACACGATAATATATATTTTTCTATTTAAAAGATCATGTTAATATTTAATTTAATAAAGTGTTCTTATGTTACAGGTCATATCGGCGGTATGCCATTCGTGTTACTGGTTCATATAACTGAGTACAAATCACCGAAGCTGCCAATTGGTAGTACTTTCGATCCTGAGTTGTCCTGTGGAGCTGGGTCTGGGTCTCGTCAGCTCGCTGGAGACCCATTGGGTTATCCTCTCAACAGACCACTCCATCAATGGCAGATTGAAGGACTCCAGAACTTCTTCCTCCAAGATGTGTTGATTTACCACAAGCCAACGCCAGAAATAAGTGTTCCGTACTCGACGAATGCTTGAGAATGTAAATGTAAAAAAAGTATTGTGTTGAATTATTATGTGTTTTATGCTCATACAATAAAGTGTTTTCTAAAAAAATATTTGTCTTTTTCACCTGATTTAAGTTTTGCAATCCTTCTAGAAAAAGCAGGTCTTGTGAAACTGTATTTATGATTTTAACGATACTTTTAACCGAAAAATTAATTTAACTAATTAAAAATTGAATTCATTTAATAACATAATAAGACTTCACTACCTCTCTGTACGATGTTTCTTACGCTGTAAGAAAACTCATTTTTGAGTTAAGCTCGCCTTTTGTGCTTATTTTTTAATTACTATAAGTCACTGTAATTTTCTTTACCTGGTATACAATAAAGTATTAAATAAATAAATAAGACTTATTCAAGATGGACTTTTTATAAATAAAAATTAAACAATATTACAATTTCACATTTACTTACATACAAGTTACGCCATCTAGTTTTAAATCGCAAACACTTAATGGCAGCGCCATCTATTCAATAACTGTTAAGTTACTTTGGAAGATTACATCATACTTGACTATTTTGATTCATGTCACGTCCAATAGATGGCGTTGCTAGACAAGACTTGATTCTTATATTGCCAGAAAATAATTATATTATTATTACACTGCCTAACTTATGGAATTTCGTCGGCGTTACAACTAAAGAAGTATTTTGTGCTACATTAAATAGAAAATACTTGAGAAATAGCTTTGAATAGCAACAATAGGAATTTCGTAGTATGAGAAAGAAATCTACTCTACTAAAGGCATTGATGAACGACGGTTATAGGTGCTTTTACAACGGACATGATCAAATTCAGCAATAAAAAAAAAAATTGAATTTTTGATGCAATATTTCCAAGATTAGCGCGTTTAGACAAACAAACTCTGTAGCTTTTTAACATTATTATAGATAAATTTAATAGAATTGGTAGATAACAGGTAGGTAGGTATTATCTCTTGACCTACAGTAATCATTTTTGTTAAATTGCACTGTCTGCCTATAAATAAACAAATGAAAGTCGTTGGTACAGCATTTCGTCGCAATGGCTCGACTAGGAGTAGCCATTTTGGCTTTTTTTATTCTTATATCTAAAAACTTTGCAAATCCTATAAGTAAAAATGATGAGGGAAGAATTGGTGAGTAGATAGCGTATTTTTTAGACTTGTGCAATTTTTGTTATTCTACACTCGTAACTCGCTGAAATACTAAGTACCTAAATTCATTAGATAAATTAAACCTTATAGAAAGGTACTTAAAATACACTTAACGTTTCAATTAACATGCTTAGGTACAAGAAAAATCAAGGATCGAAACTAATTTCTATTAAGTATTCAGCAAAAAGTCATTGTTTTAATTTAAATTTCAGCTCCGATTGACTTTGTGCAGAAGCAGATAGACACAATGCTTTTGTTTTTTCATATACATGAGCCATTATATTTGTCAAAATACAAGGATATTATTGAAACTTGGAGTCTCGAAAACCGTCTTGAATTATTTAAGGTAAAATATTGTCTATATTTATTATTTTTACGAATTTTTGATATTCATAATGAAGGTTGCTTGACTTGGCTTGATAATTAATATAATTTATACTATTCTAGATTAAAATATTATCACGTAAATATACGACATATTAGTAGCGATTTAAGTAATTCTTTATTGCAGGATCCTGATGCAGTAAAAATATGGACCACTTTACTGAAAAACGACTGGTTACTACCCCGCCATGTACCCTTCACAATTAACGAAGAAACCCACAAAGACGAAGCTAGTCTTTTGTTCAGAGTATTATATTCCGCTAAAGATTATGACACATTCTATAAAACAGCTGTATATGTGAGAAATTACGTAAACGAAGATCTATTTGTTTATGTAATGACGACAGCTATTCTACATCGGCAGGACCTTGCCGGATTCATTATGCCTCCGATATATGAGATAGCACCAGAATACTTTCACGATGGACAAATAATGGCATTAGCAAACAGGCTCAACGTGTTAGGCAATCGTGATCTAGATAATTACAAATCTCTTTACAAGATCGACAATCATTTTGTGATAAGATCGAATTATACAGCTTGGGCTTCTTTGTACGATAAACCTTTACACTACTACAGCCACGATAAGGGACTTATTTTGTTCTATTACTACTTTAACTTGATGTATCCATCTTGGCTGGGTAAAGACCTTGTTCCTCTTCGGAACGACAACCGTGGTGAATGGATCTGGTTCATACACAAGGAAATGGTCAGTATCTATAATCTTCATAGATTGTCTAATGGTTTACCCGAAATTGAAGATCTAAGCTACGACATCGTAGAAGAAGGATATAATCCTGGTATGATTTATCACTCTGGTATACCTTTTCCAAGTCGACACAACAAATTTAATTTGGATCACCCTGAGTTTTTAGATGAACTACGAAAAATTGAAGATTATGAAAGACGTGTACGTGATGCTATCGAACAAGGCTACATAATTGATGTGAGTACTATAAATGGTGACTTATTAATCCTTTTAAATATACATTATTTAATCAATTTACTAATTTTGTTTTTTAAACAGAGTGCCGGTGAAAAAATAGATTTAAAGACACCCGAATCTATCGATGTAATTGGACGCATTATTGAAGCAAGTGTGGATTCTCCTAATGGTCGTTATTACAAAGACTTTGTTTCACTATGGAAGTCTGTACTCGGCAATTCACGGAAATATGACTTAAGCGAAAAGTAAGTTCTTCAAAAGTTAATTTCTGGTTCATGTATTTAGATAACTAATTAATTAATTATTTTCAGTTATATGCCCCTCGTTGTCCCTTCAGTACTTGAACATCCCCAAACAGCATTGAGTGATCCTGCTTTCTACATGATTTGGAAGCGAGTCCTGAATTTGTTTAGGCTTTGGCAAGAACAACTTCCCTTGTACACACGAGAAGAACTAGCCCTACCTTCAGTTGAGATTGAGGATGTTGAAGTGGATAAACTGGTCACATATTTCGAAAATACTTTGATGAATGTTAGTGCAAGTCTCTGCATGAACGAAGATGAAGGTTAGTTGGTAATGCATACATGTGTGTTTTAGAATGTACAGGGTGAAAGGAAAAAAATGAAGGATTTTATCCTTCGTTTTCAAGAAATTACACTACTTATCTAGTACTAGTAGAAATTTTTATTCGAAATTTTATAACTCATTTCTATTTTTCTATTGATCATTTATCTCTTTCAATTTTACAGCTAATACCATCACCGATGATGTATCTGTACTTGTTGAGTATCCAAGACTTAATCACAAAAAGTTTAATGTACGTATTCGTGTGAAGAGTTCACAAGCACAAAACGTGACAGTCAGATTTTTCTTGGGTCCAAAATATGACAGCAAAAAGAATAAAATACCGCTATACAAAAATACCGAAAACTTTTATATGATGGAAGAATTCGTTTACGAGCGTAAGTATTTTGTTATTAAAAGATTTTGAACTACGTTCTTATAAAACTTTAAAAAAATAAACTGTTAATTTTTTAATATTTTAGTGCCAAAGGGAGATCATGTAATCATTCAGAAATCGACTAACTGCCAGCATCTTACATACAATCTGAGAACAGCAGAAGATGTTTACCAAGAAGCTATAGCCGCAGTACACGGTGATGGAAAATATCATTTCGATCCAACACAGATCATCAAATTTCCAGGAAATCTTATTCTTCCGAAAGGTAAAATACATATTACCTCAGGTGAAATTAAACTATAAGTATCACGCATTCTTAACATGATTTTTATTAAAGTATAGCTTTTTTGCTTAAAGAAATTAATAACTAAAAATTATTGGTCAACCGGATCAAGTTTGGTTTTTGGCTGCTTAAATAACCTAATTGATAGTGAGTGGTCTCTATAGCTCACAATTTCAGGGTTAACAATTCAAAGCTTTTTGGTCGTTAAATATACGTCTAAGGGGGGGGGGGGGGATTTTAGCGGTCAAATCATAAAGAAAGTAGCTAAGGTTATTTACCAAAAAAGGAGTTTCCAACAATCTGCGAAACTCAGTCATACCAATTCGTAAAAAGTAATATTGAACTTCGATGATAAAATTAATATTAACCAAAAATCTTTTTAATACCTCCTACAGGTCGTATCGGCGGTATGCCATTTGTACTGCTGGTTCATATAACAGAGTACAAGCCACCAAGACTTCCAGTTGGTAGCACTTTCGATCCTGAACTGTCGTATGGAGCTGGGTCTGGGTCTCGTCAGCTTGCCGGAGACCCATTAGGTTACCCTCTCAATAGACCACTGCATCATTGGCAAGTCAATGGACTCCGCAACTTCTACTTCCACGATGTGTTGATTTACCACAACCCAACTCCAGAAATCAGCGTTCCATACTCTTCAGATGTTTAGAAGTAATATGAAATGTATTTTGGTGGTATGCTTTTATGTGTTCAATAAAATGTGGGAAAATGGATCCCAAAATAGTTGTCGTATTTATTTAGTTCTTATAATCAATGTTTTAATTATTTTTTCAAATGACACTGGTAGTTTTTAAAGCAAGTGCACCAATAATTATGGTAAGATAAAAATATGTTCCTTGTTGGTATTTATTATACCAATTCCAAAACTGTGTTGTGGAGCACTAGAAAGTAGGGGTGTGCGAATATCGTTCAAATCGAATATTAAAAGTCGAAAAATTTCAAATAATTCGAAAAGTTTCGAATATTTGTCGAATTTCGAATAGTATCGAATTTGACTACGATGATGCATCGGAAATAGGACAAGAATTTGTATTTTGTAGATTCGAATTCTTTAATGGGCTAGATGTCTACAAAATAGTCGTAGTTGTTGATAAGATTCGAATTATTCGAATCGAATATTAATATTCGTGAGTTCGAATAATTCGCACACTCCTACTAGAAAGCCCTATCTAATCCCACTAGATACGATAAACACGATCTTAGTAGTGGAACACTGTGGAGTGATGATGATGGTAAATGGCAATTACGCCATAATTTTTCATTATCATTGAATATAAACATAATAATATTCAGCTGTTCTAAAAAATATGCAATAGAGTGTGTTCAATGCAATAAATGTTACAACTCAAAACCAATATGAAGCAAACGGTGAAATTTTGTGTGATAAAAATACAGGGTGTGATTTTTTCGCATTGTACCAGGTTTGATTCCCAGGTGTACCAAGAATTATTTAAAAATCTATGAATGCAGTTTTTTTACAAAAATAAAAGAATGTTTTCTTTCCGCAATATTCGCTAAATCATTATTTCGAGTAATTGCCCTGGCGTTTAAAAATTCCACCCTGTTTAATAAATTATAAATTGCACCGACTATATCAGCAAAATAAAATAAGTCATATTTGGTGTAAAATTCTTACTCTTGTAACAAATGTGTTTCTCATTGTAATGCGATAAATTTTATTTTTTAATCTAATACATAAAATTCTCGTGTCACAGTTTTCATTGCCATACTCCTCCGAAACGGCTTGACCGATTTTGATGAATTTTTTTGTGCTTATCCGGTATCTATGACAATCGGCCAACATCTATGTTTCATCCCCCTAAATGTTAGGCGTAGTCCACCCCTAATTTTATTTTTATTTTTTCGAAGCATCTAAGTTGCGCGGGGCAGCTAGTAAAGTTATAAAATTTTATATTTTATTTATTTTTTTTCTTTTAGTTTTTTTTATTGTACTTTATGCATATTTGTAAATTGGGGGTCTCAATGCCAAAGACATTCTTTACCTGTCAATACAGGGTAGTGTGAAGATAAAACAAAAACAGGAGTAAGGTAGAGCATACAGAATATGTAGTAATTTATTTATTTATTTTACTAGCTACTGCCCGCGACGTCGTCTGCGTGAATGCTATGTACATCACCATAATAATATACCAATAATTATATCTTTTAAAATAACATTAATTTACTGGTTTTCTTCTTTACCTTTCATATCTACACTAAGCAGAGTAACAGAATAAGACTGTTTTTTTTAAATTGAAGAGCAAAAAGTAATAATTTCGCGGGTCCCTTTACACAACTTCGGAGGAGGAGGAAGCATAATCGGGAAACCGACCTTCAGCTTGATAGTATGTGCTGGAAGTCCACTTGCTGACAGAGAGTTCAAAAATTCCACAGGATAATGTGTTGCATCAACTTGCTCGACGACAGTATTTATAAAGTTGTAGACCACTTCATTTCTCTCAATTTCTGAGAGAATGCATTCGTCAATGGTGCAGCCACCTAAGAATTCTGCTGGTGTGGTATACGTGGCTGGTGTGATGTCGTTGTACACACAGCGAATGAGTTCTTCTAAGCTGGATACAACTCTATCGAGAGACATTGGAAGCACCACTTGTCCACCTCTCTCCTAGAGTACCTTCACCAACACTTAGAAGGACATCGGAGAATTCTTGAGCACGTCCAAATTGAGGATGGATCTACTTCGAAGGTTTGCTTGTTCTTCAAAATCAGTCACAAAATAAATTTGCAAAAATTTTGGAATATCTGTGGGTAGCAGCGAACCAATTTGATGGTAAACTTGTCCCTGAATCTTGAATGTCGGCATGAACTCTGTTTCAACGATTTGATTTGCACCAAGCGAAGTCATCTGGAAGGCGCTATTATAGACTCCGATGTTTTTCGAAAAATTGCTGGACTTTAGATGTTCGCCGCTTAGTAAGAATTTCAACAGTTCTGGTGGGTCTTGCAGACTCCAAGCGTACCTTACCAGATGGACAACACATCCCATTGGGCTCCCCTCTCCATTTGCGGGCTTGACAGAGGGCGCACACTTCTTCTAAGATGCCAATATCTCCGTGTACGACGTAGTTAATCGCAACATTGTACATAAATCCACTTCCCTCTTTATTTAGCCATGGTTGCTCTTGCAACTCTTGCATTCCGTCCCGGTCTTGCGATACATGAGCAGAAGTTTCGTCACGTACGTCCTGGTAACGCTGCTGAGCAGCTGTACTACGCTATTTATGCTGCTCATCAGTCTCCAACAACCGTGAAAGAGATGGCTGAGAGTGATCTCTCCTTAACTGAGTATCCTGCTCTTCAAGATCTTCGATCGACTGAGTTTCCGCAATGTGTTCTCGAAGAGTAGCCAACCTAGCTTCACGCTCAACGGCGGTCTCTACACATCGAGCTAACCTTTTCCTTCGAGTATCGTTTGAGCATTCGGATAAATTAGATATCCTTTTCCAGGCATTTTTATTATTTTAAATCGAAACTAAATAATAATCTAATGATGCTAAGGCCCGAATACTCGTACGCATCTCAAATATTTGACTCGTCGTACAGTCCTTAACAAGTTCTTAACTATCAAAATGGTATACTCAAACATGATTTTGAAGACGCTTTTATAATGACGACCTACGTAATTTTTTTTTTTTTTTTTTTATGGCCCCAGTCGCGCGTGGATATTACTGCGCACTGATTCCGCCAATGTCGCTGTTCGCATACTTAATGGTAATACTGACATTGGCTTGTTGACTAGGAGTGTGCGAATAATTCGAACATACGAATTATTCGTTTCGAATCGAATATTAGTATTAGATTCGTAGTAGGGGTGTGCGAATAATTCGAACTTACGAATTATTCGAAATTCGACGAATATTCGAAAAATTTCGAATAGTATCGAATGTGACTACGATAATGCATCGGACAAGAATTTGTATTTCGTAGATAATATCTTGAATGGGCTAGACGTCAGATTTTGTATTTTTTGTTTGTGTGATTGTAAAAACTTACGTTCTCTGGTCACGATGCATTATCGTATTCAAATTCAATACTATTCGAAATTTCGGAATATTCGAAACTTATCGAATTATTCGACATTTTTCGAATATTCGTCGAATTTTGAATCGAATATTAATATTCGAACGATATTCGCACACCCCTATTGTTGACATTTTACGATAGTGGTATTTGTTTCAAAAATATAACAACGCCGAATTTGGATCTCGTTTTCGGCTATCAAAAGAAACTGTGCAGTATCTTGACTCAGTAATTGGTCAATCTATAAAACCTGCGACTAAACGAAATAGAGCAATAGAATCAATTGACCAAATTTTGATTACTCTATGCTTCTACGCCACTGGAAGTTACCAAAAAGTAATTGGTGATATATTCCATGTGAAACAACCCACTGTACACCATGTAGTCCACAGGGTGACTAAAAAATTGGCAAGTTTGAAAAGCAGATATATTAATATGCCAACAAGTGAAGAGCATCGAACTGTGGCCAACGAATTTTATGCAATTGCTGGATTTCCAAGAGTTCTGGGAGCATTAGACTGCACACATATTAAAATAAATTCTCCTGGTATGTACTGTTCATTCTGTTGTGTACTTTTATCTTAAACTTCTGTAATCTTAATCATTATTTAAAAACACATATTTTCATAAAATATAATGATAATATTTTAAATATCTAGATAGTATTATGCTTTGATTGAGAAACAATAAACTTTTAATTCTGTACTTTTTTATTATTAAAATGGTAGTCTTTGTCAAAATCATAATTGGTAAATGCTTAAACAATCAACAATATGCAATTTATAACAACACTGAAGGAAAAAATTTAATAATTAACATTTTAATTTTAATTTTAGGAGGTTCCCAAGCTGACATGTATTGCAACTGAAAGACATATTTTTCACATAATGTGATGCTACCTTGAGGATTAGTAATATAGTTACCAGATGGCCAGGCTTTGTTCGTGTTAGCACTGTATTCAATGACTCAACCCTTTGTGCACAACCTGATCGTGGTGACATTGAGAACATGGTTATTCTGGAGACCCTGTAGTATCTGCAACGTTACACTCATACAAAACAATGTATGGGATGAAGAAACCTTACATCAAGAGGAGCTCTCCCCTGTACAACGGGATTTAATATTCGATCAATGATCATTGATTCTCATTTTTCTCCTTAATAAATTGTTGTCAACAAATTATTTTGTTTGCTTTATTACTATAATAATTGCAGATGAGCAATCATACCTTTAAAATTAGGTCTTCACAAATGATAACAACACTATATTTTTAAAGTTAATCCTAATACAGTCTAACATCGATAAGTTAAAGTCCAAGGGAAACACAAAATATTTCAAATTATAGAGGTTTAACTTATCAAGGGTCTATGTTAGGGCTCTGATGGGAAGGGAACATATTATTTTTTGAAGTTGTAGAGGTTTTTAAATTACCAAAAGTTAAGGTTTGAGATATGGAGGTTCGACTGTATTATCATTATTTATTTCTAACATGCATACATATTAAAAACCAACAATTTGAACTTTTAAAATACAAACTTTAATTTTTCATTAAAATATAATGCTTTAATTTACACTCACAGATTTTAACACAATGATTACATTCTATATTAATAAACACATAATGTAATTTCAACTTTAAATCAAAATTTTTACTTTGGTTTCAATTTTAACCACTCAACCGGGATCGGCATCCACAGTTCTAAAACTTGTTCTGTGTACAATTTTTAAATAAATCATATTATTTAGATTACAACTAACATTATTTACTTAACAAATAATATTAATATTATTTATTTTAAATTAATTGTTGACACAAATTAGTTACATTTGTGCTTTTTCATATCAACTTATGATAAAATTCAGTCACAAAATGTTCACAAATAAATTATTTAGCACAATAATTATTATTAATAATAATTATAATCTATGGCAACCGCCGTGTCACGTCACGTCAAATTTTACAAAAATAAATAAAATTGAAAATTTTACAATAAATATACGGTTGAATTGGTTACACGCATTAGAAAACATCTCAAATATAAGCCCAAGAAAAAGTATCTGAAACAATTCTTTGTGAACAGTAAATAGTGAAAATGTCAAAAATTCCAAACACCAATAAAAATGATGAGAAGAAACGGCGTACGACAATGCCGGCGTGTTGCCACAGCGAGCGCACAACCAACATCAAGTCATGACTCGTCGCTATCGTCAGGGGATGGCATTGACTCCCTGACGAATACCACCGGAACATCGAGCGACCAGGAGCCCCGTGCAACGAGAAGACCTGCACGCCGGGGCCGCCCACCGGTCGGCTTGGGGTCAACGCGCCAACGTGGCTCGTCTACGGCCCCCGCTACCAGTGGTGCAGTGCGCCAACGCATGAGATGGACCCAAGAGTTAAATACAAATGTCATGCGGGCGTACTACAGGGCTACGGAGGGAGGAACTAACCTCACTGCGTACCGTTCAAGAATGGTGCCTCTGTTTCAGGTCTTGTGCCCAACTGTCGACGTCACGGTGCAACGGTTAGCGGATCAGGTGCGGGCCATTCAGCGACTAAAGTTGTTGGATGAGTCTGTACTTGACCGATTGCGCAACGAAGCACTGCCTGCTCCTCCTGAACCACAACCAACACCTGTGGTAAATGTCACCGTCACCCAAGTTATACCACCAACGGAGGAACTTCAGGTGCAGGCATGTGCTAGTATCCAGGACGATGAGCGTTTGAGGAGTGCTCTGGAGGACTCTATACAAGAATTCAGGTTTGTCCCGCCATGCTCGCGGCCACGTTTACCGCGGTTGCCCATGTGTAAACGCAATGTTTCGCTAGTATTGGCCCTGGACTGCATATTAAAACCTTATTTCGAGTCGACTGAAGACCTTGTCGACACCCACTCGATTCTGTACTGCGGTGCGGTTGCTGTCTGTCGCGTGGCAGGGGTAAAATTTCCAATCCCGAACCAGACATACCGCCGACATGATGGTAAGCCGCAGTGGCAGTGCAGAATCGAGAGTCGCATAGATGCAGCCAGGACCCTTATAGCGAAGCTCATTTGCTTCCAGTCTGGCAACACGCGCCCACGTGTCATGCGATTTGTTGACCGAGCCTTTGCTGACACCGGTATCAGCAGGAACAATTACATGGAATGTGTTGTCGAGCGTGTTGACTACTGGAAGCAAAAAGTTTGCGCATGGGCGAACCGTATTCGTCGGTACCGAATAAGATCGGAGCGGTACCGCTTGAATAGAGTCTTCCAGAGTAATCAGAAGAGTGTCTACAGAGATTGGGAGGCATCTCGAGGAAGAGTGACCGATGGACACCCACCAGTTGATTAAAACGTAATGACTTCATTTTGGCAAAATATTTGGTCGGTACCCATCGGTCACTCCGAGGGAGTGTGGACGGAGGCGGTCGTGCGCGCGTGTGAGCCTATCAAGGATATGAACACCGTATCCATAACGCCGATTGATGTAGCTTGTGCGGTACGTTCGGCCCCGAACTGGAAAAGTCCGGGACCGGATGGGCTGCACAGCTACTGGCTGAAATGGATACGTAACTCACACGGGCGCATGGCTGCTCAGTTTCAGCAGGCCCTTGAATCGGGAACTCTCCCAGATTTCATGACTTCAGGAGTCACTCACCTGATATACAAATCTGGCAATACCTCGGACCCTAAAAACTATAGGCCAATTACTTGCTTACCAACTATCTATAAGCTACTTACATCCATTCTGAGAAAAAAAATTCAAATACATATTTCGGCAAATGACATAATGTCACCTTCTCAGAATGGGTGTAAGGTAGGATCCCGAGGTACTAAGGATTTGCTCCTCATAGACATGGCCATTACGCAACAAGTTCGTCGAGGCAGAAAGGGAGTCCATATGGCTTGGATTGACTATAAGAAAGCGTACGATTCGGTGCCCCATTCATGGCTAATGAGAGTTTTAGAGCTTTATAAAGTACATTCCACGCTACGCTCCTTTCTTAGTTCATGCATGGGTCAGTGGTCTACGTTTCTTCGTCAACCAGGACATGTTGGCTCTCCGGCCTCCCCGAGCTTGATAAGGATAAGGCGGGGTATCTTCCAGGGTGACAGTCTGAGTCCTTTGTGGTTCTGTCTGGCGCTTAATCCTCTAAGTACATTACTTGGAGATTCAACGCTAGGCTACCGACTCAAGAGAGGGGGTGAGCCCATTTCACATCTCTTGTACATGGATGATCTCAAATTATTTGCTACTAAAAAACCAGACTTAATATCTTTACTCAAAATAACCGACAATTTTAGTAAAGCTATTGGAATGGAGTTTGGAGTAGATAAGTGTGCGGTCATAGATATACAGAGAGGTAAAGTTGTAAACTCTGAGAGTTTGCAACTTAGCCAGAGTGAGGTGCTTAGATCTCTGTCTGAGTCGGAAACCTACAAATACCTTGGAATGTTCGAAGCTTTGAGTATCGTCGATGCAGATATGAAGCAATCGGTGAGGGATCGGTTCTTCGGCCGCCTGATAAAGGTTTTGAAAAGCCTCTTGTCTGGTGGAAACAAGATCCGAGCCTTCAATGGTTGGGTCATGCCTGTACTGACGTACTCCTTTGGCATTCTAAAGTGGACGCAATCAGAACTGGATGCCCTGGATAGAAAAGTTCGGCGACTGTTGACGGCATACAGGATGCACCATCCACGCTCATCTGTTATGAGGCTGTATATACCTCGGAAGTGTGGGGGTCGTGGCATGTTAAATGCCAAGGATCTGCACAACCGAGAGATATACAACCTTCGGGAATATTTCCAAAAGGTGAATGTGGGTATGTACCGTGATGTAGCAGCAGTCGATAAAGGACTCACTCCGCTATCCTTAGCGAACGGGAATTGGCGAGCGCCGAAGGTGATGAGTGTGGCGGATCGCACGGACGTATGGAAGAGCAAGGAACTACACGGTCGATTCTACCGGGCCCTTACGGGTCCTGATGTAGATCAGTTAGCCTCCGTGGCTTGGCTACGATACAGTAACCTCTTCGGAGAGACTGAAGGTTTTGTCTTAGCAATTATGGACGAAGTTATCATGACGAACAACTACCGCAAATATATTCTAAAGGATGGGACGGTCGACATTTGTCGGGCATGTCACCGTCCGGGAGAGTCTATTAGACATATCGTTTCCGGTTGTTCCCGTCTTGCTAACGGCGAGTACTTGCACAGACATAACCAAGTAGCTAAGATCATTCATCAGCAACTTGCTCTGAAATACGACCTTGTTGAAGCCGCCGTACCTTATTACCAGTATTGGCCTCAGCCGGTTCTCGATAATGGTCATGTAACGCTCTACTGGGACCGATCTATTATCACTGACAGGACTATTGCTGCTAATAAGCCTGACATAGTGATAATAGATCGGGATGCGCATCGGGCAGTGTTGATCGATGTCACCATTCCACATGACGAGAACCTTGTGAAGGCAGAAAAAGAAAAACTGCTAAAATATTTGGACCTGGCCCACGAGGTGACCGACATGTGGCGTGTTGAATCGACCATCATTGTTCCGATCGTTGTATCTGTGCACGGTCTAATAGCGAAAAGCTTCGACCGTCATCTAGAGAAGCTTTCGCTCCCCGGCTGGGTAAAGGGCCTGATTCAGAAGGCGGTCGTTCTTGACACGGCGCGTATTGTGAGGAGGTTCCTCTCTCTTGAGCCCTGACCACTGATGGCTTGGGTCGTAGACTCCGCCTGCAGTGGCCCTCTGTTTTTTATATTGTATTTTTAAATTTATTTTTTTGTAATGTTTTTTTAAAAATATAATGTAAAAAATAAGCTAATAAATGGATAGAGACAAATTATAATCATAAATTAAAATTTTAAATAAAATTGCGAAAAATTACTAAATTAAACATGAATTCAGCAAAACAAGATAAAATATGGACTGCAAATATATATGGTAAAACAGTTTGGCCAAATATTACTGAAAAATAATTAAAATAATATGAGACGAAATCCGAAACGTCAGTGCCAGTGCCGAGAGAAAAGCGCACAATTACCACCTACGCTAGACTCGTCGCGATCGTCGAGTGAGCACACGACGAGACCAAGAACACCCGACGACGAGACTCCCGCTGCGCCAACAACAACTGCGCGGCGGGGACGCCCACCGGCTCGCTTGGGACCAACGGATCGAAATGGTCCGTCTACGGCCCCCGCTACCAGTGGTGCAGTGCGCCCACGCATGAGATGGACACAAGAAATCAATAAAAATGTCATGCGGGCGTACTACAGGGCTACGGAGGGGGGAACTAACCTCACTGCGTATCGCTCAAGAATGGTGCCTCTGTTTCAGGTCTTGTGCCCAGCTGTCGACGTCACGGTGCAACGATTAGCGGATCAGGTGCGGGCCATTCAGCGACTAAAGTTGTTGGATGAGTCTCTACTTGACCGATTGCGCAACGAAGCACTGCCTGCTCCTCCTGAACCACAACCAACACATGTGGTAAATGTCACCGTCACCCAACCTACACCACCAGCGGAGGAACTTCAGGTGCAGGCATGTGCAAATATCCAGGATGATGAGCGTTTGAGGAGCGCTCTGGAGGACGCTATGCAAGAGTTTAGGTTTGTCCCGCCATGCTCGCGGCCACGTTTACCGCGGTTGCCCATGTGTAAACGCAATGTTTCGCTAGTATTGGCCCTGGACTGCATATTAAAACCTTACTTTGAGTCAACTGTAGACCTTGTTGACACCCACTCGGTTCTGTACTGCGGTGCGGTTGCTGTCTGTCGTGTGGCAGGAGTAAAATTTCCAAACCCGAACCAGACATACCGCCGACATGATGGTAAGCCGCAGTGGCAGTGCAGAATCGAGAAGCGCATAGATGCAGCCAGGACCCTTATAGCGAAGCTTATTTGCTTCCAGGCAGGCAACACGCGCCCGCGCGTAATGCGATTCGTCGACCGAGCCTTCGCTGACACCGGTGTCAGCAGGAACGACTACCTGGCTCGTGTCGTCGAGCGTGTTGACTACTGGAAGCAAAAAGTTTGCGCATGGGCGAACCGTATTCGTCGGTACCGAATAAGATCGGAGCGGTACCGCTTGAATAGAGTCTTCCAGAGTAATCAGAGGAGTGTCTATAGAAATTGGGAGGCTTCTCGAGGAAGAGTTACCGATGGACACCCACCAGTTGATGAGGATGTGATGACCTCATTTTGGAAAAATATCTGGTCGGTGCCCATCGGTCACTCCGAGGGGGAGTGGACTGAGACGGTCGGGCGCGCGTGCGAGTCTATCAGAGACATGAACATCGTAGCGATCACGCCGATTGACGTAGCTTGTGCGGTGCGTTCGGCCCCGAACTG
Organism: Trilocha varians; assembly: GCA_030269945.2. Taxonomy (NCBI): domain Eukaryota; kingdom Metazoa; phylum Arthropoda; class Insecta; order Lepidoptera; family Bombycidae; genus Trilocha; species Trilocha varians. The sequence goes on along the minus strand of AP028257.1, from coordinate 5,352,281 downwards.
GAAAAGTCCGGGACCGGATGGGCTGCACAGCTACTGGCTGAAATGGATACGCAACTCGCACGGGCGCATGGCTGCTCAGTTTCAACAAGCCCTTGAGTCGAACCCTCCCAGATTTCATGACATCAGGAGTCACTCATCTGATATACAAATCTGGCAATATCTCGGACCCTAAAAACTATAGACCAATAACTTGCTTACCCACCATCTATAAGCTACTTACATCCATTCTGAGAAACAAAATTCAAATACATATCTCGGCAAATGACATAATGTCACCTTCTCAAAATGGGTGTAAGATAGGGTCCCGGGGTACAAAGGATTTGCTCCTCATTGATATGACTATTACGCAACAAGTTCGGCGAAGCAAAAAGGGTGTCCATATGGCTTGGATTGACTATAAGAAAGCGTACGATTCGGTGCCCCATTCATGGCTAATGAGAGTTTTAGAGCTTTATAAAATACATCCCACTCTACGCTCCTTTCTTAGCTCATGCATGGGTCAGTGGTCTACGTTTCTTCGTCAACCAGGACATATTGGATCTCCGGCCTCCCCGAGCTTGATAAGGATAAGGCGGGGTATCTTCCAGGGTGACAGTCTAAGTCCTTTGTGCTTTTGTCTGGCGCTTAATCCTCTAAGCACGTTGCTTGGAGATTCAACGCTAGGCTACCGACTCAAGAGAGGGGGTGAGCCCATTTCACATCTCTTGTACATGGATGATCTCAAATTATTTGCTTCTAAAAAATCTGACCTAATATCTTTACTCAAAATAACCGACAATTTTAGTAAAGCTATTGGAATGGAATTCGGAGTAGATAAGTGTGCGGTCATAGATATACAGAGAGGTAAAATTGTAAACTCGGAGAGTTTGCAACTTAGCCAATGTGAGGTGCTCAGATCTCTTTCTGAGTCGGAAACCTACAAATACCTTGGAATGTTCGAAGCTTTGAGTATAGTCGATGCAGATATGAAACAATCGGTGAAGGATCGTTTCTTCGGCCGCTTGGTAAAGGTTTTGAAAAGCCTCTTATCTGGCGGAAACAAGATCCGAGCCTTCAATGGTTGGGTCATGCCTGTACTGACGTACTCCTTTGGCATTCTAAAGTGGACGCAATCAGAACTAGATGCCCTGGATAGAAAAGTTCGGCGACTGCTGACGGCATACAGGATGCACCACCCACGTTCATCTGTTATGAGGTTGTATATTCCTCGGAAGTGTGGGGGTCGTGGCATGTTAAATGTCAAGGACCTACACAACCGAGAGGTAAACAACCTTCGGGAATATTTCCTTAAGGTAAGCGTGGGTATGTACCGTAATGTAGCAGCAGTTGATAAGGGACTCACTCCGCTGTCCTTAGCGAACGAGAATTGGCGGACGCTAAAGGTAATGAGTGTGGCAGAACGCACGGACGTATGGAAGAGCAAGGAACTACACGGACGGTTCCACCGGGCCCTTATGAGCCCCGATGTAGATCAATTAGCCTCCGTATCTTGGCTACGATACAGTAACCTCTTCGGAGAGACTGAAGGCTTTGTCTTTGCAATTATGGATGAAGTTATCATGACAAACAACTACCGTAAATATATTCTAAAGGATGGGACGGTCGACATTTGTCGGGCATGTCACCGTCCGGGAGAGTCTATTAGACATATCGTTTCCGGTTGTTCTCGTCTTGCTAACGGCGAGTACTTGCACAGGCATAACCAGGTAGCTAAGATTATCCACCAACAACTTGCTCTGAAATACGACCTTGTTGAAGCCGCTGTACCTTATTACCAGTATTGGCCTCAGCCGGTTCTCGATAACGGTCATGTAACGCTCTACTGGGACCGATCTATTATCACTGACAGGACTATTGTTGCCAATAAGCCTGACATAGTGATAATAGATCGGGATGCGCATCGGGCGGTGTTGATCGATGTCACCATTCCACATGACGAGAACCTTGTGAAGGCAGAAAAAGAAAAACTGCTAAAATATTTGGAGCTGGCCCACGAGGTGACCGACATGTGGCGTGTTGAATCGACCATCATTGTTCCGATCGTTGTATCTGTGCACGGTCTAATAGCGAAAAGCTTCGACCGTCATCTAGAGAAGCTTTCGCTCCCCGGCTGGGTAAAGGGCCTGATTCAGAAGGCGGTCGTTCTTGACACGGCACGTATTGTGAGGAGGTTCCTCTCTCTTGAGCCCTGACCACTGATGGCTTGGGTCGTAGACCCCGTCTCCAGTGGCCCTCTGTTTTTTATATTGTATTTTTAAATTGATTTTTTTTGTGATTGTTTTTTTTAAAATATAATGTAAAAAATGAGTAAATAAATGAATACAAATTATAATCATCAAAACAAAATTATAATTATGAAATTATATAATGTATGTGATGGGAACGGCTTGCCACTATTATTTGTGTCAGATTCTCCAATGATCCATCAACACAATGATTATCTGAAAAAACAATTATTATTATTATATGATCCACAATTACCTACATTAATTTTAATCTAAATTAATATTTTTTGTTTTCATATTAGTGATTTTAGCAGGTAATGCGTTTGAAAATGTGGAAAGTTCACCACTATTGTTGAAATCAAGTGCTCAATTACAATACATTTATCAGCTTTTTACTATCATTTTTGACTTAGTTTCCATAATATTGATTATATTCAGGTATCTATTATTCACTCAGTTCCTGTTCTATTAATTATTGTTACAAATTTATTAGTTTATTACTTAAAAGTTTATTACTTATATGTATATACTTACCTTTTTATTCAATAAAACTTCCTTATTATTTTCCTTTTCTTGTTGTTTGCCATGAATTACATATGGCACCAAATAAACAAAGGTTATTTTGCTGACAGCTGTTTAGCTTTAACAACTTAACTGGTATTCACAAACAAAAATTAGATATTTCAGTATGGTGTCAGCTAAAGTCCAGTGAGTTGGTGTGTTCAGTTTTACGCAAGCCTAATTTAAATAAACATGATTATTAAACATAAAAATCACGCTTCAAATATATCAAAAATTAAAGAAAATGCATCCATTTACGAAATAAACTTCTTTTCAATGTTTTATTCAAAATGATGACTATATATAATACTACACAATGACTGAATTAATATTTTATGTTGCACGTAATATTACGTAAAATGGATCTCAACAACTACTTCAATATTGACATGTGATTTTTTTTTAAAAGCAAGAAAGTATACAGCTGTGCGCACAATTAAGCGCACCGCAACGCAACGCATCGGCTGTCTGCATAATGGATGGATGAAATTCAGCATTATCAACGACCACTTAATAAATGCCATGTTCATTTGACACTGAATATTAAACTTTCCGTTTTAAAAATTCATAGTTATAGGCGATATTAACTACTCAAATAAATACCAAACTACTAATCTCATAGATAATGAACCTCACGACCTTACTCAAAAATTTTAGCGTTTGACAACTGTTTGAGAGCTTGGTAAAATTAAGAAGCGTTTGAGTATACGGATAAGTAGAAGATTTAAAATCGCTTTCAAGTCAGAGGTGAGATACATTTCACGCATCATTTAACTTTACATTGAAACCATGAGATAACCTTTTTTAATCAAGTATTTAATAATAAACATTGGAGGTGTACAAAATATATACTATTTCTTAATTAAATAATATTTTGTTATAGTTTTTGTATGTTTAAACACATTTTCACATAAAGTATTACATTTATTTTGAACACGCTTACGTAAAATGGAATGTGAAAAAGTTAAATCTCTTAATTTACGTTTGTGTATACCATTGAAATTGTAAGATTTCTGAACTTTAAGTAGCTGTGAGTAAAGTATCAGACTTAAGATGCGTACGAGTATTCGGGCCTAAGTATTTCAAATTGACCAACCACACGATAACTTATAGCAAGGCAGGTAACATCAGTTTTGAAATTTGGTGTACGAAATAATAGCGCGATTCAGAGTCATTCAAATTTATACGCCAACGCCATCTAGTTAGCAAATAGGAAACATTGTCCCACAATGACATAATCAGATTTAAATCATTTATATCAACAAAAAAATTGCTTCCATATGTAATTCGACTTGAAGGCCAATAGATGTCGTTGCTCTAAAATTGTTTAATGAAATCTCTTAAATATAAAAATGAATTGCTGTTCCTTAGTCTCGCTAAAACTCGAAAACGACTGAACCGATTTGGCTTATTTAATCTTGAAATATTCGTAGAAATCCAGGGAAGGTTTAAACGGTGAGAAAATTTCCTTGTGTGACGCAGACGAAGTTGCGCGGGCCAGCTAGTTTATTTATATGTATAGACTAGCTGCCCCACGCAACTTCGTCTGCGTCGAAAAAAAAAAAAAAATTAGGGGTGGACTACCCCTAACATTTAGGGGGATGAAAAATAGATGTTGGCCGATTCTCATAGATACCGGATAAGCACAAAAAATTTCAACAAAATCGGTCAAGCCGTTTCGGAGGAGTTCAAGTTCGAACACCGTGACACGAGAATTTTATATATTAGATTTTATTTATCTCTGAAACGAATTAAAGACACAATTTTTAAAAAGGAACAGAACTCCTTGTATCTATGACAATTAATAAAAAACCATTGACAGTGCCAAAAATGACACAATCAAATTTAAATTATGGTATAAGAGCTAGCAACGTTTTTGACAGAGTATTTACCGATACGGACTGTCTTGTAGAAGCCGCCAACCGGTAGTGTTAGAGTACGGATAAAAAACCGATTTTTCAAATTATTTAAAGACATTTTTTTCTTTAATTTATTTTTATTATACTTTTCGCTACATTAATTTATTATTTCCAGATATTTTTTGTTGTATTTCTGTGCCAGACGCTAATTCTGAATTATTATTTTTTAATGAAGCTTTTTAAGGACCTAAAAACCAAAATTAATTTGCCAACTGATATAAAAGTGAAAGAGTATGAGAGATAGCATATATAAAAATAAAAACTGGCTTTACTGAAATGTTTGTTTTACCGACGTTGCTAGCTCTCATACTAATAAAAAAATGATTCAACATGAATTTTGACTTGAACGCCGATAGATGTCGTTGCTCTAAAATTGTGTAATGAAATTTATTATATTTATATCCCGTTCCTCGGACATGATAGCACTATAATATATAGCCTATGTGTTGACCCGACTTCTAAACAATATTCTTGCCAAATTTGAAGTACATCTGTGCAGCAGTTTTCGAGTTTATCCCGGACAAAGCTGACTTTTTTACAGAACTAAATGTATGGATTCTGAATCGCGCCATCAAAATGTTCAACGGTTGTTTGACTTGGGGGAGTGTATTTTGCAATGTTGACTTTTCTATCCTTTTATTATATGTATAGAAGATTTGTATCCTCAACAAAGGTAACACATACACAGAACAGATTAAAAATACATTACATATTAGATACCTGCGAACCTTCAATTACAGAATAATAATACAATATATCAATATAATATAATATAACATTCATAATAAATATTATCGTATAAGTTTGGATATCCAGGCATATAGTTCGACTTCAAATCGGCAATTATATAGCATCGGCAACAGCAATAGTTATTATATTACCATCATTTGGTAACATTATAATACAAAAATGTCCTATCATAAATCTAAAAATGAAACTGTTCGTTAGTCTCGCTAAAATTCGAGAACGGCTGAATAGATTTGGCTTAATTTAGTCTTGAAATATTCGTGGAAGTTCAGGGAAACTACTTACACAGGTGAAATTGCACGAGCTAGCTGGTTTTAAATTGTTTATATACTAGAGCAAGGTCTACATTTAAATGACATTGGAATCTAAACTGATAATCAGTTGTAATTTATTTTAAAATTTCAACCATTTAAAAGAATATATTCAGCACAAAATATAATTACCCACAATTTAGAATAAGAGATAGTGGAAAAAAATGAATAAAAATATTTTTGATTAATAATTTTTACGTAATCTACTTAGACTTTACAGATATCTAAGTAAATTGAATCTCTATACAAGAAAAAAATCTATAAGATCAACGGTTAAACCGCTGAGTGGAGTTCATAGGAATTTTCTGGCAGTCCGGTTCAAAAGATCCTTTTCGCCCCGCACCATTTCGATCTGGAATGAACTCCCATCCACGGTGTTTCCAGAGCGAGAGACATGTCTCTCTTTAAACGAGGTTTAAGAAAAGTCCTGTATGGGTAGGTGATAGATAACGGCCCCTCTTTACCCTGGCATAGCAGAGGTCCATGAGGTCATGGGAGATGGTAACCACTTACGACCAGGTGGGCCGTAAGCTCGTTTATCTGTAAAAAAAGTACGCCGAGTCAAAAGATTTCCGTCCTTACTTGTATGTACGGCATTAGCTTAATAAGCTAATTTATGTTTCTTACGAAAAAACTTGAATGACGAAAAAATATCTAGAAACCTTCCTACCACCTTGAACTGAAAGTTCAAAATCGAAAGTCATCTGAAGGTGGAACTTATTATCCATCCCAAAGGTTATCTTTAAGAGTGCGTCCGATATCATTTTTGTTTTATCTTAATTTGGTGACATCAACTTTCCGAAATGATTTTTGTTTTATAACATTAAATGATAAGGAATAATTAATATTAACTATGTTGCATATTATTCTTGTGTGGTTACGCAATCTACAATGTATTACTTTTTATTGAGTTTAATCGGTTTTTAAAATCAGTGTTTTTGAAACGAAATGTAGGTTTATTAGGCACTGTACTGGGTGCAGATCTCATCAGTAAAGGAATTGAGATAGGACCATCATCTTTTAACAGTCCGGGTTAGAGACATAAGAAGGGGAAGAGGTTTTAAACCCTTTTTTAATTTGCTGATTCTCTTACGATGTTTTCGTTCGTCGTTTTTAGCCGATGAGGTTCAAATGAATAAAACTACATATATATTAACCTTTTTCAACGTAAGATTTAGATACAAAGGCCTGCCGGTTCGAATTCAAGACCAAGTGCTGGTCACTTTCTAAAAAAAAATCGTTAGGTTGCAGTCCGTTAAAGTGTGCATTGGTTCATCAAAAACGGATCAGAGGCGGATCAGTAAATAAGTTTAGCATGTCTTCAAACTAGGAACCCTGACAGATTTGCCATGTTTGTCATGTTACTCAAAAGTATAAATACTAGAAAGCTGAAAGCTTGGAAGAATATCCTCTCGTATCCTATTTTATATCGTACCTGGAAATATGAACAAAACTAAAGCCAAACACCAAATAAGTGAAAGTGAGTTAATGAGTCCGAAACTTTTTACTGAAAAATGTTACAGACTTACTACGAATTCATTTATTTATTTTAAGGAAAGCTTACAGACTAATAACATAAATTTTACTTATTAAAGGTAGTCATGATTATTTTTTCAAATTATCATGTTTTATGCTACTCCTGCAAAATTTTGTTTTGCGCTTTTTTATTTTACTTTTCCAGTAACGATATGTACATTTATTATGAACAAATCAGTAAAATAAAATTTGAAATGATTTTATAATATAGTAATTAATTACCTCCCGAACGTGAAAATAGTAATAATAATTTTTATTCGGAGTACATTTATATAAATCTATAATATTTAGGTTTTAAATCGCTTAGGTTTCCTGAGACCATATTTTTATGTATTTTTATTTCTTAAGAAGGAACTGTATGGTAATATTACCATACAGTTATATAACTACTCATTCATACCCAGTATTCAGAGGGTCAGGTTATTTAAGTCTGTAGAGGGATCTGGTATAGTCGAATGTTTGCCTAGTCCAGGAGGCTTTACATATCTACAAACGGTTTTATACCTTCTCCAATATGCAAGTTTCCTTACGCTGTTTTCCTTCACTATATTAAATCAGAGTTAATAATGACGACATCGGACACCGAATACACATTTTATTTCATAACTTACGATTTAGAGACGTCATGTGTACATTTCACGTGATGTCGAACACGTGACTCGTGGCAATGGTCATTTCTACCACCTTTATAAGAAAAATCGAATAATCATATTTCGAAGATATGACTTTTAAAAATACTTCGTCTGCGTCGCATAGGAATTGTTCCCGGGAATTTCTAATAGTACTCATCAGAACGTTTAATTAGAGCTTAAACATGAGGTTATCTTGCTTATTGACGGAGTTCCTGTGACCACCTTCCAGCTCCATCATCAGACCTTGAAATTCATCTTTTACGCAAAGTATTCATCAGGACGCTTAATTAGAGCCTAAACACGATGAAGTTGTCTTACTTATTGACGGAGTTCCTGAGGCCACCTTCCAGCTCCATCATCAGACCCTGAAATTCATCTTCTACGCAAAGTACTCATCAGGACTCTTCATTAGAGTAAACACGATGAGGTTATCTTGCTTATTGACGGAGTTCCTGAGGCCACTTTCCAGCTCCATCATCAGACCTTGATCTAAGCTATTCTATCTCTCAAGTTGGACCAAACCGCTTACGGTGTGCCAATTTAATTTAAAATCGGTTCAGTAGTTTAGGAGTCCACCGCGGACAAACATCGTGACACGAGATATATATATATATTAGATTAGATTAGATATTTATATAAGAAGATAGATACCAGGTGTTAATTTTAAAATAGTAGCTTTGGATGTACATATATAATGTTGCAATTACCTACATGAATACCAGTAAAAGTAGAGTTGAAACTAAAAAGGTTGTTTGTTAACTGTGATAGCGTTTAACATAAATACATAATATATTATTCATGATAAGCACATTTGTCTGCGCTTACTTCGCAAATTCTGAACCCTTCATTTTTGACACAGACGAAGTTGCTTGAGTAAACTAATCGTGTATAATAATAATATGTTTAAAACATGAGGCGTACATGTGATACCCAGATGTCAAAAGCAATGAACATTTTAAGCTTTTGACAACCACAATAAAATAACTACCAATTATTAAAACCAAGATTATATTCTTCAAGATATAGAAAGCGAGAGTTCACGACCTATTGATAAGACAAGAAAATATAATTCTCTTAACAACAGATGCGTTTTGCTGGTGATAAGGTGTGAATCCGCAAGTATAAAAGCTAGGGTGGACATTGCAGAGGTACAGTTCGCTTCTAGGCCGAAAACCATGAAGACTGTCTTGGTCCTAGCGGGGCTTGTTGCCCTCGCTCTCAGCAGCGCAGTGCCCGAGTACAAAACATCTTCTGGTGAGTTCATCATTCTCTTAAATTAAGTTTAAAGTTCAAGCGTCGTATTCAATAGATCTTCAAAAGATATTCCAAAAGGTTTTTTAAGATTCTTCTAGTCTATTTTTCTCTTATGTTTTATTTTTTCATTTGCATATTAGCATTATTAATTGCTTAATCTACTTTCACTCATGGACTCCCAAAAGCAATTTTCGACTTTTTACTAATTTACTTACATAGGCGGTTCTACTAAAAAGTTGAATTTGTTCGTTGAACCAATGCCTTTAAATGGATTTTGTAGATTATGACTGTATTAGCTATTTATCGCTTAACTAAATAGGGTTCTTAGTTAAATAGGCTACATTGTTTATAATGTTTAAACATTTTCCCAGTTGATGCTACCTTCGTTACAAGGCAAAAGAAGATCCTCGACCTCTTCTACAATGTGAACGAGGTCAACTACGATGCCGAGTACTACAAAATCGCCAAAGACTTTAAAATCGAAGACATCAAGGACTGCGTAACTGTAAGTCGCAAGAAAGTTCAAAGATTGACCCAATGTTATGATAGTAATACTTTTAGCATATTTTTAGCATATATATTTTTTCCCATAAAAAGATCCTTATTATAATTGAAAATCGACCTTAAATAATATTAATTTAACGTTTCTATGATTTATAGGACATCAAAGTTTACGAAAACTTTATGCAGTTGTGGAAGGGAGGATTCCTTCCCAGGAACCTCGAATTCTCCATCTTCTACGAGAAAATGAGGTTTGAGGCCATCACCTTATTCAAACTGTTCTACTACGCCAAGGACTTTGAAACCTTCTACAAGCTTGCATCTTTCGCTAGAGTGCACTTCAACCAGGGAATGTTCTTGTACGTCTATTACATCGCCGTTATTCAACGCCCTGATACCACTGGCTACGTCCTTCCTGCTCCATACGAAGTATACCCTCAATTCTTCGTCAACAATGACGTTTTAAGCAAATTGGATGTTATCAAGATGCAAGACGGTTGTGATGACAAAATGTGCTACGCCTACGGTATCGTTAAAGAAAGCGATGAATATGTTGTGTACGCTAACTACTCGAACTCTTTGATCTACCCTAACGACGAAGACAGGATTGCTTACTTCATTGAAGATATTGGTTTGAACTCCTACTACTACTACTTCCACTCCCACTTGCCGTTCTGGTGGAACTCTGGCAAATACAGTGCATTCAAGGAACACCGTGGCGAGATCTACTTCTTCTTCTACCAGCAAATTTTGGCTCGTTACTACATGGAGCGTCTGACCAACGGATTAGGCAAAATCCCTGACTTTTCTTGGTACTCGCCTCTTAAAACAGGCTACCTTCCCAGCTTCTCGAGCTTCTTCTATCCATTTGCTCAAAGGACCAATGACTACGACCTCCACACCGAGAAGAACTTCGAAGAAATTCGTTTCCTCGACACCTATGAAAAGACATTCTTCCAATTCCTTCAACAAGGTCACTTCAAGGCCGTAAGTATTTTCCTACACATAGTGTGCTTTACGGTTTTTATCAAATTATTGTTGCCATTCTTTTAATAAAACCAATTTAACTTCCAGTTCGGCAAAGAAATTGATTTGCACAGCAACAAAGCCGTCAACTTCGTTGGTAACTACTGGCAGAGCAACCCTGACCTGTTCGAAGAAGATGTTCTTGAATTCTTCCAGCGTTCATACGAGATCAACGCACGTCGTGTTCTTGGTGGTGCTCCCAAACCTTTCAACGAGTGAGTTACATTGAAAAAAATATCACTTGATCATTTACAAAATAAATATCGAAATAATTGTAGCTGTTTTCCGTTACCAAATTTATAATCTCAAATAATTACAAATTTAAAGTACCTAAATATTATGTTTTTCATCTACATAGGGAATCAAAATAATCCTAATTTTGATTTTTTCTTGTTATAGGTACAAGTTCATCCCAAGTGCTCTTGACTTCTACCAGACCTCTCTCAGAGACCCAGCGTTCTACCAACTCTACAAGAGAATCATAGAGTACATGATTGAGTTCAAGCAGTACTTGCCTTTTTACACTCAGGAAGACCTCCACTACGTCGGACTCAAGATCAACGATGTCACTACCGACAAGCTCATCACATACTTCGACCTTTACGACTTCGATGCTTTCAACAGCATTTACTTCAGCAAAACCGACCTTACAAGCTCTCCCCACGGCTACAAAGTTCGCCAACCACGTCTTAACCACAAGCCTTTCGACATTACAATTGATGTCAAGTCTGACGTTTCCACCAACGCAGTCTTCAAGATCTTCATTGGGCCGAAATACGACTCCAATGGCTACCCCATTGAAATCGAAGAGAACTGGATGAACTTCGTCTTGCTTGACTGGTTCGTGCAGAAGGTTAACCCTGGTCAATGCAAGGTTACTCGTTCATCAAAGGACTTCATGTTCTATAAGGAAGACTCAGTACCAATGGCCGAGATTTACAAACTATTGGACCAAGGAAAAGTACCTACTGACATGTTCAACTCATCCGACTCCATGCCATCGAGGTTGATGCTGCCTAAGGGTACCAAGGCTGGTTTCCCACTGCAGATGTTCGTGATCGCATACCCATACGAGCCTGTCCCTAAGGAGTTGGAGCCATTCAAGGCTGTTGTTCCAGACAACAAGCCTTACGGTTACCCATTGGACCGACCGGTTCTTCCTCAATACTTCAAACAGCCCAACATGTTGTTCAAGGATATTCTGATCTACCACTACGGAGAAGAATACACCTACAAATTCAACATCCCTTACTACACACCAAAGAAAGTTGAATTGTAATCTAATACGATGAAGTATGAATATGTATGTAATATAGAATCTCACATTAGTATATGTATATAGTGTTGTTAATAAATTTGTTATTCATTTATCTACTTTTTAATTTTTACCAAACTTTTTGGTACCAAAACCAAATTATCATTGTTTAATGGAACGAAGTCTAAGATGATAATGCACAACAAATTCGAGACATGATAATTGAATAATTAAATGTTCCAGTTTACTTCTAATATGCAAACAAGGATTATCTGGTTTGTAACTAAAACAAATACTCTTATCACAAAGAACAATTACTGTCTCATAACTAATTTATTTAATTTCATAATATTCTAATCAATCATTTAAAAAAATGTTAACTGAAAGTACTCTACTTTTAATAACAAACAAACTGATAAAATAAAAAGGCCTAAAACATTCGCTTTTGTAAATCGAAAGGCAAAATCATAAATTAAGTATAATCTTTTTGAGTCTGTTACTATTTAAACTAGTTATTATGACAGAATTTTGAAACAGATAATTATATAAAAACAAATTATTGCTTAACAGAGTGAAATTTTCAGGGGAAGTAGTCGAAATAATGATTTCAAAGCAAAGTATGCTGAAAGAAAGAAAGATCTCGATCTATCATCTTTTTTAGAAAATGTTATCCTCATAAGTCACTTTATTAATTAGTGCTATAAAATACAGGATGTGATTTTTTCGATTTGTACCAGGTTCGATTCCCGGATGTACCAATTTTTTTTTAATTTATAAATACAGTTGTATTTCTTTTCAAAAACAAAGGTATGTTATTTTTTCTATGTGAATAACTTTTGCAGCTTCACGTCCACAAAATAGTAAAATCGTTTCTAAACGTTTGACACGCGTTTTCATTGATCTGATACACGACGTGTTCTTCATTAAGTAAAATTGGAAGCAGGTGGAGGTCCGAAGATTTTCTCCTTATGTTATTATGCCAAAATACACTGATGGTCAATGTTTAGCATCGCCCCTCCTCCGCGAGATTCCTGTAATGTCAGGAGATACATCAGTTACCTACGGATAATACTCACCTAGTTTAAAATTACGATCGGCCAAATCTTACAAGTTCCACTAGTATTAATTTTTTTATACAAACGATGAGTACAGATAATACAAGGTGTCTCAAGAGAAATTTTATATTTAGTGGATTGATAAAAAAAAAAGGAAGCGGTATATAGAAAAAATGTTTATTTATTGTTAAAATACACTTTTTGGGAATTAATTTCTTAAAAATAATATCGTCTAGATGTAAACCCTCACGTTGTTGGCACTCATTTAATCAAATAGTAAAATTACTTATGACTGCTCGACAGGTGGAGTGAGGGATGGCTGCCATTTCGTGACGGATATTTTCTTTCAAATGCGCCAGTGAAGTTGGTTTATTGGCGTAAACTTTAGATTTAAGATAACCCCATAGGAAATGTCCATAGGGGTTAAATCTGGGCTACGTGGAGGCCAATTTATGTCACCTCTCCGAGATCAATTTACCTGAGAAAATTTCACGAACACGTGGCAGAGATATATTGGACGTGTGTGAAGTTGCTCCGTCCTGTTGAAACCATGTTCTTTGGTTATAGCCAGGAAAGTTTTGCAGTTCAGGTACCAAGAAGTTGTCTAACATCTCCACATAACGCTCTGAATTCACTGTAACTGTACGCCCCATTTCGTCTTCAAAAAAGTAAGGGCCGATAATTCCTCGCGCAGACATGGCAGCCCATACGGTCACTTTAGGCGAGTGTAGGGGTTTCTGATGCAAACATCAGCTGCATTTCGGATTGGCTGAACTCCAGTAGCGGCAGTTTTGCTTATTTACGTTGCCATTAAGATGAAAACAGTTGTCGAATCACCGTTCTTGTAAAACTCTCGCACGCACAACGCGCGGTCTGCTCCCGAGAAACGCTCCATAGCGACTGAATCCCCAAGAGCCAAGCTACCAATTGACATAACCCTCGCACCCCTCAAGTACGCAGCGTTCACGCAGTAAGCTAAACAAATATAAAATTTCTTTTGAGAAACCTTGCATGTCGATGTATTTTATTATTTCATACAAAAACTACAATTGATGCAAACACGCACTAAAAGAAATCATTAAAATCGGTTTATCTATAAGTACTTATGTTGAAAAGCTGATGTTTGTTTGTTAGAAGTTGATGGAAAGTTAAGATAGCCAAGTGGTTGAAGCTCTTGCTCGAAGATAATAACATGTAAAGTCCCCAATCATTAAGCTATACTTATTTCTTCTTCTGAGGAGACTGGAGTCCAGCAGTGGGTAGTAATGGGTTTTTACAGTACAGTACAGTTTTTTTGTTTGTTTTTTCTAATTGTTCTCTTGTTGAGCTAATATCAAGAAACGCTAAAAAACATTCAGTGTTGAATGTTGCTGTAAATGTTGGACATTAGGCTTATGTTAAAGTTTTATGATGCAGATGGAGTTTATTTATTTATTTATTTAATTTTACACCAACAGAATATACACTTTAAAATCTAAATTTTAACATTTACAATATCATGCAGAGTGTTTTTCCACTTACTGGTATAAACTGCATGCTAGTTAAACAATCACGAAAAATACTATACTAATCAACTAAATAGAAAGATAAATTAAATAAAGTTAAGTAGGAACATTACAGAACAACAATTATAAAATTATTCACTTACAAATCAATCAATTCAAATTATTCAATGATTTTTTCCACCCACAGTGATTAAAATAATATATTAACAAATAAAATGATAAATAATTTTCTTGCTTAAAAGTGAAACAAATTCAAATATTAAGACTAATAATAATTCATAATTCGACGATTTGTCTATTAGACATATCGTTTCCGGTTGTTCCCGTCTTGCTAACGGCGAGTACTTGCACAGGCATAACCAAGTAGCTAAGATCATTCATCAGCAACTTGCTCTGAAATACGACCTTGTTGAAGCCGCCGTACCTTATTACCAGTATTGGCCTCAGCCGGTTCTCGATAATGGTCATATAACTCTCTACTGGGACCGATCTATTATCACTGACAGGACTATTGCTGCCAATAAGCCTGACATAGTGATAATAGATCGGGATGCGCATCGGGCGGTGCTGATCGATGTCACCATTCCACATGACGAGAACCTTGTGAAGGCAGAAAAAGAAAAACTGCTAAAATATTTGGACCTGGCCCACGAGGTGACCGACATGTGGCGTGTTGAATCGACCATCATTGTTCCGATCGTTGTATCTGTGCACGGTCTAATAGCGAAAAGCTTCGACCGACATCTAGAGAAGCTTTCGCTCCCCGGCTGGGTAAAGGGCTTGATTCAGAAGGCGGTCGTTCTTGACACGGCGCGTATTGTGAGGAGGTTCCTCTCTCTTGAGCCCTGACCACTGATGGCTTGGGTCGTAGACCTCGTCTTCAGTGGGTCTCTGTTTTTTATATTGTATTTTTAAATTTATTTCCTTTGTTATTTTTTTTTTTAAATATAATGTAAAAAATAAGTGTAAATAAATATATAGACAAATTCATAATTATGTATATATAATTTATTTCTTTATTTAAAAAAGTAAGAGTTGCACGTTTCAGCTAATTTTAAATAACAGCTAAATAAAACACTAGGTTTTTTTCAAATATTTACCTCTAAGCATGACGCAATGTCCAATTATTTCCAAACAAAACCAGGATGGATTCTTAGTATTCCTTGTTATCAATTTCATACCTAATTAAAGTTTATATTGCGTAATGTTTTAAAGAAATGTGTTTGTTTTCGCATGCATTATCTGCTTTTCAAAAGTAATTGTCATGATATACCTACATCCCGTTATTAAAATGATTTATCAACTGTAAACAGATAACTAATAAATAATTTTCCACTTATTTTATTATATGTTGTTTTTTTATTTATCTATTTACACTGTGCATACTAGGTACCTAAAACTTTCGCCACTTGGGTTAGATCTTAGTAATAGGTACATATTGCAATAATATTATATTTTGGTTATTTAGGAAGATTACAAATTCAAATTATATATGTTGAATTGGAGTGGAGACCGCGATGTGGTAAACGTAGTGTTGGGCGCCCTCTTGCTAGATGGAACGATGACCTAAGAAAGGTGGCCGGTAACAACTGGATGAGACGAACAGAAGATCGCGCTCAGTGGCGTATTTTGGGAGAGGCCTATGTCCAGCAGTGGACGGGTGTGGGCTGATGATGATGATGATGATGTAGAATTATTGTATTGAAATAGAAATAGAAATCTTTATTTGCTTTAACATGAGTACAAATAAGATCTTATAAAATAATTGAAAGGTTCTGAATCATGTCATTGTCATCAGTGTCCTCAGTGTCCCCTGACATTGCAGAGGTTCATGAGCGACGATAACCACTTACTATCAGGTGGGCCGTTGGCTCGTCTGCCTACATGGCAATAAAAAAATATATATATGTTTTGTCACAGAGTGACGTACAAATTTTATAAACAATTTAACATAATAATACAAAAAATGAAAACAATGATTTTATAAATTATCATTTAGATATTCTTCAATATTGTAGTATGTTTTCTCCCTAAGTAGATTTATAATTTTAACCTTAAATAAATCAGTTTCTAAGTCTTTCCAGGTTTTTGGTAATTTATTGAATATCAGTGGAGCCATACAATATACACTTTTTCGCATTAAAGCAGTATTGAACGTGTGTAAGCAAAGTTGAGAATTATCACGTCTATATTATTTAAAGAACTTTTGCAATATGTAAAAAATCTTCTCTGTACAGAAATTACAGCGAACCGAATACGTACTGAAACTTTTTTTAAATTAACTCTTCCCTACTCGATAATTAAACTAATATAATAAAAACTAAAATTTTACTCATTTATTTTTGTCAGTGATACTAATATTGACGCTCTGTGCACTGTCAGTTATTATAAATTGTATGAGTATACTTTTTTTATTGTCAAGTGGGCAGACGAGCCAACGGGCCATCGTGATCGTAAGTGGTATTTGGATGTTAAAATGCTCCACAGTTTCAAAATGATGAAAAAATATTGAAATGGTTGGTTTTATTTAATTGCAAGACAGAAAAACGAACCTACGGCCTACTTGATGGTAAGCGGCTATTATTGCTCATGGACCCCTGTAATTTCATTGCATTGGGGGATATACTACATACGACAGGACTTTTTTTAAACCTCGTTATTAAGCCTCTATTAGGGCTTTAACCAGTTTTTGGGAGTGAGGATTTCAAGGAAACTATCACAGGGGGCGGCGCAACGGGAAATAATAGTGCTGTAGTGCGTAACGCGTCGCGCCGTCCCACATAGCTCCGTGCTCAGTTCTGACTGACTTTCGGACGTGAGTGGTGGGAATCCGGGGATTTTACCAAAGTCGAAAAAAACTGATGCAACACAGGCTTACTAAATTTTGCTTAATAAATCATAGCACTGTTTATGATCTACTATCGAAGAAGGTGAATCCAAATCAAGCAAGTCTTTTGGTGTACCCTCTGTACTGTACCAACCCATTACTGCCCACTGTTGGGCTCAGGTCTCCTCAGAAGAGGGATTAGGCATAGTCCACCACGCTTGCCCAGTGCGGATTGGGGACTTCACCTATCCTCAAAGGATTTTTAGAATCCTTTTCCGACATGCAGGTTTCCTCACGATGTTTTCCTTCACCGTTTTTAGCCAGTGGTGTTGTGAAAAATTGCACATAAATCTTTTTCACATTTAGATTTAGAGATACAGGCCGGCCGGTTTTGAACCCGCGACCCCCCGTTCGGAAGGAAGCGCTTCGACCACTCGGCCACCACGACTTCTCTCGACTTGTATCCTCAAACAACTTTAAAGGGCAAACAACGCATTATGTAAATTAAAGGTACTATTTTAGGGAAGTTTGAATATGACTTAAAATTTAAAATTAACCTGCAAATTTTAATGGTAAGAAATTTTTACAACTCCATTTGTAGGATAAGGTCAGATAGATTAAAGTGTAATGTAGATTTAACAA
Source organism: Trilocha varians (assembly GCA_030269945.2). Lineage (NCBI taxonomy): Eukaryota > Metazoa > Arthropoda > Insecta > Lepidoptera > Bombycidae > Trilocha > Trilocha varians. The sequence continues at coordinate 5,334,285 of AP028257.1, read as the reverse complement.
TGAATCTATTTTCATAATCTGTCTTGTACTTATTCAATAACGCCATGTAGTGTCCAAAAGACAAACTTGGTAAAATTACTTAGTAAATACTTTTGGAAATACTCTACTGCTTGTAGCCGGTCAACAGCCATAAAAGCATGCACGTCCTGAGAACGTTCAACTTCGAGAACTTAACAAGAATATTGCATTTAAAAAAAATATGTGTGTAATATGTTTTGGTTACAATAATTTATTTTAAAGAAAACTTTTACAAGGTTTTGAGATCCTAAATAACATGTAGCAGTAGAGTGTACAAGTAAAAGGAGCCCAAACACGATGGCTCTATCTTGTTTAGCACAAAAGATGACAAGAGTCCTATGACTACCTTCCTCATATTATGCCCGTAGAAGTAGTACACTTCTACGTCCATTTTTGAGTAATATCACCTTCCTGTATGTCATGCCATTATAGAAGACTATGGTATCTAATAAGTATCTATTCTGATTTGTTTCTTGTATCAAAAAGGATTGATGCACAAAATATATTACTCAGTAGTTGTATAACATCTGAACGTAGGTATATTTGCCAAACTCACACAACTACCGAATGTTCTTTTAAGCACTATCTCCAAAAAAACAAAATAATCAAGTTTATCACTAAAAGTCAAGATTTAACTTTACTTGACATTCAAAAACTTTTCCATAATGAGTAAGGTCAATAGATTAATTTGATAAAGAAAGCATAACATTTGTCGCTAAGGAATGCACGTTTCCAGGGTTGATAAGGTGCGGATCGTTTAGTATAAATACCGGAGAACGGATTGCAAGAGCACAGTTTGCTTCTAGGCTGGACACCATGAAGACTGTCTTGATCCTAGCTGGGCTTGTCGCCCTTGCACTCGGCAGTGTTGTGCCCCAACACAGCACCTACAAGACCAAAGAGGGTAAGACACTATTTTCTTTCTTTCTATTTATTTTTTTCTGTTTGAATGGTAATCATCAACTCTCACATATCCTCAGATGTTCTCATATATTCTCACATGTTCTCATATGTCTGTATTTGAGTTTTGTACTATACTTTAGTACCAACATGCATGTCTTACGACATGTTGGTGTTAGGTTTTTTTTCTTCAACTTAATTATTAGGTATACATTACTTATAGCCATGTCTCATATTGAAATCACGTCTTCGCATTATCCTTCAATAAAAATGTACTTTAAAGGAAAGGTAGTATTTGCAATTGTTTTTGTAATTACTAAAACATTATTATTATTAATCAGCATTATAATTCAGAATTTTGTAACATGTTTTTCTCTATGTTTCCAGTTGACTCTGTATTTGTTGAAAAACAAAAGAAGATCTTATCCTTCTTCCAAGATGTCTCCCAAATAAACTTCGACGAAGAATACTACAAAATCGGCAAGGACTATGACATTGAAGCTAACATCGACAACTACACCGTAAGAATCTTCAAACAAAATTTATTATTTTCATACTAAATCTGTTTCGACTAGATTTTTAAAATTTTCTGGAGACATTATACATTTTGAATTCTCATTCGATTGTCATATCTTTGGTTTTAGAGAGTTCGAAGACAAACGGCATTAAACATATCCATGGTATCACAGACTACATAATTAGTGTATTTTTTTTAGTTTGTGATGAAAGGTATATTTCTGTGAACACAATCCTAATAGTCCTCGTTGTACTTTTACATTAATTTCTTGTAAAATGACTTTACATTATTATATTACAGAACAAGAAAGCTGTTGAAGAGTTCTTGAAGATGTACAGGGTTGGATTCCTTCCCAAATACTACGATTTCTCCGTCTTCTACGACAGAATGAGGGATGAAGCTATTTCCCTGTTCCACTTGTTCTACTACGCCAAGGACTTTGAAACCTTCTACAAGACAGCTTGCTTCGCTCGTGTGCACCTCAACGAAGGACAATTCCTATATGCGTTCTATATCGCTGTTATCCAGCGTCAGGACTGCCACGGATTCGTCGTTCCTGCTCCATACGAAGTCTACCCTCAATTGTTCTTGAACATCGAAGTATTGCAGAAGATTTACATCACAAAGATGCAAGATGGCATCATCGAGCCTGAAATCGCCGCTCAATATGGTATCCTCAAGGAGAACGACTACTACGTTTACAAAGCCAACTACTCCAACGCCGTTATCTATAACAACGAGGAACAAAGACTGTCCTACTTCACCGAAGACATTGGTTTGAACTCTTACTACTACTACTTCCACTCCCACTTACCTTTCTGGTGGACCTCCGAGAAATACGGAAACCTCAAGGAACGTCGTGGTGAAGTTTACTTCTACTTCTACCAGCAATTGTTGTCTCGTTACTACTTTGAGCGTCTTACCAACGGTCTCGGTGACATTCCTGAGTTCTCATGGTACTCGCCAATCAAGACTGGTTACTACCCATTGATTTCATCGATGTCGCTGCCTTTCGCCCAGAGACCCGACTACTTCAACGTACACACTGAAGAGAATTACGAAAGAGTGAGGTTCCTCGACACCTACGAAAAGACCTTCGTCCAGTTCCTCCAGAAGGGTCACTTTGAAGCTGTAAGTATAAGTACAAAAAATGAAATAAATGCATACTATTCTTAATTAAAAACAAAATATCTTAACTTTTTCTGCTTATTATTACAGTACGGTCAAAAGATTGACTTCCACGACCCGAAGGCCATCAACTTCGTCGGTAACTACTGGCAAGACAACGCTGACCTTTACGGTGAAGAACACCTCATGGACTACCAACGCTCATATGAAATCTTCGCTCGCCGTGTGCTCGGAGCTGCCCCTGTACCATTCGACAAGTAAGCATTAGTTGTTTGACTTTATTTATTCGACTCATTTAGATTGTAGTGGAGCAATTACCTATGAGGCAGTAAAAATAAAATATTTAAGAAATAAAAATTAGCCATGAGCAATGCAAGACCAAGATCAATTTTGATCATCACTACCGAGGACGGGAATCCATTCCGAATCGGAATTAGTGATGAGCAAAATTGGTCTTGGTCTTGCAGTCTTGACTTCGACTCGCAAGACCAAGATTGTATGGACAAGAACAAGACCAACTATGGAAGGCCAAGACTACGCAAGACTCAACCAACATATTCTTTTTCACAGTATTAATTGACATGTCAAATTGTTACTTTATTTTTACTAGTGATGAGCAAAATTGGTCTTGGTCTTGCAGTCTTGGTCTTGCATTGCTCGTCACTAATAAAAATCAATATAAGCTTTAAATAAATAGAACTTACAGAATTCAAGAGCATTCATTAAAAGACAAATTCATAAACCATCTATGCTGAAATATATCTATTATAGTATGTTAACTGATGATAAATACTTTACACGAAAGAAAATTTGTCATTAATCATTTCTAATGTTTATATTATATTCCAGGTACACCTACGTGCCCAGTGCTCTGGACTTCTACCAAACTTCTCTCCGTGATCCTGCTTTCTACCAGCTTTACAACAGGATTGTTGAGTACATTGTTGAGTTCAAGCAATACTTGCCACCCTACTCCCAAGACAAACTCTTCTTCGAAGGTGTTAAGGTTACTGATGTCTCAGTTGACAAGCTGGTCACATTCTTCGAAAACTACGATTTTGATGCTAGCAACACTGTGCACTTCAGCAAGGAAGAGATCAAGAGCAACCATGTACACCAAGTTTTGGTGCGTCAACCAAGGTTGAACCACAAACCCTTCACTGTTTCCATCGATGTCAAATCTGATGTTGCCTGTGACGCCGTCGTCAAAATCTTCTTGCGTCCCACTTTGGATGACAATGGTTTCCCACTCAGCCTAGAAGACAGCTGGATGAAATTCTTCGAATTGGAATGGTTCGCCACTAAACTCACAGCTGGTGTGAACAAGATTGTCCGCAACTCGAACGAATTCAGACTGTTCAAGGAAGACTCAGTGCCCATGACTGAAATCTGGAAATTACTCGACCAAGGAAAGATACCCTACGACATGTCTGAGGAATTCACTTTCATGCCCAAGAGACTTATGCTGCCCAGAGGAACTGAGGGTGGATTCCCCTTCGAACTCTTCGTTTACGTCTACCCATTGGACACCAAAGGCAAGGACTTGGCTTCATTCGAAGCTTTCGTCTTGGACAACAAGCCTCTTGGTTTCCCCTTCGACCGTCCAGCTATCGACTGGCTGTTCAAGGTTCCTAACATGTACTCCAAGAATGTACTTATCTACCACGAGGGCGAACGTTTCCCTTACAAGTACAACGTACCCAACTACGAAGCTCAGTCTAACGTTGTACCTAAATAGGAAATTAGAGTCAAGTGATAATCAGTAGCACCAAGATGTGTTGAATATATAAATACTGTTATATATATTGTAATGATTTATTGAAGTTAATAAAAGTCGAGTTATTATATAACACATTTCTTTTATTTTTTTTTATAACTAACATAACTAACTCTATGGTTCATTACATTTGAGCAATCATAAAAGAACAGGGTAACTTTTAATAAAGATTTTCAGAGAAATTACCAGTTCCATCAATATTAGTTTTATGAAAAATTTTGATATCAAAAAGTCGATAATTACATGCATAAGGATCTTGAAATCCTGAATTTCTATGAAAAGGAAACCCTAGAGGCTTAGAATCCCACTCATAAGAAACTTGTTTGTAAAAATTACTTTCTGGAGTATTTTCTGTTGTATTATCTGCTGGAGTGATCGTAATAGCCAGTTTAAAGTCAAGTCCATGTTCAAGTCCTCGAGGTATTGCCAAATTTCCAGGAAACTGAAATAGGTTAAATTTCGCTCCTTTACGTGCAGAGTTTTTATGATGGTGGTTGTGGAAATAATGATGTGCCATATCATCTTTGAAATAAGTATACTTTTTCGACTTGTGAGGATCCCAACTAATTACATTAATTCCCTCTTGAAGGCTGAAGTTAAAAACATCGAGTTCGTAAAATTCTGCGAAACGTTCCCAACAATATTGAAAGCTACAGTTCGGTCCTAAAAAGAGCCTCACTATTACATCTTGGCTAACATTTGAGTTAACAGTGAAATTTAGAGTAAATGGTAAATGATTGATACGCCTTTGTCTTGCAAAAATAGGCCACTTTCTTGAGACATAACCAGTGTCTGGTGACAAAAATTTGTTTAAAGGTATATGATAATACTCAAAATATGTTTCTATTCTAGTAAAGTTAGTTCCAGTTATATTAAAGTCATTTGTTGTATAATCTTCCATTAAAAACGGATCCATAAAATGTCGGAAGTATTTCATGACATTCAAGTAATATTCGATCAGCTTCCAAAATGTAGGATCTCTAAGTGAAGTTTCAGGATGATAGAATACAGAAGGCGCGGGGTTGTATCTGTAATGAAACGGATTTTATTTAACTATACTGTCTAAACATTACTTTTAATTCAATTGAATCTGATGTTCAATGTTCACATTTTATAGATAATAGCAAATAATACGCATGTGCTCAATAGTCATGGTGGCCGAGTGGTTGAAGTGCTTGCCTTCCGTACGGGAGGTCGCGGGTTCAAAACCGGCCGGCATGTACCTCTAAATCTTAATATGAAAAAGAATTATGTGCAATTTTTCACAACACCACTGGCTAAAAACGGTGAAGGAAAACATCGTGAGGAAACCTGCATATCGGAAAAGGGTTCTAAAAATCCTTTGAAGATATGTGAAGTCCCCAATCCGCATTAGGCACGCGTGGTGGACTATGCCTAACCCCTCTTCGGAGGAGACCCGAGCTCAGCAGTGGGCAGTAATGGGTTGTTACAGTACGCATGTGGTTAGTAAATTATCGTTAAGTAGTAATCACACTATGCCTTTGAAGTAATCAAATCTAGGAGCAATCGTAACTTTAACATTACAGCTACAACTCGTAAGTAAAAACTTAGAAATCTAAATAACTTACTCATCAATAGGGTGTCTGTTTCGCATATTTCCGAATATTTCTCTTAAAATTTTTGCCATTCTCGCATCATCAAGATTGGACTTGATAAGCTTAGCCATTATGCTAACATGGTCGTCATTGTTCATATTTAGTGTAATGCCCTCCTGAAACAGTGATTTTAAATATCGAAAAAAACAATTACAGAACTTTGATACTTCTATTTTTAAATTGCTTACCATTACAATAAATCCACCTTCAATACACTTGCGAATATTAATCCATACTCCTTCAGCTTCTGCTCTTTCATCGCTCCAATCAAGCTCATAATTAGTGTACCTGATTGGAAATTGTAGCCCGTTGTCATACATCAAACATGGGTCATACTCTGTTTCATTAGGGTAACTATGATTCAAATGCAATAGATGTTGTTTTTCCAAGTTATAACGCGCCACTAACTGTTGATGCGTATCGAAAAAGTGTTCTGCATGCCTGACATTCAGTAGATCTAGTTCTTCGTTTTCCATCCAAAAAGGATGAAGCAAATGCACCCCGAGGAAATAGCAACCAAGGCCAATATCCTCTCGGAAATAATTTATGCCTTGATCATCTCCATTGTAAACTAGATTCCAGCCTGAATAATTTGTATTGATTATTATGAAACCGTGGTCTTGATAATACTGATTTTCAGCGGCATCAGGTGGTAGAGTGTTACGATTGTTCATTACTATACGAAGTTTCATTGCTTTCATAATAGTTTCTGAATTAACAAAATAATTTGGTTTATCGATATAACAAGGATTCAAGTAATTCTTGCTTCTATCCAGTTTGTAACCATACAAGTAGTTAAGCTTTTCAGCATATCTCAACATATCATTATTTATATTCACCACTGCCCAGTCGTATATTTTTTCGTATTCGTCTTGATCAACTTTTTGGAAAAGTCGAAACAGAACTACAGCAGCTTTTCTCATGTCATCATCGTAAATATTAAAGGTTCGACCTTTTGCAGTAATACCACGTTTTACATATTTGTAGAAATTTTTGAAATATGTATTATTCTGAAATTTTCAATAAAAATTCCATTAACTTTCTGAAAGCTTAATATCTTAACTAAAAGGTAGCTTACTTACCATTTGTGGAATTACATCATCAGTTTTGGTTTCATGGGCATGAAGTGGATATCCAGCCGGAACAATATTACTTAGGAATTTGTCGCCATTGTATGGAATATCTGCATGTTAATATTAATATTTAAATTAAAAATAATAATTGTAAACGCGTCAACAACTGATCTCAAATTTAAGATACTAATTGCCAACTATTAATTCATGTTTATTTTAATAATGCAATTAATAATTACATTAAAATGGAGAACATAATAAATCACCACAAATACAGATTAAAATATTACATACCTTCACGATGAGATAGTAAAAATTCATCAAATGGATCTGCATAGACTAGACCAACAAAACTAATCACGAACAACGACAACATCTTCGGTGGCATTAGCCCACTAGATCCAACACTAAGACTCCATGTCTTATATCCTAGCTGGACAACACCACATTGGTTCTTTGTATCCACTTGAGGTCTCAAGAGCGGTTTAATCAGAATTATTCACATCGGTACAGACAAGTCGAGAATACAGAGCTTAAGTAACTCGCGCGTATCGTAGTTATTGCTAAATTTTCGCCCCAGGATGAAGGTAATACAGCACAGGGATAAATACCGTGAGGCTTCAAGGCTCAAATCATCAAAATAGACTTTAATGATAGTAACATAATATTTATTTTTGCATAAAGTTGGAGCAAAATCTGCAATTTGTATGATTTCAGATCGTAAATTTGCTCTTATGTTCGTAAATATATAGCTTTTATATATTTTCAAATAACGTAGATTTTTAAAAAAATAATCTGCATTGTAAGTCTACGCAACTGTACATTGCGTTTGAAGGAAGTGATAATTTTCCAATTGTCTGTGTTCGAGCTCGGTTAATTTTGGTCAAGAGGCAATTTATCACTTGCAAGGCGTCATTGTAACGTTGTTTAGAAATGTATGCACTTGACAAAATATTATCCAATTTATAAAACTCCTTCTTAGAACAAGCGTCATGATTCACATCTCTGCTATAAAACGTCCCCAACACTAGAGATAGGTACCAACCGAGGATTGTAAAATTTAAGTTTAAAAAGTTCTTAGTCTATAATAATATTATTATAAAGAGGAAAGATTTGATTGTTTGTTTGTCTCGAATATGCTCCAAAACTACTGGTCCGATTTCAAACAATCTTTTAGTTTTGAAAGTTCATTTATCGAGGAAGACTATAGGATGTATTGTTTCCCTTTGTGACGCATACGAAATTGCGTGGGTCAGATAGTATCTCACAATATGAGATCATGTATTTCTGACTAATCATCATCAGCATCTCTATCAGCCTATATACGTCTACTGCTGGACATAGGCCTCCTTCAGATTTCATCAAAACGACCGCTCCTATGTTGTTTGCATCTGGTAACTTCGCGCTGATCAGACAATCGGTCTACATTATGTGACTAACAGTAACACTACTTCGTTATGTTGTTAATGTACTTACTATAGCTTTCAGATAAAACAAGGATATTATAAAGGTTTATAATTAAGAGCCAAAGTACCATGATATTATCCCGTATTATAAAAGACCTAAGTCTGACAGTGAGCAATGGACTTATGATGATGAATTAGACTGGTCTTCAAAGCCCATTGTAGTATAACGTAATAAAATATTAAAGACATTATAATTGCTACTAAACGTATAATACTAACGTTCATATAGACGTATAGACGTCTACTGCTGGACTTAGCCTTCCAAACCAATCCTCGCCACAACGACCGGTCCTGTGCTAAAACGGATAAGGGAATAAAAAAAAGTAAAACAAATATAACAAAAAGACTATTTTTATATTGTAGGAATCTTAAAGATATTCTTGAAATAAGTGCAATGCGTTATAAATATTAGCATAAAGTTGTTTACAATGCAAAAAAAACTCGTCTCTAGTGAATTATTCCGTAAATAACTCCTTGGAACGAATTCAAATACGTTCGTGACCTAAATGTGATCCAAAAATAACACATTTCTATAAGATAGACAAAAACAGTGCATTTTTCTTCAGATTACACAACCATGCTAATACCGCATTCATTTTGTACTAATATTGAAGTCTTAGACAAATTTAATACAAATAACAAAATAAATACTAATAATAATACTATTGTAAAATTTAGTTTTGATGGTTTAGTCTCCAGTCATCATCTCCATGAACTCTGTAACAAAGAAGGAAATAAAACATTAGAATCTGTATCTTTCTTAAATCAGTTAATTTTATCAAGTTACAACAGCTCAGCAATAAGTATTATTCCAATGTATTTGGGGATCAATGCGGATGTTCGTTGAATTATAGATAGATTATAGAAATTGTAGTTATCATTTGTGTAATAAGAAATAAGTTTTACTGCCCCATAGGTAGACGAGTATACACCTAATAGTAAGTTACCACCCTACCGATTTCCGTATGAAAAATGTCATGCCATAAAGTTAGTCTACTCGTAACTATAAAATTAAATATTCCCGTCATAACAAACATAAATAATGTGATGTATTTATAGAATTACGTAGTATAACCATTGAACACATATAATGAGACGTGCTATAATTTATGAACGCATCCTAAAAACCGACTCGTTCAAATAATTTTCCCTTGGAATCAGATCAAAAGGATTCTTGTTTAATTTTTCATGCATCAGTGGATTTGTTTGAACTAATATACATACAATGTCATTCATCACAACGCGATATTAGCCACTTGAGAACGCTGATGTTTTGTTTATAGCTCTTTCAGATGTTTAAGAGTAACAATACACAGACACAATAGACTTCAAGGTTGCTTTCAGGAATTCTTAACAACCTAGTTAATGATTTGTAAATATTGGAGCACATTTTTGAATCTTCATTGAATGGTAATTATTTTTATTGCTATTTTAATTATACTATTTTACGGCGGCTATTTATAAAATTGTTATTTGAACATATTAATTCTGGTCAAATTACTCTTTGAACTAGACTATCAAATCCATGATAATGATAAAGCTACAAACCATCAGGCTTAAAGTGAAGATAATATTTCATGTAAGTGTAGGAAAGAACAATCCCACGGGAATAAGCTGGATTTAGACAGCTTAGAAGTGGTAATCATGGAAAAAATCAGAGAAATCCAGCAATGGGCGTCTATGGGTTGATGTCGACCCTTTCCAAGATTCTGGGTATATTTCACTAAATTTAACTTAGTGCATAAATATTTTAGTTATACTGTACTAACCGTCAAAGTCTACTGTTCCTGAGCCGTCAGTGTCGATCTCAGCAATGATACCGTCGAGATCAGCGTTGCTAAGTTTGTCGTCAAGAGCAGCCAGGATCTCTTTCAGGGTTGAAGTGGTGATGTAACCGTTACCTTCACGGTCGTATAATCTGAAAATAATAGAAATATTTGGTTACTATTTGAAATACACTTTATATTCGTTGTGCAAAAGTTCTTGTAAAAAGATGTTTTTAATATTAGACATTAGGTAATGTGTCCTGAAAATTCTTTATATTGCATTTATAAGGATGAAAGTTTGAGTTAGAGAGAGATCACATCAAAAATACGTTCGTGACCATAAATTTTGATAATGACCATACGCAACTGAATTTGATACTGACATATACACATTAACCAACCACTCTGTATTATATATACATATATGCGACCAAAGTTCTTTATGATTTTTTAGACACCGATTGAAATCTTTTGACAGTACGACAGATTCAACATGTTCATTAGATTTAATGATCTCTAAAATGCATTCTGTTTAAAAATAAATGTTTATCTTGGCTCGTAAGCTGGAGAATTAATTGATATCGTGGGTGTAGTTTTACAATTATTTTGCTGCACATTGGATTCTTTTCTGTATTTTCAGATCGTGATTTCTAATAAATAATTATTTAATTCTATCTAGTGACCTAGTTTTGTCGTGTATCCTAGTATTAAATTTGCAAAAGTTTATGAGGCGGCTTGAATGATTGTGTTTCCACGCAATAAAACTGGGCCAAAGTATGCACACATAGGTATAGAACATTATTTGGATTAACAAATTGATACATTAGTAATTGATAGGTGACCTTGCATTTGGCAACGTCTGCAGGAATTTATTAGTGCGTAGTATATAATTTTATGCTGGAGTGCAGGAGATCATTTATTGAAACATATTTTAAAATATTTAAAAAAAATCGATAATACTAATACCTATTATTTTTATCGATTTGGTTATTTATGAGTCAGTACTTATTTGATTAGTTTTCTAGTTGCACTTAAATACCATTACATTTTTAACTGATTTTAACCATTACATTTTTTTGATTTTATCATAGATCGATTTGTTGTACTGGTGTGATAATATAGTTCTTACAAATGCTATATGTCTGTTTTTAGCCAAATTATTTTCTGATTTCTCTTGTTTAAATTCATTGGGTAAAATTGTGCATCTTTTCCATATAAAAGATAGCTTGGAGTAAAAGTATTATATCATAAAATATTATTATGATCTACGGAAATAACGTATTCACTATTGAAGTCCTTGTGACTGAAGATTTTATCTCTGCTATAAACTTGCAGAAAACTGTATACAGTATTTAGTAGACTAAACAATTCTTTTCATCGCCTCAACACTAGTGAACAGGTACACAATCTATTACGTATTTGTTTATAATACCCTGTTCTTCAAGCTATTTTATAAACTATTTAGAATTATACTGAACACTGTTGTAGTTGTTTTATGTAAATGTTGCGGCAGTGAGAATTCATTCATTACATTTCGGCGTTTACTGCAAACAGTGAAATACCAAGCTGTTTTGTGTTAACTATGAACTTTTCTTGGTGATAAGTGAATGAGACTGTTGTATTATAATGATAGTACAATTCAGTGCGTTTTGAGATTATTTCATATTTCATTCTTAAACTTGTTTTACGATTTTATCTTAATTAGTTAAAACTTATGCTCTTGTTACTTTTTACACGAACATAGGTCGTAGACCATAGCTTTTACTGTATCCATGATTCACGCCATTTCAGAATAAATGAACGTAAAGAAAAACAGAGACCGTGTTGAAAGTTATCAGAAAATTTATAATATTACCTGAAAGCTTCTTTCAGTTCTTGTTGCATGGCCTCAGCGTCTTCCTCTTCAAGGAAGTGGGAAGCGATATTGCAGAAGCCATCGAAGTTGATTTTGCCACTGTCTGAAATAAAAATACAATTCATTAGTTTTGTTGGCTATTACAACAAATACTTTATGGCTCGCCTATGATAATTATTATTATTATTTGATGTATTTGACTTTTCTTCAAACTGAGACGATATATTGAATTATAAACAATTTACATTAATACATACATATTTATCAACTGTTTGTTTCCAAAATACGACATTTTTTGCCGAAGATTCCGCTAACTTAGTTAAAACTTTACCAAAACGTTACTAAATTATATTACCAAAGAAGAAATACGAGCATAATTGCAAGAAATCGACAAATCTCACTTTGAAATCATAAAATTGTGAGACGAAACAAAAAATTTTAAAAGTGTAGGACGCTATTCTTTAAAATACTACAAAAAAAATCCAACAATACTCCAGTTATTTAACACTCAACAACGAAACTGTTCAAAGGGACACTGCATAGTTCTAAAATAGATCGGTTAGTTCTCTCAAAGTGTAAAAATATTCATGAATATTTTCGAAGCGAAGGTGTCGCGTCTTCGGCATGCAACATACTCGTATGACTGATCACCGCTCGACTTCCACAACTATTTACGACCAGTAATATCTGTATTACGAGCTAAAATATCTTTAGTAGAAAAGTAAATTTAAATAGTTTCAACAAATTTTTCATAATAATTGATTTATGTAATTTATTGAATGTAAAGTCTTTTGTTTAAAATTTACTATATAATTGATGCTAAGTTGTCTGAGTCCCTTGTAGCTAAATATATCGGCAAAGATATAAGTAAATAAAATAGAAATCAATTTGTTGTTAATCGCAATATATTTTACTACCAAAGTATTTGATTATTAAATCAATATATCTACTAATATTACAAACGAGAAAGTAACTCTGTCTGTTAGGCACAATCTTTAGAGCCTGAAAAAGAACATAGCTAACCTTATCATTTAAAAGTGACGCAGACGAAGTGTCGCGGGCCCTATCTATCTATTTAGGTATCTACTAAAAACACTACAAGCAAATATTATTTCACTATGTAAATCTGCTTGCTCTATACGTAAATCGCGATGTCAAAAAACAAAAATTAGAGCAAGAATTTCCTCAATTTAAATTTTTAAAGATTCAAAACTAGCTACATGACGTGTAAATCTCTTCGTATGTTCTATATTTAACGGTTACTAATTTGAATTGCCTGAATGAATCGTAGGTTGGTATGTAAACATGTTGAATGGACACGTCTCCTAATGATAATGAAACGGTGAATTGCGTCGTGTAATAAAGCATGTTCTAAAATTAAAATGGTTTAATGACAATTTGTGTTTGTTCAAAACGATCCTTTGTGATTTCAGAATGAAGGTTGTATTGTCTTTGTTTTTGATGTGTTTTTCGACTTTAGCCAGAGTTAAATATAAGTGGGTGTGTTTACTAAAAATAATTTGTAAAGTATTCTCACTAAACTATACATTATTTGGTATTATGATTAGTATATGTATAATTAATGTAATCCAGGAAGTTCTTCTTCATTTGATGTTCTAAGCCAAAATCAAATGATTTTATTTCCTTAATTTTCTATCACGATTTGATATCTTCTTCTCTTATCCATCGCCTACCTTACAAATATTAGCAACTCTCTCTCGTTTAAGTTCCCTTTTACAATTGTTTAGTTATCAACCATAATCATCAACTACCATTCGATTTTGAGCTTATTCAATTACGTAAAGCCGATAAAATAAAAAGTATAATATACTCGTATGAAATCGACATAAAATTATTTTAATAGCGTATATTGTTAGTGATCTACAGGCACGTGGTCATTTTAAGTTGTGTTAATCTTAAGGATGACTTTAGTCTTCATCAGAAGTTTTGTAAGAGAGTGCACATATTTAGACGGAACGGCCAAACATAAACCTGGATTTCTATACCAATACTTTTTCGATAAGATGTGCTGTGGTCCTGTTTCTAAAAATGCGCACGCAAATGCAAATTTTACTTACTTTCAGGGTCGTTTTCATCGATGAGTGCCTGAAGTTCTGAGTCATCGAAGAGCTGTCCCATCGTGTTGAGGATGGTCGAGATCTTCAGCACGTCGATGTAGCCAGACTTCGTGGTGTCAAACATTTGGAATGCTTTGCGGAGCATCGCCATCTTTTGTTCATCATCGGAATCCTGCGCGAAAAACAAATTACTTTAAAATTACAAAATAATTTTAAATAGTTTCTATAGGTATATAGGGTTTTGTTATTATAGTAGCAAACTATTATTATGCCTAAACCAACACTGTTTTTCTTCATTACTTATTAAACTTTTAAATAGTCATAAAAGTTAAGTAAGTAGTAATTAATGGTTGATGACAGCTTAAATTGGTATCATAATCTAATTTTAAGACAAGTGTTGCAATGTTTTCCATATTGTGAGATGACTCCATCAACACATGATGAACTTTTTGTCTCACTACGCAAAAAAGTAGTCCACATATTTTCGGTAAATTCCACTTGTATTCACATAACACCAAGTGAACGGACTACTCCAAGAAGTCAGGAGTATTCAACATTTTCTTAACACTTCACATATCACATAATTCACATCACATCACATCAAAGGATTTCCTCACCATGATGCACTTTAAGGATCTGTGGCTGTAACAAGAACTGAATCCGCCTGCGAGTGCTGTTACACTAAACCATACTGTCGGTTGCCACCCTTATTTATAGCATTCCTCTTCACTGAAAATACAAAAATAAGTGAAAAACTATCTATCCTACTCTGTCCTGTGACGTAGACCATTAGGTTTCGTCAGTATAAACGATGACGGCCAATGATGAAAACGTATTGAAAACCACATTTTATTTACAGGAAGTGACATGTCAGTTTAATTTACATAAAGACGACAGTAATTTACGAATGTTGCTGATAAACGTGCCTATTTTCGATTTGTTTATTAACTGAGTAAAATGGAATGAGGTAATTGTACATTTTTACTAAAACATTACCAATGTTCAGCCTTTTCAGCGAATTAAATGACATACAAAAGGTTCGCTTTGAAGGACACTGCACAATATTTACAAAGGCCAGAAGAATATCTTGTGAAATTCATTTCAACTTGCAATTTCGAAATCAGTATACCTTTTAGAGAGTAAATGCTTTTAGATGGGTCCAAACTGGTGAAAATTTTTTGGTGATCCAATTATACGAAGGTCTCCTCTACTAATTCTAATTCTTTTGGCACTAATATAGACCAATCACTGGAGATGCATCTAAGCACATTAAATACTAAAACAACAACTAATCCACATTGCAACACAAGCTTTAGTGAAAAACAAATTTAAATTCGAGAAGTTTTAAATGGCACGTAATTATTTAACCACGAAGAAAATATATTGTGTTATTTTATGTTGTCAGAAAATTTATTGGTCGGTGCTTTAGTATTTTATTGCTTTTCCGTTATTGTGTGTAATATGTAAAATTAGTTCACAGAAAATAAAATGATACCACGAAGTTGAGTTTTTCTTAATTTATGTTATCATGCACTTAATTTTACGACTTATGGATGGTAATGAAGTAGTCTTTAAGAGTGTTGAGAATAATTTTAATTAAATTTTTAAATCTAGTTTAATGTATTCTTATGCATAGATAAGACTAGAGATAGATTTATTGTAAGAAATAAAACAAGTATCTGTGTGAGAAAAGCGAAGGCTGACGACATGAAAATATTTTAAAATTTTTAAACTATTAAACTTTTACTATTTTCATTTTTATTCTAATGATTTATAAGTTCAAAATTTGAACATGCTACAAGCATTATAATCTACAATAATATTTCTAAAAGAAAAAATATGAAAACAGTACTTTAAAAACCATAATTCAAATTTTCATAAAAAGCGTAGGTGCAATATAAAAAATATTGCACTGTATCTTTAGTTTTCGAAGTAATCATTTATTTTAGCTTAACGTGGGCACACACTGTCACCTACAATCACAATTAGGATAAAACAGTCTTATTTATATACACATAGAGACTAAAATAACTTGGCTTTAAATTGTCCATATTGAGACGTGCCAGACCCTCTTGCATATGAAGTTGATTCTTGATCGAGAGCAGGAAATTCCTTTGAAGCGGATTCACAACAATCCCAATGAAAATATTACGTGTTAGAACGTCACGGCCAGTTGTTCTCAATCTTTATATTGATTATTTATTATTATTATTTTTTATTTATTATTTTTTAATAAAAATGTGAAAAGACTTTTTCTAGACTGCCCTATCCAAGTTTATAAATGAGTAAGGGGATCTTTTCTATTTCTTTGTATATCCTGTGTGCCCTATACCTGTGTGTCAAGAAAACGTTGTAATTATTTTAGACTCTAAATTATAAATATTTTAAGCTAGGTGAAATGGCCAGTGTCTTCAAGTTTTTCAAAGAATTGGACAACGGCTTTACGGTGCTCCTCTTTTGTAACTTTGTTTTAACTCGTAGGTATACCCAAAACAATAAAGATACAAAAACTTTCAGAATTTTTCGTTCGAACATTCAAGGTTTACACAAAATATATATTTCGACGGCTCGTTTTCGATTGGCAGCCACTGGCGCGTGAAACGAGTTATACAACGCGCGAGCAGATATAGACTCTCGGTGATCAACTATAATTTTTGTGTTCGTACGAACACCACAGAAACTAATCTCGGCTTTACGTTCGGCGGGCACGTGCTTTTATTATTTGCAACAATAGAACGGATTAGTGGATCGGATTTCAAAATAAAACGGTGCATCGTGTTTCGATGTGTTAGCGATGGCGCTTTTTTTTGTACAAGCAAAAAAAGCGTGATGTATAATGTCGAAAACTACGAAAACAATTTTGAATCTACTATCACAAAGGAATTTAGATTTCATATCTACCGTACTTAACCGTAAAATGTTACCTACTACTAGATAAAATACGTAGATAAGTAGGTAGTAGAGAAGATTTGAAAAAATATTGCACTTTCTACATTTTTTTTTAAAAACTTTCTACATTGGAACTTGACCACGAGAAGTTTATTAAGTGAAGAAAATCGGGATATCGAATTAACTTTGGCAAAATCAATGTACTTACAATCAGTAGGTATACTTTCATGCATATTCAACGGGTCCTTACCACGATATTTAATTAATTGAGTTGTCTCGATATTTCAACGTTGTTGCAAACGTCATGATCACGAGAAGACTGGATACTGCGGGTCGATTTAAGAGCAAACAAATCTGTCTACCCTCTTTCTCGTTCGCTTTTAGGTAATACCACTGGAACTCGAACTCACATCACGACACACCACACTCACTGTATCTACAAGACTCCCTGAGCTAGTGACTGTTGACAACGAGACAACTCAATTAATTAAATATTGTAAGAATATAGTAAAAACTCGCTGAAAATGCATGAAAGTATTATAGAAAACCGCGAGTGTCTAAATAAGTTTATAATCAGTAGGTATGTTTATATGTAATATAAGGTTGAGTTCAATGTAAAAGATGAAAATGATATAATCGAATTCCCTGCCTTGACCTAGTTCAATAGGGTCCTTTTTTCTACAAAGTTTTATTGGAATAAACTCAGCACTCATAAACGTCCTGTATTTAACTTTTTAACGTTTTAACTGCACGTCGTTTATAATTACTGTAACTCAATACAAATACAATGTTTCTATCCGTAAACGTTTTACGACACTTGTATTTCAAACTGGCAATGAAGGTTGTAATAATATTGTATGTCGTTCGATTCTAATGTAAGCCACGTGAAAGATGTTAAAATCTTTGTTAGATGAACGAATCATTATAATAATTAAAATATTTAATACTAATATATTATTTACATATTATTAAAATTTGTTAAACATTGTTTTTAACACACTTTATTTTTTCATGCAAATAATAGGTACGTTTTGGGTATATTTGAAGTGCTGCAGTGCTTATTTGAATCTATAAACTGCACACCACGATGTCTTTTGCTGCATACAGGAAATTCAATGAAAAATGTAATGAAGATAATTTGAACAAGATCAAGAGCCACAGAGCAAATTAAAATTACCAGTCGATCCGTAACCACCACTAATTTACTACGTCTCGCCATTCCAAAATCAAAATAATTAGATGTCACATCCAAACGAAACTCGAATAGTTTAAAGACAAACTCCAAACCCTGAATCATCGATCTTATGATTATATTATGTAGGTTTAATTTTGGCACAGAACCGAGCATATTCCATGCAATTTAAACTATGATCGGGAGCCAAATGTATATAATTCTGTAAATAGTTTGTGATGTCTCTTCTATGCTTTTGTAACTCTGTTGCAGTAGCCATATATCCGGTATTGAAGGATTTGGCAATGGAATAGATTCCAAACTAAGCAATTGAATATTGCCTACATATGTAAATATAAGAATAGGGACATTCAATGTGTTTTAGAAATTAATTTAGTTACGAAACATAGTTCCATCTAATCAGCAAGTATTTTTGTCTGTAACTTTCTTTCTCCAAAACGGATAAGGATTTTCATTGATAAGTTCAGCCGATTAGGAGTTACAATAGCTACAAACAGTCACACACTCGGACACATACACAAATAGGTCAAAAAAATACCACTCATTTTTAAACGAAATGTCTGTCTACTGAAAACAAACAATCATAAACAATTCTAAAATCCTTTTCTATTCACTAATACAGTAAAGTGACAAAATATTTCTTATTTTCAGAAGCTGTAAACGTTAAGGGGCTATTTATGAAATCACAGCAATCTCATAATAACAACAGTGTTACAAAATGTCTATCTGATGTGTCGTTCGTCACTTTGTCACTATGAATATGTTTGTTCGCACGATCAACGGCCCGATAAGCTGGCTACTGGTTAGAATCACTAAATATTTATAAAACAGAAGTAAAATTTATATACTTGTGATTTCGTTTACTTTCATAAATTTATGACTGAACAGACTCATTCAGGTTTTTTTTTTGATAATTTGTATATGAAGTGCTTTTCTAATTCTTATTAGTAGTGTTGATGACCTTTTTGTAGTTATTCTACTCTCTCCCTAGTGATTTACAGTTACGAGACGTAAATTTTAATGATATGACTTTAAATACTTAAATACCGGCAATGTGGTAAATATTGATGGGTACTGGATGATTTATAAAACAATTTCAAACAATCTATTTTATTGCAAGACGAGCCTTTGAATTTTTGCAATTCCTGAGGAATTGGTTTTTCACTATTTTCAATTTTTTCTTGAATTTAAGTATTAAATTTAAGAATCTAGAAAAATACCTACATAACTTTGTACATCTCTCTACGACGCTCAAAAAAAAAATGAAAAAAAAAATAGAAAAGACAAAAAATAGTTTTTCAAAAAGTTCTTAAATCAAAACCATTCCAAATAGTAGAGAATACGTTAGCAATAATGAAACCTTGTAAACGACTGTAAAGTATTTCTATTTGTTTTGTAGCTGTTGTCACATCGGTGACCGATGGTTTTTAAATTTTCCACGATGAAAATAGGGAAAGCGTTGTAAAACATTTTGGAACATTTCCAAAATCAATGATAGAAAACCACGTTAAACAGCAAATAACTGTATTGGTTTGTTGTTATGAAATTACTACTCGTGAAACATCGTGTTATAATAGTTCTCGAAGCGTTACGACCTATTAAATTTTAATCTGCAATAATAATTTTACGACGTAATTATTTTTAAAAGTAATAATTACAATGGGGTAACATAAAACAAATTTTATCTTCACACAATATTTATTTAGTTCGTAGTTAAATAACATAGCATCCTTATCCATTATCACAATTAATATTTTTCTAAAACTACTACTAAGACTACTCCTTCATTAATTATACGTAAACTTCTTTTTCTCGGTACTTCATCAGCATCCCCTTGATGTAGTTGTACAATGAAAATCTTCGGAATGGAAAATCTATTAAAACGTGTATTTTCTTTGCATTTGGTTCTTCTACTTCATCTTGAATTAAATTCTCTTGCACTGGTTCATTTTCTATGTTTATCGTTGGATTTGAAGGTAAGAAAATAACTTCTGGAACTTGATTTATATTACTTTGATCAATTTCAGAAACATCTGATTTCTGTTCAAATGTTGGTTTGTTTACTACGATTCGTATATCAGACCCAAAATCTTTCTTAAATGTTGAACTTGGTAAAGCAGATAGATCTTTTTCCATATTGTTCTCTTTTTTGATAACAATTTTTTTACCTAAATCCTTTTCAATTAAAGGAGTATCAGGGAAAATTATATTTCTTTTGATATCAATGTCGTATTTGTTTTCATATTTTCCTTTTTTAGAATTAATATCGATACTTTTGCTTTTCGAAATTAAACTATCAGATGGCGACCCCAGTGAAAGTTTCAGTAGTGGTCTGTTAATAGGAACAACCTTTATTGATTCATCTTCTACATTGGGTTCTCCACTGGGAATACTTGAGATATCTCTTTCTGTTTTAGGTTCATTTTCAACAGTATAGTAATCTTTCTTCCCATATTGTGCTTTCTTAGATTGGTAATCAAATGGCTCGTTGTTGGGTGAATAGCTTGGTTTCGATGAAGGATCATAACTATCCCCATACCACTTCTTACCACTAGCACCGCCATAGTTCTCTCCTTTACTATCTCCTTTATGCGTGACCAGAATATCTTTCAAGAAAACATTCGGTAAATCAAATAACTGTGTATCTTCGATTGTAAAATCTAATGGGTAACCAGGAGAAAGTACTGCCATATTAAACTGAGAGCGGATTAGCGTATTCATGTTTTCAAATACCTTATAAAATGGTGCTACAAACACGAACAACTGCAGTGGTACTCCTTCAGGAGAGCCTTTAGGAAGCATCAATCTTGAAGGAAATCCTGTTTGCAGTTCAATGTTTTTAAATGGTACAGCATCGACACCAAATTCAGCATTTTGAACGTATTTATTTAAGTTTCTAAGTGAAACCAAATCTTCTGCATAAAGTTTCAAAGATTCCGATGATCTTGGAATTATGTTTGTACCTGGCTTCAAACTGGTTTCAAATGAATCTAATAACATAAACAGATTTTTGTTCTTAACGAATTCCCCTGGTAAAACTTTTGGTCCCAAATATATTTTGACTAGGCCTTTCTGTGACACTAACGATGAAATGTTTACTTTCATTGTAAAAGGTTTATGGTTAATTCTTGGTTGACCAATTTTAATTTGGAAACTAGTCTTATCTTCAGTTGTTTTCAAAGCCTCTGAGACATCGAAATTGAAGTAGTCAAATAATGTTGATACTTTCTTAACTTCGACGCTTACAACTTCTATTCCAGGGAAATATAATTCATTTCGCTCATATGATGGTACAAATTGTAGAGCGTTTTCTACTAAATTCACCATCTTTTTGTTAATAATCCAAAACATCGGGTCTCTCATTGATGTTAAATAATGTTCTAAAGCGGACGGATATCTGGAAATATACACAATTTATGAACATAAAGATCATTTCAGGAGACATAAATCATAAATATAACTCAATCGATGTTTAAATTACCCGTTGCCGGTACGATCTTTGCCAAGGAGACGTCGTGCCAATGTCTCATAGCTTCTGTCGCCCGTCACAAGGATTTCCATTAAATGATTCAGTATTTGACTTTTATTAAATCCAGTTTCGACCTGAAAAAGAGCAAAGAAAATGTTTATTGAATTAAATCGAACTAGTAAAATAAAATTGAATGGTTTTCTGAATCTTGTGTCAAGCATTCAAGTATAGATATTTTTTATACCTAGTGTAAACGATTTTTCACATTTATTTTAAAATAAGATTTTTTGTAATTCTTAATCCTTAAAGTATCTATAGATATCATTGCTTGTAAAAAACTTACCATATGTTGAACTACAGTCCCAATATTGTTTTCTACAGTTTGCAGAAATTTAACATCTTCTAAGTTACCAAGATCCAGTTGTTCATTTCTGGAAGCAAAGTCATTTCCATTTGTGTATATCAACGCTGGGTTATATGGTACATTTGGCATTGACGACCAAGTGTAGGGCGTAAGCTCTGGTAGTTTATTCGCAAATCGTTCCAAATTATATCTAGCATCTAGCTGTTTCATCATATGGAACATATTTTCACCATATTGCCCATTAACGATATCATTATTAAACCATGATGCTTGTCTCAACTTCCACAAATAATAAAACGTATTCAAGCCGACATCTTCTCGGAAATATGCTAATTTAGATTCGTCTTCGTTTTCAAAGAAACTTCCTGTATAATTAGCGTTAATTGTGTATGCATTCCCTTCAACTTCGATGTTGTCTGACAACTCTATGTCTTGACCCGAAGCTATAAATGATCCTTGGATTATGACTTCTTTGTCAACAAAATAGTTAGGAAGTATTTCATAAGGCGGAGGTATTAATAGCATATTTGTGTCTCTTCTCTTTTCTATGGCTAAATATAGAGCGTTAACGTATACGCCGCAGTTTAAGTTTTGTCTCGCCCATGCCACGGCTTTGAAGAATACATCAAAGTTTTTAGCATCGCGCAATACTTCAAAAACTACTTTAAGTTCATTTAGATGCTGGGTGTTGTATTCTGTAAATATTTCACCTTTTGCCAACAATCCTTTTGTTTGTAAAGTTTTAAAATTAGAAATTACTTCAGGATCCTGTAAATAAGTATTTATTTTTATAATTTCAGAAATTGGTACTTAAATACGTAGTTGCTTTTGTTTTACATCTATATTCATACACAGTCTATGTAGGTATAGGCTTAATATATTATTTGAAATTATTTTTAACCCTGTTAAAAACAGTTCAAAAATCAATTGAACTATGGCATAACCAGCACTAACATGTTGCACAAAGTAACGTCTTAAAATTAATGCCATGGATAAACCCCCTCATTAATAAAACTATGATATCACTCACCACAAAGTCGTCATCGAGTAGACTTAAGAACTGTTGTGCTGATTGAACAATGTCAGGCTCTTTGCTGGTTTCACAGACATCTTCAAAAAGTGGTAGGATCCGTTTTTGAAGATCTACCAGATTAACTAGAACTAAGAAGACGAAACTTTGTTAGAGCTTAAATAATATTGGAATGCAATTGTTTATGGTTTAAAAATTATGGCATTATTATAGCAATAAAACGAAAATATGTAACGACACTGAAATATAAAACGATTCATGTAATTGATCACTAAAACACTAACGAGATTATAGGGCAGATCTAAAATAATGTCAACTATTTTATAAACTGCACTAATGATTTAACGCTACAATACTAGAAAGAAGATAAAAGTAAGAACATACCCAAATCTGATGTATCTGGCAGCCGAACAACTGTAGGCAATTTTATCAAATATCCTGAGCTACTGACCACAAAAGCACACAATAGCACTCCTAACGTCTCCATTTTCTAACTAGTTTTGGAGAGAACAGCATTCATCTCGACAATTTATAGTGTAAAAGTTCAAAAACCTAAGTTATTTGCTACGAAAACTGATATCTAACGTGAATGCACTTTTGTTTTGAAAACTGGAGTTTAGTCAACTAGAGATAACAGTGTTTCTAGTGTATTTGATAGATGTAATATTTCATCATAATTAGGTAAATTTCATAAGAAAACAAATTTGTATAAACCATATTGAATAGTACGTAGAGTTCAGGTCAGGAGAACAGGTCTCACTGTCTCTTTCTCTCTCTCATATGTTACCTAGGAGATAAATTCCTTTATTGATGTATTTTTTTGATTTGTAATTTACGTAATTATCTATTAGGACAAGAAACAATGGTTCAATTAAAAAAATCTAAGATTTAGTTTGAATGAAATATTTTTGTCGATTGCATTTCTTTAAATTTTGACTAGTAAACCATAACTATAATTTTGAATAGAATGTTATTAAGTTGAATTTTTAAGTGTTTACTTACAACCTAGCAACATAAAAAAACTCTCAAAATATTATTGTTTAGTCTTCAAAAAAGCGATACCAAACATCACGTTGCTACCACTATCTCAAAGTTAAAAGGTTAAATTTTTTTTTCAACGATGTGACTGCAATTTCGCGATAACGGTCCTGACCTCGCCGCGACATTGATTGGTATATCACAGACTTTGTTAGCTCATATGAAAAACAAATATCATGGTCAATGACACACGAAGAACTTTGATTAACCTCTTTATCAACAATGATACTGGGTGCAAGAAGTTTAAAATTTATATTAAATGTACGATAATTTAATATTTAATTAGCTCATTTTTTATATTTCATTTTCTTTTTGTAGTTATTACGCTTTACTACATTGACATGTCCATGCTGCTTTTTGTAAAGGAGCCTCGTAACACAAGCTACAGCTTAGTACGAGATTCGTCGTTTTGAAACACTTGTAAACAGTAACTGTAATGGTAAAAAATAAAAAAAACATTTCGTTTCAATTCAACCTAAATGATTCTAGTTTACTTTATGACCTTAGACTGTCTTATGTGAATCTGTATTTAGTAGAAAGAAATTCTTAGACGTTATTTTTAGGACGGAAACCATTTGCTGCACTGTACCTTAGCGTTACGGAGATCCATGGGCAACAGTCACCGCTCACCATCAGATGGCTCGTTTGCTCTTTTACCTATTACTGCAATAGAATTTATAAAAAAACTTTGGAAACATACCTTTTAGGTCCTCGTTCGATTTATAGTGGGTAGTTCGAGAAATTGACAATACCCACCACCTACGACAATAAAAAAAATATAAAATGAGTGACATCTCCATAGTCTTCACCGCTTTCGTGAAGTGCAATACTGGACGAAAATAGTATTCGTAGTGACCATCTAGACTAGAGCATGGTCAACTAGATTAAAAAAAGACGATTTGACATAACTAAGAAAAAAATTGTGATTTCCATCGGACGTTCCGAAATATAAACTAGATTAAATATTAAAATAATAAGATTTGACGATTGTGCCATCTTTTCCATCATCCGGCGAGATTGCGGTTGAAGACAGCAATACTAATAAGGTAAGTGAAAAATGCTGCCTACCACATTATTAGGACAGAGGCCAACTTATTTTTAAACATTATTATGATAAGATACTTTAAAGTTTACAGTCTGTTCTCTTAGAATATTTACCAGCAAAAAAAACACATTAAAATGTATTATTACTTACTATAACTGAAAGATGAGCCTAACTATGCTGTGGTTATCGGACTACTGATGTTGGTAATTTAAGAAGTTTTTAGAAGCCAAATTAGACTTTAGGCTATATTACATTATCTTAGGTTCATCAACATTGAACTTGGCACCCATTTGGATCTCACTTCTTTTGTCGTTGAAGTCATTTATCATAACATTGAAATTGGCTCTCATTTTACATATTATGTTTTTGATTGGATTAATGTATTTATGGAATTCCCTTTTTTACACGGAAATTCTCTTTCTCAAAACCACCAACATTATTACAGACTTTTCCTCACAAGGTATTTTTGAAAATTCAAAAGAGGTAATTTTATTCTTACTGCATTTTAATTATGGATTAAAATAAATTTAAGATAAATTTTACTGCCATAATCATTCAGGTTCAAAGGATTATTTTTTTAGCGCCATCTAGTAGAGATATACTGAACTTTTTCCCGGCATTTTATATTGTAATTTACAACTCTATAACACAGATGGCGCTAGCAAGTTCAAGTTCACCAACTATTAGTATATTTATTTAACTAAACTTTTATTTATAAACGTTAATATAATTTAGTATTTAGTCGAGATTTGAGTTTGTTCATGAACAACAACATTGTCCCACTCATAGAATTCAAATTGAAATCGATTATCAAATAATTGAAAAACATTCGTGCATCAATAACAACAATAATATAATATTACTAGATGCCCCGCGCAACTTCGACGAAAAAAAAGAATTAGGGTGGACTACCCCTAAAATTTAGGGGGATGAAAAATAGATCTTGGCCGATTCTCATAGATAACGGATAAGCACAAAAATTTCATCAAAATCGGTCAAGCCGTTTCGGAGGAGTATGACATCGAAAACTGTGACACGAGAATTTTATATATTAGATGTATCAATACCTAATTGTAGCCTAGGTACTATACCTAGTAAATTCGGCAATAATTGCAAATAAGAAATGAATGTTTTAGAGGTATTGAAGTAGAAAAAAATAAAAAAACCCAATATTTTTCCCTTTTTTGCAATATATTTAGATTTTCTGAATTTAGTGAATAATATACAGGGTGTTGTTGCTCGGTGAAACAATACTTTAAGGGCTTAATCTATATCACATTTCAAATCATATACACATACTTTTGAAACGGAGATAATGACTTTATTTTCCCATACAAAGTTGAAAAATTATTATTTTGTATTATTTTTGACAACCCTACCCTGACCTACATGTAGCGTGCTATATCTATATGCTATTTTCACGCACACAGGCGCATCCGATCGCAATTTTAGAGTTCCGTACTATAATAAACTCCTACTAATAGAAAATTAACACGTAGTTTTGATTAGTTATAACTTATGATATATTATGCCTAGAAAACCCAGACTTGGTGGATGGCTTCTACATCAAGTATACTATTTGCTGTGAAAGTATTGTTTCATCGGATTTTAACACCCTGTATAATTATAGTGCTTTCTCAATCTCGACGTTATAAAGTTGATTTTTTATGTTTATGTCGTATGTGGCGAACCGATTTCAATGATTATTTTGTTGTTGATAAGCTAATTTTAAACACAAATATAATATTGTCATATTCGTTAAAAATGGAAGTCGGTCGTTTTCATTAATGTTCAAAATGTAATTATAAGAAATGCAGAATTGTGTATTATTGGTAGGAATACCTAGTCTATACTATACTTTTTAATATTATAAAGCTGAAGAGTTTGTTTGTTTATTTGTTTGTTTGTTTGTTTGAACGCGCTAATCTCAGGATCTAGTGGTCCGATTTCAAAAATTCTTTCACTGTTGGAATGTCCATTTATCGAGGAAGGTTATAGGCTATATTTTATTCAGAAAAAAAATAGGGATCCGTATGAAAATATCGAATATGTACCACAAGTGATTAATCGAAAACCTATTTATGCGTACGCTGCAAAAACTATTGATAATAGAACAAAATTATGTACTATGGGTTTTTAGGTCTTTTGAAGACAAACAAAAAAGTCCGCGACAGCATATATCTAACTGTCATAGTTTAGCCACAACAACTGCTTTTATGTTGAAAAAAAAAAAAATAATTCGTCCGAAGAATGAATTTAACGATAAATTAGTATTGTTATATTAATCCTTATCCAAATAAAGTATTATGTTATCAAGAGTATTAATGTAGAAGTAAATTACTTTTTGTTTTATTCCAATCGGACTTTTCGTTTAGAAGTTATCACGAGTATAAAACATGAATACTCCCCACCGCGCAAATAATATCGCAACAGCATTAAGAGTACTGTTTGAACCCCTTTGTGACGCAGACGAAGTTGCGAGGGTCATCTAGTTACTAAATAAATAAAAAAAGTATTAACAGTCAATGCTTTATTTTTTAAATGCCAGAACTACATATTTGATATACCTTTATAAAAACTACAGCACTAAAGTTTCACACACGTATGCCTTAAGTTTAGAATTAGTAGTTGAGAATGTTGCCGCCGTTCTTCAGGTTTACTTCATTGTTAACCAAGTACTCGGACTGAACAGAGCTCTTCAAATTGTAGTTTCTGAGCACCCATCGGTCCCAACGCATCTTCATATCGCAAACTCCTGTCTTATGGTAAATTACCACGTCAACAAACTTCATGTTTGATGTGTAGAAGTTGGTAACATCAATCTCACGGTCCAGAGGAAAACCAAGAGGCATTTTGTCCAATAAAGCAGACCATCTGCAGTTAGAGCAGACACCACCACGGCTGGGGTCAAGTATCGACAGATCAGCGTTCTCAACCATTTTCAAAGGTGAAACGATGACATAAAGCAGCATCTTCATTCCACCGGTAGTTCCTCTAGGCAGCAACAGTCTCAATGGGAATCCAGTAGGGTAGTTCTTCATGATGGACCACAAAGAGGACTCTGGAGTGGATTCCAATTTCTTCATAACATCACGAGTCATAATTCTATCAGGGATTACGTTGTTCATCTCTAATGATTTTCTGACAATCGTGTTCTTTCCAGTGGTCAGTTTGTAAAGGAACGAATCAATTTCAACGAAGTTCATGCGGTTAGCGTTGATGTCCAGTTGACTAACTAATTGATCTTCTTTTGGTCCCAAGAACATTCTTACGACACAGTCAACTGTTTTGTCAGACATGACGTCGATGGAAACCTTGAACGGTTGGTTGTTCAGACGACGTTTGCGTACAAGGAATTCCATGTTAGAAGATCCCTTTGCCGCTTCATCCTCGTTCAATATGACAGCGTTGCTCATGTCCATCAGATAATCATCGAAGTAGGTAACGAGTTTGTCCACGGCCACATTTTCGACTTTCACGCCGGGGAAGTAGAGGTCCTCTTTGGTGTAGCATGGCAGACGTTTCTTGAATAAGTAGACGAAGTCAATGAGACGCTTCTGTAGTTGGTAAAACAGCGGATCTCTTAAAGCGGTCTGGTACGATTGGAGCACCGATGGCACAACGAAGTATCTGAAATTAAGGATGTCTATGTTAAAACAATTTTATTGAAACTTAAATTAAGAGCACAAAATTTTAAAAACTTAAATATTCAACAACTAATCCGCTTTTAAAAAGGTATTTTTGTTTAAATATTTATGCTCTTACTTTTCTGATTCCAAGGTGTTGAGACCGAGAACCGACTTAACGATGATGAGTAGATAACGGTAAGCGTCAATACATTTGACATCTACGTCGACCTTCTCAACAGCACCGTAGATAAGTTTACCAAGAACTTCGATGTCTTCTGGTTTAGTGAGTTCGAGTCTTAATCCATTGATCTGTAAAATAGTATTAAGGTTATTGTGTATTTCACTTAATAGTTTGTATCAATTATTGTTCAAGATATAAGGATAATATATTTAGTCATTTACCTCAACAAAGCCCTTGATGATTGCTTCTCTGATAATAGTTTCATAGTCTTCAACAAGGAGAGCAACATCAATATCATCATCTCCAACAGGAATCACGTTGTTGGGTCTCATTGGCAGCTGTACACCGTTGTGTAGCATCAACCAAGGCCAGTATCCACTCTTCACGGGTTTGTATAGAGATAGCTCAGGAATCTTACCCAATCCAACGCTCAAACGTTCTAAGTAGTACCTCGCAACAAGTTGTTGGTACATGTACAGAGTTTGTTCATAAGCTCTTATTTGCTGTTGGCCATAAAGCTGGTCTTTCATCCAGAACGGGTAGTCGACATGGAAGTAGTAGTAGTAGGTGTTAAGGTCAACATCTTCCGTGAAGTATCGGATCCTGTCTTCATCGCTCAGGTACACGCGGTGATCGTATATATTCTCGTCAATTACGTAGACGCTGCTCTCGGATTTCTTGATACCGTAGAAGTCGCACAGCTTAGTGTCGAGAAGACCCTTCTTCATTTTGAGAAGATAAGCCTTTTGGATGACGTCACCACGGACGAAGTAGTAAGGGTAGATTTCGTAGGGTGGTGGAAGGACAACTCCTTTGCAGTCATCACGATGTCTGCATGCAACAGTCAGGGCGTACACAAACATTCCTTCGTTGACATACATTCTCATCCAGCAAGCTGTTTTGATGAATGTAGCGAAGTCCTTTGCGTAGTAAAGCATGTGGAACATTGTCACGGCTTCCTTCAGTTGGCGGTCTACGTACAGGGTGAATACTTCACCACGAGGTAGGAGACCAACTTGCACCATGTTAACGAAGGTCTTGACAACATCAGATTTCTGAAAGTTAATGAGAACAATCAGTGAGTCCTAAAGAAAATAATAATAACTAAATAAAGGCCCAAAGGGGAATGACAATGTGCTTAGCAAATATATTTTTTCCGAATAAACCGAGTGTTCTTTATTAAAAGGATCCTTTGTTTTCTTGCCGCGCATTATGGCCGGGTGGAATCTTTTAATATACGAAGGTTGTGGAATGTCGACTTCTAGGTATTTTCAGTGTGGTTCCATTGCCCGTAACGTTGGAAAACGACAGGAAATTAGAAAGGATTTTTATCAACGGGCCACTTCATGGTAATATGTTGTTGTCGCCGATGAATTAGCCAAGACATAACATAACCGCTACCTACCCATACAATACTAAAATTACATTTTCTACAATATAGAATCAACTTTCTGAAAACCTTACTTCAATAATATTTGGAGTATATAGAGGACCCCCATTCGTAATATTTTTAATATCACTTACCAAGAAACAATCGTTGCTTTCTTCAAATTTGAAGCTCTTGCCAATTTCTTCGATGTCTTTGTACATGACAGGTTCCATTACACGATTCAGCAGCTTCAAAATTAACAACTGCTTTTGGGAGGTGTTCATTGTTCCTGATATTTTAACAAAAAATAATTATATTAATTAATAATTTATTACACGATCTACATTTACAAAAAAGAAAAAAGATTAAAATACATCTAGTAGATAGATTAAATAAATAAGTTTAATTGTGGGGTATTGTTAAAAATCGTGATTTACATAAATCTGAGTTACTACAAGCGTTTTGATCATCAATGAAGGAGATATTAAGCAGCTCAAAAAATATTAACAAAACACTCAACAAATTTCAATAACACATAACCAGTAAAGTATCTCTTTAAACAGTTGATGAAAAAAAAAGAAATCAAAACTTACCCAGCTCGCTGTCCTCAATTTTGGCCGCAGCAAAGGCTGCTAAGCCAAGCACCACCACAAGAATAGCCTTCATCGTTCAGACCTCCCGTCCCAGCTCAAACTGACTACCTACATAGAATCCACACCTTT
This sequence comes from Trilocha varians, assembly GCA_030269945.2. Lineage (NCBI taxonomy): Eukaryota > Metazoa > Arthropoda > Insecta > Lepidoptera > Bombycidae > Trilocha > Trilocha varians. Next base: position 5,303,163 of record AP028257.1, on the reverse strand, counting down.
TATACTAAAATATTCTACTGATAATAGTGCAGCAGACGTGATATTCTAAAGGGCATCTCTCTTTGTTGCGATAGAGATAGACTTCATTTAAATGTCATAGGTCAAATTACACGTAGTTTTAAAAAGGTGAATGATATCACTTTGCAAGAATGTTGCAAAATTTTGATAAGAATTAAGTTAACTGGATTTGTTTGAGCCAATTGGGTGTGATATAAATTTTAGATTATTTGATTTTGTACCATATTGTGCTCGATTTTAGTAACTTAATCGCTGTTTTAAATCGAATATAAAGCCGTTTATAAATTTAAATCATTTTAAAAATTTATATCAGATTTAATCTTTCTTACATATAAAAATGAATTGCTGTTCGTTAGTCTCGCTAAAACTTGAGAACGACTGAACCGATTTGGCTTATTTTAATCTTGAAGTATTCGTAGAAGTCCAGGGAAGGTTTAAACGGTGAGAAAATTTCCTTATGTGACGCAGACGAAGTTGTGTGGGCCAGCTAGTTTTAAATAAATATCCCACAATTTTCAAACAGACGTTCTCGTATTCTCTGGAAACGTGCATTAAACTTTCAATTAATTAACTAGTAATACAGAATTTTTCTACACGTTTCTTCTAAAAGAAACAATGAACCTCAGTCATACGTTCGTATAATGCAGAGCACATTTTTTCCCGACATAGTCCAGCTTAATTATAACAAATGCTTTATGTACCTTGGAAAGGTGAATGCAAATTTATTATGCTTCTTATTCACATTTTACTTTTAAATACATTTTTCCGGGATCCTGTTTGGTGAGCTTGTTTTTTTTGTCACAAAAAATAGTGTTTCTGAAATGAACAGTATTTTTTGCCTAGCATGTGTTTGCTTTGCTTTTTATTACTTTTTGTAAGATTTAAAAAATGTACTTAGAAACTTGTGAAAAATTACAATGCATTTAGGGGTTAAATCTGAGTTACCTTGCTCCAAAGTTCAACAAACCTGCTAAAAACATATTTTAGCAAAGACTTATGAGTAAAGAGTAACCGGATAATTCATAATTATATCACTTTATACTAATTTCAGGAGTATGTTCCTTTACTTATCTTTTTATTATTGATTTAATTTAGATATTTCAGCACAGAAACAGTATTGTGATCAAGTTTGTTTAGCAATTAATTGTATTTATTAATTTCCACAATGATGCTTGATCTGAACAAGCTTTGGTTAATTTTTTTTGTTTTGACTACGCTACAATCTGTACATAATGTGAATCGTAAATGAATCTGGTTCCCGCGATACAGGCATGCCTAGTGCGGGTACCGTAGTTTATTAAAATGTAAAATGTTTCAGCTATAATCTAAGTTGGAAATTTTAATACTTTTATATTACGTTTTGCTGTTTAAATAAATTTTATTTTATTTTATTTACTTCTTTTTTATGAAGCATACGATCCACACAGTTATTAGTAAATACCATAACTCATACACCCACTTAACATAAAAGAGCACGACTACTACATTACATCTCTCTACTTTGAATAACACACATGCTTTATATACGCAACGTTTACGAGGTCGGGTCCCAAGTGAGATCCCAATTTGAGAGCCCTCACTCAGCAAAAAGCTCTCTTAGATGACGCCCAACTGCCTCATTTGTTAAACTTGCGGTGTACTATCAGAAAGTTTCCTGTATGTTTTCTTAAGGAGTTAAAGTGGTTTTAGTATGCTGTCATAAATTACATTTATGTGTGTAGTACGTGGATTTGATCCCAGTTTTAACCTACTTCCAAAAAGGAGTAGGTACTCAATACGTCTGTATTTTTTTTATGTTTGCTCTCACAAAACTTTGGTTTGACTAGACCGATTTGGATGATTTTTAACATACCTCCTTTCGAAAGTCGAACACTAAAATGATTCAAACATGACAAATCATGCAACACCACATACCTATACCTTATAGTGACAATATAAAACTTCATTTATACAAGATAAGTGTAATGTGCATAATTACAAAAATATCGTCTAAAACTCTAGCAAACTTCCGAACAAATGAAGTATATAACGGTTATCTAAAAATTACTTTTCTTTTTTTATAAGTAAGTTTGCAGGTTAACTCGTAATATAGGGCAGAAGGTCTACATTTAGCTATAACTCATAAAACAGCCACGTGGAATTAGAAATATAAAAACGTGGTCGCCTGTTTTTGACGAGGCCTCAACCCCACAGTAACGTTTTTATCAATACGAAAAAATGTGAGTTTTGTATGTTTTTATTAATGTGAAAAAATCGTGTATAATATTAAATTTGTTTACATTTGTATTAAAATAAATGTTTGGGTTAAAGGTTTGAGTGCATTTGTAGAAAATAAATTTCTTTAAACACTCGCGGTTATCTACATCACTTACACTATTACTAAACGGGTTTTTACCACGATTATTTTTTATTGAACGGTCCCGATATTTCGGCACTGTTTCAAGCGCCATGATCACGGAAAACTGAGGAACTGCAGGTAGGTCATTTAAGAGCAGACAAATCTGTCTACCCTCTTTCTCGTTTGTTTGCCGCTCAATAACCGCTCAAAAATAATCGTGGTAAGAACGCATTTGTAGAAGTTTTACAACAGTTTGGTCAACATTTAATTCTCAACTTATCACCGTATAATGTTAGGTACTAGCAGCTACCTGCAACGTCTTGTCCGAGAACTCTATAACACGTTTTTTTCGCAATGAAAATTTTCCTTTCTCAGGATCTAAAGATTGTCTGTGTTAAATTTCATCAAATATCGTTGAGATGTTTAAGCGTTAAAGCGTAACAGACAGACATACAGAGTTACTTTCGTAATTTATAATATCAGCAGGGATGCCCTTTCTTCTTGTTGACAAATAAATAGTGGATTATCTTTAATACGTTTCAACTTTAGACTTTGTCCTTATATTCTTCAAGACGTCAGAAAGTTTATACAAAGGGCATAAATCTCCTTTAAGTTACGGAAAGGTCACTTCACCAAGAAAAGTTAGAAAACCAAAAAACTGTAAGAAAATGCACAAATACACATTGCTGTATTTCTTCAGCTACCTTATAAGATCTTTAATACTCAGAGAGACATGTAACGTATACAAAATTTCTTAGTAGCCAAATAGATTAATCTGGTAGAGGCTTAATAGCAGCTTTTAGAGTATTTACTGGGCTTTGTTAGTGTTTGGTTTCGTGTCTCCTTCGTCTAAATAGTACTGTGATATAGTATCATATAGGCTTATACGCAAATTAGAATTTGACGCTTGGATTTTCCAGTAATTTCTCTAAGTTTGCGTGAAATAGGATGTGATGTTTGTAGGTTATTTATTGTAATTTTAAGACAGATTGTCATAATTGATCCAGTTTAAATTCAAGTTAGTTATTAACTTTATGATGATAGATAATGGACCTTGCCAAATATAGTTGCCGTGAATCTATGAAGGACATTGAAGTAAAGATCGCTTAATATACAGCAAGTACATTAATAATTAGTAGTCAATTAGTGACTTTATTTTTATCATTGTATAAATCTCACGTCTTTAACTTACTTTGAATATACTTTAAATTAAATGTGAAAAGGTCAAAACAGACTTTATTTTACAAATATAAAGCAACTTATAGTTTTTGATGAAATCGCCGGATTACTCGTGAGTGGGATGATGAAGTTGAATCGCAACAAAAGCTCCAATCGCTCACACTCCGCGTTCAAACCTGGCCGCCTGGGTGACCATTGTTAACTATAATAAATATTCTTTCCCATGAGCATTGACATAAGTCACGTAGGCAATCGATTCCAGAAGGCACTCGAACGGAATTTAAAAATCTAATACACTCAAGAAAACAGTAAACTTAACAACCTTATCAATTTCGTATGTTTTCGATGTATCCCGACGTTTTATTAAGGCTTTATAGCCACCACCTACGCTAAAGGGCCCAACCCGGTAATTTGTTCAATATAGGACCAAATGTTCTCAGATACATATAAAGACCTGTTCAATGTCGTGTGAAATTGTGGCCATTGTGTATTTTCGCCTGAAATATTCTTGAATACAGGTTATATATTTACAGGTGCTGGCAATAAAGAAATTCCTGTAGCTTTGGTATGTACAGAAAAATAATTATCTTTTCTGAAGCTTTATTCATCTAACCGTCTTGTTCTCTTTGTCTTTGTATAATTACTGAGACATGGGCAGTTAGGGAAATAATTTTATTCCATTGTTAAGTGGGTATCACATTCTATACATTTATCACTCTGTCCCGCCCTGTTGGGCTTTGACCTAAATTTGTGAGGGCTGATGAACGCTAGATTTATTGGCTGCGTCGACTCTTATATTCCTCATTTTTCCAAGCTTTATACTAACTTGCACTGGGTGTAACTATGTAGCTATGTAAGTTTGGGTGAAATCTTGCAAGCTAAATTTGTTTTAGTTTGTTTTTTGGACTAATATGTGTTTGTATGGACGAGACTTTCTTTGGCAAATAAGACATAGACATAGACATAGCTTTATTTATGGCGGAAACACACACATACATTGTAATAAATTCAAGAAAAAAATTGGTTGCCTGTAAAGTCGGTATACGGGCGAAAATTTTACGTGACAATGAATCGGGCATGGTTAGCCCGCCTAAGAGCCAGAGAGACAGACATAAAAAGTGAAAGGCACGCGTGCCTCTCACTCGCTCTCATTGTGAGCGCATAACGTGAGCGGAGCGTAACGCAGTTTCTTGAAGTGTCACCCGGCAAACCAATTTATAAGACGTTGTCACGTCAAAAATAAATAAAAACAAAGTACAAAGTAATTGAACACGTATTAAAAATAAATATAGTTTCCACAACAAACCAGTCGAGACTCAGCTAAATGCTAGGTGTTAAATGATGATTAACCAACACCGAGCGCTGGTTTTCAGCCTCAACTGGCAGTGACGTCTTAATTATAGTAATAACTGTTGTCTTAATTAATAACTTTGATACGTCTGTCACCATCGTCAAACAACCTTGATCACTATATGAATTCCGCTATATGAAGTTGACGAAAGTATGCGAGACCGCTAGTTACGTATTACATTATAATTCCGAAAACCCTTTTCCATGTTAAATCTAGGATTACGAAGATATTATGTAAATTTGTAAGTAAACTCAGTCTGTTGGGATAATCTTCTATTCATTGGGTTTACAATATAACATTGAATAAATGATAAATGGTACACGTTGTATCCAGGCTGAGTGGGTGCTTTTAATTTTGAAGACCGTTATACAAATGTTAGGAAATTGTAGGTCAGTGATGTAGTAAAATGATTGTAAGAAAATTTAATAAAACGATTGAGAAAAAAAGTACAATTTGGCAAGTTTTAGTTGTAGTTGTTATCCGTCTATTCTTAGATAATTGTATTTTGTAGTCCTTGTTGTATCTTTTTATTTGTACATGTAATTAATTTGTTTACAGTGGAGATTGTAATAACAACGGAAACAGTAACAATAATGGTTATCGTAATCACGACAACTCTGTCAAAAATATTCGTCTGAGAAGAAGGGTATATTATGTAGATTGTAGATTCTTAGAAATTGTCTCTGACATTCTAACTAGAAGGAATTTCAATCTTTATAAAGTCTTTCATTCTTTCTAAACGAGTTTTAAGAAAGGTTATGTACGGTAGGCAATAGAAAAACAACATTACCTCTATGCTCTGCTCGATTACTATTAAGTGACCAGTAAACTCGTTTTTCTATAAGACTATTTAAAATAGTGTAAAAGAATGTTGTATCTGTAATTGGCTATCACATTTCACAACACTACTGGCTATAAACGGTGAAGGAAAACATCGTGAGGAAACCGGAAAAGGGTTCTAAAAATCCTTTGAAGATATGTGAAGTCCCCAATCCGCACTGGGCAAGCGTGGTGGACTATGCCTAATCCCTCTTCTGAGGAGACCTGAGCCCAACAGTGGGCAGTAATGGGTTGGTACAGTACAGTACAGTATCAACTTTGTTCTTAAGATTCATCGTTCCCTCTCAGTGTAATAGATTAAATTCTACGTAATGTAATTTCTACCAGCTCCGACTTTAGTATTCATTAAAGCTCTTTATTTAATTTTGTGAGAGCTTCGGGCTCCAGTATTAATTGATTGTGGAAGCGTTCGCGTAATTTCCTATTAATTTATTAGTTTTTAACCGAGTCAGAGATTGTAAAGATAGCTTTGAAAGGGTAATATAATGAAATACCGGTTGTTTTTTCAAAGTCACATGACCTTCGTGACATGTGACTTTGAAAAAACTTTACTTTTTTGATGTCAGTCAAGCCTTTTTAGGACCAGTTTAATAATAATTTAGTACTTTTTTTATTTGGTATCATTTAAGGCTTATTTTCATCTGACGTAGTTAATTGAACACTCTGTTTCAATAAATAAACCCAAGAAATAAATATGTAGTAGAAACCATATAATCCGTTTTTACCCCAGCGGTCTAATAGGTTTAATAGTGCGACCACTTTTGGGCGAAGCAAACCCCAATATATTATTTGTTTGTTTCCGCCCTTAGCACCTACATTTTGTAAAAATAATTGTGCACTATGACTAGCCGCAACGGATCACAACATGACGAATTTTATAACGTAATGTGTGGCGGCTGAATTCGTTGCTACAAAGCCTGCCTAAGTGTACGCACGTCTTAGAAAACTACTATGTCTACTACTCACAATTTTTCTTACAAAAATTTCACATTTAACCCAAACTATGGTACTAATTGATTAGAAATGTAGAAATTTTCACTGCTCCAAGAACTGAGGAACAAGGAATCTAAGTGTTCGATAAGAATTTCAGACCGATACCCTATCATCTAAATGAGAAAAATAATCTTTATATGAATAATCTTTACAATCAGTATCCTATAATGGTTACGTCTTTTTCTTTTTATATTTACTTCATTAAAAAGGCGTATATTGTGATGAAGTTCCTGACTCTAGAAGCCTGACCACTTGTAACTTCTCAGTATAATTTAATATTGAAACTGATAATGATAAAATTTTATTAGCACAGCAGCTGAACTAAATACACAGCGAAATTACACTGCACAAAGTTACATAACATATTCAGCGTCCCATATTACATGCTAATAATGTCGTTAGGTAAATGAAACATTGTGTATGCATCGCTGACATTCAGGGGTATATTCAATCCCATATGGCCTCATACATATTGATAAACGCAACCGTCCTTAAACTCTGACGAACGGATAATAATGTAACATTAGAAAATGCGGAATATGTTATATGTGGTTTACTTTTAACAATTTAGTCGTGCTTAGATATTTTGTTTATTAAATTAAATGCCTCACGTCCTACACCTAAGGTTTAAAATGTAACTTCAGTAAAGCTACATAACAATTGATTTTAAAATGATGCTTAATTGTCGGGTTTATCAAATCTTGCACCATGTAATATTTAGTCATTTAGGACGACTCAGGAAGACAGATTTTTAGTAAATATCATAAGTTCGTAGACGTCAACCTGTACCAACACATTACTGCCCACTGTTGAGCTCAGGTCTCCTCAGAAGAGGGATTAGACATAGTCCACCACGCTTGCCTAGTGCGGATTGGGACTTCACATATCTTCAAAGGATTTTTAGAACCCTTTTCCGACATGCAGGTTTCCTCACGATTTTTCCTTCACCGTTTTTAGCCAGTGGTGTTGTGAAAAATTGCACATAAATCTTTTTCACATTTAAATTTAGAGGTACAAGCCGGCCAGATTTGAACCCGCGACCTCCCGTTCGGAAGGACGCGCTTCGACCACTCGACCACCACGACAGTAGACGTCAACAATAACTGATAAACCATACCTATGCATGCAACAAGGCTCAGCTGATTGATCGGTTTTGTTTTTTGTGGATTCTATTGAAGTCTTAATCAAGAACGTTTTAAAAAAGAGAAGATAATTATTTTATGAAAGGAACTATTAAAGAGGAGCTTAAAATGGATGAAAACATGTCAAAATATACCTCGAAATCAAAGTAATCCCACTTTTACTTCTATTTAAATTGCCCCTAATAAGGGGTGGGCCATATAAAGTTTGCATTTTCCAAAAGTTCGACTGTCATGTTCGCTGTGTAGCATGTTGCGCCATCCTGTTGAAACCAAGTGTCGTCCATGTCATACTCTCCAACTTTTGGAAACAAAAATTCGTTGAGCATGGCACGGTAACGCTCGCCATTGACTGTAACGGCGGCTCCTTGCTCATTTTCGAATGATGCCGCCGGACCAAAATCCATACCAAACCGTAACTCTTTGTGGGTGTATTGGCTTCTCAATGGTGACATGTAGATTTTCCGACCCCCAGATGCGACAATTTTGCTTATTGACATAGCCTCCGAGGTGAAAATGGGCTTCATCTGAAAAGACGATTTTTCAGTAAAAATGCTCATCTTCGGCCAAACGATCTTCTGCCCATTGGGCGAACCGAAAACGTCCCATTTCGTAAATTTCAAACCTTTAACTAAATTATGAACACAAATTGAATGACATTTGAGCTGTCATTCTCTAAATAAACAATACAATAAATAATTCAAAATGCTAACGTTAGATTGCCCACCCTATAAAACAACAGTGGTGCAGGCTAATAGAAAATATAAACTTTATCATTACGCATATTATTTTTCTTTATTATGACACAAGTAAACGATCATACGGCCCCGATCGAAAAAGACCGGACGATACTTCAAAAGGTTAAAACATCATTCTAGGTCTATTCAAACACTTTCCAAGTCTAGGTCAAGGTTACTAAATTATAGATCAATTTATTCTTGTCTTCCAGTAATAGACTGAAACTGATCAATAATACCTTGGTTGAATTTAAAATTTGAAATGTTTCTTTTTAAATTTCATTACAGATTAGCTTTTCGGAAAAATTATAACCAAAATATTTTTTCTTATCTTATTAGTGTTACTACGACTGAATACTTTATTGTTTCTAAGTTTTTTTAATTTCATCTTATTAAAAGTATACGTATCATTAATCAATTATGTTCTTAACTATGATTAAATCTTTTAAATATACAGGGTGTTGGTGCCCGGTGAAACAATACTTTCAGGGCTTAATCTATATCACATTTCAAATCATATACACATACTTTTGAAACGGAGATAGTTACTTTATTTTCCCATACAAAGTTGAAAATTTATTAGTTTGTATTATTTTTGACAACCCTACCCTAACCTACATCTAGCGTGCTAAATCTATTTCCAAGGACACAGGCGCATGTATCCTGTTTAGAATGTGATTTTTGTCCCGTGTATTATTACAATGTTCTATGATACAGGAGGTGACTAGCGGGCTTAAGTCTTTAGCTGTTGGTGTAGGTCAATACGGTAGGGTTGATCCTGCACAAATTAAGACGTAGTTTTGATTAGTTATAACTTATGATATATTATGCCTAGAAAACTCAGATTTGGTGGATGGCTTCTACATCAAGTATACTATTTGCTGTGAAAGTATTGTTTCATCGGATTTTAACACCCTGTATATGCAGCATTTTAAAAATATTATTCTCCTGCACAGAATGCACTCAACCATAACATTTTGAAATCCAAGAAGAGCGGCCATTAAAAAGTTTTTATTACATAAGTGCAAGGTTCTGTACCCATGAAACTCTTTGATATAACTTGGGAAGTATCAAGTAAGTTTGCGTAGGCAATTAGTGAGAATGTTTTGATAGCGTTAGACCACAGAATGGGTAGAAGATAATCTACATTCAAATCGTGCGATTTTACTGATGCATACGTCGCAAATGTTTTATTATAGTGTTAATTTCAAGTAAAACTCATTCATATACCTGATTTTATATTCTTACCAACACTGACATATGTAATCTTCTCCAAGCCGGTTCGGTGTATGTTTTAATGAGCCATTTGATCGTAAGTGGCTACCGTTGCTCATGGAACTTTGCACTGACAGGGGACACTGCAGGGCAGCTATTTACGCCATACCTTTAAGGACTTTCTTTAAGCCACGTTTGATTACTTTGGTTACTTCTGTTTCATAAGTTTCTGTGAGATGTTATCGAGCTTGTTTCTGACAAACTACGTGATTTATGACGTCAAAACGATCTTGGATAGATTTAGTTTAGATTGGTTCTTAAGAAGTTCGATAAAATGGATAATAGATGTTGAGAAAAATCATATTATTGGCATGTATTATTATCATTAAAATGCAAGGGAATTTATCTGATCATAACTTGAATATCTCATGGATATAATATTATATCAGAGGTTTGTCTAAGGAAAACCCGTCAACAACATTTTAAGGTTTCTTGGACCAATTTTCTTTCACAGATCCCCATTATCTTAATTAGGATTTAACTAAGAAGACAAGACAACCAAAATAGTATACACAATGATGAATTGAAAACTGCAATTAACTATTTTTAAAACATAATTAGGTGCCATTACTATAGAGCAGAAGTTTTAAAAACCTACAATAAAAGTAATATTATACGGTAAATAAATCTGACCCCATTATTCAGGATTTTCCGGCTATTTTTATACCGTTTCCCCTATAATCTGTTTATTCCGGCCTATCTCCAAATTACGTAGGTCGTTTTAGACAAACAATACCTAAAGCTCCCGAGGGACCACATAACGTGCCCGGGAACCGGTTATTTCATTTATTTGGTACCCGGATGTAAGTATTAAAATAAGAAATATCAAACATGAACATGAAAACAAAAAAAATAATTCAAGAATGGTTTAAAAATTAACAGTAAGATACTAGTTAAATGTTTTGTAAGATTATGTCTAAAGTATCTGTTTTCAAAAAGAATAATCGGTTTACCCAAACCACAATTATTCGAGGACAAAAATAAATTCACAGTCAACTAGATAACCTCCTCTGTTTGAGAAGTTAGTCAAAAAGATCGGGATCACGTTCCGATTGTCATAAGAAAACTAATAATTCTTTGATATATAAAGTTTGTAGGATAAAGGGATCTATTCTCGCTATCTTAAAACCCATGTAGAGTCCATGATTTACTACGAGATTAATGAAAAAGAATGGAATTATTTATGGAACAAAAATTACGAAGAAATTATCATTTTATTTTAATAATTATGTATGCACTATCTATAACTACACACAAGGTCAGTTCAAAATACGTTGTAGCATTATCTACCAAATACGTAAATAAAATTTTATGCGATAACTCTTTTATTTATTCAAAATAAAAATCTCGAATTCGACAATTGTCTACAAAACTTAGAATAAACGCCCGAACTTCGTCTACGAGTGAACATGCGCAGTATCCTTCACTGAAATTCACCGTAGCCTTTCCTGGCAGTCGCTTGGCGGTACTTTTGACAACCATACGCCTTGTACTGGCAATACTTACCACTTACCGATACGTAACGGCCGGTTTATATGTAAGCATTAATAAAAAGTAGAGAAGCATGTATATATGTGTTTAGAAAGTTGAGAACCCTGCAGAATTAGGTGTACCTGTGATTCTTTTTGTGCCGGTAAGTAATGTCTGTAGTTTGAAGTTTGAAAGTGTTTTGAAGTTGTACCCGAATGTTGCATGTTGTATGTACCCCGACCCGCTGAATTAGTAGTAGGATGTTTATGAATCCTTTGTTTTGGTGAAAATGTATTCCGCACTGTTGTTATAAGGTACTATCTTATAAGTAACTAGAAATAAGATTACGAAGAACTTTTTAATACATTAAATGAATACTTCCGTAATACTATTGTATTAGATACTTTATAATAATTTCGTTATAATAATATTGATTTGATCCCGACAGACTTTTAAAGGTAAAAAGCTGTTTGGAACTGGCTCTTATTATTATAATTGAAAATTTTTATTTATTGAAACTTAATATGAAAACTATTTAGTCGTTTTTACTTTCAATCTGGGTCATTTAAGCAACAGATATAACACAAAAACACACTTCTACTATATTAAAAAGTAATCCACAAAATTCTCATTAGATCAAAATAAATGACGATCGACTTAAAACTCTTCTTTTAAACTCGGTTAAACCACGTCTATCCGTGATACGAATTTATATAAGAAATCTGTTTCAATTGAATCGTTCTTCGAGTTTATTCAGCAAAAAGTCCGATTGAAAAGGAAAATACGCCTTTGAACTGTGTAATGAAGGTGTGGTTAGCGGTAAAAAGAGGCTAATTCTGACCCATGACTTGCAAACGTATCACGTCTCAGGGGTATAAAATAATAATGAAGGGTTTACCGTACTTTGTACCTACAACTATGTATGTAGTATGTGTGAGTTTCAATTGAGTCTAATTATTGTAAAGTTTTAACAATACTTTTTTCTCGACTTAACGAGACAGCTGGCCCGTGCAATTTCGTCTGCGTCACTTTCAATTCAATGTCGAATTATACGATATTATCTTGCCGGAAAAACTATTCTCGAACTTCAGCGAACATTAAAAAAAGAATTGCATAAATTGGTGCAGGAGTTATGCGCTTTTCAACATATTTTTCATTTTTGCATTATAGAATAAATGGAAGCTCATAATAATATGACGGAGTTTAAAAGATAAAAAAATAATTACATCAAAACTTATTTTTTTTTTATTATTCTTCACTAAAAATGTTATCGAAACAATAGAAGGTACTTATAAAAGTAAAATAGGTTGTTATTGCGTTTCTTTAATACATTTAAAAGAATAACTTCAAAGGACTTAGTCTAGAAATTATATTAAAGTTTTTCATTTATTAAAAACACAGACAAAGGGCATTAAGTGACAACTTTTACGCCACTTTTAGGGTGGTTATATTTTAATTAAAACATTCCGTAACATACAATTTAACTCTCATTTAAGAGTTGATATAATTTAATTTGAATGTTAATATTTCAAGTACGCATATGGGTTTATACATATACAGATTATTATAATTACGTTGGCTACCGCTGGTGCAGTTTTTTATTGCCTTATTATGTACACAGCCTACTTTAGAGTAAGAATTTTTCCTTATGGACCGAATATTCTAGTCCACAGGAAGTTGAAATCTTTGTTCTTTGTTCTTCCTTCCATTTTCCAAGATCAGCTTGTGCAGAAAATTGGTATTTTAATTGTACTGTTATGTACTGTACTAAGTCGTAGTGGCCGAGTGGTTGAAGCGCTTGCCTTACGTACGGGAGGTCGCGGGTTCAAAACCGACCGGCTTGTACCTCTAAATCTTAATATGAAAAAGATTTATGTGCAATTTTTCACAACACCACTGGCTAAAAACGGTGAAGGAAAACATAGTGAGGAAACCTGCATATCGGAAAAGGGTTCTAAAAATCCTTTGAAGATATGTGAAGTCCCCAATCCGCATTAGGTAAGCGTGGTGGACTATGCCTAACCCCTCTTCGGAGGAGACCTGAGCTCAGCAGTGGGCAGTAATGGGTTGTTACAGTAAAGTACTGTACTATAACGACCGATTACTTCACACTGATGGGCGTAGGTTTCCTCAGTACAGGGTCAATTGAACAACTGATGCATATACTTCTGTCAAGTTGTACTCCTGTTTCCTGAATGTTTGATATTGAGTATTTTGTCTTGTATGGTAATTCTGAACAACATACTTGGTTATATACAATGTTAATAGATAAAATTTAGTTATGACTTATATGCGTAGTGCGAAAACTTGTCTAAAGTCATTCCGTGAGTAATATTAGCAGGTATATAATAGAAATAAAATATTCAAAGTGACGTACGTGATGTACATAATAATGAATTATTAATAAACTATAGGAATTATAACAAAAAGCTGTTTCTTTACGCTTCAGGCATTCTGTATAAAGACTGTGGTGGAATATACGCTCGTAATAAGAAGACGAAATGAAATAACAATATTTCTTATACTATGAAAATGTTGTTGCTTTGATAGACAATCCCGAAAAAGGTAGCGATAAGTAAATCGCGGAAAGAACAAATGTAAATTTTCTTTGTGATTCTTTTCCAGAAAACGTTCAGTCATGCGTCGTTAAAATTGGGTTGCCATCTTATATTTTATGTACATTATTTCATAAAGGGAATATAAACTTATAAGTTGAGATCATTCTGACTGTAGTTTTATTCGACTTCAAAAACAGAAAGTAGAAGGAAATATGACTTTCGTGGTATTTCCAGTTCTTTGACTTACTGACCATCATTTGCGAAAGACAAACGATGTTGACGCTATAAAAAACTATAGTTAATTACCCTTTATATTGTTGAACCTATCCTATAAAAGCAAACCTATTATAAAATCTAGTTATTTTCGAATCTGAACCTCGTTATGCATTTCATTCGAAACACCCACCTGCCAACGTGGGCGACGGCATTAACCTTTTGCTAATAACATAATTATAGACCTGCATTATTCTGATTAAAAAGTGTCATCCTTTCGTGGAATATCAGATATACAGGGTGATTTTTTAAAGAAGGTACATATTGCAGGAGGGTGATGAGTACTCTGTTCTAAAACGGAATATTACAAAAAATAGGTAAAATTACAAAAACATTTTTTTTTTAAATCTAAATTTGAGTAAACTACCTCAAACATAAACAATTTCGGCTAAAAGAGTGTTGACTAACGACCTCTAGTGATCTCGCGCACCCCACACCTCCGCCACACCCATCAGCTGTCGAAAAACCATCATTTTGCAAGAATTTTAGATACTTTTAAGTTGCGATTACTAAGGCATTAAGCCATATTCTTTGGTAATAATATTTTTACTGGTCGTATATAACCATCAGCTACCATGACCTTCAATATGTACCCTCACTAAGAAATCACCCTGTATAAGAGCGTTTCAATTTATACATAAGGGCCGCTGTAAATAAGTAAAAGTATAAAAATACAACGCATTACATTTTATCCAACTAAAAAGTTTTACATCTGTGATTTGATAAAAATTCATAGCCAGACATACAACCAAAATGGATATGTAACTTGTATACACTAGAGCTTGCTTTTTTATGCAATAAATATCGTTTTATTTATTACACAGGAAGAGTAGCAAATCTGGTCGTTTCTACTATTTATACCACAGTTCTTCCTTCTTTCTTAAGAGAATGAAGTCCTTACTCTTAAATCTTGTTTAAAGAACATTCGACTCATAGATACAATTTTACGGAAAAATTGAGGGAAGGTTAGTTCCTTAGCCAGATGTATTTATTACTTTAAACAACTCAAAATAGGCATCTTAAAAAAAGTCGATTTAAAAATAAAATATTTTTTCCATTCGATTGTGTGTTCTGTTAAGTCAATATGTGGCGCATGTATGGGTTTAGGTAGATTGGGTACGTGGCCGCAGTTTTAATTGGTGCTGTCGATATTCATCTGTCAACCAACCTCTCAGCTTTTTGCGACCACCGCTTTCATTTCGATTTCAACAATTTTCAGCTCTCTCCTAAATGTCAGTTTAATGGAGTATTCCATTCGAGGGTTTTTGGAAAGGCAAAGTCAACGTTTATTTAAATATAAAAACAAGTATTTTGGAAAGTCGTTCTCTAAATATTCAAGTTAAAAGATAACAGTTATATTTTTTTATTTAACAAAACACGAACGGCTGTTTAGTAATTAATACCCTTAAGGTAAAGAGGTCATATGTTTAGACATCTAATGACGATGACTTGTTATGTAAAAGTAATAAATTGCACTGATTAGTTCCATTGAAAATATAAAATAAGCTTTCTAAAACATACATTAAGATACATAAATAATCAATATACAAAATACAAAAGTATCGAATATGTCCCCAAAAGAATATACATTTTACATAGAAAATTTAACAATTTGCACATAATTATAATTGCTATAATAACTTTACAATTTGTCCAGTTTTATGATGGGAGGTTTGTAAACAAGTAGATTGTGTTTGTACGGCAGCCCAAGCAATTCAACTTTAAATAAGTTAAATTACTTTCTTTGAACAAAGTTTATGAAAACGATCCTAGATTTAATTTCGCTGTCCGAGTTTAGATTACGAAAAGATAACACGTTTTTATAAATATTTTTTTTGTTTTTTTGTTGAATTGCAGTCAATAAACTTATTTTTGTAAAAGTCTTACAAAAGATCTGATAGATTTCGTATAGCTTGTCGCAATTTGTCAAATGACAATTTCAAACCTTCACAGTTTACTTCCTAACTAACTCGATATCTAAAACTCAATCATCAATAACTTTTTTAAAGAAAACTTAAAATACAATACAATTCTTATCCTGGACATTATGTAGCAGTATAGTAGTGTAGTAGTAGTAGTAGTAGTAGTACTAACACTGGTCTATCTTGTTTAGCACAAGAGTTCCTTTAACCACCTTCCGAATCCAGATCATCGCCATTTTGTCATTATTGTACTGTCATGCGATATACATCTGCGTACAAAATGACAGCTCAATCGGAAACCGGGAAGTTAATATAAAGCTTGTAAAAGTAAAGCAATAAATCAATTTTCTTAAGTCCACACAATATACCGTAGAGATACATAAATCAACAACCAATATTGACTCGAAGGCATGTAATGTAAACACACTTTGAAGTTATTTGATTGCCACGATATCGTTCTAACGTTTTTCTTCTAATTTTTCCGTTTCGAATCACATATTAAATCCGAGAAAACGATTCCGAATTGACATAAATGTTTTATTGAGTATCGGAATTCGACATGAAAGAATTCAGATTCTTAATTTATATCAATAAAGCCTTTGAACTGTAACTTTGATGAATATTCGTATCAAAGCCTTGGGTTTTATTAGTATCGATGTTTATTTTATTACTTGAATATTTGGTTTCGTGGAAGAAGAAATAACATTTTTTGTCGAGAACACTACAGTCTACAACGAATAGACAGAGACTAAACCTCAGAAAGTTCACGAAGTATTAAACATTTAAGGCGCTAAAATAAAACTACGGATCACATCTGTACTGTACTGTACTGTACCAACCCATTACTGCCCACTGTTGGGCTCAGGTCTCCTCAGAAGAGGGATTAGGCATAGTCCACCACGCTTGCCCAGTGCGGATTGGGGACTTCACATATATTCAAAGGATTTTTAGAATCCTTTTCCGACATGCAGGTTTCCTTACGATGTTTTCCTTCACCGGATCACATCACGAAATGCAAATTAGAATTAACAAAGAAACATAGAAAACGTAGGTAAACACTGAATCAATGATCAGTCTCTCATCACAACATCTTAGATGTTTTTGTTAGTAAAAAGGTTAGTAAAGGTAAATAAAATGTCGATTAAATACAGCGATTTAAGTTTTATCGAACATCGAAAAATAGACAAAGATTGGGATCTTTTAGTCTTCCTCTTATTGATAACTGGGTCAGTCCGGATACATGCGGGGATCTTATTTAAAACCTCTAAGGCATTCGTAGTATTAGGCCGATGAGGGGAACATTTTATGGGAAAACTTTATATGGGACACGTGATACGTTGTTCTATTATCGGATTTCGCAGTTTGTTTCTACTTTTGATACGGAGTTTTCTAAACAACTGCCGTTTAAGCTGATTATACAACATCAATGAAATTTATTAGTTTTTAAAGAATTGTTGGATAAATAAGCTTATGGGTTTAATAGTAAGCAATTGCCGTCATTCGTCGTCTATAATGTCAGGGTATAGAGGGGGTTACTAATTGTACTGTACTGTAACAACCCATTACTGCCCACTGCTGAGCTCAGGTCTCCTCCGAAGAGGATAGGCATATTTCACCACGCTTGCCTAATGCGGATTGGGGACTTCACATATCTTCAAAGGATTTTTTGAACCTTTTTCCGATATGCAGGTTTCCTCACGATGTTTTCTTTCACCGTTTTTAGCCAGTGGTGTTGTGAAAAATTGCATATAAATCATTTTTTTATTAAGATTTAGAGGTACAAGCCGGCTGGTTTTGAACCCGCGACCTCCCGTACGGAAACCAAGCGCTTCAACCACCACGACTACGTTCCTAGTTGCCTATCATAAAAAAAATTCTAAAACCTCGTTAATAAGGGTGACAAGTTGTAACATTCGTTTTGATTTATACAATTACCTAAAGTTCTTCAATTTCAGTATTTATTATGGAACTTTAAGGTATTCTGTACTTATTCATTGTACAGTTCAATTAAATATTAATTGGTTGTTTAAATACTGCTTTTTAGAATGTGCTTTACATTTTAAAATCTTTGCTGAACACTATTGAGTAATTAGAATATTCATATTTAATTAATTCATATTGTCTGTCTATTATTTCAGTTCGAATCCTTTGATACTGAATAAATTAAGTTATAACATCTTTCCGAGAATCTAATATTTGTACTCCGCTTACACTAATAAGACCCATTTTGTTATCTTAAATTAACATGTGGTAGGTGCTGAATATATTCCAATGAAACAACAACTAATTTTACTTTATTATCTATCGACATGATAATAAACTCTAATATTAATTTATTCAGACACTTGCGGTTTTCTATAATACTTTCATGCATTTTCTATCTCCACTGGTACTGCCCAAAAGCGAACGAGAAAGAGGGTAGACAGATTTGTTTGCTCTTAAATCGACCCGCAGTATCCAGTCTTCTCGTGATCATGACGTTTACAACAACATTGAAATATCGATACAACTCAATGAATTAAATATCATGGTAAGAACCCGTTGAAAATGCATGAAAGTATTCTAAAAGTAATATATTTTATTTATGACTTATTTTTAACATTTAGATACAATTTAAAGGAACCTCCTCACGATTCGCACCGTCTCAAGAATAACTGTCTTTTGAATAAAGAAAAGTGAATATTTCTTTCATTATTATTAAATTTAACAATATCATATTTATTTTCTAATAAAATAAATTTAATTCACAGCAAATAAGATAATCACCTTAAGTAAACATTTAAAGAGTCATAAAAGGAATTTTATTATCCAATTTTGCACATATTCCAAACAATAAAGGCTAATATTAGTTTGTAGTACATTTGGGAGTTAGTTCAAATTGCTATTAAGTTCTATATACAGACAAGTTGTAACATGGGTACATAAAAGTTCTATTACTTCTTATGTTTTAATATTAGTAGATTTTTTTGAATATTTTTTAATAATAGCCTATTTATTAGAGAAAGAACAAACTGCAAACAAAATACATTACAAGGTTTATAAAATGTCTCTTAACTCTACATGCCATCTGGCATAGGCCTCCTCCAACTGTTTCCATTGCGTTCTGTCTGCAGCCACCCTAATCCAGTACGGTCCCAAAGTCAGGCTTAATTCGTCTTCCCAACGTCTATTTGGTCGACCTTGTCTTCTTACGTCGTCTCTCGGATACCACACCGTAATCTGTTTACTCCATTTGTTTATATTGTGGCGAAGCATATGTCCTGTCCACATCCATTTCTGGTGGTTACGATCAATATTAGTAGAATAGGATTGAATTCTTAAGTTTCAACCGTATTGACAAATTATGTTCGTATCTAATAGGCAATAAGCATCGGGTCCCTAATTATCCCATGAGATAGCACACTATAAGGTAGTGTGAATAAATACCACAAAATTTCCAAAAAAGTGGTCAAATTTTCATTTCATGAGTGCAAAGTGACGAAGTTCCTTTACTAGGCTATTCCTATCGGCTTCCCTTTGAATACTCGTACATTATCCATAATACACATAACATAAAACTACGAATATTTCTAAGGTCTCAATATTCAATAAGAAAGTAACCTTTGAAGAATTATTTTATCTATCGTCTTCCCTATCCGTCTTTAATATAATTATAAAAAAATATTACCATTCGTCACTGTGCAACATAAACAAATCATTTTAAGTGAAGTTGTGTGAAATAATAGAAGACAGTAACATCAGACCAAAATTTGTTGCAACGAACTCGCGAAACTTGTAATTAGGAGAAATAAGTGAGACCAATGTAATACGAATTGAATTTGTCTTACTTATTTCTTTTACACTTATACATTTTATTATTAATACAGGCAATACTTATCGTAGACACTAAGATCAATTTAGAAATGATTTAACATTGATAAAGTGGCCAAAAAAGCCTACATTAAATTAAAAATTATATCAATAGAACAAGAATCTAAAATTATGGCTTAAAAAGTCTCTGAGTACAAAGTAGTCAGGGGATAAGTAAAAAAAAAGTGAATGTAAAACATTGTAAGGAAATCTCTGAAAGATATATGAAGTCTTTAACCCGGATTAGGCTAGCGTAGTGGAGTATGCCTTATCTCTCTACTGAAGAGAACCAAACCCAGTAGTGGTTAGTAATGAATTAATACGGATTATCAAATCTCTTTTTAATAATACAGTTATGATTATAAAATATCTAATCTAACAATGGTTATTATACATTCTGACTACCAATACTCAGGCAAATTTTAAATGAAATGTAAAATGCATTAGCAAAGTTACAAAACTGACCTTTCATATTTATATGCCGGAAAAGTTAAAGGTCAACTCAAGTTTTCACCTAACAGCAGTTTGTTTAATTTTGATACAACAAATTTTCAACTTTCGCTTGTTGAATGTACAAATTGAATATTATTTCAGATAAAAATTTTTATTGCCTTATAGCATTAAATTGTTTAAATATGAAGCTTACTTCTTTTCGGATATATATCCCTATTGCAATTATATATGTATTATATATTCATATTGGGAGAAGAATTGCAGCATTAGTCAATTCAACACTTGCAGATCAATCTTTCAGTGTTAAAATTCTGTGGAAAGACTTGCAGCATATGCTGAACTATTTTCTTAGAGCTAACTACAAACCTCGTGCTGTGTACAGTTAATCGTAGAGTAGATAAAGAGGGTTTGCCCTCCTCTTTTCTAATTCGAATTTGACTTACACACACACACACACACACAGCTTAGTGATGTTTGTTAGATTAAAATACGAGTTAAAATTTCCAGAAATTTATGGTTCATCTTACCCTAATTTATCGAAAAATTTCATTATATCCGTAAAAATATCATTATAGAAAAAAAGTAGAGCTCTTATTCAGTAAACTTTCTGAATCTAAGCTACTTAGACATGCTATTCATTTTTTACACGCTTCCTAATGGCGGCAGACACGTCATTTGCCAAATGAATTTGTAATTTTCAACGTAGACCGCGTGGGTTTTGAGCCCTTCATTTCACAGTAATTTTATAAACAGACATTCTTGAGCTAAAAATATATTTCGAAAGAACTTTTAGCTAAAACATTCACATTTTGAGAAAATTTCCTAGTTGTTCAAGATCTATCTTTAGAAATGATTATACTTTTATTTGTACTAGTTTTTAATTAAAAGAAACATTAAATTAATAAACTTTATGAATGACGTTTTATAATAACCTTAACCTTTCTTGTGTGGAAGAATTATGAAAATCTATTGCATAGTAAAATAACAGTTTCTTAAATCACCATTTAAAAATGACCAATGCTTCCACTCCTGCAACTTGTAATAGACATAACAATTTGAAAAATTAGACGCTATTATGAACATAATAACACCACATTTTAAATACCGTTCTCCTTTGTAACAGATACTTTTAGTGTTTTTTCACATCTAAATCAACGACTTAAGTACCACTATTCTTTTATAGTTTGCAACTATTTCATAGCTTTACCGAGGCCGTAACTTTTATGAAGCAAAATAAACCCCACTTACCAATTCTACGACGTTTTATTCGGAGATGGACAAGTTATTCGTTATCTCATGAATTTTGTAGAAGGGCCAAGTAGATTTTTGAGTAAAGTGTCTGCTAATGAAATTTGTAAGTGCTGTTTTTCTTCGTTGGCGAATTTATTTATCTAGGCCTCTGAGATTCTATCTTTTGATGAATAGGGACGACTGCTTAACACTAGATTTTATTACAGTTTAAGTAAAGTTTTAGCGATCATTTTTGTTTATATTTGTAAAACTAGAATCTAAGAAAGCAAATTAAAAGTTTTACTGCTCAACTTGCTTTTCAAAGTAGTAAATACAAAACGCATAAAATAGGAATATGAAAAAATAAGAAAACAGTTTAAGAAAAACTTGGCTATGATATGACTACAAATACGCTAACACTTCCACTTATTCCACTTATTTAATTACTATTTTAATGTAAAATGTAAATGCGTCACTTCAATGTATTTAAATTGAATCTCCAAGATACATGATTACCTAGTTTGGAGAAAAATGTAATTCATTACTGTTTTTCACGTTTTTTCGTCAATAAAGTTATTATTATTATATTCGGTATCCAATCGCACTTTCTATTCCTTGATAATCAAAAAAGAAACAAAAAATAATAGTGTGGCTTAATCCTAATCCACAGATTATAAAGATAGAATGTGTTTATTTCCTTACAAAATAAAAAATATTAATCTGTCATCAAAGATGAAAAGGTTCAGATCGATTTAGCAATACATCAACAGTTTCTTTCGGATATGAGGCAATACGGTAACGGAAATGTAGCTCTTTATGGATTGGAACAGGGATCAAGTATGTTTTTATGAAGTGAAGTATTGAGATTTAAAGATGGGTAAGCGGAAGAGAGTTTTGGAGAGATGGATAGGCGAAAGAAAACGTAGGAAGTACAATTTGCATAGTTTTCTATTCGCTACCTTTGGTCGACTGGTAGACAATGTTTTAAGTCCGTATTAAGTAAAAAAATAGCTAACTTAGTGAAGTAAGAGCAGAGCAGTTTTTGATATTTCTCATTATGTGCAATGTGCTAGTTATCTGTCAATAACTTTTTAAAAGGTCTTCCAAGGTATATTGAAAAAGCGTATTCTTTAACTTTTAATTAGTAATATAATCATCAGTTTAAGTCTTACAGTTCAAATGCAAAGAAATAAAGTGTCTTGTGACACGTAAATATACTTATATCTCATCTTACTTTAAAACTTATAAAATATGCACTAACTTTATTTAAGAAACTTCTGGAACTTGTTTAAATTCACATCAGGCTCGTGGTTTATGAGATTGACATTACATTTTTAATGTTGAGGAGTCGTTTTGAAACTCACGTAGGTGTTATAATGAGACAAAAGTAGAAACCTTGTTTTGCGAAATTACGTCATACTGTATTTTTTTTATTCATTTATTTAAGTCGTTAGTTTCAAACTACTACACGCTTTCGAAAACTCTGTAGTCTGTTTAGCCGGAAACGTCTCTTTTAATCTTTGAAAACAAATGAAGCTAGATGAGTCGCCAGTAAATTGCATGATGATTTTGAGACAGTACAAATGAAATAATAATAAGTAATTTCATCTCATTCTCGTTTACACTAAATTAAATAAAAAAAAAACAAATTTAATTATTTAAAACAAAAAGTAAACTAGGCTATTCTTAAAGGAACACCAGTCCAAATTTTCTTAATATTTAACACGAAAAGCATTTAATGAAATCTTATCTAGACTAAAAGCTTTTTTACATTTAAACTCATTATTTCTAATTATAATTTTCAGGAGCCTCTCTTTACATAATTTAAAATACCTGTAATGTACCAAGGTAAAATGATATTTATGTTGTACTCATTTCTTTATATAAAAATTAGTGTTGCGCTATAAATATTACACCTGCTAAAGCATACTGAAGTTTGGACTAACTTTTTGGTCTTCTGTTGTCCAAACAAGAAACCGTTATAATTTTGAAACACAATTTATATCCGTTACAAAATTTGTTTTGAGAACTATACACACTAAAAACCTGTACAAATATGTTATTACTAATAAATTTCTTTAAACACTCGCGGTTATCTACATTACTTACACTATTACTAAACGGGTTCTTACCAGTTCGAGTTCGAGTTCCAGTGGTACCGGCAAAAGAACGAGAAAGAGGGTAGACAGATTTGTCTGCTCTTAAATGACCTACCCGCAGTTCCTTAGTCTTTCATGGCGCTTGAAACAGTGCTGAAATATCGGGACCGCTCAATTAAGAATAATCGTGGTAAGAACCCGTTTAGTAATAGTGTAAGTGATGTTATTACTAAGATTTTGAAGACAGTGGTTTTCTCCGTATCTCTCTGAATACAGTTATTTTCTTTCTGTCTTTCTTTTTCTCATTTATAATCATTGGTTGAGTAAAATTTTATTATCAATACTTTTGTTTTCGAAACATAAAATTTAAACCATAAACTTAATTTGGCGAAATAACGTCATAATTTTCTTTTATTGATTGTATGTTTAATTCGGCATATGAAGGTAGATTCAAGCCAGCTTTCGAAACCTCTGCCCAGAAGCAGACATCTTTTGGACTTTAAAAACAAATAATATGATAACAATAATAATCCCCAGTTCAAAACTTGAGCTCTTTTAAAGTGATTTGCTCTCGTTTAGCCATAAAAATGTACTATCAAAGTGCTGTACTCATCAAACCAAAGTTACTCAAGGACAGTAACATCAACTCAGCTCACGCAGAAGTTATAACAGAGTTTAACTTTTACTAAATCGTAAATCACTTTTACAGATAGCATTATTCTTTCATGTCTCATTTGGTATTTTAGTTTATATGTTTTGATTATGATCTTTTAGTATGTAAGACTATTATCTAGATAAATATGTTATTTTTTTGTTTTAGTCCGTACATATATATGGAACTACATACATATGTACATATATACTTACATTTGTACTTACTATATGGAAGCACCGCGGTCATCCACGGACAGTTTCAGGAACACTTTTGCCACGCACCATCCGGCTATGGAATGAGGTCCCCTCTTCGGTATTCCCAGAGCACTATGACTTGTCCTTCTTCAAACGAGGCTTGAGAAGGGTCCTTAAAGTTAGGTCGTATGTAGCGACCCCTCAATATCCCCTGACATTGCAGAGGTTCATAAGCGACGGTAACCACTTACGATCAGGTGGCCCGTTGGCTCGTCTGCCTACATGGCAATAAAAAAAATCAATTTTTGCTATCTTAAATTTAAATATTTTCTTAGTACAACTTTGTACCATTCCCGTACCTACTTTTTTTTAGTAAATGATATCAATGAAATCAGAATCACTTTCAATATTCGAATGTAACAAATGCAAATGATCGTTTTCACCAAAACAGTGATCACCGAAATATTGTAAGAGGCACGTTTTCATCAATATTAATTTCAATGAGTAACAAAGCGGATGGCAACAAAAAGACGAATATTTCTAAAGAACCTTCAATAAAATGATGTAAATGAGTGTCTTAATGAAGACGGTTTGGAACTTACCAAAGAAATATTTGGTAGATCTTTAATATTACAAGTTACTTCTTGTAAGGTATTACTGTGTCTTTATATCTTAATGATTTAATATAAGGTTTTGTATAAGGAAAACTGGACTAGAAGTATTGTATGTACGTCACACTAGCTGAAGGAACAGAAGTGATGTTAGTTTTTAACACTACGTCGCCTCAGTGCTTGTTTGGCCAATCTAACATTTTTTACGAAAATGACTTTTTAATGCAGTATTATAAAGAATAAAATTTCCATCCGACTGGTAAAATATTTTTTTAAAATATTCAATTCTAAAACAATAAAATCTCATTTCAATCTTTTTCTCAACACGGCACTTAACGAAATTTCCGTGCTTGTTTGCTATCTCCTGTAAAATTTGCTCGAGTGCAGATTGGCCAAACAAGCACTGAGGCGACGACTAGCTGTGTGTGTGTGTGTAATCAATAGAATTGATTTTCCATCAATATTGATTACTATTATTTAAACACATGTGGTAGGTTGCAGAGTAAAGTTACGTATTACATACGAATTTACGTACTAAAGTAATTGACAACATTTATGGCTAAAACTTTAATAAATGGCTTATAAACGTAAGCGTGTACGCTTATTAACCTACAAAGCAATTATTCAAAGTTAGATTAACTTCACATCTATCTGGTTTCTGTATTTATTTATTTTATCAAATTTACAGCATTTTGACATTTTTCAATAAAAATATAAGTGATTACACATCAAAATTTACCATCTTCAAAAATACATGTACATTTTCACGATTTTAATATTTACCTTTCGCTACTACAAAGCATTACTATAAGTTTTACAACTAAACAAAAAGTAGGGTCAATTCTTTTCGTTGCATTTCATTCATATCTAAACTATTCTCAGTTATTCTGCTTTACGATTCCCAACGGAGGGGTTGACTTATCTTCCGTACTATAACAACTCGACTATAAAACATAAATACATAAACAGAACTTTATTCTGAAAATGACAAATAATAAAACTTTTGTGACGTCATGAAACCGGAAATTTCGAATGTTAGTGACGTCAGCAATAGTAAAAAATGATAGTCCTCTTAATCGTTTGGAAAGTTCTGAAGTGGCGGCCACGAAACGGCAGGAGCAGCGTAGGCAGACCGGCTACAAGATGAATGAACGATTTGGTCAGGAAGTCACTGGATACAAACAGTGCAGGACCGGTCCTTGTGGCGAGGTGTGGACCTCTGGTGTCTACGTCCAGCAGTGGAAGTCTATAAGCTGATAGTGGTGAAGTTGGTACTTCAGTAGCTTAGGAATTAATTTGTTTTATATTTTATGTGGTAATAACAAAAACAACAAAAACGAAACAGTCTTCAAAATAAACCTCTTTTTATTTATCAGACATTTTTTAGGAATCAGAAGTGGACTTTAAAAAAAAAGAAATATAAGGACACAGAGGTCCTTTCCGTACGAGCGACAACAGACAATTGATCCCCACGTCCGCTACACGACGGTTTTTATACTAGTCGGTATGACGTAACACACTCAGTCTGAACAACCAAGTAAAATAATAAAATCGAAGCGTATTATTTAAAAAAATCGTGTTATTAAGAAATGGTGATGAATGTCGTAGAATAATTACGTAACTAAAAATGCGAAATGAACTAAACACGCGATGTTTGCTAGTAGCTATAAAATAATAATTACAAAACTTTTTTCAAGATTAAAACCATATTTCAATTATTTTACAACATCATTTAAAGTAAAAAAAACTTGAGAGGTCTCAAGGGACACCCGGATGGAACGAAGTTCCTTTCGATTAAAAGATATCAACTTTTTTTTCCAAATTTTTTTTTACGCGCGATAAGGAACTTGTTTTAAAAGATTTTGATCACAGCGCCATCTAGCGATAATCATCTAAAACAAAAAAGTGTCGTGACAACCATTCGTAAGTAAGATTTTTTTCCGTCTAGCCCCCTTTCACAACGCGCGATAAGGAATTTCGTTCCAAAAAACAGTTAAGAGAGTAAATTTAATACACACAATAATAATACAAAGTTTTCACTTACTAGTACTTATAGATTTCGATAAAAATGCTCGGACAGACATACGGCACATATAAATTCTTACTTTGAAACCCTTAAAAACTACTTATACATTATTGTCATGTATAATTATTACTTTCTAATTTACTAAATTAACTAAGTATCATCTTACCATGATACTTAATTAATTGAGTTGTCTCGATATTTCATCGATATTGCAAACGTCATGATCACGGGAAGACTGGATACTGCGGGTAGATTTACGAGCAAACAAATTTGTCTACCCTCTTTCTAGTTTGCTTTTGAGTACCTTTGAAACTCAAACTCATATCACGACAAACCACAGTAACTGTATCTACAAGACTATCCGAATATGAACCCTTAATAAACTGTGTTAAACACTGGATTCCACATATTCGATAATTTGAAGCCGTCATGTATGAAGCTAATATAGAAAACCGCGAGTACTTGAATAAATTTTATCTATTATTTTGTCTGAAACTTCATTGAACACTACAGAGAAATTATAAATTTCAGAAACGCTTCAATATTTTATACATACAAAATTATCGAAAAGGCAAATCTTCGTCCAGGAAAACGTCCACAAAGTCCAATTAACGGAGATAAAAAGAATGGCCGAGTGTCTGGTCTCCGATAAGAAGATTAGTGCTAATCACGCAGACGCGGCTTCCTGATCGTACCGTAGATCCGAGGGCTTTCAACGAATAAATAATTCATATAAACTGGGAAACATTTTGGATGAACGTTGACAATAGTACATATTATGACACAACAGATTACAGATAGAAATTACAGTAATCTTACTAATTTGACTTTGAGAAATTGTCGTTATTTTTGACTGAATAGAGGACTTTTCACATTTGACTTTAAGCCTCGTTTAAAGATGGATTATATCATATAACAAATCTTAAAAATCGAGATCCTAGTATTAGATATAAAGACATCATATAAATAACCAGTGGCGGACATTTATATTTGAGACAAGGTATGCAAAAACGAAGAAATGATTTTTTTTACAAAATTCTACAAAAAAATTGATAATATTTTCGAGCTAACATGTAATAATATGAATGTGTAGCATATATCGATTAAATATATCTCATAAAATCGATTATTGTTGTTATTTTAATCGAATTCGAATACCGAAGGTATGGCACATCATTTTAGGTATATAAGACTGTACGCCATTGTAAATAACGAAATATAGTTAAGTAAAGAATAAATAACGATATATAGAGGGCCAAAGAAAGATTACTGATCATTGCTCCACAACTAAAACCTCTTTTCAATAGATTACACGATGATCGACGACTGGAAGTAATGTCTTGACAAGCCCCATCGATCGCGCGGTAAGCTTCAAGAGGATTGCTTCGATCCGTAGACGGATGATACATTCGTGGAACGGGCTAAATCTAAATCAATGTTCTTAAGCTTGAAAATTATCTTTAATGTTATAACTATTTTTATAAAGTTTCATTATTTGTAACTGAACCGTAACTGAAAGAAATAATAACCCAATTCAAATAATTAATTTCAAATGTAGATCTTGGAAATTGTTAAATAAAAGAATTTTAGGAAATTGAAGTGTTGTTTCTTTATTACATATTTTTCTAACAACAACGTTTCCTAGGCGATAACCTGCCAAAATATATGTCAGTCCTCCCTCCTAAATCCTGGTCTCGCGACTAAAGGTGCTGCTAATAACTGATCTACATGCCGTGTCCACACCTCGCCGCTGTCAATGAGGATCCGGTAATGTCGACTGCCTAAACGTTGTATGACAATACCGAATTCCCATTTTTGATGTCGTCTGCTATAGCTCCTGGCCTGTACTCTGGAAATTGAAGTGTTGTTTCTTTATTAAATATTTTTCTAACAACAACGTTTCCTAGGCGATAACCTGCCAAAATATATGTCAGAAATCATTTAAAAGGTCAGACTATAATGAATATTATAGTACCTACATTTCTTTCCTTATCATAATAAATTACTTTTCGTTATCTCAGTCTCATTTAATAGAAAATGACTTTTCCTAAATAATTAATGAACAGGAATGATAATCAAAAGGAATATAACATTCAATTCTGTGACAGAATATATTATAGGGAATAATGTATTACGCAGATATAATTTTAGGAGTTTTATGCGCAAATAATAAAAAGTTGATTTTATTTCGTTTATTATTTTACGAAACTCACGCAGTTTGAAATACAATTATGAAAGGTATTTCAAAACAAAAATAGTTATTATAAACTTACTTCCGAACTTTCGATCATTGCCAATAATTTGACTATAGTTTTCGATCAATAAACCATATGTTGTGATCAAAAGAGTATCTACGATGCTATTAATTTGAGCACAATAATTTAACTACGAGCAATCCCACAGATCAAGAATCCAATTTAAAACAATACGAAAATTTGGATCAACCGTACGTCTAAAATAATCTACTAGGCTAACAAAGATACTCATAATAAACAAATAAATAAAAAAAAAATAAAAATACTTTCATGCATTTTCAACGGGTTCATACCGTTTAATTTATTGAGTTGTCTCGATATTTCAACGTTGTTGCAAACGTCATGATCATACATATGGATACTGCGGGTCGATTTAAGAGCAAACAAATCTGTCTACCCTCTTTCTCGTTTGCTTTTGGGTAGTACCACTGGAACTCGAACTCACATCACGACACAGAATGCATGAAAGTGTTATAGAAAACCGAGAGAGTCTGAATAAGTTTATAAAGATACTCATGTGATATTGATAGATCTATTGCAGGTACTGTGGTCAGTTAAACCTAATGATAACAGATCTATCTGGGTCACAGTGGCTATTGGCGGGAATCTGATGTACACTCTATTTCCATTACTGTTTAGAAAGCTGTAAGGGACATCACTTTGCATTTGCAGTGATTTAAAGTTTAAAGTTATAAAACACGAAATCGAAGAGCAAGCTGTAGAGTTTTTTTAAGAAATACTTCAGTGTTGGTCAGTCTATCGAAGCAGGCTTTAAGCTATAATACGAGTATAAAAAAAAGACCACGCTAAAGTTTCAAAAAATAAATGCAACTTAAGGAGTAGTAACAAGATCCGAAACAAACAATCAGTCTTCCGTTTTATTAATTATTACAAAATCACATTTAATTTTTATTAATTAGTAAATTTGAATAATAATTTTGTCGTATTTTCCTTCTATTAGATACTTAATTAAGTTGGAACAGGTACATAACGTAATAGTGTTACTAACATTTCATCTTAGTAATAAATAAGTCTACAGGCTCAGTTTACATACCTTTACTATGCTAATGAAGTACTCTTAATTAACTAAATTCTTAGACTTATTTTACTTGTTATTATTCATTATAACGTCTTGTATTACAAATAAAAATATTTTTTTAATTAAAATTAGCAACAATAAATATTGCTTTTTCAAATTTTGTTCATCGTTTAAACAAAACTCGCTTGCGGTTATTAAAAATTTAATTTAATTAAAACGGCTTGCGGTATCGTTTCTGATGAGAAGCGAAGTGAAAACTCGAACAGGCCTTCCGACTGTGGATATTTACACAAAAAATAATACAATTGCTCTTTTGTTTTTATAAAGAATACATCAAATAGAGAGTCATAGCATCTACATATTTTTACGGCTTCAAATAATAGGAATAATAAACAAACCCCATAATTAAAGTAAAACATAAAACAGTGAAAATATCAATTAGGTATCTATTGTATAATTAATCGTTGATATATCAGTTCACCATCATCATCAACCAATAATTACTAAACTGCTTAATAAACTTCTTGATTTTAAAGAATCTAAACCTAAGCCAGTGTAACCTACAATAAAATTACTTAACTTACAAAAGCTACTAAATACAATAAAATACAAAGGATACGAGAAAGGTAACCTGGAAGAGAAACAAAATTACATTTGAACAAATAGGAAATTATGTTACGCACTCCTCAGTCTGTTTCGTATAAACAAAGTCTCCGTTTGAGCGCTTGCAGGAAACAATTTAGCCTATTTACTTTATGCTGTTTGACGACGAAAATTATATTAAGGAGATAGTATAGTACTAGAATGTAGTAGAAAACTAGCTCTAGAATATTATATACTTATTTAGACACTCGCGGTTTTCTATAATACTTTCATGCATTTTCAACGGGTTCTTACCACGATATTTAATTAATTGAGTTGTCTCGATATTTCAACGTTGTTGCAAACGTCATGATCACGAGAAGATTGGATACTGCGGGTCGATTTAAGAGCAAACAAATCTGTCTACCCTCTTTCTCGTTCGCTTTTGGGTAGTACCACTGGAACTCGAACTCTCATCACGACACACCACACTCACTGTATCTACAAGACTCTCTGAGTATGAACCCTTAGTGACTGTTGTGTTTAGCACTGGATTCCACATACTCGATAATCTGAAGCCGTCACCCCTCACTCAATTAATTAAATATCGTGGTAAGAACCCATTGAAAATGCATGAAAGTACCTACTCTAGAATATTCTTTGTTGTAACTTTTTTTTTCTAATTTGTCGAAGTAAGGTCGTATTTTAAAAACTTAGTAGTACCTAGGTAGTATCGTCTCGTAAAAGGCAGCAAAGATCAAAGATAATCGAATTATGTTATTTAAACACAAGATGTTCTCAACACGTTACCACGACTTTTTTCTAAGTTCAACTCCACTCAAAATTTTTATCAAGATTATAGAGTCCTTATATAAATGTGTATATCAACTATAATTCAAAAGATATCTTGTGAACTCAACACGTCAAGTTTCCCACTCAAGTTTTATTTAATTTTTTATTTTTTTTTAGTTGGAGGAAATCACCGGATTCCCGCGGGCGAGATATGTGGGAGTTGAACCGCACTAAAACCTCCAACCGCTCACACTCAGCGTCCGAACCCCGGCTGAGGCCAGAACCCAGCACGGGGTTATGAGGGACGGCGCGACGCGTTACGCCCAAGGCACTCTTTCCCGTCGCGCCGCCCCCTTCAAGTTTTATCTAGTCTAAGCTTTAGATTCGTAGGGTTTGTTAAAACACACTGCTAAGTAAATTCAAATAGGTGTTATTTGAATATACTTTTCCGAGTATTTGACACTTCATTAAATATTTAATGCGGTTGCGACCGAATTCCAGTACAATCTAAACTAAGCCATTAGTGTTTTCATGACTAAAAATGGCCTGCAACAGCGGTCACCGGGCGCTCTTAAATTTTTAATTAACCTAAGTGCTAAGTGCTGTAGAAGTGATTTAGTATTAAAATAGGTACTTAACTTTATGTCTAACGTGCTAACAAATGAAACGTAATTATTCAAAGGAGTGAGTTTTACTAATGTCGTTAAATTACAAATTGAAATGAGCCTGTTTTATAGACTTTGTAAACTACCGGCTAGTTGTAGAGTAACAATTGTTAGGTATGGTTTGGTTAAACGTTAAAACTGTTTGACCCGCTTAACTACATTTGCATGGGCAGAATCTTATAAAAAAGATGATAGATAGATACAATAGATGGAACTTATTAATGTATTAGCATCAACTTTCTGCCAAAAGTCCATTCAAAGAGATATACCCGAAAAAAACAGATATATTCTGGTATGGATATCAAAAACTGTTATTTTAATCTTATACATACAGAAGATAAAATGTTATTGTCTGCGACCAAAACTTCCTATATCTAGTCAGTTGTAAATTAAAAATTATTTCTCGTCTAAACATAACTTATTCTGTTTTAACTGCAGTAGATACTTTAACGTAATATTTGAAATAAACCATTATAAGCAAACATAACGATCACTACACAAAAAAGACATAAAAACCATTTCAAGATTCATTTCAATGATTTTACTCGTTCATTTTACATCTCCGTAACAAGACAGCAGGGTTATTCTCGAGTATTTCAATAAACTTCACTCGACAAAAGAATGTACTCTGATCTACTATTGTCGAGCGGAACGATAAATATGAGCTTGCTGAAGACATTTTACGGGCTCAGGACTTTATTATGTCTTTTAAAAGGGAAACTGCCCACCTGGAGACTACTAAACAGCCTTTATATAAGATTTATATCGGACGTTTAAGGTATGTTTTGAAATATAGGGTCGTGAAGAATTCCCCTTTTTCTTTCTATGTCATAAAGTGTAGGAAATGGGTTCAAGAACCTTAAGAAAATTGTAGGTGTTTTCATGTACTAACTACTAACTTTCGACTTATACGTATTATTGATCTTTCACCTGTGTGAAAAACTAGTATCTACTACTACATATTGGAGGCGGCGCGACGGAAAAAAGTGCTGTGGGCGTAACGCGTCGCGCCGTCCCTCATAACCCCGTGCTGGGTTCTGGCCTCAGCCGGGGTTCGGACGCTGAGTGTGAGCGGTGGGAGGTTTTAATGCGGTTCAACTCCCACGTACCCCGATGATTTCCTCCAACTAAAAAAAAAAAGAGTAACTACTGCATATTATAGATTGCTTTTGTTGTATTAAAATGAATTTGTAAAATAAAATAAACACTTGCTTAAATGTCCCTGTAAACGATCGTGAGGTAACTTACATTTTGCAGACGGATTAAAAAACCCATTGAAGATATGTGTCTAAACCGCATTAGACAAGCGTGGTGAACTGATTCCTCTTCTGAGGAGACCTGAACCCAGCAATGGTTTTCAAAAATTCACTTGCAACTCGTACATTGTTGATTGTTGTTCTTCAAAAGAAGCCTGGAGACATTCGACATAGATAGATTTCAAAACATAATAATAAAAAAACACACCTTTATTCATTAATTCCAAAAATAAATATTAATTAAGGATAGGTCACAGATAATTCGCAGTCAACTGAGTTTCGAAGCTACATAGATTTTCGTTTAGTTAATTGCAAGATCCAAACATAATTTATTATTCCATTAACAGAATCTTAATAGCGAATACGATGTTGTATCTAGAACTCAATACGTAGTTAGCACTTAATTATTAATAATGCAGTTTATCTTGTAGATATTAGTCTAGATTAATACAAAGTTTATTATAGGGTGGGCCAATCTAACGTTTGCATTTTGAACTACTGTTTATTTAGAGAATGACAGCTCAAATGTCATTCAATTTGTGTTCATAATTTAGTTAAAGGTTTGACATTTACGAAATGGGACGTTTTCGGTTCGCCCAATGGGCAGAAAATCGTTTGGCCGAAGATGAGCATTTTTACCGAAAAATCGTCTTTCAGATGAAGCCCATTTTCACCTCGGAGGCTATGTCAATTAGCAAAATTATCGCATCTGGGGGTCGGAAAATCCACACGTCACCATTGAGAAGCCAATGCACCCACAAAGAGTCACGGTTTGGTGTGGGTTTTGATCCGGCGGCATCATTCGAAAATGAGCAAAGAGCCGCCGTTACGGTCAATGGCGAGCGTTATGGTGCCATGCTCAACGAATTTTTGTTTCCAAAAGTTGAAGAGTATGACGTGGACGACATTTGGTTTAAACAGGATGGCGCAACATGCCACACAGCCAACATGACAGTCGAACTTTTGGAAAATGCATACTTTATATGGCCCACCCCTTACTTTATTAACTAAATAAAAGTACAATATTTTCACATTATTAGGAAAATATTGCATCAAATAGTAACTTTAACTCATTAATTATCGGTTTCCCTTATACCGTGCTCTATAGTGTTGTTGCATGTTATTTTTGCTACGATGAAGCGTTTGAATTTTTAAAAGTAGGTAGATAGGATGCGTATTCGGTTTATTTTCTCCTGTACTTGACTCACTATTGGTTGTGACTTATGACTATTTGTTTATTTATCATTCATAAAGATAGTTAAATTGAAATTTTGGAAACCGGGCAATGATATAAAAACCACGCATTATAAATGATTGATTGCATATACACAGCGACGATAACATTGAAATATAGAGACAATGACTTAATAAAACTCATCACGAAAATTCCAACGGGAAAAACTTAATTCAATCTCTCACACAGAAATGCCCTAGATTTTTCCACAAAAATAAAGTGTTACGTAATACACAACCTTTCACTGCTTCTATTTTTAAGAATAAAGTAAAACAATAGCAAGGAAATCTTCTAATATATAAAATTGTCGTGTCACGGTGTTCGAACTTGAACTCCTCCGAAACGGCTCGACCGATTTTGATGAAATTTTTTGTGCTTATCCGGTACCTATGAGAATCGGCCAACATCTATTTTTCATCCCCTAAATGTTAGGGGTAGTCCACCCCTAATTTTTTTTTTCGGCGCAGACGAAGTTGCGCGAGTCAGCTAGTATGATATAAAAGCTTATAATAAATAGTGGACTTTTCTAAGACTACGGACGTAATTGTTTTTTCCTTTCTTTCTGAAACATGGAACGCCTGGAGGAATGTCTTTCAGTCTGATATTTTCTTTTAGGAAATGTCTATTTCGTTACGGAAATTAATTTGTTGACTTTTAAATATTTCTGAGTAAAAAATGTTTGCAGTTTATTTTGTCTGAATAAATAAAACAAATAAAATTATTATACTCACAACACAAGGAAAGGTTTTTTAATAGCAGGAACCATATCTAGGTTTCTAGTTTTCTCTAATAAAATAACTCTCAACATATTGACATTGGTTTATCTATAGTTGAAATTAGCCCTCAGGCACTGATAAATACTAAATTGTACAACGTATAATGAAAAATACCTACTTCAAAATAAAGTCTCGCTTAATTCTAAAATGTATCGTGACAAGCCGTCGGAAACTTGGGAAAAAAAACTTTTACGGATTCGTGGAAGCGAAGAATAAATATTTGAAACATTTTTGGTAAGTTTATTTGAGTTGCAAACAATTTTGTTCATTGTTTGTTTAATAAGTTAGCGTGAAGTTTAGTAATTATACTAATTGTGAATGAGTTAATTTTAAATTTCTGTCTGAAGTTTTGTTTAAAGTTTATATGATTTCACTCAAATGTCAGGTTGAAAATTGGTTATCGCAAAATAAATTAAAAAGCGTTTGCCTCAAAATAAGAAATGCCAAAATAATATTACCAGTGTGGGTACAGTGGACTATGGCCACAGGGAGATCTCCTACCGGGCGAGGTAGTGAATGCCCGGTCAGGCCGAAGCCCACTGTAGTAGATTTCAGATGTCGTATATATGCGAAGATTCTTGCAAATGTCGTAACCGCGATTCAGAATCTCGCGTGCTATTATTGGTCGCCACACCAGTAAAATTGGAATTGTGATTAGGTAAGTGTTGTCATGATTTAAGTCAATTGAAATCCAAATCCCTCTTATACCCCGTTTAAGTTCTCAAAACCTACCCGTTGCTTTTATAAGATGAGAAAGTAGTGAAAGGACATTTTGAGGTCAATAAATATAAGAGAAGGAATTAAAAGCTCATAATTACACTTTTAATGTTCTAAAATATATTGATTTGTGATTTAAAGATACGAAAAGTAGATTTTATGATTAATTCTGATGTTCTCAGTATACATTTTCCCTTTCATTTTAACAAAATTCAAAACATTAATCGTTGCTCGAATTTTTACTTTTATCGATGAAACTCGCTCTGCAGACCAGCATAACGATCATGATGGCAGTCAATCAATGAGAGTACACCATCACATTTCGAAATTAACTTTTTCTTTTTGCGGCTGCAATTTGAAAACGATCGTTTAAAATTTTCCTTGTTTTTCCTTATCCCGTACCCAATAATGTTATTGAAAACTTCTAAAATACAGTGAGGAGTTTAGGTACTTCATGATCACTTAATTGGATATTTTTGATTGAAAAGGTATAAATGTCAACAATGTAAGGTGCCACCAAAATTGTCTTCCTTATTGAAAAATCGTTGAAAAATTTCATAATACGAATTTGATAATCCAGTTGATAAATATGGGAGCAGCGTGACGGAAAATAGTGCCAAGGCGTAACGCGTCGCGCCGTCCCTCATAACCCCGTGCTGGGTTCTGGCCTCAGCCGGGGTTCGGACGCTGAGTGTGAGCGGTTTGATGTTTTAGTCCCACATACCCCAAAGTTGATAAATATGGAATGTTGCAATAAATACTATGTACAGGTTTCCCGCAAAATGAAACGGTGATTTAATTAAATCAGGTAACCACTGGAGTAGTCAGTGCAAAGTCCAACATACTCGGACATGTTTAGCAGTGAGCTTCTAAAAACATATGTAAATTACATAATGAAACTAGCTGACTCGCGCAACTTCGTCTGCGCCGAAAAAAAAAATTAGGGGTGGACTACCCCTAACATTTAGGGGATGAAAAATAGATGTTGGCCGATTCTCATAGGTACCGGATAAGCACAAAAAATTTCATCAAAATCGGTCGAGCCGTTTCGGCGGAGTTCAAGTTCGAACACCGTGACACGACAATTTTATATATTAGATTAAACGAAGATCACAAACAACACGAAGGTCTCAGTAACTTGACTAAACTTGCACGTAACAACATCAAAACTAATGAATAAATCAACATCCAAATACTACCAAAGCAGGGTTTAAACCTATTAATATAATTCGCTGTTGCATTCCCGACACCGAACGACGATCTAACCGGAACCTTTGAATTAATGAGTCCCGTGACCTGGTTGTTCCTTGAAAGCCTTGCCACTATTCTGGACAAATTTACTTGGGTAATTTTTGTTTTGACGTGAAAATTTCTTACTCTGCATATTGTTTTACAATAATGCTTGATTGAAAAAAAGTATTTTAAAGAATGTTGCAAATGATGTTTGTTTTTTGCCATACACGTGATCTGGCTAAAGGCTAGGAGTATTTTTCTCGGTTTATGATTAAATCTTGAGTGAATAGCAAACCTACTTTAGAAACTTATTCAGACACTCACGGTTTTCTATAATACTTTCATGCATTTTCAAAGGGTTCTTACCACGATATTTAATTAATTGAGTTGTCTCGATATTTCAACGTTGTTGCAAACGTCGTGATCACGAGAAGACTGGATACTTCGGGTCGATTTAAGAGCAATCAAATCTGTCTACCCTATTTCTTGTTCGCTTTTGGGTAGTACCACTGGAACTCAATTAATTAAATATCGTGGTAAGAACCCGTTAAAAATGTATGAAAGTATTTTAAATACTTCTTTTATTTGTATTTGCATCATCATCATATTATTTTGTAGGTATTATAAATTAAAAGAGTGCCATAATACTTTCTAGACCACTTATACATTGTCATATTTTAATGGTTAACTCTGAAGTTTGAATTCATTTAATCAACTAACTGAAACTGCTTCAACAAAAACATTTTTTTTACAGCCTTCGTTTTTAATCTTTCATGTTACAAAATCTCAAGTGTTTCGTTACAGAATAAGCACCCTGAAAACTGATGCCGGCCGTTATTTGTCGGTTCGATTTATCAAGGGCCTTCGGGTATCCGTAATCCCGACATTTTATCGGACCAAACCACCATTTTGTATTTATTATAGCAAATTTCTACAAACAAATATAAGTTTGCACAAATGGCTCGGCCCAAAACTATTAAGATCGGTCTCTGAAGGAATCTTCTGGAAAACACGAGAATATTTGGAGAAATCACTTATTTCTAAATTGACTTGTAACGGGAATTTAATCTGGGACCCGCGTGGCTTTGGGCGTCTCTCAAATAAGTTTTTAGATTACCTGTGCCATGTAGTTATTTTTTACGACAGTTGTGTGATAGAAAAAAGTGGGTAAGATTATTTTTTTCCACTCGATATTATACATTCTTTCATCTGACTTTTTTCGTTTTTTTTTTCTCTATCGGCACAGAGCAGTCGTGGTTATTTCAGTTCTTGATCTTTTTTGTCCTTTAAGCGGAAGAACTAACGGGCCATTTGATTGTTAGTGGTTCCCTTTGCTCATGGAACTTTATAATTTCTGTGGATACTATGTGTCCCTGCGACCTACTTAAAGGACTCTCTTTGAAGGATTATTACTTGCAATAAAGTCATTTAACATTACTTAATTAAATTCTGAGCTATTATTAATACTTTTCTCAATAGTAATCTTCGTTATCAAAGTAGCCTTCATTTCATTATAATAGGTGTAAAGTTGTACAATCATCAGACTCATGAGTAATTACAACTGGGTTATTAAAGTTAATCAGCATAATAATATATTTTTCATTTCCAGTTCTGCCAGCTGATTTAAAGCAGTCTTCCTTTGAAAATTTTCCGATTTTCATTTGTTCCTTCCTTCACAACATTATTCTGGTTTCCGATATTCAAGATGAATGAATTTGAATACATTCTCTCTCTTCATCGTGATCTGAATTATTTATAAAATCTATTCATAAAAACCAGTAGTATTCGTAACCGAAGTTGATGTTATGCATTTTTAATATCATCGCACAGAATACCCGTAACAGAAGTCAGACAGATGCAAATCGTTATTACGTTGCTTCATACAGTATACATGTTCAAATCATCGCTGTCTTCTGCTGGGCTCAGGTCTCCTCAGTAGAGCAATTAGGCATAATCCACCA
Source organism: Trilocha varians (assembly GCA_030269945.2). Taxonomy (NCBI): domain Eukaryota; kingdom Metazoa; phylum Arthropoda; class Insecta; order Lepidoptera; family Bombycidae; genus Trilocha; species Trilocha varians. The sequence continues at coordinate 5,263,443 of AP028257.1, read as the reverse complement.
CGTTTCATAAGCTATTTTCACAAAAAGGAAATCTTACAGTGAAGTAACTTAACTAGTATAGATATTAACTATTTTGTAAAGTAAAGAGTTTTTAGTTTTATAATGCTCATAACTTCTAATCGAGACTTTTTTTTTTCAAAGGAAAAGAGTTCTAAAAATCCTTTGAAGATATATAAAGTCCCAAATCCGCATTGGGCAAGCGTGGTGAACTATGCCTAATCCCTCTTCTGAGGAGACCTGATCCCAACAGTGGGCAGTAATGGGTTGGTACAGAAGACAGAAGTTTTTCTTATTAAAATAGTTTTTCTTGTAGGTACTGGTACGGCCTGAACTATAACAAGCATTATAAACACACTGTATCTGAAATATAACACAAAGGCACCTCAATTATTTAAAACCTTATAAAAATGAGCAATACAACTGACAAATCGAGAACAATATGATATTCGCTCACGATAAGCCAGCATGATCGAAATCCATATTGGATTTGCAAGAGAAATGGAAAAGTTATATGTATACTAGCTGACTCGCGCAACGTCGTCTGCGCCGAAAAAAAAAATTAGGGGTGGACTACCCCTAACATTTAGGGGATGAAAAATAGATGTTGGCTGATTCTCATAGGTACCGGATAAGCACAAAAAATTTCATCAAAATCGGTCGAGCCGTTTCGGAGGAGTTCAAGTTCGAACACCGTGACACGAGAATTTTATATATTAGATATATTTGAGTTCTATACATAGCAATATACGACTGGCATCAAAGTTTTGGGGAAACAATGCCATTTTCCCTCGTCCATCAGAAACAAGATAATTGGAATGAGGACTTCAAGGGAAATCAAAAGTTTGCTAGTTCGGAACTTATTAATGGGTTTTTTTTTGGTTGCGTCAAATGTCATTGTTATTTGCATACGTGGGTGAAATAGTGTGTATAGGTAATATTTTGTTGTAGCTGTTGTAGCAGTATCTTAAAGAGTTGTTAAACATATAATGATAATCGTTAAGACTTACTTCGTTTTGAAGTTGTTGTTGTCTGCGATTGGTGACTAAGTTGTCAAAATATGATTTCAGCTATAGGTTTAAGATATTCAGAAATACTGACTTTTAATAATGATCTAAATTTCATTTTGTACCAATATTTCGACTGTCTCACAAGAATATTTATTACGGAATACACTTTCACTAAAATCACAACAAATACCCACATATAAAAGTATATACCTTCTCGAGCCAACATCGGTTACCCTACGAACCCACTACTACGAACTTAGACTTTATCCTTGTTGCAGGTATCATCAGATGTTTAGAAATGTTAAACCTGTCCCCTTCAAGTTATCGGAACGTTGATCTGAGCGATCGGACGGTGACCAGCAAGAAGGTGTACTCGCGGAGGCCGTTGTACGCCCCTCCGATCGACCCTGCTGAAATACTCAGAGAACAGGAACGATACTCAGGTATTTATAGACTTTCGGAGCGTAGATAATAATATGCATTCGTCTGTGGCTGTCAAAAAATAAATTAATACAAAAATCGGTTTAACATCCAAGTGAAAAAAATCTGAGGTGAGATATACCTCAAAAATATGAGAGAGTGATAATATCGAGCGACTAATTAAATTCAATTTGATCACTTGAGTGAAGAAGGTGGGATAATCCGAAAAAACAAAAAAAAATGTTTTGAAGTTATTGTAGAAAAGGACAGACAGGACACGTTGTTTGTACAATTATAATGTGCTCATAGCTTCTTCTTCAAAAAATAAAGATAAAATGTTAATACAATTACTTTAATAGAAATTGAAATATAACTACCTTGCTTTAAAACTACATAAAATTTGTAAACTAAAACGAGAACTTGGTCATATATTGAAGAGTCCCACTTACGTCACACCGTTCGACGAAAATCTAAATGACGATTTTGTAACGGTGTCAAGAGTTTCGGGTAGCGAAATGAAAATGTGGAGCGAAGCCTTTCAATAAGGCTCAATATTATCGAATATACGTTTCATCGTGATTAAATTGTCATGTGATGTGAAAAGTTATATAAGTGTGAATCATAAAGAGAAGACTACATTTATTTAATATCAATAATACAGTTTGAAACTTTAGTAAAGACACTGCAAGTATTGTAGTTAATTAAACTAAAACTAGTAGATAAAAAAAAATTGGTTGCCCGTAAAGTCGGCATACGGGCGAAAGTTTTACGTGACAACGACTCGGGCATGGTTAGCCCGCCTCAGAGCGATAGAGACAGACATAAAAAGTGAACGGCACGCATGCCTCTCACTCGCTCTCATTGTGAGCGCATAACGTGAGCGGAGCGTAACGCAGTTTCTTGAAGTGTCACCCGGCAAACCAATTTATAAGACGTTGTCACGTCAAAATATAAAAAAGCAGTAAAAGTAAAATAATTGTTATCTTAATCACACAAAAATAAAATATCTTGCAGAGACTTTGTGAGTCAAAATAATATTAAATAATTTTATGGAACCAAAGTGAACCTACACTAGGGCTGAAATAATCGACACTTTATAAAAAAACTATTAAGTATATAATAGATTCAATAACTACATACAAACGTTCTTTATGCAAAACTTAAGTAGTGCCATATCAAACTACTTCACTTATCTCGACTAGCACTATCACGAAATTGGCAATAACCAGTAGTCCCCTGAGACTATTCTATACATTTTGAAAACATACCGCATTCACAAGCTATTTGAGCTATTTTGAACCTTATCTCCAAACAATACGGAACACGTTTCCTGAATATTGAAGTGCTAATGTGTTCCTGAGCTCAGAACTTTTCAATTTTATATTTTCTTAACGCTCACTTTAAGGATATAAACCGTAATAGTTGTTTCATGCTGATGTTTTGCATACAGAGTGGCTGCCATTAAATTTTCCTTTGGTACAAAGTAAAAACAAAGTGTAAAGGCCCTTCTCTTTTCATTGTTCTACTAAATATCTTCTAATGAGTCATTTCGTATTTTTCCGAGAAAGTAACAAAATAATAATATGTTTGAAGAGTGATAGTCGGAAAACTTGTTCTCTGTTATTGTAATTTATACAGAGGAGATAGAGCTTTAGGAGGGTCCTTAACGTTAGGTCGTAGGTAGCGACCCCTCAATGTCCCCTGACAATGCAGAGGTTCATGAGCGACGGTAACCACTTACGATCAGGTGGCCTGTTGGCTCGTCTGCCTACATGGCAATAAAAAAAAACTATTATTTATAAATAACAAAGCTCGACTTAATGTAATATCAGCAAATCCCGTTCGCAAAAACAACTCGCATGACTAGACACGCTAACTAAAATTAAAATGGCTCATACTCAAGTTTTAATGTTATTTATTAAATCAAACATAATTCTACTAAAACTTAAACGACCAAATCAGTAAACGAAAAAAAAGTACTTTTCAGAACGTTTATACGAGTATATACGAGCTCTATGATACTATTATAATAGGCAATAGTTAGTGACCCTGTTGTGTCCTAACAATAATGTCAGGACTAATGACTATAAGTCCATGAGTGATTCTAATATTTGAACATTCAAAACATTACTTTATGCCATCAGATTACGACTCAGAATACGGTGGCAGCGAAGACCCGAATGAAAAACAGGAAGAAGAATATTACGACCGGCATCAGGATTACGAAGAACCAGTGACTCCGCGAGACGTGGAAGCTCTAGGACAGCTGGAGAGTTCTTCGATTGTCGCTAGTTTTGAAAAGGCTCCTACAACAAGCTCAGTCTCAGAGTTTTCTTTGACTAATGCTGTGAATTTGCGAGGTATGTGTGTCTTATTATTATTGTGGTCGATGTTTTTTGTAGTTAGAAATTGCTGAAATTCAACATGCCCCGTGGTTTTGTTATATGGGAGATGAACTGCACTAAAACCTCCAACCAAACGTTCAACGTTCAAACCTTAGCTGAAGTCAGAAACAGAGTGGCTATCCATTCTCTGTTTGCTCTGACGCAAAGCGCGTGTTGAGCGTGACATGACACCTTCGTGGGACCCCTCGCAGTGCGTGGGAGACGCGACGTGGTAAATAGACTTGTTATGACTCTGACGTCACAAGGTCCCTAACACTGGTAGCTTACCAGTTGAGTCGTAAGTTCGGTAATCTGACATTATAGAAACAGATTAATAAGAATTTGCACAAGTATGAAAATTGCGGAAAATATGTTAAGTAAGATAAGTAATTAAGTAGATTTGTATAACATATATTTTATAATCTATAAAGCCATGTTTTTGCTTTGTTCACTATGCGCATGAAATTCTGAAATAAAGTGTGAAACTCAATTCAAATACTGACTCGTATTCGAGTACTTTAAAAATGAAACAGAATAAATTCAGACCCACTTTTTAGCAAAACTATAAAGCTAAAACGAATTTCGTTTAAAATACTAAACGAAGCTTTTCAGAATACGAATATATCAAAAAAAGCTTTGAAAGCTGCGAACGGAAGAGTAAATTTGTTCACTTTTAATGATGAAAAGCGGGGTTTCATATTTTTTAAACTAACAAACACATAGAGAGCTGAACGTAACAATAGCTAGCGAAAAAAGTTAATAAAGTTGGTGTTGAAATAGAAATTGAAACCTAAATTTTCTTTCGTACATACAAATTGTATTACAGCCATATTCAGATAGCCGATATTAATATGGACAAGCTATAAACTTATTCAGACACTCGCGGTTTTCTATAATACTTTCATGCATTTTCAACAGGTTCTCACCACGATATTTAATTAATTGAGTTGTCTCGATATTTCAACGTTGTTGCAAACAGTCTTCTCGTGATCATGACAAACAAATTAAATATCGTGGTAAAAACCCGTTGAAAATGCATGAAAGTATTATGGACAAGCTACTTTATATAACGCATTTTTGCGATCAAAGAGATTGAATTTATTGATTTAAATTAGAATTACAACTATTCAATTTACAAGATTGACCCACACCCTTTTTCACTGTAAAAATATACTCGGGTACATCTAAAAAATATGATGAAATTGCGATGATATTTTCTTTCAATAAACTGAGAACCTACGATGGCGTAAAATTAAATAGTTATGTAAGGATCGGAGTCAATATTTTTGATCTTGAAGCTTACAGCCAAAAAATGTGTGATAATATTTGGTCGCAGCCAAATAGATCCTTTCAAGATTTTGTTATTCAGAATTATCACGTACCTATATTTATAACCTTAGAGAGGTTAAAGTGTAGGTTATATTTTTTACAAATAGGAGAATTTGTAGACTAGTTGTAAAGATGGTTCGTCATATCGTACCTAATGTTAAAGTCATTTTAGTCTTGCTGATAATTTAGTTTTGTATGTCTTCGAAAATAGAGAATACTCTTTTTAGAATTTTATTCCACTTCTTTTGTTACTATCGTAAGATTTTGTTGTGACTATTTTCTAAGCCTTGCATTTGCATTTTTGGGTCATCTGGTAGATTTATTTATTTATTTCATAAAACACTTAGCCTTTTTGTTTTTAGCCTAATACAATAATTTGTTTTAAGTATGAACAAGAATATATAATTAGGTATATTAAGATTACAATATTGGTATGGCTAGTTGTATAGTTGGGATAATGCGACATGAAACAATAGTATAAGACTGAGCTGTTCACGTCGGCTTCATTTGTGATAGTTGTACAGATATTGTACCTAATATTTTTGTTATTTTTAATCTATAATTTAATGAATTTTCATTCGTAATGCTATGAAAATAGGTACTTAAATGATTTCATTAACGTATTGAATTATCAACAAATAATTTAGATCCTTAATACATTAAGGTACTTAAGGCGGTAATCCTCTTTGTAAATTACCTCAAAAGGACTAACCTTTGATGAAAACAAAGTGGAGATTATCCCAGCAAAGGAGACGTTTATATGAATTATTAATTGCATTGAAATCTGTCAGTAGTCTCATGGCTGAAAGCGCGGATTAAAGATTGAATACAAAGCTATCATTACATACAGATTTGATGGGATTTTCTTTTCAAGGGAAATTTACTATTTGCGAGTGTTTTACATAGATTTCAATAAAATTTAACCTTTGATAAGGAACGGCGAACAATACATTAAATAGATCAAAATTTCTGCGCGCAACGCAAAAATCTTTGCGCTAAAATTTAGATGAAATGACAATTCATTTTCCAGACCAATTTAAAATTATTAAACTAAAATTGTTCCTTACAGTAGGGTTTTTCTTATATCTTACTTAGTTAGTACAGACATCTACATAATTGAAAAAAAAACATAAATCAAAAATAAAATACAAATAATTTATTTTCAAACATAAAACTAATTTAGGCCTGTATCGCGGGAAGCCATAAGGATTGTACAATTAAATCAAATTATTGTGTAAATCAAATTAAATAATAGTTATTTGTTCAACAGAAGCAGTACTGGTGGCTTTGGGAGGTGCAAGTGCGGCTCTTGTACTCCTAATCGTGATGGCTGGAGTGTTCGTTGCTCGCAGACGGAAGAACAGCCCCTCCCCCACACCTTCACCCCCGATACTGGTGTACCCACCGCATGACATCTCCGCACCGTGTTATATGTGAGTATTGAAAAAAAAATTAAGTAGGAGAAAATCGCCGAATGGTTTTTGATTGGATTTTACAAGCTTTATATTAACTTGCACTGGATGGAACTATGTAAGTTCGGGAATCTTGCAAGTTGACTTTGACAAACTTCCCGGTTTCCGATTGAGCCGAAATTTTGTACGCAGATATCACGTGACACGTGACAATTTATGACAAAATAGCGCTGATCTGATGATGGATTCGGAAGGTGGTCCGGAACTCTTGTGCTAAACAAGATAGACCCGTAGTGTTTGGGCTCGTTTTACTTGTATTTACTAGCACTCTACTTTATAACCAGGACTCGACTCGACTTCTTTAAAATATTTTTATAACTAATTATCCAGATAAGATAATAGTAGATAGTTGAAGTTAAGTCGACTTGGACTAGATGAATTCAGACGACTAAAATAAACACTTCAAAGTATCTACGAAAATATAAATGAACCGTAAAATAAAACAAACTATAATTATCATTATTCAAATGATCTAATACTCAATAACAACCCAATTCATAAAGTTTGTACTGTAAACAAACATTAAGTGGATTTAATGGAGTTTACCACTACATACACGATTCTTCCATTAAATAACAATATTACAATTTATGAGGGTGTTAAGAATGTTAACACAACATGTGGTGTGGTTAGCGTGTGTTGTAGGTTTATTTTTATAATATAGCTTGTTATAATTAGGTGTTTCTTTGACTTTTTTCAATATCAAAATTTCTTTATTCGAACATCAGTGGTCCAAGTGGTTAGTAATAAACAAAAATAACTTAAAAACTAGGTGGTAGTAAGGTTTTTTTAAATTGGGAATTTTAATTGAATGACTGCAAGTTATTTCAAAGACAAAGTAATTTAAAGTTTATTTGAAAATCGTTTTAATTTTCACAATTCAAAAATTATAAGTGATGTTTTCAATTACTCTTTGTATACTTTTCTAAATTATTTTGCTTACTCAAGTCAACAAATTTTCTAATTGTATTTTTTATTGACACCTGAAAATCTTACTTTCAAAATAAATTCTACAAAACTTTGAAAATCAAAAGTTAATCCGAACTCTTAGCTTTAATTTAGTAAGTTGTCAAAACGTTATCACTTCTACAAATGGAATTACGAAAGTTTTGTTTTCTAAAGATTAAAGGAAAACAGGTCTCTGAATAAAAGATAAAATGGAAACACGAGTAGAATACAAAATAACTTTTATAAATGCTTTAATGTTTTATTCTTATTTGTTGAAACTATAATGATATTTGGAAGTGACAAAGTTACTATATTTATTTTTTATCGATCTTTTCCATCATTGCTAAGTAAACTTTATTGAAACATATTTAGAATAAAATCTAGAAGGTCACTAGTAAATATTATGGTGTAAATTATAATTAAAGTCAGTTTCTGAGTTTGTATAACAATCATAAGTTTAAAAACAATACTTCAAATTTAATCTCTCACACACACCCACAGCGAACGACGTAAACATAACTAATAAAGTACACAAACAACGTAAACGAGTCTGTCAACTGCATGCCACCGCAAATTCAAATGTACAGGGAGAACAGCTTATTCCAAGCTGCACAGTACGTGACAAAAGTTTTAATATTAAACCTTAAAATTTATAAACACTAATTACAAATTTTAGTATAGGTGAATTAAATTTGCTAAATATATTGTAAGTAAATAAATGAAAGCTTCTATGTAGGGGTGTGCGAATATCGTTCGAATCGAATCGAATCGAATATTAAAATTCGATTCGAAATTCGAATCGAATAATTCGAATTTTCGAATTATTCGAAGTTCGAGTTTCGAATATTCGTTGAATTTCGAATAGTATCGAATTTGACTACGACGATGCATCGGAAATAGGACAAGAATTTGTATTTAGTAGATAATATCTTTAATGGGCTAGATGTCTACAAAATAGTCATAGTCGTCGTAGTCGAATTCGATACTATTCGAAATTCGACAAATATTCGAAACTTTTCGAATTATTCGAATTTTTTCGAATATTCGGCGAATTTAGAATAATTCGAAGATTCGAATTATTCGATTCGAGTTTCGAATCGAATATTCGTATTCGATTCGGAACGAATAATCCGTGAGTTCGAATTATTCGCACACCCCTACTTCTATGTTTTTGCCTCTTTGATAAGCAAGGAGTACGTGGACCAGTCTCGTACAGGATGCGCATCATATTTGTGCAGGTAGAAAAGTGATTTTTCAAATCATTTTAAGACATTTTATTTCATTTGTATTATGTTTATTGAACTTTTTTCTACATGAATTTATTATTGCCAGACATGTTAGGTGCTGTTTAATTAGTGCCAGACGCTAATTCTGAATGAAAAAAAAAACATTTTTTCAAAGTATTTCAGTATGGCTGAAATTTTTACATTATGTTATTTAAGCATCTACAAAACGAAATTTAATTTGCCAGACTGTAATTCGATTGTTAAACAACAGCCAGATCGATCTAAAGTTGAAAATTTATTTTAATTAAATCTTTATATACAACTCTTTAAGGGACTGAATATCAAAGTTATGGCAAATTAAATTTATTTTTGTAGATGCTTAACACGTTCACTGCGAAACATTTTTTAGTGTACTTTCAGCTGGTGCGTCAAGAGGTCATCTTGGCACATAGAAGACTTTCCGGCCGTGCATCGTGTGGTCTGATTGACCCTCAATCGTTTCTGTTTTAATATGGGTTTATTCAGTACCTCATATTAGTATAGGAGTTAGCAACGTTTTCGAGAAAGAATTTTAGGTCAGCTGATTTTGTGATATGTCGTCCTTCTTGCACTTTCGGTTAGAATCTGGGCTATCTGGCTGGTGGTAGCGGTTGCGTTCATTAGTGCGCATCCTACCTGTCCAGGTAATAATCCTGGATTTTATAAATATTTTAGAAGGTGTAATTTTTAATTTTTTGTTTTTAAATAAGTCTACCTGACATACTTTTTTTATTGCCAGACATTTTTGACAATGCTAACTATGTGCCATACACGATTTTTTTTTTTTTTAATTAAAATTTCAAAGTATTTTATAACGTCTATAATTTTAATATGAGTATTTTAGTATGAGTTTCAAGTACTTCTTCGTCATCCGTAATTATATTATCAAAAGCTAACTGGTATTCTTTAGAATTTTCTAATATTTTAAAAGGCTTAACTTTGCCTTTTCTAAAAAAAGCTGGCGTGTAATCACATCCGGTTATTGCGTGGAAGCATGGTAAAGCTTTGCATAAAGAGTCACCAAGAATTCGGTGTAATTCATTGATGTTTATGTAACGCTGATGATTTCCAACACCCATATTTATCCAAATTTTCAAAGATGCTTTCAGGTGATCCATATTTCCCAGAAGTATAATTAAAATATCAGAATCAGAACAGCGTATAACAACGTCTGCGTCAAAATCGAATTAATGTCTTGCAAATTTATTTTAAGTTTTTCTTATCTTTAAATAACATAATATTAAAATTATAGACGTTATAAAATACTTTGAAATTTTAATTAAAAAAAAAAAAAATCGTGTATGGCACATAGTTAGCATTGTCAAAAATGTCTGGCAATAAAAAAAGTATGTCAGGTAGACTTATTTAAAAACAAAAAATTAAAAATTACACCTTCTAAAATATTTATAAAATCCAGGATTATTACCTGGACAGGTAGGATGCGCACTAATGAACGCAACCGCTACCACCAGCCAGATAGCCCAGATTCTAACCGAAAGTGCAAGAAGGACGACATATCACAAAATCAGCTGACCTAAAATTCTTTCTCGAAAACGTTGCTAACTCCTATACTAATATGAGGTACTGAATAAACCCATATTAAAACAGAAACGATTGAGGGTCAATCAGACCACACGATGCACGGCAGGAAAGTCTTCTATGTGCCAAGATGACCTCTTGACGCACCAGCTGAAAGTAGACTAAAAAATGTTTCGCAGTGAACGTGTTAAGCATCTACAAAAATAAATTTAATTTGCCATAACTTTGATATTCAGTCCCTTAAAGAGTTGTATATAAAGATTTAATTAAAATAAATTTTCAACTTTAGATCGATCTGGCTGTTGTTTAACAATCGAATTACAGTCTGGCAAATTAAATTTCGTTTTGTAGATGCTTAAATAACATAATGTAAAAATTTCAGCCATACTGAAATACTTTGAAAAAATGTTTTTTTTTTCATTCAGAATTAGCGTCTGGCACTAATTAAACAGCACCTAACATGTCTGGCAATAATAAATTCATGTAGAAAAAAGTTCAATAAACATAATACAAATGAAATAAAATGTCTTAAAATGATTTGAAAAATCACTTTTCTACCTGCACAAATATGATGCGCACTGATAAACGCAACCACTAGCAGCAGCCAGACTGCCCGTATGACGTCCGGGAGTGTGTGAGAAATAACATACATAAAAACTGGTACTACTAAAATTCTTGTTTTCCCGACGTTGGTAGCTCCCGTACCAAAAATCTTTAGATCAAATTTTAATTTTCAACAAAACTCGACACGCAACTGTCAACAGCAAACTCAAAAAAGATTTTCACGTCTTTTGTCCTCCATAAAAAGCTCTTCACTGAAACAATTTAAATTAATCAAATGCAAATCCGAGAAAAATTACCCGTTGGTAGGCGTTGAGGAGGTTTATTATTTCAGCGATAAGGGATAGGACAGCTTTTAAATAAGGCTGAAATTATACATAAATTAACGTATTTATAAAAGAGCTCGACCTTTGTGGTAACACTGAATTCAATTCGCTCTCGAATTACAAAGCTTATCGTGTAAAACAATTAAAGAGCTACTTTATGTCTCCATGTTCAAACACGTGTATTGATTTTCTAATTTGTTTGGATAGTCCTGTTGAATACACATGCCTAGTTGAAGCGATTGTATTTCGTGTGGAAATTAATCAGCTTGTTTGTAAATATAATCTTAATTTATAAAAAGATTTATGTGGAATTTATCACAATATCACTGGTTGAAAAAAATATCGAAATTATTTTGAAACCTGCACAGTGGAGAAAAATTTAAATTGTTAAGATAGGTAAACACCACACGTGTATTAAGCAATCGTGATTAATACTGAGCTCTATACTAAAAAGACCTAACCCTTGCAGTAATAAGTTGTTATAATACAGCAAGTTATATTTGTAACAAAGAAAACTATTAATGATATAAATATAATAGGTCATGATAAGGAAAACGATACTATTATTATATCAATCTCGCTATGATACCCATTCTATCCTCAAAGTTATTAAATGATAATTTATCTTTTCCATTACGAAGCAATTGATAAGTCATTACGTTTACTGATCTTTCGTTCAACGCTTTCTAATATTGGAACATTTCGCTCAACTCGTTCTAAAAATCAAATATTCGAAAACCGTCGTTCATATTTGATTGCTATAGCACAGAATTACTACACAGAAACAATGCTTTACACAAACTGTACTGTAACAAACCGTTACTTCCCAATGCTAGACTCAGGCGTCCTCAAAAAATTATCATCATCAGCCTGTAGACGTCCACTGCTGGACATAGGCCTCCCCCAAACTTCGCCACATCGATCGGTCCTGCGCTGTCCGCATCCAGCTACTCCCGCGGTCCTGACCAGGTCATCGGTCCACCAAAAAATTATATCTACTAAATATTATGCACCTTTCATGAATAGAGTGTCAAATATTTCAGAAAATTCATGAATTCAAAGATATTAAACGTGAGAAAGTGAAAAGTCTTAGATGACAAAACGGGGGTTCATACTATACATCACTACATAGTATAAAGCAAAGTCGCTTCACGTTGAATATTTGTACTTATGTACATTTAAATATTTAATATTTCGCTATGAATTTTGATGCGATTTTTTAATAGAGTAACTCAGGAGGAAGGTTTTTGTGAAAAACATATGCATAACATAGCAGAGAAGCATAGATAATCTTATAGGTTTTTGATGCGATGTCCGGAATAATAACATTTATCTGTGCTTACATCGCAAATGTTGTCTCTGCCCTTTGTGACACAAACAATATTACGCGGGTCAGCTCATCTATATTTCTGTATACTAAATATTCTGTAACTATAGGCAATTTGCTCGTTTCACGCAAGATTTAATTATCATTGTATGTATTTAGTGAGTGTATATCACGGGAAGCCTTGACGCCAACCCAGCCGGTAATTATCAAACATGTGAGCTTCACGCCTCGGGCTCACGTATCACGCGCGGAGTTAAATTTCGATACATTTACTGCCAAATAAAAGTTTCGTTTACGCAGCAATTTCGTAAAATACATAGACTTTTGACGAGTTTGGGAAGTTTGGGAGTTTGGCGTTGAGTTTATTTTTAAACGAGGAAAAAGTATTGAAGGCTCTTTTTAACACGTATATTGAAGTTGATATGTCAGTCCGAAGTATTGTAAGTTTATTTTTAACTTAACAAATATGATCAATAAATGTTCAGGACAAAATAATAACAGATAAAAATCTTTCTTACTAAAGAAAGAATTTCTAAAAATACAGACAGGTAAACAGCTATTATAGAGATCCTCACTATAGTCGGAAATAATTAAATCCAAAACGACAGTACGTCACGAAATCCATAAAAATTAATGAGCATTTGTAAATAAAATTCGACTTATAAAGGAAGCAATCAATTTCGTCTCCGATCAGAAGTGCGGACTCATCAATCGTTGCCATATTCATTTTATCTGTTCCGTTGAATTTTCCGGTTGTTGGGCCGACGATATCTATTCGTGTTAACTTGAATTCTTGGCTTACTTTTAAATATTGAGATGAGCTTTTCCCTTTAGTCACAATATTAACTCATACATAATGAGTTTTATTTGGGTAAGAAAGTAAGACGCAAATATTTCATTAAATTGTAGAATTATTTTCATACTTAAAAGAGCTATGATATTGTTAGTATTTGTATAATACAGGCAACATAAAATACCGATATCTTACAACAGACGAATTTGAAAAGTATACCATCGTTAAAATCATGTATCAAACATTTTAAATTCAAAATCTCGATCCCAACTCTACAATTCAGAATTGGATGTAACATTTTCGCTTCATTCAATATTCAGCTCGGCAAAGGCCTTTGTGTGACTTTGAACTGCATATTACCTGCACAGCAACCCAACGTTGCCCGTAACTGTAATAGAATAAATTAATATGAATGATGTACTAAACAGGCTTCACGATTTTTGAAACTTTTCAGTGCAAAAGCTTCGGATGTTTAGGAACAAAAGATTTTCAACTTTAAGACATTGACATTAAGTATAAATTGTTATGCCTTTGTACTTTGATTTCTTACTGATTCATTACATTTTATTTGAAAAAGAAAAGATGATACCTGTCTAAGTCGGTTCGGTGAACGAGTACTATGAATAATCCTTCTTTAAATAGGGTGTTCAAAAAGATCTACTGGGTAGGTGGCCCTGCAGTGTCCTCTGATATTAGAGGAGTTCAATAGATGGACTGTTAGCTCGTCTATCTGTCTACGTGGCAATAAAATTACATACTCATATAGGTTCATACCATTTAACTCTGCAAACCAAACCACTCCCACTATGACGGCCGTAAAGAGTGGTAGCATTAGTATGTAAATATGGGGGTAACATTCACAGGCGAAAGATGTAGGGCTGTCCTAATCATGTATCACTACCTTGCCTTTTCATTATTTTTAGTAATCAATTTCATTATCAACAGGACGAAAGAAGTGAACTTCTCGCTACCAACTCTTCGGTCTTCATCCCTTGGAGAACTACGTGATGTAGTGAGCGTTAGCAGCCTGGGAAGTGATGTACTCTGCCCTCCAGTACCTACGCAACTTCGCTCCAACTCATTTAGTAAGTACATACTATAGGTATTTGTCGTAACGTGTTATAAAGGCTGGTCAGGATCACGGGAGGACACTGGATGCAGAAGGCACAGGACCGGGGTTTGATCCGAATCTTTGGGGAAGGCTATGCCCAGTAGTCTAGCTGATGATGAAACTGATAAATAGAAACAATTTATAATAATAATAATAATAATTAACAATAGAATGATACCTGAACAACGAGTACAACAAATCAGACTTGAAGTTGAAATAGACATTTCGCAACAAAAACAACAAAGTCGATCACTATCATACGGTCACACTGAATCACAAATTATAACAGACACTTATACTAGTACCCTAACAAACTCACAACTAAATTCACAACAAGAACCTTTCACGTGTACACAACCAAACACTCAAAACACAAACAGGCATCACATACACGACAATGACTTGGAAGTATCACATTTAGATCCTTTGGCGACAGAAATTGAAATGTCACCAGAAAATAATATAAATGCTTTAGTGGATCTTGAGAAAATAAAATTACTCTTTGAAGAAACCCTAGAATATTTTCAAAACACAGAACCTACAGGCAGACCATACCTGCCAAAACAAAGGCCATCCAAAAAGCTTTTTATAATTACTAGCCATTTAAACAATGACATTCTCCCACAATATCTCAATCCAGAAATTGATTATATGTCTTTACAAAATGTTTTATACACGGCAGCATATACCGCGGTAGTAGGCAACGGGTGTAAAATTAAAATAGACCAATCGTGCATTAAAAAATTAAATAAACCATCATGGCAGAGAAGACTCGAAAATAAGATCAATAGATTCAGAAGAGAAATAGCTTACCTTACAGAATATGTGAGGGGAAATAGCAGTTACAGGATCAGGACAGCAGTTGAAAAAATTAAAGAACAGTATCAGAAACATGCCCAATATGAAGATTGCAACACCGAACCCGAACACTATCTTGATACAGTGAAACAAAAATTAAGCGCATCCGCCAGCAGACTCAAGAGATACCTAACATGCACCGCCCGAAAACGACAAAATACACAATTTAAACATAACGAGAAAAACTTCTATAGAACACTACAACTTGATACACAAAATACCAATAACAACTATGAACAAACACAACTTGTTGATCCAGACGAACTGAAAAAATTTTGGTCTAATGTGTGGGAGAATCCGCTTCAACATAATAACGACACTATTTGGATAAGACAAATTGAAAACAGCACTACACACATCCCTTCCATGCAGTTTGATAACATTAGTATAGAAACTCTAACACATATAATTAAGCGCACACATAACTGGAAATCACCAGGATCAGATCACATACATAACTATTGGTATAAGAAATTCACTTCCATCCATCCACATCTACACAGACATCTTAATGAATTCCTTAAATCACCGGACACAATGCCTGAATATATTACACATGGTATAACTCATATGATACCCAAAGGTGACAATGTAAATGATCCCTCCAAATACCGACCGATTACCTGCTTGCAAACAATATACAAGATACTCACCAGTTGCATTAGTGAAACAATGTATAAACACCTTTCTGATAATAAAATACTATCAGAACAACAAAAAGGATGTCGTAAGAATAGCAAGGGCTGTAAAGAACAGTTAATAATTGATGCTGTAATTATGAACGATGCTTTAAAAAAGAAAAAAAATATTCATACCATGTTCGTAGATTACCAGAAAGCATATGACTCAGTCCCACACAGCTGGTTACTTCGTGTTCTGGAAATCTATAAAATACACCCTACTGTTATAATTTTTTTACAATCGATAATGCCTAAATGGAAAACATCTCTGAAAATAAATAGTTTAGACTCCCGTGTTGCTCTCACAGAACCAATCCGAATACAACGAGGCATATTCCAAGGAGATGCTCTTAGTCCCCTTTGGTTCTGTTTGGCACTCAATCCATTATCAACCCTATTAGATGCATCTAATTTAGGATATAATTCATCTCTTTCAGACCACTCACAATTTACAATATCACACTTATTTTATATGGATGACATTAAAATATTCGCAAACAATAAAAATAACTTATTCTCACTAGCTGATACTATTCAAGAATTCTCTACCGATATCCAGATGCATTTTGGGGTAGATAAATGCAAAACCATGTCAATAGAGGAAGGAAAATTTGAACAAAACAGTTACCAATTAGAAACAGGAGAAATAGTAGAGGCTTTGAATGAAAATAGTTTATACAAATATTTAGGGTTCAACCAATCAAGACAAATAGATCACAAAGGTACAAAATTTCAACTTAGTAAGAACTTCAACATCCGCCTAAAGAAAATCCTGAACTCAAATCTAAACTCTAAGCATATAATCAAAGCTATCAACACTTATGCCATTCCCGCGCTCACATACTCCTTTGGTATCATAAAATGGACAAAAACTGATCTAAAGAAATTACAAACAACTATCAATACACAAATGACTAAACACCGTAAACACCACCCTAAATCGTCAATTGAAAGGTTAACATTACCACGGACAGAAGGAGGCCGTGGATTAATTGACATAGAAAACTTACACAACAAACAAATATCACTACTAAGAAACTTTTTTCACTCAAAATCACAACACTCATCTCTGCACCACCACATATCAGAACTTGATTACAAACACACACCACTAAATTTACGAGATAAGAACACACAACCCAATGAAACCATCACCGATATCCATCAAAAAATAACACGCTGGTCTGAAAAAGTTCTCCATGGTAGACATAGAGCTGATCTTAATCAAGCCCATGTTGACAAAGAAAAGTCCAACGAATGGCTTAAGAGAGGTGAACTGTTTCCAGAAACTGAGGGATTCATACTTGCAATACAAGATCAAGTTGTGGTAACACGAAATTACAGAAAGTACATAATGAAATATCGTAACCAAAATACAGACCAATGCAGGCATTGTAGTTCAGCATCAGAAACCATACAGCATATAACCGGAGCATGCAAATCCCTCGTACAAAGCGACTACAAGCACCGTCACGATCAGGTTGCTGCAATAGTACACCAACACATAGCACACTTACATAAATTCATAGACCAAAAGATCCCCTACTATAAATATAAACCCCAAACAATTCTTGAAAACAACACATGTAGACTTTACTGGGATCGTACTATTATTACCGATAAAACTATTCATTATAATAGACCAGACATTACAGTTTTTAATAAAATTGATAATAGTGCATTAATAATTGATGTCGCTGTTCCAAACACTCACAACATACAATCGACAATATCCGATAAACTGACTAAGTACCAAGACCTCGCAATCGAGTTGAAGACCCAATGGAAAGTGAGTACTGTCCATATTGTACCTATAGTAATATCGACAACTGGAATAGTGCCCAAAAGCCTTAGCCATAGTTTAGAGACTTTAAAAGCCCCAAAACACATTCTTCCGCTCATACAAAAAGCCACCATATTAAATACCTGTCGAATTACTAGAAAATTTTTAACATCATCATCCATTCACAATCAAACATACATTATATAAACTGTCATGCTTGGTTACAACCCGTGTGACAGGTAAAATACCCCTCTGAAAAGCAGGGAGTTTTCAATACTTATAAACAAATAATAATAATAAAACATTTATTCCAAGCAATACACATGATTACAATTAAACTTAATCGCTACATAAACATAATTAACATGCTTGGAAAAGGTTGTCGGCTCAGCTATGTTACAGTACCGTGGTACTACAACGCTGGTCTTCCGCCGACACCGCCGAGTGACGAACATGCCAGCACCAAGCTAATCAGCTAACATATTTATCAATTACATTTAATTTAAAACTAAAAATCGCAAAAAAGAGTAAAAAAATAAAATAAAGAAAACAGTACCTACACTAGGAAAAATTACATAAAATAGAGCTAAAGTAAAAGTATAAGTAAATAAGGAATATTGTAACACAATAATAATAATTGATTAAGGCCAAATTACAAAAATGAATAATTACAACGAATATTTTCAAATTTAGATTGCAGGTTTAAAAGAAATTGTTTCAAACCTGCCTTAAACAAAAACAAAGTTTTGCAGTGTCGAATAGGTGGTGGGATATTGTTCCAACATTTAGTGGCCACATAACGAAAACTTCCCCTAAATGCAGCAGAACAATGTTTGTGAGTTGCCAATGGTTGCGTGCACTGTCGCTGTCGCCTATCTGTGCCACCAAAAAACTCTAGCTTTTTATGTAGATAATAAGGCTTCTGTGTATTCATGATACCAAACATCAGACATGCCAAATGCAATTTTCGTCTGGATCTTAGACTCAGCATCTTATGGCAATTTAAAAATGGAGTAATATGACTTCGAGCCCTTACTGCAGAACCGTATGCAGGCGTTTTGGACTCTTTGCAGCAAGCGCACATTTGATGCCGATAGTCTAGGGCCGTATACAGTATCAGCATAATTTAGCTTAGATAGAACCAGCGCCTCGACCAGCTGGATACGCAACTCTTTACTCAGGTACTTACGAGCACGATATAACACCTTTAAACGATAGAAACAACAATTTACGTCCATTAATCTGGATAAAAAAACTCCTGCTGTAAGGTTTTAACTACCGCACAAGTAAACGACGATGCTATAATGCCACCTACCACTTACGTACCATAAAGTACCCTATAAATACAATTAAATTAAGAATTCTAGTTTAATCATTTTAGTTCATTAGTGGCAAGTTTTATTGAAAAACTTCGTGCTGATTTTACTTCCTTTCTTAGGTTTTTAAACAGTAAAAGAACTACTAGCTTTCTTGAGTTCGTTAATGTCATAGTACAAAGTTCGACTGATCTAAAACCTGAAGGAAAACTTCATAGATTCCATTAACAGGAGGAACTTGGTAGAACTCTGCACATATTGCACTCACGTCACACACGTACGAAATAACTTCGTTTTCTATGTCAGAAGATACTTCCCGGTACACGTGCAGAAATCGACGCAATCCTGTCGATAATTTACTTATACTACGTGTGGTAGACTATACAAAGCTTTAGATAGAACCAATTTTTATTTACACAAAAGTAACTAAATTAAGAACTTAAATGTCTCGAAAATAGTATCGTAATCAAATTTCTGATTACCCTGAATGAACAGATGAGCTTACAATTATTCTGATAATGACGATTATCAGTCTGCTACAGCAGCACACGATAGTTCAAAGAATCACATTTAGTCACATTTTCGCATCAAAAGCATTATTGTTGGGTAGAGACAAATTAAACACAGATACAAATTCTTCAAATGCTTCTTATGCAGGTAATTACGTTCTTAAGAAGGTTTAATTTTATACAGCTTACTATGGACATAGTGATGTTGCAACAATGAACCGGAGCACACTTATTACCTGAAAACGAATGTTCGCCCGCTAATGTAGCCGAGCCATACATAAAACTTAAGGCTATTTGTAAAAAGTAAGTTTTCAAATGTGAAATACAGTACGGTGACATGGTAAAAGAGAATTGTATGGGAATTCCTTTTTATCGGAAATATACAACAAATAATACTTAAACTCGAAGAAACTCGAAACTTTTGTGTTGGTAATTAAAACTTTAAATAATAATATATTCTCAATTTCGAGGATCTATCTCACTGTAAGTTCCTAATTAGGTAAAGGTTAATGAAGGTTTGATATACGAGCTGGATTTGTTGTTCAAAATACTTTGTTAGATACACTTTTGTAATATTATACATTTCAATTTTTAACAAAGTATTTCATTGTAACAATACAGGGTGGATCTGTAACTTTGGACGATCTGACGTGGGGTGAATGACCTATCGAAATACAACATAGAACCACTTTTATTTTAGGAATTGGATAAAAAAAAATTCATCATAGTATGGAAGTCCGCAACGATAGTCGTACGATTTCCATACAATGACAGAAAAAAAGTTTAAGCGATCCAAAAAATAAAAATGGTGCTATGTTGTATTTCGACAGGTCATTCACCCCACGTCAGATTGTCCAAAGTTATAGATTCACAATGTATAGCAGTAGTATTGTTTACCAACTTTAGTAGAAATAATGTATAACTTATGATAATAAATAAAACTAAAAACTGTGTACTACAGTTTTTCCAAGAATTTAATTTGTTTAATGAAATTCTCCAAATTACAAGGCTTGAAAACATCTGTAAACAAATTCTCATTTCAGTTGATGCCAGAAGGTAAATTTGACAAATTCCTTCAAGGTTTACGAGATTAAATAGATTGTTTGAAATATTTCATGTATCTGGAGCATTTCGGTGAAAGTTGTTGTTATTTTAGCGCTGAATTTGTATTTAAATTTACATCTGATGTTTAGCATCCATTTCTACAAAATGAAAGTACAATATATTGTCGATGCTCATGGTTTCTAGCCATAATAATAAAATATTATGGTGTTAAAGAATTGGCTATGCTCAGGCAAGACGATTAAGAAAAATGAGTTCGTATTAAATCTTCCCATCGTTTTTTTAAGGGGTGGGCCATATAAAGTTTGCATTTTCCAAAAGTTCGACTGTCATGTTGGCTGTGTGGCATGTTGCGCCATCCTGTTGAAACCAAATGTCGTCCATGTCTCTTCAACTTTTGGAAACAAAAATTCGTTGAGCATGGCACGGTAACGCTCGCCATTGACCGTAACGGCGGCTCCTTGCTCATTTTCGAATGATGCCGCCGGACCAAAACCCACACCAAACCGTAACTTTTTGTGGGTGCATTGGCTTCTCAATGGTGACGTGTGGATTTTCCGACCCCCAGATTTTGCTTATTGAAAATGGGCTTCATCTGAAAAATTATGAACACAAATTGAATGACATTTGAGCTATCATTCTCTAAATAAACAGTAGTTCAAAATGCAAACGTTAGATTGCCCACCCTATTTATGCATACTTGTTTACACTGTTAGAAAAAAACTTTCTCAATACTCTAAAGCTAGACCTGACTCATTCAAGCCTATTTTTGACTAAACATTTTACTTTGAATACTTCTAACAAACACGTTGTAAAAATAAAATATTTAGAAAATTTCCTGCTCAGTTAAACCTTTATCGTATCGCACCTTACGAAGATCAAACATCTCACTTTACTCTCAAATTGGATACGCAAAATAAAAGGTAAAAGGACATTTTACATAAGAACCAACAAGGTATCCAAGTAAATAGAAAACGTAAGCATTTCAGATGAATTTGTACGGAGAACCCTCAAAAGTTTCAAGGGTGACCCTTACGAAATGTCAGCCGGAACTTTTATAATATTTTATTTCTCAGTAATACCTTAACTAATAATGATAGAAGGTTATATATTTTCTTGCTCAGGAAGTTTTTTGATATTAATATGTAGGTTCTTTGACAAATCTTTGCAGTAGGGTTGAGAAGGGTAAATCTTATGTTGTAACTGCGTCTGGAACATTTTTGACCAGATTTTTTTGTTATTAGCAGTTTCAATTGAGAGGTGGGATATGAGTATTCAAAAAAAAGAATTCCTAAAATGAAGGCTTTCGCTAAAACCATAATTTGAGTAGATTCATTTGTTTGTTCAACCTGCAGATGAATCAAATAGTTATCCTATACTCAGTAAACATTGACATAGACTCCCTGAGGACCCTTTAGTAATTAGTAGCATTAACGGAAATTCACTGAACTGGAGTGCATAGTTAGTTGGAGGAAATCGCCGGATCCCCACCCGGGTGGGGTATGTGGGAGTTAAACCTCACTAAAACCTCCAACCGCTCACACTCAGCGTCCGAACCCCGGCTGAGGCCAGAACCCAGCACGGGGTTATGCGGGGTGGCACGACGCGTTACGCACTGCGGCACACTTTCCCGTCGCGACACCCCCGCGACGTCGCATAGCTAGGCTAGCGCACACAATACTATAATCTGCCTAGTGTTGATAGTCATACAGTGTGAAAGTCCTGTAATCTGTATTCTTAAATTGCAATGATCCACAGATTGATTTAACTTCCGTACTCGCAAAGAAATTCCTTAAGTGCTAAGGGACAAGAAACCTTGTTTTACCGTCTCGTTGGTAATTTTATAAATATTTAAAGCTACTGAAATAAATGGCGGTACAGTAACAGTCCCAGGGGTACCTACAAGTACAAAATAATATGTTGTTTCAGTGAACATGGGTCGTGACCTAGTGCGCCATTTTAAAAACATTTACCAAGTCGTAATTGAAAGAAATCGCATTAAAGACAAATGAAGATCAAGAGATTGTTTTTCTTGTGCACCGAGATATCTGTATTTCGAATGTAGCATGTATTTTTTAAAAAGAAATGACTCGTGTTCCAAAACAGTTAATTATTTTGAAAGTAGATGAATGAGTACGGAACAGGTGACAAGGTAAATATTGTTTGATTCTATGAAGATTGATATATGGTTATGTAGTGTATATGTATCTACATAATACGACATATGTCAAAACAAAAAAACACATAACACCAAATTCATCAAAGGCTATAAATATGTTACGATATTTTATAGCGAAAGTACGAAATTAGACGTCGACCACAAGTAATAAGTGTCCTAATTAACATCGATAAGCTAACGATGATGGTAATAATTAATAATATTACTGGAACAGAATAAATTGGAGCACTTAACTAAACCAAGTTTATTATTACTCCAAAGATACTTGTTAACTCGGCGCTGAATTATTTCACCAAAAATGCTCGTAATGAGAGCTCATTAATCCAGCTTGTTCGAGGCAAATCTCGTTAATATTAAATTCTTTAATGTCTAGATTATGAAATGTAATGGCACTTGAGTAAAATTATGTTTTAATATCTATAGTTGTAAGACTACCAGTTGTCTTCTTCTGTTTCAAAATATAGATGATCGATGCGATTTTAAAAATTAAAATTTATTTATTTGACTACTTAGGTTCACTCTAAAGGTACGCGTCGATAGTTTTACACAAATTAAAACAATGAACTTCATTATTCCCACAACAACAAAAAAACAAAATAACCTTGATTTCTTTATAGTTTTACTTTTAAAATTGCTCCTTTTCAACAAAAAATAAACAGTCATAATCGGTTTAAAAATAACGAAGTAATCCGTGAACAAACATAAAAAGAGCGTAAACAAAAGAATTGACAAACCTCCTTTTCTGGAGTCGGTTAAAATTAAAAACAACTGATAGTACATAACATCTAAATTTATCTAAAGAAAATATGATTCCTGCACTATTAAACACTGTCACTGTGAAAATACAAAAGCTATCAAAAATACCAGTTTCCAGACACATACAAATGCATACAACCAGATCGCATTTGATTTCGTGTAAAGCAAAACTGTGTGAGCTTTCGGGAATCCATTCTAATAAATCAGCTGAAGCTCTCTAGGTCTCTCTATTATTGTGTTTGTTTTTTGATCGATTCTTTACTTTAACTGTGTATGTCACGGGCATTACTAACCATCTAAGTGAAGTTTATATTTTTTCTTTAAAGAAGTTTTTGTCACAATCTTGTTTGTGAACATTAAATTGAGTAGATTTAATGTGATTTTTTCTCCTCATTTTCTTAAAGTTCACATAATAATATTCGTTCAAAACTTCGAAATGGACTGAATGAAAGTATGATAAACAATGCTTATTAATACTATTAACAATAGTAATCATTTAATAACTGAGTTCTTTATTTTCAAGATACCCAAAGGACTTGCTATTACTTATTTCAGTACCAAGCTATTCCAGTAGAATGTTGTCAAGAAAACTAACGCCAAGGAAAATAAAATTAATGTACAAAGTAACGCGAAGCCTAATCCTCATACTTTACTGTCGCGATACGAAACTTTACTAATGTTCTCAGGACGGAGAGCAATTAGGTCCTATTTTTATTACCAGCAAATATATACGCAAGACTTAATAAGGTTTTGTTTTATTAACAAAATATACCTAGATGAAAGATTTCTGGTCGACTGTGCAGTCTTCTGTGAATTCTACGTGCTGATATTGATGTTGGCATAATTGTTCTATTTTTGTATGCTCTTTGACCATTATTGCCCTGGCATTGTAGAGGTTCATGAGCGACTGTGACCGCTTACCATCAGATGGGCCGTAGGCTCGTTTATCTATCACGCATTAAAAATAAAAAAAAACATTTAAACGAACCCCCTGAACTGATGGTAAGCGGTTACCGTCGCTCATGAGCCTCTGCAATGTAAATAGAGGAGCCGTTAATCATCACCACAGAAATACTCATTACCTGAATCCAAATCCTACGTATGTAAATAGCTATAGCTTGAAGCTAGCTAAATGAGTCTAAAAATTATTAATGACTAAACTTTTCGCTTTAACTGTTCATAAAGGTAAATTTGTCTCAGTAGATGATAAAAACACGTAGAAAACTAATTAGTTTTCAGATTTAAACCGTCAAAAAGTTTGCAATTAAAATGTTTTACATTACAAAATGGAGTACAAGTAATTATCTATTCTAACTGGAAATAACAGTAAATTTTACTATTGGTATTTATTTTCACTTCACTATAGATCGTCAGAATTTTTTCAACTGATTCAGTGAATATTCATCATCATCATCATCATTCTCAGCCTGTAGACGTCCACTGCTGGACATTGTCCTCCCCCAAGGATTTCCAATGCGACCGGTTGGTAGCGGCCTGCATCCAGCGTGTTCCTGGGATCTTAACAAGATCATCCGTCCACCTTGCAGCTGGTCGTCCCACACTGCGCTTGCCTTGAATATTATTATTGCAGTGAATATTATTTTTACTAAATTGATCACAAGAAAATCAACAAAAAATCTTCCTAAAATCCTCACAAACATAGATTTTTGCTTTAACTTCTGCTGTCGACTTTCAAATTCCTGAAGCGAAAATTTCTGCACCGATCCGAAATATAATTTATATTTGACACGACACGACCCTCTCGCATGAACGAATGCAGATTGATGTAGTGGAAACGACAGAATTCTGTCGCTCATAACTCTGGACATATGTGTGAGACATCATGCGATTTCATTTCGATTATTTGCGACGTGAGATAACAGGCATATGACATAATTATAAGAAAAAAAATACGGATTCCAAAAACAAAAGAGATTCCGAGTTGACATGATATTTCGACAGGAATTTCACTCCACTTTAATGGGCGAAGATTACATCCACCTTATATACCACCTTTCTCAGAATTATTATACTAATCTAATACATCGCCTTATATATCACATTGAAATGAAATGAAATGAAATGAAATGAAATGAAATGAAATGAAATGAAATTTATTTTACTTAAAACTTTGGTTTTGGGATTAACATTGATCCCCGCACTAGGTAAAACCTGTATTGCGGGCGATACGAGCGTTTACATATTATTATATCATAGCTTAACCTAAAGTACGCCATCGTCACCTCATAAAAGTAGACAAAAAATAAAATGATATTAACTAAAAATTTAAAAAGAAATAACATGCAACAACACATATAAATATTGACAAAAAACAAGAAAAGAAAGGTTTGCATGTGTGTGTAAGTGTTAAAGTATGTGTGTGCGTGTGTTTGTGTTTGAGTGTGTGAGTGAATGTGAGTATGTGTGGTAGGGTGAAAGCGAAAGGGAAAAGGATACAATAAAAATTTAGCGAACAATTCACTGTCAATGGATTAGACTTAAGTGGGAGTGCAAAATGGATCACAACACTGGATGCATCTGCTGTCACATGCGAAAGTTCAGAAAGGATTCCGTGTCATCGTAGTCTAGAGTGAGAAGCCATTTTCTCACTCTGACCTTGACACCAAACAGGAGACAGGAAAGATCACAATACCTAAGGGCGCGACTGTAGATGAAAGGGAAGGAATAACAGGGAAAACGTTTTGCAAAGGTAGATTTTGTCTTAGGAATATAAACCCTCGGACCAGGACGCCGCTTGTTAGTTTTGTTAGCCCTAACAACGGAATTGCCCCCGCAAACTCCATGGTAAGCCTTTATCACCTTCAAAATGTAGAGTTGACGCACAGACAGCGTTTGCGTTTCATTGTGAAGGGATTTAGTCGGATACCTAAAGGGCTTGCGAAGCATCACCTTCAGGACGGACCTCTGAGCTCTTTCAAGGGTAATCAAAACCGTCTTAGATGCGCCACCCCATGCTGTGATACAATAGCAAAGCAGTGATTCGCAAAGGGCCATGTAAACCAACAAAAGAATGTCTCTGCTGGCACCATCGCGTAAGAGCTTCATAATATGTATCACCTTTCTGACACGACCGGCAAGAGCTCTGACATGATGCTTAAAGGAAAGATTCTCATCCAGAACCACACCTAAATATTTCAGACGATCAGATCGCTCAATAGTTGGACAGGAACAAAAATCTCGTGACAGACCACACTTGTGCACCTTAATGGAAAACGAAACAGGCGGACTGGATAGTTTGGTTTTGTGAAAGCACAGGTATTTCGTCTTACCTTCATTTAATTTTAGTAGGTTATGACCCAGCCAAGTGGCAACAAGAGAAAGACCACGCTCAGCACTGTCGAAAACATCCTCCCATGTTTTACCCCTAAAAACAATGGCCGTATCATCAGCGTAGCAGACCACTCCGATGGCACTGTCCACATGAAACAAGTTGGCAATATCATTTATGTACAGTATAAACAGAGTTGGACCAAGAATACTACCCTGAGGCACCCCAAATGAAAGTTTACTGATTTCACTGACATAACCGCCCACCTTCAGACACTGACCCCTGTCTGAGATGTAAGATGAAAACCAGTCCAGAGCTGTTCCGCGAATTCCCGCAGCTTCCAACTTTTTCAACAAAATTTGAGGAACAACAGTGTCGAAGGCTTTGGCTAAGTCTAAAAACACACCAATGCATCTATCACCAGCATCAAGGCTGGAGACCACACGGTCCAGGAGTTCATTGACTGCGTCCTCCGTTGACTTTCCTCTTCTGAATCCGAACTGACAGGAAGATATGATGTTCTGACGTTCAAAGAAATTAACTAGTCTCTGGTTCATAAGCTTTTCCAGTATTTTTGAGAGCACAGGTAACAGAGAAATAGGACGATAACTAGATGGGTCACATCTATTACCATTCTTGAAAATAGGAGTAACTTTAGCAGTTTTCCAGCAGTCGGGAAACTTTCCGGAACTGAAACTGAGATTGATAACGTAAGAGAGAGGTTCTGCAATTGATGACCCTATCTCTCTGATCAAGGTATTAGAGATCTCGTCGATTCCCGGAGCACTACCCTTTTTGAGAGTGCGAATCACGGACATAACCTCACTGGTATCAGTTGGGGTAACGAAAAATGAGTCATAAGCCAGAGAAGAACAGCCAACCATACTAGTTAACTCCTCCACAGATTTATTAAGACTACTTAGTATTGAGTCAGCCTGCTTTCTTCCCACATCAATAAAGTATTGATTACACTCATCTACAGATGCCTGACAAGAATGAGAGAGCGTGAGGAGTTCACTAGCGTCTTCGGACTTCCTATTGAGTTCACAGATGTTTTTAACAGTTTTCCACATTTTTGCACAATCACCTTTACTCTCTGCTAGTAATCTACTGTTATGTTCTAGTTTAAGGCGCTTCATTAGATCGAAAAGACAGTTGCGATATTTTTTGTATCTGGTAGCTGCTACTTTGTTGTGTGGTTCCTTTCTGGATTTCAAGTGAAGGATATCCCTATATTTTATTGATCTAAGTAAACCAGGGGTAATCCAGTCCTTAATTATATATTTACGAGTACTGCTCGTTACAACTCGGGAATTCCTCTGAGCTGAGTTGACAATCGTATTCGTCAGGATTCGAGCAGCAGAATCGCAGTCAATTGAACTCAAAACCTCAGTCCAGTCCCATTCACTTAGTTCCTGTGCAACCGCTTTATAGTTAAAAACACGTTTACTATTCAAGTGACGATATTTAGTAACACCCTCTGCAACACCCAATGTCACTCCAGCCATTACCATATCATGGTCTGTCAGGTGCGAATTACAAACCAGAGCTGCGGCTTTCCACTTTGCATCCACTATAATGTGGTCCAAGCAAGCAGCAGCACGGGTAGGAGTGTTGACTACGTGTTTCATTCCTAATTCGGCAATTAAACAGAGATATTCTTCAGACCGGACGTTGTGCTCGAGGATATTGATATTGATGTCACCCGTGATAATAATCCGTTTGCCCTGTGAAATTAGTTGTTTCGTGACGGATTCAAGGGAGCTCAAAAAATTATCAATAGTACAAAATGATGGCGATCTGTAAACTCCCAGTAAAACTATAGTACCGAAGATCTCCGTGAAAACCGAATCTGCGTCGGAAATACTGAGATTATGAGCCTTAACACGAATATTTGATCTTATGTAAGTAATTACTCCACCAGCCTTATTATTCACAGAAGTCGAGCTATAATGTGAATATCCAGGGATGCTCCTAATCAGCGCGCAGGAACCTAGGTGACACTCAGTCAGAATTATAACATCAAACTTAATTGATAATCTGTTTAAATTTATTAGGAATTCATCAAAGTTCTTCTGCAGACTTCTAATGTTGAAACTTAAGATTTTAAAGTCAAGTTGTTCACCATCTTGAAATCGGCAATCTTCAATAAGATTAAAAGCGCTACAATCAACTTTCAGTGAATCATCTATATCCTGAATTAAGTTCAGAGTAGCCAGTTAAAAGTGTGGGTATTACAAAATATTTGAGGAAAGTAGTTTTTATCAGCTACGTCATTGAGGTCGCGCAAAATTGAAGTACTTTTGCCTTCGCTGTGTGATTCCAGGTTGCAGGAGAACTTGAATGTGTGTTTGTGTTGTTTAATGAATGAGCTTTGATTGTGTGTGTGTGAATTGTGTTGGTCAAAGTGTTGTGTTAGTGTATTCGAATATAACAGTATCAATGAAAATGAATTAAAAAATGAAAATACATAAATCAAGATTTTACAAGAATCTTTAACAGTGACTAAATTTACTGAACAAAAAACTATTAAAAAGCATAAGTTAAATTTGTAACCAAGAAAATTATTCAGGAACCTGATCGGCTTTCGAATTAAGTCTTTCAAGATCATCCGCATCTCGCATCCGTATAGCAGGTCTTCCTTCCGCCCTTCGAATGTAGACAAAGCCATTAGAAGTCCAGCAAAATCTGTATCCCGATCTTTTTGATTGGATCCTGCATTCACGAAATAAATTTCTATTTTGTCGGGTGAGCCGCTCATTGAAGAAAATCCGCTTCGGCTGATTGTTTATTCCAAGGTCTTTCGTAGTGAGAGACTTCCTAATTTTCGCATTCTTTAAAAACTCGTCTCTCTTCTTACGACGGAGAAAACGTAACACTATGGGACGTTCATAAGCAGCAGTGTTCTCACTACCGTCGGAAACAGACTTTTTGACACCCACTCTTCTAACAGAGTCAATATCAGTTTCTTTAATATCCGAACCTGTAAGTTTAGCGGCTATGAGGGAAATATGCTCCAAGTTTTCATTTAATTCCTCAGGAATGCCAACAATTTCAATTTCATTCTGAATGAAAGCCTGAGCCTGAATATTTAATTCGTCGGTCAATCTTTTGACTTCACTTTGCAAGTTGTTAGTAGCAGACATATACTTGTCCTCCAGAAGTGTTAATCTCTCATCCGTTTTCGCCAAACCAGTGACTAGTGAATTTATTTTGTCATTAATCTGAAGGACAGAGGATGAAACCGACTCAAGTCTAGCACTGAAGGAAAACATGTCATCCCGAAGAAACTTCACCTCATTGATAAGCGTTTGTAACTCCGACGAAGTATTTTTCTTAGATCGAAAGGTTATATTATGATGATCTTCTGGACTTATCACTGCAGACGCACGAACAGGTGTTCCAGAGTTATCCCCTCCCTTCTTTGTTTCACAACGGCATTGAGGGCAAACCCACCTTTGGACTTCAGTTTTCCTCGGAGTAATTCCACCAAGGCAGATGTCTTTATGGTACCGCTTATGGCACAGTTGTCTTGTGCACGATATAAATTCATCGTCTGTTTTAATCTCTGTAAGACATCCTGCACAAGTGTGTTTTGTTCGACTCGACATCTGAGTAAATTGTTTTGATCAGAAATAGAAATTGTCTCTCAGATGCAATATACAGTGGCACTCTGTATTTGCTTATTCTATGGCAACAGCGCAAACTATCGATCGCCGGTGATATGCAAAATAATAATAGACAAAACGCACGCGAAAGTGGAACTTACGTGCGGTGCGTAACCGTGAGAATAGCTTGAATGCACTTGAAAAGTTGTTGCACGTCACTGAAGTTAGATTCTGAATTACCCAGTCGAGTGTTGCAGTTATTTCAATAATTCGCACCGTAAATCGAAGAAACTTAGATATGTAGCCGTGGTTTATATTTGTTAACTATATTTTGATTAAAATACAACAGAAAAATCAGAATATTGAACACTTTTCAAATAATATTCACAGAGCAAAATTAAACGAGTACTGTTCTAAGTGACGAGGCGTCAAAGATGTGACATTATACCTCTAATTATCATAGTAATAATTCGAGCGTCTTTTAGGACCTAATTACTGTCGGGATTATTATATACACAAAAGAGGTGTTGAGCTCGTAAGCTTCTCCTAAAATTAGCTTCTAAGTATATACTAAACTCAAGGTAAATATATCTCTAAATATCAAATTAATCTCAAGCTTTCTTTATCTATACAGCGCGATAATATTATGTTAGAAGGACAAAGGAAAATAGTTAGTAGAAGTTCAAAAATAGGAAAAAGAAGATATTACATTACAGATATTACATATACACGTAATTTAATTTAATCAACGTGTTTTATATTGTTACTAAAAACATAAAAATTACCAAATAATTAGTCTGTCTAGACGGAAACACATTAATAATTTAATGACTCGCACGTAAACAACGTATGAAGTGATGTAATATGAACTCATGATATTTCATATTACCTAGGAACATCATTGCAGATATTGCACAGTACATGCGGTTTTTTTCTTTATAATAATTAATTATGTAATGTAGTTGTGGCGACCAATAATAACGCACGAGATCCTGAATCGCGGTTACGACATTTGCAAAAATCTTCGCATATATACGACATCTGAAATCTCCCTTTGGCCATAAGTCCACTGTACTCACAGTAATATATGTTTCTAAATTGGCCACATATTTAGTACCTACTAAGTTCACAGATTAAAGTAAGACTATCTTCGTTTCATAAAATGTACGTTCGTCTTTTATATCGCCAAAGATAACGACACTCGCTGGCACAGTGTTTTGTAACTTTTTGACACATTCAAGTAGAGTTTTGATATTTCGTAACCATGACAGCTACTTCTGGTTCTTCAAGCACATTTCGCACATATTATTATTATACAGGATGTCCTACAAAAATGCGAACTTTGTTACGCTATGTTTGTCAATAAAGTTTTTCTATACTAAATTGTTCTTTCGATTGGTGGTATAAAACTACAGGGTGTGATTTTTTTCCGATTTTGTTACTTCGATTTTTAGACAAACCAAACTATTTACGAAAAACCTTTGAAAAAGTATTAATAAATGTCAAAAATAAAATCATATTTCCTTTCAGCAGAAAAACTTATCTTCTATATCGATACCTCCCACGTAAGTTGTTGTATCTCCAAAATTTCGTATTTAAATGTAATACAACTCAAAGATTTTCAAAAAGATGTAACAATAAATGCAGATTTTGGTTCACTTTGATTCTTTGAAACGCTCTACTGTAAATTTGCAGTTTTGGAGATACAACAACTTACGTGGGAGGTATCGATATTTAAGGTACTTCCCATTCATGTCGCATTGTTCTGGGACACCCTGTATAGTATATAAGATTACCTTTCATCTAACTCTCTGCCTATGAACAACATGTGCAACAAAATCAACACTCCACTTGACTTTCGGTTAAATTTCAGTCAAATTACGAAAAACTTAGAAGCTAATCAGAATCTTATAGCCAAGACAGTAAAAATCGAGTTAAACTAACGAAGAAATTTAATCAAATCCTCAGTTTTCATTACGGAGCGATCCTTTGGCGTGTTGTGTGCAATCAAGTAAATTTTAGGGAAAGATTTCGGTAGCAATTAGTAATTTATTTGTTCACCATTTCAGTTCGTTGACCGGCACACCCTCGACTGTCCTAATTAATTAATATTCGTCACTTTGCAGTCGAATTGCGCATAAAATATCGTGATATTATTAAGTTTTTGTTGCAGGACTTATCTTACTTCTTGCTAGGAATAAAAGGATCATGCTGCTGCTTTAATTTCATTGAAATCTCACTAAACTTTTGTAAATTAATGTATTTAAAATCTTTTGCAACATGAAACATACACAATTACTAAACGGGTTCTTACCACGATTTTTATTAAATGATATCCCGATATTTCAGCACTGTTGCAAGCGCCATGTTCACGTGAAGATTGAGTACTGCGGGTAAGTTATTTAAGAGCAGACAAATCTGTCTACCTTCTTTCTCAATCGTTGGCCGGTACCGGTTTTTTTTTGGACGGGAGGAAATCGCCGGGCTTCCACTCGCCCCGCGAGTGGGGTATGTGGGGGTTGAACCGCACTAAAACCTCCCGCCGCTAACGCTCGACGTCCGATCCCTGGCCGGGACAGAACCCGGCACGAGGCTGGTAGGGGTGACAGTTCGCGTTCGCGATTGTCGCTCACGTATCGCCCCGGTACCGGTAAGGGATGTAGATAACCGCGAGTGTTTAAAGAAATTTATGAAATTTCTTACTTCAACACTTTGGAGCTAGTGTTCAAAGAAGTACTCTTCTGGTTTTTTTAAGTGTTATATCATATTTAGGTTAAAATATTTTACGTTATACAATGTCATAATTTAGCAAACAACAGTATGAAATATGTAAAATAAACTCTTACTCGTAAATTTTCTCGTCAGTTTTCTTTTCACAAGTTGACACACCGGTGTATGCAAAATTGGATCAATCCATCTTCATTTTCTTGGATAGTGCTGTAATACAGTGTTAGCAACTTCTAGGTGATTATAGGTTGCATGATATAATATACAAAATACACATATAGACAGTTTTTGTAGTAGTCGTCAAATGTATAATATAATTAATACGATGGACAAGATTGAAACTAAATTTTTAGAATTTTACCTAAAGTGGATCTATCATTGTAGTGATGTTTGAATAGACATAAATGCACAAAATAAACTAAACACTAACCATAATGAAATACACAGTTTTAACTGTTACAAATATGATCGCTTAACATCAGATGTAGGTCATCCTGCCGTAAGCTTGTTTATCTATACTGCTAGGTCCTAAAATCATGATTTTATATAAATTTTAATACTCTTCCTACACTGAGACATAAATTAAAAAAATCATTTAAAATGTATATCCGAAGGTCATAAATTTCGAGTGACGTTTAAAGGGCTTTATTCCGATACTCGGAAAATGCGTAAATATCATTTTATGACACATCCCGAGGCTGCATTAGCGGGCCGCGGGTCGCCGATCTCCGCTGTCGTGTATGAGGAAATATTGCAAGCCATATTTTCAGCGCAAGGTGAAAATAAATCGAATAATTTACGTAGAGACTTTACATCTATGCATAAAGAATATTATGTTATTAAGGTTAACATATTTTGGAACGAAGTTCCTTAACGCGCGTTATCGAAAGGGGGCTAGACGGAAATTCTTATGAAAAAGTTGTCACGACACTTTTTTTGTTTTAGATGATTATCGCTAGATGGCGCTGTGATTAAAATCTTTTAAAACAATTCCTTATTTTGATTTATATGATTAGTGCTAGATGGCGCTGTGATAAAAATATTCAGACAGACGTTTTAATCTAACTAATTATTATAACTTAAAAAAATAAAACTTTATTACAATTCCCTCACTAATTAATCGAAAGGAACTTCGTTTCATCCCTTGACACCTCTCAAGATTTTTTTATTTAAATATGACTGATTTTAATCATAAAATCATCTAGGGTAGACATAATAATGAGGAGTTTTTTTCGACATCAAGTTTCACAAGTTCTATTTAAAAGCCAGTCAAACTGCTACAATTAATTAAATACTTCAATCTGATTTGCCTTGTTAATTACTATTGAACAACCTTCTTGATCTATAATGTTATATTGTCGTAGTACCATAATCGATCTTTATTACCATTGTCTTCGATTCCAGTATGCCAGTGTTATCTATGGTCTTCTAGAAACTTATTGCCTAATTTAATTCAAACTCCGTATTTTTCTGGGAAGGTCAGAATAATTACTGGTATCATATTATGTGGCGTGATCCCAGCATATTTATTCCGTCATTCGTGACAACTAAGTACGTATTCGCCTACATATGACCTTTCGTCCTTATTACCGTATGCGTAACGCATGAAGGTCATTTACCCGCACGAAGAGGCACTAGGATGACACTAAGGACTTAGGTTTTCATTAGGAATTACTTTGGGGTGACGGGGTGAGACGTGAGCGTTGATCGCGAACGCGTCCCATAAATGTTGAAATTGCTTTCTCAAGAGTCCATTATCACAATAATATTATGATACATCATATATTCCCAGGAAAATCTATAAAAAAATCGAGTGATGTGGCGAACATTTCCGTCACAGTCAAAACGCATCGCGTGCGACGCAAAACTGCGCGCGCAACTTCGTTTCCGAGTTTGTACGACGAAGACCGAACTTGGACGGCAAAACGTCATGCTACGAACTCTAACGCTGTCTTGTACATCCTAATTAATTTTAACTATTTTATTATTTTTACTGTAAATATTTCGAATATACGATTTACCAAACAAATTCAAATCGTTCATCATTCATACCTCTACAAACTCATATTTACCAAAACTTGATGGAAATCCACATGTTCAGACCCTCGCGCGGTTTCAGTATGAAAATATTTGATTAGGTTGCCTAAAACTATTTGTTTTAGTGGGTTAAGGATTATAGTTACAACTCACCCCGGATTTGAGTTTAGAATTGGATTAAGTTAAATTACAAATGTTATTTTAGTTTTGACATTTGTGTAAAGATTGGTCGTATTTGTGTTCTTAATTAAACAGCAGTTCTTTATTCGGATATTAAAATATGAATTGTGTATAAGTACGAAAATGCAGAGTTTGTTTGTTTGTTTTAACGCGCTAATCTCAGGAACCAGTGGTCCGAGTTGTTGTATCCCTCTGTGATGCAGACGAAGTTGCGCGGGTCACATAGTGTTAGTATACTGTTGGTGAAAAAAGTTTACCGAAATCTAAACTTTTTAACAAACCTCTTCAAGAACTCGACTGTAATAAAAACAATTCACTTCCCGTAGTGAAGCTGTACCGATCTACCATTAAATCATAGCAACCATATTCTTTGTATTTTCAAATTAACATAATTTCTGATGAAACATGATAACAACACGTGGAAGACAAAACAGTCTAGTCATTACACTATTATATACCACAGCTAATGAATTAAATTATTATGTCGCACGTAATTATAACGTAGAAACATATTACTCAAACGCGACGCTTAAAGATGAAAAGTAACATGGAGTCAAATTAATAATCTATTATTTTATATTATAACTAGCGGGGCCGTGCAACTTCGTCTGCGTCACATTTTCCAGACTAAACTGTAAATCTAAACCATTCTCGAATCTCCACGAACACACACAAAAAATTTCATCAAAATTGGTCCAGTCGTTTAAGAGGAGTTCAGTCATATACCTACACACGCACACAAGAAATATATATATATTAAGATATTGTAATAGAACACACAACTTCCATCCCAATTATTCTAAATTGGTTCTAAGTGACATACAACCCGACGCTATGCTTATGTACGATACGATGTAGGTAGTTCCTTTTACGAATTACTGTGTCCCTTTCAATACAAGCTATTTATGTAAGGCACAAACATATTTAATTTAAAAAACGGTTCTAAATCACTTAGACTTGATTAATGACAATTATTGCATTTCGTCACCACAATAATAAATGTTTCTGCTCTTAATATTCGACTCCAACCTGTCCCAAAAACTTTTGACAATAATTTGCTAGAACCTCAAAATCGGAAATATTTTTTTCATACCACCTCCACCATTTAACAAATATAATTAGTGCAAAGATCCAAATAAGCTCTTTACTCAGGTGGATCTGGCGTAGCGTAGTTTGCTTGACGACACGTATCATCACGTCGCGTTCAAACAGTATGTTTCTTCCTTAAAGACAAAGGAATACCAACACGGTCTCCGAATTATAACGACATATTTAATTAAGATACTGCCGCAAGACACGACTTAATATTTGCTCGAGTATGTGTAAAATCGTATATCATATTATATATAATATTGGTCTTATACATTAATGTTAAAGGTCATGCATGCAAATTGCTCATTAATTGTGACTAGGTTTACAGCTAGGTAAACCGCACTTATGTGGTGTCTTGTTTGGAAATAAATAGAGGATAATCTCTCTCATATTACTCTCATGCATTATCAACGGATTCTTAAAACAATATTAATTAATTGAGTCGATAATAAACTCGATATTTCAACGTTGTTGCAAACGTCATGACCACGAGAAGACTACCCAAAAGCGACCGAGCAAGAGGTACATACAACAGAGTTGTTTGCTTTCTAATTAACGCCTGTACTGTACTGTAACAACCCATTACTGCCCACTGCTGAGCTCAGGTCTCCTCCGAAGAGGGGTTAGGCATAGTCCACCATGCTTGCCTAATGCGGATTGGGGACTTCACATATCTTCAAAGGATTTTTAGAACCCTTAACTTTAGAATTAACGCCTACGGGTCCCTATATTAAAAAAAATGAACGATACAACCTAAATATTATTATAATATATCCTTCCTCGATAAATGGATAATAAATTATTTAAAGAATTTTTCAAATCAGACCAGCGGTTACTGAAATTAGAAAGAGAAAAAACAAACTAACTCTTCAGCTTTATATTTGTGTAACAAAGAACAGAATTTTAGCTCTCGTACATCAAATCTTGATTAAATTTACAGAACGCGCTCAAACGAGTTGTTAAATTATTGTACAGATGTTATTTGATTGTGGAGAAACATCGTAATATTTTACCATTTACCTATATTTATTGTTTCAAATATTTTATTTTTACAATACTTAAAGGTTATAAATATCATGGAAATGCTCTTCGATTTTAAATGAACATTCACTTAAATCCGAGAGGTGCTCTTTTCACGGTTTTGCAAAAGGTATTCATCAATCCATAAGGTATGCTAATCGATTCAAATTAGTAAATTTTAAAAAGATCATCAATCATCGAAAGAATTGTTTTGAATAAATTGTAAATAAATTTTTGCGTGGTAGAATGTTGATCTTACTTCATCATCATCAGCATATAGACGTCCACTGCTGGACTGGCTGCACGACATAGGCCTCCCCCAAACCTTGCCACGATGATCTTACTTGAGCACACTTAATTTTGAAGAAAACTTGATTAGAATAGACGAATTCGTAGATTTATATTTCTGGTGAGTACTGATGTAACCAGGAAATATTTTTGTATGAATTATCCAGTGATATTTCAAAGTAATGAGAATAAATAATACATTCTGAGAAATACATATTTATATTATGTCAGTTCGAATAAGTAGAATCATTATAGGAGCAAATTTAGGCGGTCAACAACTCAACGCATCCTGACTGAAAATCCGACAGGTCGCGTTGAATTGCAACAATATTTGAGCGCACTAAAACGTGTTCTAGAATGTACAATTTCAATTCAAACATTCGGTCGTTGATAAAACAAATTTGAAACATTTATTACATTTCAATTCAGTTAATGAAAACACCATTCGATTATAACAACAAATTGATTACACTGGAATATTTTCGGTACATCCCACGCATGTAAATGCTTACTTTTGTAGGACAAACAAGTATTTATGGAATGTTTTTAAATTGATATATAAATGTGTTCTTCATCAATATTAATTTAATGGATCAATAGGTTGTACGCCCACTGTATGAGGACAGAATATGAAAATGTTCATAAATAATTATAGCACAAGAATAGTTGAAACTAGGCACAATCTATTCTTTTGTACACACATTAAAATGTGTGATTACAGAAGCTTGAAAAGGTCATTAACTAATACCTTGTACCAACCCATTACTGCCCACTGTTGGGCTCAGGTCTCCTCAGAAGAGGGATTAGGCAGAGTCCACCTTGCCCAATGCGGATTGGGGACTTCACATATCTTCAAAGGATTTTTAAAACCCTTTTCCGACATGCAGGTTTCCTCACGATGTTTTCCTTCACCGTTTTTAGCCAGTAATGTTGTGAAAATTGCACATCAATCTTTTTCACATTTAGATTTAGAGGTACAAGCCGGCCGGATTTGAACCCGTGACCTCCCGTTCGTAAGGACGCACTTCGACCACTCGGCCACTACGAACATAAACTAATGTGACTTTATTTTACTTGGCATACGAGTTAATAACCTACTTGGTGGTGAGCGGTTACCATCTTTAATGAGTCTTTTCTTGTGGTAAAAGTAAAAGGTAAAACTTTGTGGTAAAAGTCATGTTGTTTATTACGAAAATTTATTATCATTTACACCGTAACCAAAAATTTATTCAAAGCCAAGCTTACTCTAAAAAGTACTGAACGATTTAACGCTCAATTAAATGTCTATTACGACGGCCATTATTCAAAAATAAAATTCCACAATCGTCTTTATCTTATCTGAAGCTTGAAATAGCTTCAGCTGAACGCGCTATTAAAAAGAGGCACAAATGACGAGAACAGATAAACGGAATAAAAGCGAAAATAAAATCTCATAAAACGAGAACAATCTCGTTCCTAAGTTGCAAAAGAACTCATTTATACAAACCTGCACGTTTTTCTCATAAGGAAGACGTCATGAGGTAGGGATGGGCTATATTCTAAATAAATCGATATTCAATATCGATACAGTATCATTACTTTTTACAATATTTCATAAACGATTTAATAATATAAAGGAGGAAAATTGGTCGAAGTTTACCTAAAAAAAACTTAATCTCTGTTAGGCTATCATTTAGGATTTAAATTGATACAAGCTTTTTAAACCTAGTAATAGTAATAAAGTAAAATTGTAAACTCTGAGAGTTTGCAACTTAGCCAAAGTGAGGTGCTCAGATCTCTTTCTGAGTCGGAAACCTACAAATACCTTGGAATGTTCGAAGCTTTGAGTATAGTCGATGCAGATATGAAACAATCGGTGAGGGATCGTTTCTTCGGCCGCTTGGTAAAGGTTTTGAAAAGCCTCTTATCTGGCGGAAACAAGATCCGAGCCTTCAATGGTTGGGTCATGCCTGTACTGACGTACTCCTTTGGCATTCTAAAGTGGACGCAATCGGAACTAGATGCCCTGGATAGAAAAGTTCGGCGACTGCTGACGGCATACAGGATGCACCACCCACGTTCATCTGTTATGAGGTTGTATATTCCTCGGAAGTGTGGGGGTCGTGGCATGTTAAATGTCAAGGACCTACACAACCGAGAGGTAAACAACCTTCGGGAATATTTCCATAAGGTAAGCGTGGGTATGTACCGTAATGTAGCAGCAGTTGATAAGGGACTCACTCCGCTGTCCTTAGCGAACGAGAATTGGCGGACGCTAAAGGTAATGAGTGTGACGGATCGCACGGACGTATGGAAGAGCAAGGAACTACACGGACGGTTCTACCGGGCCCTTATGAGCCCCGATGTAGATCAGTTAGCCTCTGTATCTTGGCTACGGTACAGTAACCTCTTCGGAGAGACTGAAGGTTTTGTCTTTGCAATTATGGACGAAGTTATCATGACGAACAACTACCGTAAATATATTCTAAAGGATGGGACGGTCGACATTTGTCGGGCATGTCACCGTCCGGGAGAGTCTATTAGACATATCGTTTCCGGTTGTTCTCGTCTTGCTAACGGCGAGTACTTGCACAGGCATAACCAGGTAGCAAAGATTATCCACCAACAACTTGCTCTGAAATACGACCTTGTTGAAGCCGCTGTACCTTATTACCAGTATTGGCCTCAGCCGGTTCTCGATAATGGTCATGTAACGCTCTACTGGGACCGATCTATTATCACTGACAGGACTATTGTTGCCAATAAGCCTGACATAGTGATAATAGATCGGGACGCGCATCGGGCAGTGCTGATCGATGTCACCATTCCGCATGACGAGAACCTTGTGAAGGCAGAAAAAGAAAAACAGCTAAAATATTTGGACTTGGCCCACGAGGTGACCGACATGTGGCATGTTGAATCGACCATCATTGTTCCGATCGTTGTATCTGTGCACGGTCTAATAGCGAAAAGCTTCGACCGTCATCTTGAGAAGCTTTCGCTCCCCAGCTGGGTAAAGGGCTTGATTCAGAAGGCGGTCGTTCTGGACACGACACGTATTGTGAGGAGGTTCCTCTCTTTTGAGCCCTGACCACTGATGGCTTGGGTCGTAGACCTCGTCTTCAGTGGGCCTCTGTTTTTTATATTGTATTTTTAAATTTTATTCCTTTGTTAATTTTTTTTAAAAATATAATGTAAAAAATAAGTGTGAATAAATGAATACAGAATAAAGTAAAACCTTAAAACCTTATGATTAATAATTTGATATTTTAATACCCATCCCTACTGTGAGCTTGCAGTTGGCGTATTAATAAATAAAATAAAGTTATTGTAGCCATGTGCGTGACTGCAATGATATTAACTTAGAAAGTATTTACTATATTTTCTAGTTCCATATTCCAATATCTACTTCTTATACAGTTCAGTAATAATACTGCGTATACTGTGTTATAATGTTATCTCACTCGTTCGTGTAAAATATTATGATCTTACGTAGGAAGAAAAGAAAAATGAAGTAGGTATTTATTTGACATCACAATTTACATTATTTTTATGAATCAATTTTAAATAAAAAAGCTTGAGAGGTGTAAAGGGACACCCGGATGGAACGAAGTTCATTTCGATTAATTAGTGAGGGAATTGTAATAAAACTTTATTTTAAATAAAATATTTTGATCAAAGCGCCATCTAGCATTTATCATATAAAACAAAATCAAGAATTGTTTTAAAAGATTTTAATAACAGCGCCATCTAGCAATAATCATCTAAAACAAAAAAAGTGTCGTGACAACTTTTTCGTAAGAATTTCCGTCTAGCCCCCTCTTGATACCGCGCGATAAGGAACTTCGTTCCAATATTTCCAAACCATTATAGTGCTTTACGCAACTAAAAGATACAGACTGGATAATAAGCAGGATTGTAAATAGGTTTTACTGTCATATTCTTGCCAACATAGGTGGAGAAGATATACGGCAATTCTTTCAACAAAAAAATTGCATTCAATATCCTTTTCTCTTAGCTATAATATCTTATATTATATTTAACGTTTATATTCTACACAACAATTCATGATAATACTCCGGAAATTCTAGATTAATATAACACATTTCTTTAATATCGTCACATATTACACTTACAGAACGTGTCAGATGGAAACATTCAATATTTCTTTCCAAAATATAATAAATTTCCATGAACATTATTATATTTTATTACACATTCTTCATGCCCTCAAAAGGCTTATAATATTTGATATCCGAAGAGACCTATATTTTTATGAAATATTTTCCTTTTTGACCGCAAAATCGATATTAATCAAGCCCAAGAGTTTTTTTTTTTGTATCAGGGTTTTATAACATTCCACATCGAATCGACCTTTGTTTTATTGATATCGGAAACATACAAAGACCAGAATAAGAACAACCAAAAATCAAGAAATAATTTTGAGGAAAATACTTGTTTGAGTTGAAGGAAGATTTTATTTAAGAATTGGTTATTCCTCTTCTGAGGAGACCTGAGCTCAACAGTGGGCAGTAATAGGTTGGTACAGTATGCGGAACAATGTTGTTTTATTTACCAACATTGTATAGATTTATTTATCGACAATAATACATTATACTTAGAGGTCTAAAGATAGTCTCTTTAGCTTTCAAACTGCTCTTTTTTCACAAGCTTTATATATTATCAACTTGGTCTGGATGTAACTATGTATGTAGCTATGATAGATCTGGTGGAATCTTGCAAGATAAATTTGGCATACTTCCTGATTTTGCACGTAAATGTATATCGCGTGACAATGCAATAATATAACAAAATGGCGCTGATCTGATAATGGAGCCGAAAGATAATAGTCATAGGAACTCCTGTACTAACCAAGATGATACTATATATGATATCCAGGATCATAAAAACTTGTAATTTGAATGTTTTTTTTAAATAAATTATTTTAGAACAGGCGTTAGAGAATACACATTTGTTTGTCAAAGATTCGAAATTCGTAATCAACACATTTGAAACCACAGTAAAATTAGTACTAAGTAGTAAAAAAATGTACTGCGTAATAATATATGTTCAGTATGTAGGTGTCCTAGGTTGAGCGAGACATTAACCTTTGAAATAAAGCCGTGAAATAAAGCCTAGTAACAAAAAGATAGATTAGACAATGTGGAAGATACATCGACTCTTTGTGATTTAGAATTACGTATCAACTTTGTTTTATCTTACTTGTCTACAATTTGCAGGGTATGAAAAGCCTGGAAGGCATGTATGCTCGGATTAAATGTTGTTCATAAATATTAGTTAAAAACTTAATTCATTTCACGTGGAATGTCGGGTTTCTTTACTATATATGACGGGGTGATAACAAGGGAAACCAACCTATTCACCGTACGGGTAGTTGGAAGTGGACACTTGCTATAAATACATGCGTTGGCTGCTGTTATTATTCATTCGTGTTTGAATTGTCGATGCGAACGCACATCTTGATGTAAAAGTAATAAACTATTAAAACTCGTTATTTTGAAGTTTTTATTCAAAAGTGTTGATCATGAAGTGTTCAAGTCGACATTGTGACGTCATTCCTGACAAACAAAACGAAGAACGATTATTTACAACGTCATTACACCTCAACACACTATTTACGCCCTTATATAGTTTACTCGTCAATTGAAGTAAAGCTTTAACAATTTTTTTCAGTTATAAGTCTCAGACGATTTTACGAATTGTTTTATAACTAAGGTTTTATAGAACTGATTTACAGTTCTATGTTCGGACTTAATTAAGAATCTATTTTAATTCCTTTTTTTATA
Source organism: Trilocha varians (assembly GCA_030269945.2). Classification (NCBI taxonomy): domain Eukaryota; kingdom Metazoa; phylum Arthropoda; class Insecta; order Lepidoptera; family Bombycidae; genus Trilocha; species Trilocha varians. Next base: position 5,219,791 of record AP028257.1, on the reverse strand, counting down.
AAATAATGTCACTGAATAAAACATAAGATAAGATAAAAATAAAACAGACAGGTGAGATAAAATAGTGTAAAAATATTTAGTACGAAGGTCTATTACAAAGATGTATAAGGCCAGAAATCTAATTTAGATGTAATGTGATATTTTTGGCTAACGTTATTTATGTTTCGAGAACGTAATATAAACACATTTATAAAGGTATTTTAGGAATCGTATTTAATATAATATTATTATGGTCAAAGATATTTTTATTTTATTTTAAGGAACAAAAGACAGTACAAAAAAAAAGGTTTTTCTTGTCAGTTACTATAAACAAGCGTTATTTGATAACGTTTGGTATATACCGATTTCTTTGTCATTTCATTGGAAATTCATTTTTTTGGAAATCTGACTCCAGAAATTAAACGGTTTTTTGTTAAAAAATTCATAATAACGTTTTTTATTGGCACATAAATAATCGAGTGTGTGTGGTGAGATTGTGTCTTTAAAGAGGGCAATCTTCGAAAGTGTTGAAACGAATTCGAAAATATTTACCATCAGCAGCTATAATTATAGTGCAGCACAAGTATAGTATACTGTTATAACCCATTACTGCCCACCAGGTACTATTTGTTTCGGGTATTTGCCCACTTCTCACTCCCACCACTGTAACTCCTGTGTAGCCAGGATCCACAGCGACGACCATCGTAATGACTGACCAGTGCAGCCCAAGAACCCGATGGAAAGTCACCAACGTCTGTCGCGAACAATCCAATAATGTATTGTTTTTGTTGCAGCAAACACAGCGGATCTTGGAGTTCTGGATCCAGCATTGTACAAGTCAGATTGTCTGGATGAAGATTTCATGTGGCCTGAGGGACATGTGGTGAGAATATTTTGAATATTTTAGACTTAAGCTATACAAAAATGTTAAAGAATTTTAAGAATGCAAACAAATCGGTTATTAGGTACAGCAACTGATTTTTTTGAATTAGCTTATTTAATAAAGAAAACTGGAGTATTTTATCAAGAATTTTATATAATTTGCGAAGAATAAATCAAATCTATTTTACACATATTTAACCAACTGGACTTATCTGGACCATTGCATTAATAGGTAAATACAAACGAATACTACTTCATTTTAACTTCATTTTGTTGGTTCAAACAGAATTATAATTTCTAAAAGGTTATTAAACCATACAAAAGTTCTTACTTGTCTAGATTCTAGAACGTAATTACACAAACTTTGTTTCTGGCATTCTTATTAGTCGCGAGATCTACTTTGTATGAAAATAGTATAATACAAAGTTTGTTATTACATTTTTAATTGAAGCATATATAAACTGTATATTGATATAATGCTTGATGAGATTTAGCAAGAAAAATAACGATATTAAATAACCTTGTATTATAAACTATATAAGTTTTGTTTATAATTTTGATTAGATCGTAAGATGTCGAATGAATAATTATAATTACGGTTATCTATACTAATAATATAAAGCTGAAGAGTTTGTTTGTTTGAAAGCGTTAATCTCAGTAACTGTTTTGAAAATTATTTCAATGTTGAATAGTCCATTAAACTGGGTATTATCGAGAAAGGCCATATTTTATCCTTCTGTGACGCAGACGAAGTTGCGCGAGTCAACTAGTAAATCATAAAAGAATATTCATGAATAGCTAAATGCAACATCACGGTTTGTAGGCCAATTCAAGCAGGACTTTTCAAGGTTTACGTTGCAAAATCGTTATAATATTATAACTTATCAACATAATATAGATACACTTTTTAGCCTTTTTCCATGTACAGTCACAGTACTATACTCAGTATTGGTAATGATACCACGTAGCACATACCTACATACTACTATAAGTTCTACAATACCTATGGTAAACGAAGTGTACGTTTACACAAAATTGACCCAGAAAACTTAAGTAGATATTTTTTAAATATATTTTTCTACTAAATCACTTATTTCCACTTAAGATATTCGGGAAGAAATGGGAAACATTTCAATAAAAGTGATGAATACGAAAAAAAAATCAATTTAAATTAAAAAATCAAACAAGTCAAAATAATTACTATTTATAGACTAATCGCGTAGTATATTTATGTCATATTTTACCGTAAAGTATTTGCAGATGTTGCGTGATGATAAACTGTTAAACGGAAACTTCGGTGGAAGTTAAATAAAGCCTTTTGTTTTGCATTTCTATTGATTTTTTTACAATCTTCCGTTGTATTTGTTGTGGTTTTTCGCTTCAGTCTGAAAATAGGGCAAGTTTATACAGCTGTTTCACCAACTTTGTGTAGTTTTACAACTCAGTAATTATTTTTAAATGTTCAAATTAACACAGTGGAATAATGCACTTGATAGTGTTTCAATAGAAAAAAATAATAATAATGCATCAATCTGGCCTGTCCCCGTGACAGTACAAAGGCCCATGAGTGACGGTAACCGCTTACGATCAGGTGGGTCGTTAGCTCGTCTGCCTACGTGACAATAAAAAAAGATAAAAATGATGCAGTATTTTTACGTAATATAATTATTTACTTAATTAATTAACCTGAAATAAATGTAAGTAAAACAATTGCCTACCCCATTCAATTAGTTTTCAAATGGTTGTAAAAGTTTTATGGTTATGAAACTGCACAATTCTAACTTTTTAATTTTAAAATTTCTTATGTTTGTTTATATTACCTATTTCTTTTTACTAGATATGCACACTAATGCATGCACATTACGCAAAAGACTACAAACAGTCAGAAAACTCCTTTAATATACAAGTTTGATATTATATTATTTATTTATTTATTTTAATACGTTATTGTACACCAGGTAATGAAAATTACAGTGACTTATAGTAATTAAAAAATAAGCACAAAAGACGAGCTTAACTCAAAAATGAGTTTTCTAACAGCAAACCTAAGAAAAAAACAGATATGACATCGTACAGAGAGGTAGTGATGTGTATTAAATAAACTATACAAAATACATACAGATTAGCAGTCTAAGCACTGCCACTATAATGCAAAAAAACAAGTAAAAAATAAATAAATAAAAAATAGTAATATGAGAATAACAAATAATTAGGGGTGTGCGAATAATTCGAACTCACGAACTATTCGAAATTCGCCGAATATTCGAAAAATTTCGAATAATTCGAAAAGTTTCGAAATAATACATTAAAATATACAAGATAAATAAAAATAAAATTACAAATTCCTTCTCAATTTCAAAAAGATTTTGAACAAGTCTTTATAATTAAAAAGTTTAAGGAAAAACATCATAAAGATTTCGTCTCTTGAGATCTCCTGCATTTACTGGACCATTGACGTCAAACATCGTAAAACATTATAAACCTTTTAAATCAGCGTCCGCTTCATTAAATATTTATAACGAATCCATAAAAAGAACCCAAGAAACTTCATCAGAATTTTGAATAATTTATCACAATTATGCTCGCAAAGAGAACAGAGCAGGCATATTTCTCTCTAGAAGTTAAACCAACCCGATATTGTCGTGGTTATACTTAGCAAATGTACTGCAAATTCAATTAAGAATATTACTCGTAATAAATTTGTTAATGAGGCCAATTAGCTCGAGAATAATTTAATGTGAAGCAAGAACGTTTAAATTATTTGTTTACAAGGTGTTCTTGTGGTCACAAGCAAATTTAATTGTAATTAACTTACTCATAATTGTTTTAAGTACTTACAAAAGTAATTATAGAAATAAATTAACGAATAATCAATTTATTACAGTTTGCCTTAATATAAACACATAGAAGATATAAAACAATACCCATACCTAATAAAAAAACAGTGCTTCGACATAACAATAAGCAATACGAAAAACAACGGTACAACTGCATAATGAGTCTCTTTATTTTTGATACTATAATTAGGACCTCATCCAGTGACCTCCCGCGATCTTGACCAGATCGTCGGTCCATCTTTTGGGGGTCTACCAACATTGCGCCTACCGGTTCGTGGCCGCCACTCCAGAACTTTTCGACCCCATCGGCCATCCGTTCTTCGCACAATGTGTCCTGCCCATTGCCACTTTAAAATGCAATTGTTGGAGCTATGTCGGTTACTTTAGTCCTTCTGCGGATCTCCTCATTTCTGATTTGATCACGCAGAGAAACACCCAGCATAGCCCTTTCCATTGCTCTTTGAGTGACTCTGAGTCATCTAATAAGACCCATCGTGAGCGGCCAAGTCTCTTATCTATAGGTTATCACTGGCAACACACACTGGTCGAAGACTTTTGTCTTGAGATACTACGGTATTGTGGACGAGGAAACTTTCGCGGGAGGTCATTGTCACTGCAGATGGCGCAAGACCGGTCGATGTGGCGAGGCTGATGATGATGATGATGAATTAGGACCTGAAACCATCTCACCTTTCACACATCATCGTGATTGAAAAACAATACGTAGGCTGTAACAACAGTAAATCACAAATCGTAAAGGGTCTTTGACGATGTCCTACACATTTTACATTTTAATTTCCCTAGGGCCGAGTCTGGTTCACGTTGAAATATGAAGCGGCTACCGAGAGGCTACAAGTGCACATCATAAAGGCTAAACATTTGCCATCTCGTACACCGGCCCTGGCTAATGCATGTGATCCTTATATCAAGTAAGTAAAGTTGATTTTTGAAGTTACACATATAATGTAATGGATAAGTTTCTTTCATAAGTAGGTACTCGCATGTATTTAAGAGAGTCTTAAGTTTATTATTGTTTTCTTTGTTAAATGAAATAAGACGATTTCATTAGTTCATTGCATCTTTGTGTAGCTTGCTTATCGGAAAAATATCGCATTATATATTATAGTAGATACTATAATTGCCGAGGTTCATGAGCGATGGTAACCTACTCGATGGTAACAAACTTAATAAAAAATATGTTTAAAAATTGAGACTGTTTTATTATGATCTTTAACTTATAATTACTAATACTCATACTTGACTTTTCGCAACTAAACAATACTAGGTAACTCGAGAAAAAAAAAGATTATTTTTCGTGTATTTTTACTATAAATTATTAACAAAAATGAAATTATGCCCAAATGTATTTAATAAAACTCCCACGCGTTGATGGAAACCTAACAAAGAAAAACCCCAAACAAGAACTTATTCCGGAATATTTCAAGTCAAATTTATACCGATTCATTTTTTAGGATTCAACTGATGCCCGACGAAAGGCGTGTTCTACAAACAAAACAAAAGAAGAAAACCTGCAATCCCTTCTACGACGAAACTTTTGTTTACCAAGTAAGTACCTATTATAAATAATTTATTCTAAAGAATACTTTTTAAATACAAGCTTTTAAGATTCTCGATATTATGAAATAGTAGAGTGCTAGCTCATACAAAATGAGCCCATACACGAGTCTATCTTATTTAGGACAAGAGTTTCGATGACCGCCTTCCGAATCCATCATCAGATTAGCGCCATTTTGTCATTTTGCCATTTTGCCCTGGCATTGCAGAGGTTCATGAGCGACGGTGACCGCTTACCATCAGGTGGGCCGTATGCACGCTTATCTACCTTGCAATAAAAAAATATATTATTGCATTGTCACGCGAACATCTGCGTGCAAAATGTCAGCTCAATCGGAAACCGGGAAGTTTGTCAAATGTAGGTTGCAAGATTCCACCCGAACTTACATAAGTACATACAGTGCAAGTTAATATAAATTATAAAGCTTGTAATTAATGACGAAAAACAATTTTCCTCCACTGAAATTTTACCAGTTTTTTTCGTTCATATTTTTTCTTATTCTATTGGGTGTGCTCAAGGCTCAAGTTATGATAAGTGGTTTCTGTAACTCATTCAAAGTCAATCCCAGAGGAGTGAAGTTACTAATAATGGAAATTCAAACTTAACTCAATCCTTTGTTTGGTGTTGTATAAATATTATTATAGGCTAAGTGGCTTCGGTCTCATGGGGCTTATTAAAGGAATAAACTAGAGACCTATATAATAAATTTCAATGTAATTACTATGAGTTGTTTACCGTTATAAGAATATTAAAATCCTTTCAGTTAAAGGTCGAAAATGATATGAGCTATTTTATGCTTTATTATAAAGGGTGGACCTGTAACTTTGGACAATCTGACGTAGGGTGAATGACCAGTCGAAATACAACATGGCACCATTTTTATTTTTTGGATCGGTTAAACTTTTTTTTTTGATATTGTATGGAAAACTTACGACTATCGTTGCAGACTTCCATACTATGATGAAAATTTATTTTTAACAAATTCCTAAAATAAAAGTGGTTCTAAGTTTTATTTCAACAGATCATTCACCCCACGTCAGATTGTCCAAAGTTACAGATCCACACGATATTACTAGCTGACCCGCGCAACTTCGTCTGCGTTACAAAGCGAAACAATAATATATCCTATAGCCTTCCTCGATAAATGAACTTTCCAAAACAGAAAAAAAAATTGAAATCGGACCAGTAGTTTCGAAACCTATTCGAGAAGCAACAAACAAATAATCCTACCTTTCCTCTTAATAATACTAGAATAGATGATAAAAATAATACTCTGTTATCCTCAGCCAATACATTATTGACAGAATAGATGAACCTGCATTGATATCGAATGAATGAGGATTTAATCGCAGTAATGGCCAATTCGGGATTGGAACTCGGTTCGCTCGATAGAGTTTATTCTAGTAACTGTAATTTAATCTACTTCCGCTGTGCATTCGATGGATGTTGACAATTTCATTTCTTGTAAAAAAACATTATTTATTTTTGTAGTAACATTTATTTTATTGCCTTAAGAACACAATGTTGAATTAACAGTAATGTTTTTTGCTTTATATATTTTTTTAAACTTCTAAAATATTTGGACTTGGCCCACGACGTGACCGACATGTGGCGTGTTGAATCGACCATCATTGTTTCGATCGTTGTATCTGTGCACGGTCTAATAGCGAAAACTTCGACCAACATCTAGAGAAGCTTTCGCTCCCCGGCTGGGTAAAGGGCCTGGTTCAGAAGGCGGTCGGTCTTGACACGGCGCGTATTGTGAGGAGGTTCCTTTCTCTTGAGTCCTGACCACTGATGGCTTGGGTCGTAGACTCCGCTTGCAGTGGCTCTCTGTTTTTATATTGTATTTTTAAAATTATTTTTTCGGAAATGTTTTTTTTTAAATATAATGTAAAAAATAAGCTAATAAATGAATATGGTAACTATTTTTTTAAATATTTTGTAGCATATATTTAATTTACAGATAGTTTCTAATGTTACTCAGTCTATATCATACCATATTTTCTGTCTCTTCTGGTTTATTATTTTTTTTATGCTAAAGTAGACTTCCGTGCCTTTCTTACGCATATTTTAATTTTGTGTTATCCTATAATTTTTATAAAATTTGGATGTATTACTTAAATGTAATTTTGTTTGCTATATACTTGTATTTTCTTTCATATATTTATGTAAGAAAACTATAATTTTCTTTACTTAAATTTTCCCGCGCACAAGCGCGTGACATGAGGAGGAGTGTATTAGATATGGAAAACATAACCTAAAACATCGCGTGGGACGTTTATGCGAAAGCAACGCTTTGTAATTTTGTAATTTATTTTTTAAGAGATTAGGGACTGACAGTAAATAAAAACATTAAATGTCGTTTCTTTACTTTTACAGAAACTCAATTGTGTTTGACTTGTCGTCCTAGTCACAAATTAATAGGAGAAATCTTATATATATTTAAATAATTACACTTTGTAGCTCACTATTATACAGATTATCACCAACATCGAGAAATGTTTGTCTAAAGTTTCAAATCTGGTTTGAACAGGGTAGCTCAGACATATTAAGTTCATGTAGAACCACTTCACAAGGGAACATTGTGGTTTCATTAGCTCTTCAAATTGGATTCCACTGGAGTTATATTAGAATCTATGGTTACTCAACTTAGCCTTCGTTATATATCCTTAAATTTTAAAATTACAGTCTTCAACAAAATGAACTGGATATTTGATTAGAGCGTAAAAATGGCACCAACTAAATACTACCAAAAGGGAGGTTTTTATGTATGATTCATGATTTATGGTCATCTAGTTAAGTAGAAGATGAAATAAAAATACTATCCTGAAAACTTAAGCCAAGTAATTAACCATTTGTCTCTGCATTAGGAAATATCTGTATCGCGAGTGACCGGTAAATTATATCGTTTGTGGAATTCGTATTCGTTTGGTATTCCCTGAGCGCTATGACTTGTCCTTCTTCAAACGAGGCTTGAGGAGGGTCCTTAAAGTTAGGTCGTAGGTAGCGACCCCTCAGTGTCCCCTGATATTGCAGAGGTTCATGAGCGACGGTAACCACTTTCTATCAGGTGGGTCGTTGGCTCATCTGCCTACATGGCAATAAAAAAATAAAAATATATCAGTACAATTCTGCAAAATATTCACATGTAAAACATGTGTTAAAAACACAAAAAACAGTAAAACTTGAGATTTGTATTGTAAAGTATCATGTAAAACTTGAAAACAACAAACTAATGAATAAATCTTGAAGAAGAGCTTCAGGTACCCGTATGCGATGAAGACAAAGTCCTCCCGGCAAATTTCTAAAATTAGCAGACTCATTACACAAGAGAAAATACTTGTATATTAAACTTAAATTGCTTTACTATAAGTAAGACTTTGATTTAAGTTTATAACTAAAATACATATATGTAATTAACTTCAAACTCACGTGGCAGGAGCAGGATTTAAACCCTCGAGAGATTTGATTCAGAGCACGTGGATTACTCAAGTCAAGGATTAAGGAACTCTCAATAACTTCTGCTCATAAACCTTCCTTAAAATTGTTCATTTTATGACTTACGCGAAGTTGCGTTCATCTCAATTAAGTTACAAAATCTACGGAGTTTAGTCTTGAGAGTGGTAATTTATCTTGGCAGTTAATCCATACATATATACAGGGTGTTCAAATCCGATGAAACAATACTTTCACAGCAAATAGTATACTTGATGTAGAAGCCATCCACCAAGTCTGAGTTTTCTAGGCATAATAATATCATAAGTTATAACTAATCAAAACTACGTGTTAATTTGTGCAGGATCAACCCTACTGTACTGACCTACACCAACAGCTAAAGACTTAAGCCGACTAGTCACCTCCTGTATCATAGAACATTGTAATAATACACGGGACAAAAATCACATTCTAAACAGGATACATGCGCCTTTGTTCGTGAAAATAGATATAGCACGCTAAATGTAGGTCAGGGTAGGGTTGTCAAAAATAATACAAAATAATAATTTTTCAATTTTGTATGGGAAAATAAAGTAACTATCTCCGTTTCAAAAGTATGTGTAATCAACATCAACATCAACATCAGTACATAGTATAAAACCAAGTCGTTTCACGTCGTCTGTCTGTCCCTATATATTTAAATGTTCAAAACTACGAAATGGTTGATAATTTTTAATCAACAAAGTGATTCAATGGGAAACGTGTTTAGGTGCATAGAACATGCATAAAGGAGTATATATATAGTAGAAGGAACTGATAATTTTAGAGGTTTATATGATATTGTAAATTTGCGCTTACTTCGCAAATAATATTGATATAGAAAAAATCATGTCTAAGATTAAATGACACTGTTCTTTACATAGATTTAGTTTTAAAGTGTATTATTGTTGTTTGTTTAGATTCCGCCCGGTAAAATCGATGCCCTCACATTGAAACTGTCGGTGGTTGACGTGGGAAGGGTCGGAAAGGGAAAACAGCTGATTGGACACATCATACTACCGCTCAGCGAACTGGAAGGAGTCACGCCTGATGAAGAACCGCAACTTTACAAACTTGATATCGAAAAGGTTTGTGTTTTGAGTTCATTCTAGAAAATCAGTAAAATATCAAACCTTTTTAAATTATCACTATGTAGTTTTAATTTAAAAAGAGAAACGTACAAAGGATGGTTAAAGAAGCTATCGAGATTTCAAGACATAGCACTTTTAACAGGGGTGACGGCTTCAGATTATCGAGTATGTGGAATCCAGTGCTAAACTAAGTCACTAAGGGTTCATGCTCAAAGAGTCTTGTAGATACAGTGAGTGTGGTGTGTCGTGATGTGAGTTCAAGTTCCAGTGGTACTACCAAAAAGCAAACGAGAAAGAGGGTAGACAGATTTGTTTGCTCTTAAATCGACCCGCAGTATCCAGTCTTCTCGTGATCATGATGTTTGCAACAACGTTGAAATATCGAGACAACTCAATTAATTAAATATCGTGGTTAAGAACCCGTCGAAAATTCATGAAAGTATTATAGAAAACCGCGAGTGTCTGAATAAGTTCAAAAAGAGAAAGATTTTTTTAACCCGGCGTCATGGGGGTTGGGTCTGTGCGACCCGTCACATTTTATTTCGCTCCTAGTTCGGTTACTATGCGTGCAACGTTGCCGGTCTTCTCAATAGCTGGAGCTGTACAGTTGTTATATGCGTCGCAAGCAACACATTAGTCGTGGCACAGCCGCAGTGGGAGTTACAGGTGCACGAACTTAAATAAGGTATGTGAGACCCATCCCCGCAGTCGGTGTAACAATTTTACGCCATTTTGGGCAAATATTGTTTTAATTATTATCTGTGTTTTCATGCTTTTATTTTTAATTTTTGTTGTTGTTTACTTTTTTGTAGTTGCCGATATATAGTTTAATGTATTTTATTTCTATTTTTGTAGGTAGTTAGTAAAAAATGGATCGAGAAGAGACAGCGAATTCTTGCTAGTTTAGAGGAGTCTGACTCTGATTTTGAGTTGTCAGACCAGGATGTGTGTGACGTAGAAAATCATTTGAGTGAGCGTAGTAATCCTAGTAAAACATTAAGTCTGATTGTTAATTAATATTAAAATTACATTTCAGTAGAAGAGAAAAAAAATGTTGATTTTTGTAGTTCTTTTTTTAAAGTTGTATTAAATATGATTAAAACATAATATAATATGATATTTGTGTTTTATTTCTTTACATAAATACCTAAAAAACTAAACACAATAGATATTAATTTTATTATTTATAAGGTATTGGAATAATTTTAACATTAATGAACGGGTCTGTGAGACCCACCCCAACGTCTGTGTAGCACTTTTCCACCCCCATGACGCCGGGTTAAGTTAATAATAACATTAAAATTACTAGGTATTTCTATTCTGGTCTCGGTATTCTGTAACAAAATTCCTACGCCTACGCGCATGGTTTTCTGCCCATGTGTAATATTAGAAAGCCTAAAATTAGAGTAAAGAAATTAAAATTTTAGACAAAAATATTCCAAATATCATTTGCAAGTTTTCGTTTAAAAAACTAACACGTATACCGAATACGTATTTTTATTTTTTCAAATAAAAACTTAATATTATCTCTAGCGCGAACTCAAAATTAAACTATTAAAATATTTTAAAACATGTTACCAAAACTAAACTTTAGCAGACATTACTGCAGACGGAAAGTGCTTAAAGTCTCCATTATAATAAAATGGCGACGATTCCTGGAATATGACGATGTGATTTAACGACAGATCTTGAGTATTGTTGTTAGAAACTTTGGATAGCCCTGCTAACCTAGTTTTGAAAATCATACGCGAATCTCGTCTAAAAATCCCAGAGGAAGGAATAAAAACTTGAGAGGTGTCATGGGACACCCGAATAGAACGAAGTTCCTTTCGATTAAAAGATATCTTATATTTTTTTTCCTAACGTAACGCGCGATAAGGAACGTGTTTTAAAAGATTTTGATCACAGCGCCATCTAGCGATAATCATATAAAACAAAATAAGGAACGTGTTTTAAAAGATTTTGATCACAGCACCATCTAGCAATAATCTTCTAAAACAAAGAAGTGTCGTGACAACTTTTCGTAAGATTTTTTTCAGTCTAGTCCCCTTTCGATAACGCGCGATAAGAAACTTCGTTCCAAAAAGATGAACATATTAAAGCAATTTAAAAACATTGTATTTGTCAAAAACATGATTATGAGTATAATTCAATTAACATGAATAAAAACCATAAGGAAGGTAATTAGCAATTGAATTAATATGCTAAGTGGTTCAAGAGCATACATTATCATGTATAGGCCGAGTGCTATAGAACTTATACATCATGTCCAGATTGAAAGAATTGGAAATTGAAATTGTATTTTGTTTGGTTTTTACTTAAAACAATCATAACATCCCCTTTTGACGTTATTCTTATTACTTTGAGCATTCGTCCCCAGTTTAGTAGTGTAGTAACACTAATAACATTAACGAAAACGTTTTTTTTTTCAATTCTTGGATATTGTACGCCTTAAGGTACAACATTGTAAAGTCAGAAGAAATCACAATAACAATTAAGAAAAAAAAACGTAATTAAAGAAGCAATTAAATTACTGCAAACGATTACGTACCCAGTATAATATTATATGACGGGGTGATAAAAAGGGAAACCAACCTATTCACAGTGCGGGTAGTTGGAAGTAGAGACTTGCTATAAATACAGGCGTTGGCCGCTGTTATTATTCATTCGTGTCTGAATTGTCGAGGCGAACGGAATAGAATAGAATAGAAACTCTTTATTGAACGGACCTCTTTAAGTAAAAGTAATAAACTGTTAAAACTCGTTATTTTGAAGTTTTTATTCAAAAGGATTCATCAAGTGTTCAAGTGAACATTGTGACGTCATTCCTGACAAAACAACACGAAGATCGCCTAATTACGACGTCATTACACCTCAACACACTATTTACGCCGTCATATATAATGTAAAACATATTATACAGGATCTTCAAGAACCGACCTCAGATCTTGGAGAAATATTGGTGTCCTTGCTGTACAATGAAAATCTTCATCGGCTCACCGTCACAGTCATCGAAGCTAGAGGCCTAAAAGTAAGTTCATCTTTATTCATACCTATTATTAATGTATATTTCAGTTGGTATATTTCATAGTTCGACGAAATCCTCAGGTACGTTTAATAATCACAAAATGGACATGGATTCGATAACTTTACGGATAGAGACTAATAGATGTTATTCATAAAATTCGATAAATTTAATTATGATGTATTGGACATTTCACATCGAAAACTTAAAACGTCAAAGTTGCTAAAAGATATATTTCGAGAGAGTCTGTACAATATAAAGCTGCGTGTGTAGTATTGTGGTGATTTATTTTTTGGTTTTTTGGAAGTCTAGCAGATTTTGTAAGTTCTTTTTTGGATAAGTTTTTGTAGTATGAAGAAATCGCCGTACTTCAACTCGTTCCGTAGTTAGATTATGTGGGATTTGAACAGCACTATAACCTCCGATTATTCACAGTCATCTTTCGCCTGGTTGAGGCTGAAACCTAGCACGGGGTTGAGCACATTTACTCACTCACTAACTCACTTCCCTTTTATGTATAAGTACTAAATTATAACCATTTTAAAAATAGAATCGTGATTTTACATACCCAAAAACAAAACGAAAGTGAAACCTAAACCAAACATACAACTTTGAGCAAGCAAAAACAAAGTTACACAAAATAAAACTTGTTTTAACATTTCGTAGCAATCTATTTTAATTTTCCAAGTTAAGCATCTCGGGGTTTCTATTAAATGAGTAACTCGAGACTTGGCAGGAAACTTTGCGTGTGAAACTTTCACACATTTACCGTAAACACTCAGACATGACCGTAGTTTGAAGCTGTACTTAGGTACTATCTTATTACTTGTAAGGGTGTAGAAATATTGTGTACATAGAAATAATGTGTACATATCTATTTGTATGGGTGTAGAAATATACAATAAACTGCCAAACTACATAAAAACTACATGCAATTTTGATACCTTTGCCTTTACGCTGAAAAAATATTTGATAAAAAATGTGTATTACTCAATTAATGAATTTTTAAATTTTGAGTATTGAATCTGTGTACTGATTAGGTTTATTTATACTGAATTATGAATTTTATGAATTTGTACATTAATTAATTTTGTTTGTATAGAATATTTGCATACCAGAACCACACTGGTTAATGGGTGCTTGAATATTTATATTTAAATTAATCGACTTTGTTTACGTCACAAAAGAATTAATAATCTTTTGTTAGTTTGGAGCAATTTTCTTCACAGCAACGTTCCTATTGATGCTTTTTGTAATTGCACTAGTTGTTTTCTCTTTTAGCGCGTTTTACTAAACAAACTTCTTTTGATCATTGAAAGAAAAACTACGATAGAATATAAATGTGTTGTTGTCTGGATGTTTCCCGAGCACTAAGACTTGTCCTTCTTCAATGGAGATTTAAGAAAAATACTAACAACGATAGATTGCGACTTTACTGTTCCATAACATTGCGATTCATGAGCATAGGTAACTCCTCCCCTTCAAATGGGCTCTTTGCTCATTTAACTAACAAAGTAAAAAAAAACTCGTTTCTGTTCAATTTCAATCATTTTTTTTTTATTTATTCAGAAAACAAACAGTCACACATATAAAACTAAGTACAAACTAATTAAGGAAATGTACTTAAAATAGACCTATAGTTTTCTTACATAATTATTCTAATCAAATATTTTGTAATTGCACCTGTTCTCAAATACATTTAAACAAGAATTTAAAATTTGTGTTGGATACCTAGTCCATGTATCGAAGAACGCTATAATTTAGGCGGAGACACAAACAGAGTTGTGCGGGTCAGATATTAATGCGTGGTGGATACCTCTATTACTGCTAGATACCTAAGAAAGGTAGCCGGCAACAACTGGTGATGAGTATGTCCAGCAGTGGATGAGTGTGGGCTGATGACAATGATCATGGTGAATACCTACTTGGTGGTTTTTTCCTACCAAAAAGAAATTAAATCGCATTATTACAAAAGAGGTCGCATAAACTCAATTAAAAATAAAACATAATCCTGCATTATCCCAGTGAGGAAGATTTGAACTCGAAATAAACAACAACCCAAACAAACTAATTTACTTAACCCGAGAACCAAATGTTTTTTTTTTCTTTATTCGTAACGGACCTTGTACCGTTAATGGAAGAAATGTTATCTGCTTGTCCCGTATTTTGTGGATCTGAATTAAATATTATAAAAACCTTATATTTACCTTTCAATTCACCTTAAATAATAAGGGGATATCATAAAATCTGAAAATAGTATTAATGCTAAATATATACAGTCACAAAGGAGACAAAACAAAAAACAACAATATTCTTAAAATCAATTCAGTCGTTTTAAAGATAACCAATGTAATTATGATTATTTCGATTTGGAATGGACTACCGTCCTTGGTGTTCCGAAGGCCCTATGACATGTCTTTAAACGAGGTTTAAATAAAGTCCTGTTTAGTATGCGGTGGGTAATAGCCTCCCATTGCCTTGACATTGCAGGAGTTTCGTAGCCAGTACCATCGGTGGGTCGTAAGTTAATTTATCTGTCTAGCAATAAAAATAACTTGAAATTATAGCAAAAGTCTCTTCAATACATAGTATAAAACAAAGTCGCTTTCGCTGTATGTCTGTATGTATGCTTAGATCTTTAAAACTACGCAACGGATTTTGATGCGGTTTTTTTTAATAGATAGAGTGATTCTTAAGGAAGGTTTGTATGTATAATAAATGCATAATATAGTAGAGAAACACTGATAAATTTAAAGGTTTCTAATGGGATGTCGTAAATAAGCACGTTTTTTGCGCTTATATTGCAAACGCTGGCTGAACCCTACGAGATAGACCAAAATAATGTACTACAGTATTGTTCACCTTAAGAAGTTCAACAAAAAAGTCCGCGATGGTACCTATATGTCTATCTCTTAGGGATAACCCAGCATAACCATTTTTATTCTTTACTAAAAAATGGTTATTTACGAAGTGATTTTAAACAATACAGCATTAATCCTTATCCAATTAAGTACCTTAAATAAATTGTGCATTTATTATAGATCAATATGCTTTTTACAGCATGTAATTTAAGTGAATGTTACCGAAGATATTACAAATTTAAAATGCAGTGTCGTAGTTGTTTGCGCCGGGCGGCGCGTGCCTATAGGTATAGGCTACAATTTTTGAACCCCTTTGTAACGCAGACGAAGTTGCGCGGGTCATCTAGTGTTTTTATAAAATATAAATTCTGACTCGTAGATAATTCTAACTTTCCAATTCATTTGCATAGCCTCAGCTATTTTATTAATGCTAATATAAAATATTCTGTCCAAGAGCCATATCTATATTCTTATTTAAAAAAACTGGAATAAATTGAGTTTGTAATCAGTTGACAGTGGTGTATGAAATGAAAAGGTCGCCCAAAAACTTTTGAATTTTGTTAAGAAAATTAAGCAAAATGAGTCTACCCAAAAAAACGTTGGCATTCTTTAGATGAGTTCCTTCTGATAATATTTCAAATTGTTTTACTTTATTGTTCTACTGAAGACTTTAATTTTGTATCAGAATAATTCAGATAGTGATCTAAGTTGTTTCAACCAGGATTTATTTGTATTGATTGTGAAGTAATTTCTGCACAATTAGACTATTGTTGATTGAACAAGTTAGTAAGAATTTCCCCATACAATGCGAATCCCATAAAGAAGTTAAGATCATCATCATCATCGTCATCAGCCTATAGACGTCCACTGCTGGACATAGTTAAGATCATGTTGCACCTTAATTTTTGTTTACTAGTATCAGAAGTTAGGTATTAATATACTTTACTACTGATAGTACTTACTCTTGTTGTTTTATATTATTATCTGATCAAACTCTTTCAACATCACTATAATCTCTTTGGTTTCTACCTAAATTGACTTCGCTAGTTTTCATTCTGTTATGTTATTGAAATTCAAGAGCTTAGGTTAGACATTAATTGTTTAAAGTGTTAACGCTTATTTCGCTTCTAAAAAAGTGAAAACACATCTTTAGTATAACATTATTTTTTTGTAGACATACTAATTTCATAAATAGCTTGAATTTATAATTTCTCATAGATCTAATCAGCTTTGAAATATCTGATGTTTTAAAATTTAATGTTTTATTTTGTTCGTTTATTCCATAAATAGTTTTGTAATTAAATCAAAGCACGCAATCGCCGTATAAAACAAATCAGTTTCTTTTGTAATTAAAATTTTCCTTAACATTTTTCAATATCCCTTCTCAATCTAAGTCGAGTAATAAAACTTCAGTTACAGCGGCAATAAATTTGAGGACCCAAGTACCCCTTTAGAAATTCTCGTTCGAATGATCGCCAGTCAATTCCAATTTACAAGTTAAATAGCTTCACTAACTGTCTATTAGTCGAGTAACAAGAAGAGATTACATGGGCAATGAAACGTAAGTACATACACGTAGAGATTTGAACCACAAATGTAGTATATTATATAGTGTGGATTTTTTAAATGCTTCTTCTATAAAATGTATTCCAAATAGTGATTTTAGTGAACGAGTATACAACCGTTTAAACACTGTTGACACTTACATTAAGTTCAACATACACGTACGTAAAACCGATTTCTGGCATGACCTGGCCCATGACATGCATCGTAAGAAGAGAAACGACCGAGTGGGAATGAAGCTTTCGTTTTAGGTCAAAATTGTAATATTGAGTTAAAAAGATATAAAAAAACAGAAAAATAATACAAAAAAAGACATGCCCGCTGAGTTCTTGCCAGTTCTGCTCAGGACAGTGGCTATTTCTTTTTCCGAACTGGTGGTAGCCTTTTGACATCAACAAGCATGAAAATTTCATTAACGTTGAGAATAAATAATTTCATTTAATTTCAGTTCACCATTCAATACTCGCTCCTACTTTCGTTTAAAACCAATATCGTTTTGGAAAAGGTCTATAAGTGTTAATTCGTTAGAGCATCTCTTTCTGTATAGTAATTAAGTTGGATTAGTATATAGTAGTTAACTTGGATTTTGTAATTTCATCATCATCATCATCAGCCTATAGACGTCCACTGCTGGACATAGGCCTCCCCCAAACCTCGATTCATATCAATGACTTTAACGATTGGAGTTGCTATTAAAACTATTTTCCGTGGGTTGTGTGTTGGTGTACAATAATGGTATATTAATGTGTCACTCAAATTAACAACTTATCTACTGTTATTATGCAACATTGTTTCCAACAAGTTGATTAACTTTTGAAAACCAATTTTAACTATACTTTCATAAGGTGTTAACATAATTATAATCAGTTAAGTTTAGTTCCAAATACTAGTATTATACTGCTAATTCAAAACCTACAAATCTACCAGCTTAATCTAGCGTTAGACGTACGTGTAAATTAGCCTATATTTTTTTTTGACGTGTACTGTCGACATTTTTGTGTGCCTTGCTAAGTGATGTAAATAATCTTTTGTGCGTTTCTTTATCGCAAAAAGGTTTTTCTAGTTCATTTCCCCTTTTATGTGTGAACTTCGTAGAATAACAGTTCTGAGTTGAATAGGTGAGTGACATTTTTATGGAAATGTAGGAACAGGCGAATACTTTTTTGTAATTTTTCATTTATCTATAACGGTTTTCTACAAATGCAAAGTAAACTATTTCGCCTTTTATTATTGAAATTTTGCTGTTCAATTTTAAGAACGGGCCACAATTATCAATTCACTTGAGACGCCTCTTGAATGTCACCTATCGTTGAGATATCCTGACAGACCTCTTGAACTGGATTCTTTATTATTTTAGTTAAAAATCGAAGTCTACAGATAACTGATCACCTTGAATGTTGAGACGGCTATCTCAATAACTGTCTATTATTATGTGTGCATTGTTTACTTTCATATTTAGAACGAATTAAATTTACTGTAAAGTTATAGATATTGATAGATATATGTATTATCAGCAAGTTATTAAAAAAATCTCTTAAATATTTTTTTACAACATTGTTTCGTTCGGAAAGTCTTCCGAATTCAGCTGTCAAAACGTAATGGTATGTCAAAATTAACCAAACGCGTGAATGTGAAAAACCTCTATTCCAAAAGATATCGAATCCGAGTCGAATTTTCTTTGATGTTAATTGCTTTACTGATCAAAATTCTGCTTTTGCAACTTGTGTTAAATGACATCTATTTCACACCCTAGCTGGATCCATCTTCAAGTAAACGCGAGATGGTGGTCCGTGTCACCCAAGAGAGGGCCTGTCGTGGTGTTCGGGCACGACGAACTGCGGCTGTCGAAGTCACTGATGATGGAAGCTGCTTGGTCTCCGAATGCTTCCACTTCAGACTGAGAGCTGACGAACTTCACACCACAAGTGTTACTGTGCAGGCTTTGCAACCGCATTCGGTGTATGCTAAAGGTAATTAAATAATTTTAACATTTAAATTGCATGAATATAATTGTATCAGCGTTTTAGATATGACAAGAATTCGAGTTATTGTGATGAGTAATAACTGACAAGGTTGATGGCAAAAGATCACGTGGATCTGACCAGATTAGTGCCGTCCTGGACTTTTCTATTTACAACGCATTTATTGTCGCTGAAGACAAGACCTTATGATGTGAAATCCAAAGAGCTAGTGGTCACCATTCTCAGACGTGAGGTGGTAATTATTACCTTCAGTGTATTCTAATTACTTAAAAGAGCTTTTCCAGTGTAGTAAAATATAGTAATCAATATTTATTAAAATATAATACAGTTTGCCTTACCCAAGCGCTTTATAACTTGGTAACAAGCCGGAAACGCCGACAAATTAACATTTTACGCGTGAAAGTATTTCTGACGATTAATCAACTTCCAGTCTCGCCGCTGGTAAATTTCAAGGTAATCTTAATATTAATTTACATGTTTTATTAGGGCAAGTGTGCGAGGGATTAAATATATTCTGAAACTTTTGTAAGTTGATTTTCGAGGGGATTGTTCTATCGTCGTTTGAATGTTATTCAAGTTCTCAGTCTGCTTTCGTAGCAACGTGTTTTATGTGTGTATATGAATCCATCAGAACAATGCACCAACACACTTGAACACACATTACACATGTTAGAAATATACTGATGGGTTGGAAAATTCTCTGTGTTGCTTAACATGTATGGACTAAGGATCTTTTTATATGTATGCGTAAAAGAGCATTAATAAAGACGAAAAAATTGCCATAACATTTTTTCGAAACATTACTCAAGCCACAAATTAATACAGTTCACTTCCCATTGATCTGTGCCCAAATATTCTTAAAAAAACAAGGTGCAAAACTTGCACCAAATAGAACTAATAGAAGAAAAACACATATGCTGTGCTATTTAAACAAACATTGCAAGTTTCCTCATTTTCCCT
Organism: Trilocha varians; assembly: GCA_030269945.2. Lineage (NCBI taxonomy): Eukaryota > Metazoa > Arthropoda > Insecta > Lepidoptera > Bombycidae > Trilocha > Trilocha varians. The sequence goes on along the minus strand of AP028257.1, from coordinate 5,199,558 downwards.
TCCTTCTTCCAATTACGGGAAATGGACGAAAACACTCGTGCAAAACTGTTTTACAAATTGATTGTGGTAGTGTTGTTCCCATTATTTTCAGAGCCATTTTATCAAACTATTATTGCACCAATAATTATAATGTTATGAAAATAATGGACGTAAAGGGGTCACCAAATATATAGTCTCACAGGGGGTACTTTCCGACTTGGAGATTTTTTTTTTTAAATTATTTTTCTGCATTTTTTATTACCAAAGTATTCTGATAGTCGAGTCACTACTTAACTGAATCTTTGAATTATTCTATCAAATTAGAATTTATTTTTAGCAATTTTTTACTACGTCCAAAAGTAGAAAAAGAGAGATATATATGAAAAATTGCAATGTGATTAAATCATTTCAAAAGAACCGAGATGATAAAATTTTTGAATAATCAGCATCAACCCAATAACATCAACATTATTACATAACATTAACATGTATATTCATTTATTCACTTATTTTTTACACTATATTTTTTTAAATACATTTACAAGAAAATAAAATTTAAAAATACAATATAAAAAACAGAGGGCCACTGGAGGCGGAGTCTACGACCCAAGCCATCAGTGGTCAGGACTCAAGAGAGAGGAACCTCCTCACAATACGCGCCGTGTCAAGAACGACCGCCTTCTGAATCAAGCCCTTTACCCAGCCGGGGAGCGAAAGCTTCTCTAGATGTCGGTCGAAGCTTTTCGCTATTACATTAACATATTATTATATCCAGTTCTTAAAAGAAAAAAAAATCCAAGTAAATTCAAAATTTTAAAAAAGCTAAACTTATACTTAATATTTTTGTTCCAGACCGTCTTCTCGGTAAGTTTGTGTTAGGTTCTTACATGTTCGCTCGCGGGAAAGCTCTTCAGCATTGGAACTCCGCGCTCGCGTCACCGATGGAACAAGTGAAGCAATGGCACTCTCTTACCAACTAACTCGACCCGGCCAAAACTAATGAACTGGTACGAAGCAGTTGAACGTGTTGAAATAAAGATATTTTAAAGTAATTTACAAAAACAATTGATGTGGTTTAAGAGGTAGACAATTTTTATTCTATTTTATCTATATGACTGGTTCATTCTTGAATTTGAACTGACAGATTTGAGTGGCGTTCAAACATGTAATTATTTTTAAATTTGGTATACTTACTCTCTATATTTTTTTAACAATAAACTCAAATTATATTATGCACCTTTATAAGTCTAATGTAGAGAATTAGCAAAAACTAAGTGAAGAATAAGACACGTCTTACATGACCCTTTTTCATACACCCTCATTGATTCGACCCGAAAACCGAAACTATTCTGATAGCATCAAAGCTTTAAACTTGTTTGTCCGTCATTATCCGGAAAGGGTCGTACAACTTTATACCTCATTAGTCAAGCTGTCAACCTCAGTTATACAAAGCCGATACAATACAGGTGTACCAACATAATAATAACTGAACCGTTAAGTTGGTAACACGCTTAAACTTGATGCACGCCTAAGTTTATAAAATACTAGCTGCCCCACGCAACTTCGCCTGCGTCGAAAAAATAAAAAAAAAATTAGGGGTGGACTACCCCTAGTGACACGACAATTTTATATATTAGATATATAAAATTCTCGTGTCACGGTGTTCGAACTTGAACTCCTCTGAAACGGCTTGACCGATTTTGTTGAAATTTTTTGTGCTTATCCGGTATCTATGAGAATCGGCCAACATCTATTTTTCATCCCCTAAATGTTAGGGGTAGTCCACCCCTAATTTTTTTTTTCGGCGCAGACGAAGTTGCGCGAGTCAGCTAGTATAAAATATAATAATTAGTAATAATATAATAATATAATAATAGATTTTTTTATCTGATTTTACTGTATGCATGAAAATTATAGCTCATGATACTAGCTACTATGTTTAGCTTGAGAAAAACTTAGAGTTCACATCTACGGTCTTTTAATAATGTTAAAAATCCTTCGAGTTAAACTAAATGAAATATATGTAGAATTCAATACAAATAAATTGTACACAAACAGTTAGTTCCGTATACCTTTACAAATACCCATAATTCTAATTAAACACATTGTTAATGAATTCGAACACACATAGCAACATAGGTGAATGTATTTACACAATAGTTCCGTATCACTTGGCTCTTCATTGGCGTATTGCGTGTACTTATAAGACACGCAGCCCTTTGAGACCGGAGTCCTTTGACCTTTACGTGAATTATCATATATCGTACAAAACGAGCCTCATGCCTTTGCCTTAGTTAAGAATAAACGGCTTAATATATTGTTATGTTATATTATGTTGCAATAAACTTCATATACATGATGATATTTCAACTGTACTTTCGAGTAAAAAATAATGTAATAAAATAAGTAACCTAGATTTTCAATTTAACCTTTTATTCAAAAATCAAATAACTGAAATTAAATAAGTCACAGCAATCATAAATACAAACTATAAACGACTACCAAATTCAATTTAATTTTCTCCAAACAATTTCGGCTCCTTTCACCTTTCATCAAAGCGTTTATTAATTTTCAACGAATGACGTATAATTGTCGAAAACGGACAAAAGCAATCGCCGGACATTGTTTCGTCGAACTACCAAATACACGTTCAACTGCTTCGTAATTATAATTGTATTATTATAAATGTGTATTGTATTTTAAATGTTCTATATCCCTAACGACTGAGTAGGTAAGAGTTTTGACAGCTCCTGAACTATAATTGATAAGCTTTTCACAAATCATAGACAAAAGACAGTACATTGTAATCTTTTTCAAATTGCATGAGCGACAGTAACCGCTTACCATCAGGTGGGCCGTAGGCTCGTGTATCTGTTACGCAACAAAAAAATATTTTTTTTTCTACAAGAATATCAACAAATTGGAGAATGATTATAGTTATATTATTCGATGAACTTAACGTCATAGTACAGCCCTAAGAAATCCCAAATAAAATTCGCACACACATTTACACCTTAGAATTTTAGTGCAAGAAGCTCTAGAATTTCCTAATTACCTACGTATGTACAAATTTACGTTTAGACTTGTGAGATGTAGATTAAATAATGGTACACTTGAGAATACTATATTCAGATCTTCTTGGAACTATTAGCGACGGAAATGTATTGAATTTATAATAGAGGCCTATAATTACCTAACGATTATCTAGAAAAATAAATTGGGATTACTATACTTTATTTAATTTTTAATTATTTTTTTTTTTTTTTTAATTTATTTATTTTAGGTCGCTCTTTAACAACAAAGGTCATTAACGACCACATTAGGAGACAATATACACATACGATTTATACTTTAAATAACATAGTGTTAACTAGACTAGACTTACAACAATGTAGGTTATATTGATTTATATAAATTTATCATTTTCAAAAATTTAATTGTAGATCTACATCCATCATGGCTCAGACAGTCCTGTATATTATCAGGGAGTTTGCACATTTGTTTTTCTGTGTTGTAGGCAGTACTAACAGATGGAAAACTGTTAGGTGTAAACCACACTTGCATTTGTTTTTCTCAGATTTTGTTATAAGATAAAGATGCGTTATATTTGTGTGGCCTATTCTCAGCCTTGTCAAAACCGTTTGATCATTTCTATTAGTAAATGGAGTAGGAGTTTTGTCGAAAATCGAATTTCTAATTTGGATCAATTTTGATGTGTTATCTAATTTCCAATGTTCGTCCCATCGAGTTTTAATTTTGAATTTTATGTATTTTTGTGTTTCTGCTGGGGTTGATTTAATTAAGTGTAAATCCTGTATATTATCATTAGTGGCATTCTTTGCTTCGAAGTCAGCTTTTTCATTACCTACTATACCCTGGTGGCTAGGGATCCAAATAAATTCTATCTTGTATTCCTCTTTCATTAATATTTTTTGTTTCATTTCTGTTATAAGTGTATTTGTATTGTTAATATTTTGTAGCGCAGTTAAACATGATTTTGAATCTGTATATATTACATAAGTAGCTCTGTTAGGTAATTCATGAATTAATTCTAAGGTTTTAAGGATAGCAATACCTTCACAACTAAAAATGGAATTGCATTCAGCAAGTCTGTATCTGTAAGTATTATTACTGGTAACTACAGAGCAACCTGAACGTCCATCCCTAACTGAACCATCAGTGTAGTAGGATTTGTAATCTTTATATCTACTATTCATCTCATGAAATAAAGTTTTATATAGGTATTGAGGTGTATCACTTTTTTTATTTGCTGCCAATTCAAGGTTTATAGAAAAATCAATGTTTTCCCAAGGACCGTAACTGAGCAATTTCTTTGGAAACATATTAGGAAGCACAAGGTTTAAATCGTTTAAATATTTTGAAACTCTAATTCTCAAGGGTTGCGGTAAATTGGGCTGAAGTTCATATTCTGTATCTACTGCTGAAATTTTAGTGTAATATTGGAAAGTAGGATTATCCGGTTGAGCTAATATATTAATCGTATATGAGATTGCCAGTTGTTTTCTCCTAAATTTCAGTGGCATTTCATTTGCTTCAGCTAAAATACTCTTAATGGGGCTAGTCTTGAAACCACCTATACTTAATCGAAGAGCCGTATTTTGGATGCTTTCTAAGGAATCAAGAGTTCTTTTTTTAGCAGAATCATAAATTATGGATCCGTAGTCAATCTTTTGTCTAATTAGCGCGTGATATAGATTTATTAAGCAGTTTCTATCAGACCCAAATTTTGTTGATGATAGTGTTTTTATTATATTTAATCTTTTGTAGCATTCTGATTTTAATTTATTTAAGTGAAAATTCCAAGTCAACTTTTTATCAAATAACATACCCAAAATTTTTAAAATGTTTACTTCTTTTATGTTATGACCATCCAATAATAATTGCGTATCGTGGTTAACAGTTGTTTTTCGTTTATTAGAAAAAATCATGTATTCAGTTTTAGTTTTAGAAAACCTAAAGCCAGAGTTATTCGACCATTGCTGAAGATTGTTTAGTGTGTTTTGAACAAGTTTTAATGTAGGGTTCAATGTTCTACCACTACAAATTATTGTCAAATCATCAGCAAAAAGAAAACCCTTCAGGGGTTTTTCAATATAAGATATGACATCATTAATTGCCAGTAAAAACAAAATTACACTTAATACTGAACCCTGCGGTAGTCCATTCTCTAACGGAATTGGATTGGAAATAGTATCATTGATTCTTACTTTTATAGTTCTTTCCGAAAGAAAATTTTTAACAAAAGCCAGCAAATTACCATTAACATCTACATCCTGCAACAACCTCAAGACTCTGTGTTTCCAAACCATTTCATATGCCTTCTCGATATCCAATGCCACAGCCACAACATAGTTACCATTTGCAAAACTATCTAGTATTTCAGTTTCAATATTCATTAAATGGTCCGTAGTTGATCTAAATTGTCGAAAGCCATATTGAAATGGCGAAAGATATTTTTTAGTTTCTAAGTACCATCTCAACCTTTTACTTATTATTTTTTCCAGAATCTTACATAAGTTGCAAGTCAAAGATATAGGTCTGTAACTAGCTGCCGAGCTTGGTACTTTACCTGGTTTTAATATTGGTACTACAAAAGCTTCTCTCCAACTGCTCGGAAATACCTGATTTATATAAATATAGTTATAAAGCTGAAGTAAATATTCTAATGCCTTAGCGGGTAGGTGTTTGATTATGATGTTTGGTAGATTGTCTGGACCTGGGCTAGAGTTTTTTATTTGAGAGAGTACCAACATTAATTCATGCATAGTTATGTTTTTATTTATTGGGTTGGAATTATTGTAAACGTTAAAATTAGATTGAATTTCCTCGATGTTTTTGTGGTCAATAAATTGAGGCAGATAATTTTTAGAACTGGAGTTAGTAGCAAAAGTTTTAGCTAATGAATTAGTAATTTCTGTGATATTAGATGTAAATGTCCCGTCATTATTTTCAAGTACAATGTTGTTGAATCTGGTGGTATGATGACTAAGTTTTTGTATCTGTTTCCATACATCACTAGTGAGAGTTTGATTGCTTATAGATGAAACCCAATTTTCCCAAAATTTTTTCCTATTGTCTTTGACCAGTCTTCTATAGTGAGCTCGTTTTTTTTTGTATTCTATTTTATAATTAGAATCATGGTCGTTCCTAGCGTATCTTTTAAATAATTTTAGTGCTTTTTTTGTTTCCCTAGCAGCAATTTTACATTCATCCGTCCACCAAGGTAAATTATTTTTTCTCAGAATACCAGAAGTTTTTGGAATTGACTTTTCAGCCGCGTTAAGAATGGCCTCAGTAAGTTTTTCTACATAGTAATCAATATTATAATATGTATGGGTAATCAAAGGTGTCAGTTCAGCAATATTTTTGTTAACCTCTTCACAAAATAAAATCCAATCAGCATTATTAATCTTCCATTTTTTTGGGACCCTAATTTTTTCATTATCGTTTTGAGTAATTTGTGACTTTATTAAAATCGGGAAATGGTCACTATCATATAAATCGTCTAAGGCATTCCATTCAAAATATGACGTTATATTTTGTGAAGCCAATGTCAGGTCTATACAACTTGTGCGACCAGTATTACAGTCGAAATGAGTGGGTTGTCCATTGTTTAATATTGAAATATTATCAAGTTCTTCAAGCCATTCCGCTACAATTTTACCTCTACTGTCACATTTATCAGAACCCCAATAGAAGTGATGGCTATTAAAATCTCCTAAAAGGAGGATTGGTTTTGGTAGTTGATCTATAAGTTCATTAATTTCCTTTTTATCTAATGGACGGCTATTTGTTAAGTAAATGTTGCATAATGTTATGGGGAAGGGATATTTAATTTTTATAGCAATTGCTTCTAAATGCGTGTTTAATATTAATTGTTCAGGTATCGTATGAGGTTTAATAAAAATGGCTACTCCACCACTAGCTCTGTTACTCTGTGTTCTATTCTTAAAAAAATGTTCGTATCCTGACATAGACGCACAATAATCTGAACTGAAATTAGTTTCCTGGAAACAAATGCAAGTTGGGCGAATGCGATTTATCAGTAACTTGATATGCTCGAGTCTTTTAAAATAACCATTAATATTCCACTGCAAAATATCCATAACCAATAATTTTAATATGAATATAATATGTATTATTGTTTTAACTAATATTATTTATGTGTATTATTTGTATTATTAGCTTGTATTATTAATTAATTTATGAAATGATTTGTTCTTTGTCTGAAGCCAAGATAGGGTTTAGTAGATCATGTAATTTTCTAGATAAGCGTGAACATCTATTTTTTAAACTTTTGTTCATTTTACAGTGTAGCTTATTACACATTTTAATAAGATCATTAATATTATTTGTGTAAGAATAAACTAGTTCTTTAACATTTTGTCTACCTCGTGAATTTTCGAGTAAGCTTATAAATTGGTCAAGATTTATAGGAAAGGTGTCGTCCTTATTCAGTTCAGTGATGTCCTCACGAATAGTACTCCAAATTTCATCGTTTGTGCGCAAGTCGATTTTCTTTAATTTCTTTTTAGTTTTAGTGTTATTGTCCAAATTGTCTTCTAATGAAATATTACTACCTGTTTCGTCTGTTTCCATTTTATCGGAATCCTCTTCATATGCGTACGGTGTGAAATCTAGTTTCGATGTTTCAGTGGTGGTTGGTGAATGGATTCGTTTTTTACCTTTAGGATTTGTTAAAGAAGGCGTGGGAAATTCCTGTGTTTCTTTTACGGGCTCTGATTCAACAAATGTTAATTCGTCTGTTTCTGGTAATTTAGGATTAGGTTGATCAATTTGTGGGCAATTCTTAGCTAAATGACCTAAGGTATTGCAGGTAAAGCATTTTAAGGCATCGGTAGAGGTATATATCCAATAATTGGTATCTTCGAATGATATCTGAAATGATTCTGGTAGCCGTAATTCATCTTCTGGACTTATGTAAACCTGTCTTCTGAAGCTTAAAATGTGGGAGAATCCCGGGTCGCTTACGCCGATTTTCATAAACGTGATCGAAGACATTGTTTTGATATTTAATTCCTTAAATTTTTCTTCTATTACATGATTTGGAATAACGGGACAAACATTAGATAATACAATCCTTTTATTTCTTGTTATTAACGGTTTAATTTCTAATAAATTATTCTTCAAAGTTATTTTCTTTTTTTCTTCAATTAAGTAGTCCGCCGTCTTTTTGGAGTCCATGTAAATACAAAGTCGTGCATTCGATATGCGGGATATAAATCGAATATTTGCTGCAGTTGTTACCGTTGTAATGGCTAGTAAGTACTCCCTGAGTGTAACTCCGTCGATGGAATCCAAAATGATAGCTTGATCTTTCTTGGGGAAACATGTTGAAGAGGTCACATTGGCATAACTTGTATTTTTAGGTATTGGTTGGAATACGGTGGATTGTTTTGTCATGGGGGTGTTTTGGTACGTTGAGTTAATCATTTTCAATTTTAGGGCCTCCTGTTTCCAGGAGGTACCCTGTTTTGTTTCAAATCGATATTAAATAATTATCGCGTGGGTAGCTCACTGACGCGCAATACGTAAACAAACATGGATAGCACGGATAGCACGGAGTAAGACACGCGCGTCCGCGGTGATCGCTCGAGCGGAACTGAATTTTTAATTATTACTCAATCTATAGCAAAATTGCAAAAAGTAGTCAGGAGCTGTCACAGACGTCAACTTTTCTATGTAGCGACACACAAAGATATACATACAAGGTGTTGTGTACATATCTGAATATTAATCGATTTGAATTTTAACTCTTCCTATGATATCGATATTTCAACATTCCATAATATTTTACAAGATTCGATCAAACGAACGATTACAATCGAACAATTTTGCACTCGTTTAATATTATGTAATTTTGATTAAAAATTTATCAAAAATTAAAATATTATATCCGTCACATTTCCTCTTTAATTAATCACTAAAGTATTATTGTATTTAACCAAAATTATCGTTGTATTTTTATAATTAGAATTTTACATTTAATTTTAAATATTTAACAATTGTTACAGCCTGTATCACTATACTGTAGGATTAAAACAGCTTTAGGTACAGGGTGTCCCAGAATTCTAGAAAATGCATTAAAATTTAATTGAATGGAATATTCTAGGACACCCTGTATAAACCAGCTTTTTATTGTTAATTTAATACTATTATTAATTTTATGATAACTTCAGCTTCACAGTCATGTTGTAGGTAATACTCGTTTGAAATGTACTTTCTCAATTTTAGCTGTAAATCTTTATAATTAAGTATAATATTATAATTATCCATATACATGTGTAGTAGATTGTCGAATAAATTTTCAAATCAATAAATGAACTGAAGCAAAATAAACTTCTTTCATTTCAAATCTTCTTTATTTTAAAAATGAATCGTAAAGTGTGTTGTTAAGCGCTTAACTCAGAGACACATGAACCAATTTGGCCAATTCTTTTTTAAAGGTTCGTTGAAGTTCAAGGGTAGTTTTTACGACCGTAAATCTTTGAATGATTAACATTTAATTGAAAGTGACGCAGGTGAAATTGCACAGGCCAGCTAATTAATAATAAATTATTATTCAGCAATTTTATGAATAGTCTGCAGTTCTTATTTGCAGTTTAGATTTAGCCAAAGAAATGAAATTCGAAATATGGAATACATAACAGCAGACCTTCTGTTGCAAATTTAAAAAAAGACCCATGTCTAGTAGTGATTGTCTAAGGGCCAGTAAAACAAATAAAGGAAATGATTCTAACAATGTTTTTGCCAACAGATTAATGATGTTGCAAGAAGTAAGTCTTTTTGCTGCCTTCAACCCTTTCGGAGTCATTAGATGGGTTGCAACTGATAGTTAATGATTAACGTTGCTCATAGATCTTCGCAACACGAGAGGTCTTCGTTTAAATTTAACAAAAAGATACATAGTAGGTACTAAACAAAGAGTTAGAAAATAGTGTCTTCAAAATTTAAACCTTATCTCTAACGTTTTTGCACCTAAAGACTTAGTTTTTTTTCTAAAGTAAAGGATATCGCGTTGCAATTAGACATACTTTGTAGAATAATAAGAATGTCTAATAGGGTGTTTATTTCTTGCCATTTTAACCCTTAAATGAACACTGTTGTTTTTAAACAACATACTAAACATCTTGACCTTCTTTTAATTTAGTAAAACTAGTTCTTATTTCTGAACGAATTTTGTACTATTTTTTTTTAAGTACACATAGTAAATTCATGTCTAGATTTTTGAACTCATTTTTTCCTAGACAGTACAGTAATACATGTTCATTACACAAATATATTTTTTAAAACGTGAAACAAAAATCGACCATTTAAAGGTTAAATTTCTATTTTAATATTTAGTTTTATTTGATTAATGCCAGATGCATGGTAAAGATTGAGATCCCAAAACTTAGACAATAATAGGTAAAATAATTGGTACTGGATGCTATACAAGTCAACACAACTGGATCCTATACAATATAAAAAGTCGTGGTGGCCGAGTGGTCGAAGCGCGTCATTCCGAACGGCAGGTCGCGGGTTCAAATCCGGCCGGCTTGTACCTCTAAATCTAAATGTGAAAAAAAATTATGTGCAATTTTTCACAACACCACTGGCTAAAAACGGTGAAGGAAAACATCGTGAGGAAACCTGCATTTCGGAAAAGCATTCTAAAGATCCTTTGAAGATATGTGAAGTCCCCAATCCGCACTAGACAAGCGTGGTGGACTATGCCTAATCCCTCTTCTGAGGACACCTGAGCCCAACAGTGGGCAGTAGTGGGTTGGTACAGGACAGGATGCTACACAACTACATAGGCAATTAAATAAAACCTAAACTAAATCCTATAATAAGACCCTGTTCTAGCTCGAGAGTTAACGCTATAGTAACGATAATATTTCGTTGTAAAGTAATGACTATTTAATTTAATTTCCTGAAATTGGTAAAGTTCGCAACAGAAACTCAGCGAACTAACCTCTATATCCCAAGAGAAATCAGCCATGTGTCCTGAAATTAGAACAGCTATAAAACTATTCCATAACTCACAAAAATGTACCAAATATTTTGCTTATTTCAGAACAATAATAAAAGCGACCACTAAATAAATTTCCCGAAAAATTCGCTCATACGCAACGTTTATTACATATCCTCAAATACACATAAAAACATAATCTCATTGATAACAAAAACATATTAACTTTATGATATTTTATTCAATAATGCTTCCCACGATTCGTCGTATTTTGGCTTATTTTCTCCGTCTCTCGAGAGTTACGGATGAAAATTAAGAGAGTACATACGTTTTCCTTATGTCAGATCTCTGGGGAATCATTTAACACACGAGAACCATCAGAGTAATGTATTACTCTAGTTCCACCGTCTACTCATAATCTTAATTTATATAACCTTTTTATTATGCAATTTTGACATCTGATAATAAGTGGTTATTAGAGATTGAAGGACATTGTGGAATATTTTTGGAGTTCAGTTCATTTAATTGAGTGGTCTCGATATATCGACGTTGTCACAAACGTCATCACGAGAGGGCGATAATGCGGGTAGATTTAAGAGCAAAAAAATCTGTCCACCCTCTTTCTCGTTCGTTTTGGGTAGTTAAAAACCGTTAGTTCATGGTCGTGGTAAAAACCCGTTAATAATGCATGAAAGTAATGTTGAAAACCGCGAGTGTTTGAATAAATTTATTTTTAGAGTTCACCAATATTATCTTCACAAGTTTCTACTCAAATTATATGTATGTATCAAGTAAGTACTCATTGCTTTATGTTTCAGCCTTTTATAATGAAAAATATTTGAAACAAAATTGTCTTTTTGAGTATATTCCAAAGTCCTTTTTTAAATCATGAATCCATCGTAAAGTTGAATGTTCATCATGACAATGCCTGCATCCACTAGATTTACGTGACCTTAACCGGCATTTCACTTTACAAAGGTCTACCACCTACTCATTCACAATTGCGTGGGTGCTACGTTTCAGAACCTATTTTAGTATTATGGCGGATCCAGATTAGTGCCGAATATTCGTTGGTACAAGACGTGCCATATACATTCACGGTATGCTCTCAATAGTACGTAAAAACTGCAGTGAATCAGATATAGAAGCTGGTGTAATAACTTTGCTGTGCCAAAGTATTACTCTTATCAGAGCTAGCCAGCTAGCCATTGGAAACGTCGCTTGATTTGATCAGAGCCAATTCGGTTGTAAAAATGTACATACGCGACAGGCGTAAACACCGCGCGAACAAGGTGCGAATCCCTTGTCGTTCGCGCGAATATGGAGCCACCATTAATACGTAGTTTAGTATTTTAATTGAGAAACATGACAGGGGTCTCAAAGATCTTAAAAATATGTTTTAAAAGACCTCTTTTTAAGTTAAATTCTGGGTAAGGGTCTTTTTCGGTCCAATTTTGATTGATTAAAGATTTCATTGAAAATATATTTGAAGGGTACTCAATTATAATTAGTTCATCTGCTCTAAAATGGGACCATTTTTTTACATTTCGTCTTTACTTGAAAAATATTCATCAGTTCTTAATAGGTTGAAAAGAAAGTAGGTTTGGGTTCAATATAATTAGATCACAAATCAAGGGTTATTAAATGTATTGAATATTTCAGTAAACTGTATCTTTTAAATGATAATTTTAATAGACGGTGATGAGACGATACCTCTGTAATTGGAGATACAGAAGTGTCTAATTTGTGGTACTTTTTGTTGAGGATCCAAATAAATAAATACTCATGAAAGAAATCTCGGAACTGTTCATCATTGTGTTAAGACATCATGTTATTTTTTTTTTAAATCTCAATCCCCCCAACATTATCGGGGATGTTCTTAATTTAACTGTTAGTTTGTTTACTCTTTCATTCTAGTTCTCGCTTCTGTCCAACTTTCGTACCGCATACTTCACATCCATCCTTCCCATTCACACTTTCCGCTGGTGGGGTGCCATCCTATACCTATTCTTCTAATATCTATAGTGGGGTTCTTTATTTAAATCATTACTACATCATGCATTTATTGAACTTATTTCTAGTGATTCATTTAGTATACATTTTAATGTCCTATGATATGCGACATCATGTTGTTAAGTTCTTATCTTACGAATTAAGGAACTAATTTAGGCTACGTAACTTATAAACAACAATTAACAAGAATAATTAAATTTAGGCCGAGTTATTTCAAAGTTCCTCTACTTTATCTAAAGAAGATTGTTTATGAATAATTTAGTAAAGCTAACTAAAACCAAGTTGGATTAGACGAATTTTGATGGAGTAAACATTAAAGATAACGGTATAAACTAAAATTAGTATCAAATTTGGTATTCACTATGGTTCTTGTAATTATCTTCCTACTTTTGTGAATACTACAGGGAAAACAAATGACATTATTTTTGGAATGAAGTTCCTTATCGCGCGTTATCGAAAGGGGGCTAGACGGAAATTCTTATGAAAAAGTTGGCACGACACTTTCTTTGTTTTATATGATTATCGCTAGATGGCGCTGTCATTAAAATCTTTTAAAACAATTCCTTATTTTGTTTTATATGATTAATGCTAGATGGCGCTGTGATCAAAATATTTTATTTAAGTTATAATAATTAGTTAGTTTAAAACGTCTGTCTCTCTCTTTCTTCTGAACTTCGTTTCATCCGGGTGTCCCTTGACACCTCTCAAGTTTTTTTTTGTTATTAAAAATGATATTTTATTTTATCTATTCAATCGTAATTTGGTATCTTTTATCTTTTCTTTAACTCTATTTTTCTATGTTAATAGGTAAAAGAATCTTTAATGTAAAGCGACGGTTTCAGTGACTGTTTTAACTTCTCTAAAAATAAATTTAAAAATAAGGTAGCTTAATTTAAGTACAAAACAATCAAATGACATATTATTATATACCGTATTACAAATAAACTCATCTTCTTACTAAAACAACGGGGGCGGCGCGGCTGTAAAGAATGTTATAGTGCGTAACTCGTCGTTCTGTCCCGCGTAACCCCGAGCTGGTGGTTCGGACGCTAAGTGTGAGCGGTTGGAGGTTTTAGGTTCATAAGTGGAATCGCCGGATTTCCTACAGTTAAAAAACCTACTAAAATCTAAAAATTAAATATAATTTGACATCGCCATCCCTATTCCAAGGAAGGGTGTGAACTATTAATCACCTTAATTATTTGATGGTTCATAATAACACAGTAATACCGTAATATGTACTCGGCGAGGCCTCAATAATTTTCCTACTAATTACATCATTTTGGCCTCTAGTTATTATTTGTTCAAGTTTGACTTTAGTGTGTTAACAATTATCGTTATTAATATTTAATTTAAATTACAATAATACTAAATTAACAGTCAGTGAAATGCTTTTTTTGCCATGGAAGAAGTTTTCTGTAAAGATAAAAATTATTCCATAATTATTGCTAACTATAGATAATAAGTAAAAAGATTAGGTAAGAGTTTTCATACTTCCGCTCATCTAATCTATGTCTAAACAAACAATCTAATTAGTAAAAAAAATCCAAAAGCTAAATTTCGACCTAACTAACAGGCCAGGCCACCGCACCTACATCGCAATTGCTTTTGAACCCTACCTTGGAGACGCAGACGATGTGTGGGTCGACTTGTTATTAATAAAAGCACCTGCTATTCCCCGATACTATTTGTATATCGATTTTGATATAAATGTCCCAATAATTTCTAGTTTCGAAGCCTCGACGTGGTCCGTACAAAGATATAACCTTATCTATATTTTATTGTTATTTATTGCTCAGTACGATAGGCCGGTCGGTTATTTAATATAGGTAGGCCAGTATTGGAGTTCTAATTTGTTTTACAGACACGTAACACTGACAGTTATCTGTTATCTTGTGTAAATGTAATAAAGGTACCAGTAATAATAATTGATAATATTGTGTGAAAGCGAACGTGGAATTTGAAAGTAGATGTAAGAGGAGAGGTAGACCTAAGACTTAGTTGGATTGTGTGAAAGACGATAGGAAAATTTACGACTTGACAGACTTATGCTAGATTAGGAATAAATCGAGATATAAAACATTCTACGCGAACCCCACTTGAAGAGTATAAGGTTGAGCTAAGAACATTGTGTGATTTCAACACTAAATAATGCTCAAAATGCAGCTTGGTAACACAGCTTGATTATAATAAAATGTTTCATCAGATATATCGAGAATCGTTGCGTTTTTAGCTGTTTAGATGGGCGCCGAGTTTTAAATGAAGTAAATCAAAATTTGTCACTTTTCAAAAAGTCGTCTTGTCTGAATGATGTTTAGATATTAATATTTTATTCGAATTAGTTACGTTTGTCTAATCTAATTTTGATATAATTTTCTCAATTAACCAGCATAGTAAAAAATTATAATAACCAACACTAAAATAAACTAATTAACAATTTTAAGTTATCATAACTTCTATCAAACTACAGACCATAGTTAATTTACTGTACAAACAAAAACTATTCTGCTGAAATCTGGAATAATTTAATTTGTAATAATGTCCAGTCAGATAGTTAGGACGACGAATCCTGCATATAATAATTGTAATACTAATCCGAAGAAGACCAATGAAGCATCTTGAAGTTATTTTCGATATACCTTCGGAATTTGAAAGAGTACAAAACAAATATATCCAGATTTTTAATTCATAAAATACTTGTAACAGTAGAAGTAATAGTAGAAGTAATTAGTTTTACAAGAAAAACATTTTAAGGTAACCGGACCACGGAGTCGAAGAAAACAAGAATTAACCTCAAGGCAATTAACTATTGTAGAAAAGATTTGTGATTTAAATTTCGTTGTCCAAATATCTACAATTTAAAGTGGTTAATTTAATTGGATTGAAAATCAAACTTCACAAATTAACATTGCAATAAGCAAAGTGTAAATAATTTATTTACCAAAAACAAAAGTGAAGCACTAATTGTATACACAACAAATTTCAAATTTCCAAACTAAATTAGTTCCAGAAAGCTCATTATAAATTCAAACTTGTTGTTCTAAATTTTTAGACGAAGACATATTCGTCTGGGAAATTCGGAATAAACTAGAAACTGCTGTAAAAAGAACGTGACAAGATTTCTGAACGAATTCAGAAAGTATTATTATCTGGGTGAAGATAGCAAGATGACTCAGGGAACGAATTGGGAAATGAAGCATGATTTGGTAAACTTCACATTTATTGGAACGAAGTTCCTTATTGCGCGTTATCGAAAGGGGGCTAGACGGAAATTCTTATGAAAAAGTTGTCACGACACTTTTTTTGTTTTAGATGATTATCGCTAGATGGCGCTGTGATTAAAATCTTTTAAAACAATTCCTTATTTTGTTTTATATGATTAATGCCAGATGGCGCTATGGTCAAAATATTTTACTACATTTCCCTCACTAATTAATCGAAAGGAACTTCGTTCCATCCAGGTGTCACTTGACACCTCTCAAGTTTTTATTTTTTTTTGTTGAACTTTCATTGGATTTTACAGAGTATCTATGTAGTACTATGCACCTGTGTAAATTCGGGAGAAATCTTTCAAGTTAAATTTGGTTCAGAGTTAAATTAAAATTGGTCAATCAACTTTCCGATTGAACTGATTAAAAAAGATAACTCTATAGTGTTTTTAGTTTTATTTTGAATCGTCAGATTGAAATAAATTATAGGCATAATGAAACAACATGTCATTGTAATGATTACAACTTGAATACGAACACAAACCACGCATCTACAAAACAAAGGAATAACTGAAATATCGAATCTGTGGGGCTATTACAGGACGCGTCGTTTATCGTAATCGTCTATTTTCACATCAAATGACGTCATTTTTCATAAAATTGGTATTACGGAAAAACTTTAATAATTTTACCATTTATTGTAAAACGAAGTACACATTAGATAAAAAAAATGTTCCTGAAAATGCATGAACCATACACATATTTTATGACACATAATGATTTTTAATAATTATGTATTTAGATTAATGACAATTGCGGCTCAGTCACATCATACAAACATGTATCACCATTGGTGAGAGTCAAAAATACATGTAGCGTAGGTGCATGTACATGTAGCATCTATCTATTGACAACATTCTTGTCAGTTCTATGACGGTTAGCTATTCAATGAGTATTCGGTAAAAGGATTATCCCGGAGCTTTCAATGGCTATTGAACAATGGTCAAGTATGCTATTTTTTATGTGATATATACTTTCCTCCCCATGCAAACGATGTTATGCGAGCCAACTCATCATTATCACTACATACTACAAAGTAAAGTCGCTTCTCGCTGCCTATCTCTGTATTTGTACAAATATTTAAAACGTAACGGATATTAACGCGGGTTCAAGAAGATTCTGTTTATTATTATTATTAGCAGTTAATAATAAGTTTCACAAAATGTATCCAGAGTATCACACTTATTTTGATAACTTTCATTATAGAATAAAAAAAAGCCGATATACTATTATCTGTAATATAATCGAATAATCCATTGGAGGCAACATTTGATGGTATCTTGTTATGTTCCTAATTCCTAATTGGGTAGAGTTTCATGAGCGACAGTGACCACTTACCATCATGTGGGCAGTCAGCTCGTTCGTCTGTTTTAGTTAAAAATCTAATTTTGTACGCTAGTGTATCATCAGCTTTAGTAAATTTCTAATTGACAACTTCAAACGTAAAGATAAACAAGTTGCACCATATGGGTATGCCTCTACAAAAAGATATAAAAAATTGTGATCGGTCGTTTTTGTTTATTGGTCTAAAATGATCTACTTTATCAATCTTGCAAAGAGCTAAATTATTATTTCCCAAATTTAAATTATAAAAACATTACTTGATAACTCTTATTTTTTCTAGGTGGAAAACAATTTTTTTGCTTGAAGTGAATGAGATGAAGTAAACAGAGAAACGAAAGTAATTTTGAAATGGATGGAAATAAATTTGAATTAAAAAATATATAGTTTACAAACAGACACTAATATTTTATTCACAATAATGATTTTTTTTGAGACAAGTCACAGAGATGACATTTCGTAACAATTTTGTTTAAAATGCATCACAAAAACACCGTATCGTAAACAAAATAGAGATGTTCCAAGTATCTGGTAACTTTTCAACGTTACGGCCGAATATCGTGCAGTAGACCCACTTGTTAGTAAGTGGTTACCAGTACTCATGGATACTTTACTTTCAAGAGACACTGAAATTGTTGACCAATTTCAAATACACTTTAGACCTCTTCTCAAACCTTATTGATGGACAAAATATATTGCTCGAGGAACGCTAAAGCGGAGACAGGGAAGCCCATTTAAAAGCGTCATAACATTTTCCAAAAAAGTTCTTACGAAACGAAACGTAGATTACCGCGTAAGATTCGAATAAAAATGACGAGTTTCACCTCGCGTAGTACTAGTGGGAAGCTAATCATAAGAGGAAGATAAAAGGATCATCTTTAAAAATCTTCGGAGCATTCCTCATGCAAAAGACGATAAAAGAGAGATCTGCAAAAGCTTTACGTTAATTTATATTAAAATTATCACCTAAATGTAGTTGGAAAGATACCAAAAATAAATAACAACGAATACTTCAATAATTAAATTCAAACTTCTTAAGGTAACCTATGCAAACCATATTTGAACTGCACGCCACTGTTTCGGAATTCGGAACACAGAATTTTTTGTTTTCGGTCAAATAACTATTCGTTACATCTCTATTTCACAATGTCATTTATTGACGTTTGTCACAAAAAACAATATATATCCTAAACAAAATCAAAGTGTTTGTTTGTATATCAAAATAATAATGTTTAAAAATTTATTGTTTTAAGAACTTAGGACTAAATCGCAATTAGTAATATTTGAGAATAATATTGAACTGCCTATTGCATATCACAATATATTCCAAACTCAGTAAAATGTAAAGAAAAATAAAAAATAGAATAATTTTACCAATTTACTATAGACTCTTAAAAGTCCATATTAGGTATGAAGAAAAAAATAAATTGATTGCTTTCACAAAATTGTGTTTCAAATAAAACCAAATGAAAAAATTACCACGAGTGAATCCCAAGAAAAACAAAGCATAAAAACAATTTTTTAGAGTTAAAATATTCAAAAAAATAAACCTTACAGTCTCTGTAACAGTGTTGGCAATTGGCATTAAACGATTGATTTTTCAATCAAACTTAAGGAATATCACTAGAGGGGTCTTTTTAAAAAAAGGTCTGTCGGACAAATTAAAGTATAATTTGTTGATGGCTTGATGTTTTGGGACGGGGTACGGAACCTGGAATTACTCGTGACCTGACCCTAACTTAACTGTTTTTCTAGCTCATTTGACGTATTGTCAATCAAAGTTTATTCAATTTACATGGAGCTAATATAAATTTGTTGAAATAAAATTGGAGTACCTAGCGGTCTTTGTAGTTTGTAAATTAAAATTAGCAGCTTTTAAAAGCAAGATGCTGTGAGTGTTGGAACGAATTTGAAGTCTCTGAATACTAGTAAAACGTATAATAGTATTTACTACAAATTGAACGTTTTAAGTGTAAAGATGAAAAACTATACATGTTGCTTTACGTTATAAATGTAATTAAAAATTTATGACTTTTTGTTCTTTATTTGTTTTAATTTATGAAATAACAAAGTTAAGGTAATCATTTTTATATAACATCCATGTATCACGTTTTTTGTGTTCGGTATTCTCCTACACTCTTAACGGTCCTACCAGCTACTGTGACTTGCGAGATTTGCTGCCATCAACAGCCTGGCGCCTACCATAAAAGAGCTTATTGAATTTCTTTGAAGGACATATCATAGCGTGCGAGGTATATCGATGCTAAGAGTTCCTGAGAAAGCATTGCCTCCCAGTACCCACCAAGTGCAACATTAACATGTTATTTTTCGGAATTGTAGTATATTTTAGATTTTCCTTATTATAATACTTAACTTTCCAGTACCTAATGAAATGAACTCTTATTTTGTTTGTACCTATTACATTTTCGAAGTGATAAAAATCTAAGATAGTACAAAAACGTAACAATTTTGACTTTCTCGCTACAATAGTGAATTTTTGTTCACATAGTTTTCATAACATTAGATATTTAGGTACGATATCCGTTCTTTATTTCAACTTTGTAAACTTAAAAATCATTTAAGATACTCCGAAAGGTACCTTTTTCATTTGACGTTTATAAACGATAAACTCGGATAAACAAGTGACGAATTATTCATAATTAATATCCTAAAATAAAATTGTCGTGTCACGGTGTTCGAACTTGAACTCCTCCGAAACGGCTCGACCGATTTTGATGAAATTTTTTGTGCTTATTCGGTACCTATGAGAATCGGCCAACATCTATTTTTCATCCGCTAAATGTTAGGGGTAGTCCACCCCTAATTTTTTTTTTCGGCGCAGACGAAGTTGCGCGAGTCAGCTAGTTAATATCCTAAAATTGTCTGTAATACCAATTTCAACTTGTTATTTTTTCGGTTTCGTTACCATGGAAATCTTTAAAGGCTTAGAATACATTCAAAAATTTTTCGCATTGTGAAATATTTAAATCAATCACCGTTAAATGACTAAAAATGCGTTAAACACATTCTGTGTAACGATATTATATATAGTAAGTGGTCTTCATGCAAAAACTCCAAAACTCTTCCAAATTGTCTCCAACTTATTTTCAAATTAGTGACAAACGTATTGTTATCAGTATCCACAGATCGAAAGAAGATTATCTTGATGTTTTCATATTTTTTCTGCATTTATAAAAAAAAATCTCCATTGTGTACTTAGCCTTACACAAACTATTCAAAATTATGACAATTAGTGGTCATGCGCACAACCACGTTTCTTTCTAAGGAAATTCGTAATCGTAAACAAAATGTCAAAAAAATTTAGTTCATTTACGATAACGATACAAAGCTGTGATAGACCCACTGTTCTTAATGAGCGAATCGAACGTAATGACGAATAATAAAAAATAAAAAAAAATAACATTACGAACACAATAAAGATGTTAATAATGAACTAAGATGCTAATATTCGGTTTGAAGAATCTTTATTTCTCAAAAGAACAAAACATACATCGTTCACTTAAAGAGAAACTTAACTTAAAAACTTATACTAGGTTTGACAATTTAACAGTCGATACGAGTCTAGACATGATACATTGCAAGATCGAAGTAATAACGACAAAAAAAACAAAATACTTATAGTAGTTTATATTATCTCTTTACATGTAACATATCTGTTTTCACTTTAATAATATTTAATTTATTTCTGTATTTATAATAAAATAAAAATTTGTCAATCCGAGCTACTTTGGTTGTTGGCAATGTATTGTTTTAATTTATTTTTGAAAATAGAAGTAGATTTTGCCTTTCTAATATCAAAAGGTAAATCGTTATGTAGAATGGCTCCTGAGAAGCTTATGTTATGTTTACCATAATTAGTTCGGGTTAATTCTATATTATTGGCATTAAAAATCGACACTTAATAAAAATCACAGTTTGTGGGTATTTTTCAACAACAAACACCGTAAACAACATTACAAATAAAGATTTATTCACTTTATTGGTAAACATCATCCTTGTATAACATAAATGTATTATTAATGAACATACATTCTAC
This sequence comes from Trilocha varians, assembly GCA_030269945.2. Classification (NCBI taxonomy): domain Eukaryota; kingdom Metazoa; phylum Arthropoda; class Insecta; order Lepidoptera; family Bombycidae; genus Trilocha; species Trilocha varians. Next base: position 5,177,903 of record AP028257.1, on the reverse strand, counting down.
TAAAATATTGTAGTAACAAGACTTACAATGCTTGATTAATATACAGCCTCCAGCTGCTTATATCGGAATATTTACCGAACAAAACTTATGATAAACTTTATGAGCTGATTTAGAAATAGTATTAGCACGAATTAAGCCAAATTACCTATAACGTATAATATTATCTTAAAAGTAACTTTGAGAAATTCTGAGATGATTATAATTAAATTTAACAGTAATCATTTTTGCAGAGAGCCAATTTAGAGTGTTGTTAAAAGTGATTTTCAAACAGTTTTACTATGTGACCTCATCCCTCCTCATTCCACATATATCATACATTGAAGAAAACGCTTCTTCTGCTGACGATCTGCACTTGCAAAGTACAATCAGCGCCATTCTTAAAGTAAATGATTCTTGCTTGTCACACTCTTTTATTATGCCTCCGACACCATTTGAAAAAGTCCACACGGCGATGACCAAATATTAAAATCATTATTGTGTTACGTCAAACAGCCTACACAGTTCAATTTAAAATAAAATTGATTATGATAAAAACATCAAAAAAGTATGAACTTTCTCCTCGCTTGTAGCAAGTATTTATAGTCGCTCGTAGACCTCTAAACCAATTTTATTGGCCAGACGCCTCAGCAGAAAATAACTTGCAAAGATTCTGCAAATTCAGACTAAGGTGATAAAAATGTATATCAAAAAACCTTAAATATTCTTTGTTTATAATCAAGCTTTTAACTTATCGTAGTATAAATTCAGTCAAATTTAATAACAATATTTTACTAAAACCAAATCATTTTTTTATCAACGACAAAAAACTATTATAAATCAATTTCAATTTTATTATACTTAAACACGCAGTTATAAAACTCCTTGTTCACATTAAAAAGTAAACTCGGTAACATATTAAATGAAAATATTTTAAAATACTTTGATTTAACATTTTCTTTGAGACATTTTACAGTTTAACTGGTTATATTAAATTCTCTTGTGAATTCGAACAAAGAATTGAATATTGAAATAACAAAGGTCTTGGAGTTTGCGTTTGTCGACAAAGAGAATTGAAATCTAAGACTGGACATGTCAAAACTTCAGATTAAATGTTTTCAAGTCTGAACTATTATATAAATCTGAAAAGGCAGCTTGGTCTCAGCAATAAGTCTTATTTTTGTTGAATAGGTATTCGAGGAATACTAGTGATCCAGAAGAGAAATATACGTAGATACTTACAGCAAATCGAGTTATTTTGGCCATTAAAAATCAAATATACATTTTTAAACATAACGTCTAAAGTAAATGTTCTGTCTTGAAAACAATTAAATGAGATGCCATGACGATCATCATCTTTTACATGGAACATACAGCCAACTTCATAACCTCCACGTTTTGGGGAGTCAAAAAACTTAGCGAAAATAGATAAAATATTTTTTTAAATTTATTGTTAGCTCATTACACTTGTTAAATAAATCTAAATGATGTCATATACCATCCCTCTTTTGGTTTAAGGGTGACACTCTAATCACGTAATCTTTTCATATTATTGTAACGTATGAGTTAACATTCAATTATTAATATTATTGGATACACCCTGAAATCGTCATACGTCATTTACACCTACATCGATGAAATCATTTCAATAATTTACAACACCTACACGCTGGGGGCCCCCCGTTGCTGACGTCCGTGGGCTCGACCACCTTCTCTGAAGGCTGACCCCGCACGTGGTCCCCGGGTGGTGCCAAAGCAGCAACGGGAGAGCGGCCGTTAGGTTGGGTGCCCGGGAGTAATCGCACTGGTGCGATTACTCCCTCCGACCTCTCGGTGAGTGATGGACGTTGAGTCCATCACCGAAGCCCGCACAGGGGTAGGCGACCAGGCCCCTGTGACGGAGAATGCCACTGGCGTAGGTTCGGGGCGGGCATCGCGCGCGAGTACTGTCGCGAGCGATGCCCGCTCTGTCGAGCAGGGTGGGAGGGGCCGGCGCAAGCGGAAGACCGCGACGCGCCGGACCTCGGAAAGCACTGGGCTTTCGTCCGCCTCCTCTGAGGAGGAGACGCCGCGAGGACCCACGAGGCGAGCCACTACCACCACTGCAGAGACGACCAAAGATCCGAGGAAGACCTCCGCCTCACCCGCGCCTTCGGTAGGATCGTTCGCCTCGGCTCAGGCGACTGACGGGGAGCTCTCAGAGAGCCCCGTCGTCGTCCTGGAAACCATACGGCGCCAGGCCGCTTCTGCGGCCACAAGTAAAACGATTAGGATGCGCCCGGCCTACGCGCGGTGGTGGCGGCAGGTGGCCGATGAGACCGAGAGGATCATGCCTGCGGTCTCAGCGGCCATCAGCCGGGACGCGGCGCAGCGCACGGAGCTGGAGAGGTCGAGGGCAGAAGTGGCTCTTCTCAAGGAGAAGCTGCTGGCCCTCGAGACCCAGGGACCGGAGACTGCTGTGGCAGCGAGCGGCTCGCGAAGGGCACGGCCTACGCCGCCGGTTGCGCAGCCAAGCGGCACCCGAGCGCTGCGGGCCAATAAGGAGGCCAACGAAGAGTGGCTGCCTCCGCGGCGACTTGCGTCACCACGGGCCAGAGCGCAGCAAACAGAAACCAGAGAGGAGCTGGTTGCCTGCATCAGGCGGGAGTTGGCGGAGGAGTTCGGCAAACAAATTGCCGAACTCAAGGGGATCGTGGCGGCACTGAGTAGTGCTGCCCCGCCCGCACCGCCCTCTCCTCCTCCCGCTGCTCCTGCCCCCCCGGCTAAACCTGCGGGTCGGGATACGGCTCCGACACGTGGGAAAAAGCAGAAGAAGAATGGCGGCGGGACACCGGCTCCGGTGCCAGCGCCTCAGTCCCGCCCGCTTCCTCCGCCCCCATCCAATATGGATGAGGGATGGACTGAGGTGGTTAAGCGGGGCGCAAAGAGGGCTAGGGTTGTGGCCACCCCAACCCAACCACCACCACCGAACGCGACGAGGGCAGCGGTCAAGGCGACTCCTCAACCGGGGAGAGCGCCGACCTCTGCCCAAAACAGGAACGTGACTCCGGCGGTCGTGGCTGCTCCCCAACCGGGTCGAGCGCCCGCCGCCGGAAAGAAGAAGAAGAAGAGCCAGAAGGCCAAGAAGAAGCCGCGCGCGCCGCGGCAGGCTGCAGTGGTGGTCACCCTGCTGCCTGCCGGCCAGGCGAAGGGGTTGACATACCCCGACGTCATGGCGAAGGCGCGCGCGGCAGTCGACCTCAGAGAGATCGGGGCGGAGGATGGCCTCCGCATCCGGCATACGGCCAATGGGGCCCGACTCCTGGAGTGTCCCGGCGCTGACAGTGACAGCGTCGCGGACCGTCTGGTGTCGGGTCTGCGGGTCGTATGGCCGGAGGAGGAGGTCAAGGTGCACAGGCCGGTCAAGATGGCTGAGCTGCGTGTGACCGGCCTGGATGACTGCACCACCAGGGAGGAGGTGGTGGCGGCCATCGCCGCCCAGGGCAAGTGCGCCCCGGAAAATGTAACCGTAGGCGAACTTCGCCAAGGTTACACCGGGGCCAGCTCGGTGTGGGTACGGTGCCCGGTCGGGGCCGCCACCTCCCTGGCCACTCCTCCGCCCGGAAGGCCGGCTGGGGACCCTGGCAGGCTGCGCGTGGGCTGGGTTGCAGCCCACGTGCGGCTGCTGGAGTCACGCGCCTGGCGATGCCTCAAGTGCTTCGGTACGGGGCACAGCGTCGCCAGGTGCACCAGCACTGTAGACCGCAGCGGATTGTGCTTCCGCTGCGGTCAAACCGGACACAAAGCGGCCGTGTGCTCGGCCGCGCCGCACTGCGCGTTGTGCGCCGCGGCCGGTCGCAGGGCCGATCACCGGGCGGGGGGCAAGGCTTGCTCCCCGTCCGGTGGAAACACCGAACGTAACAGGCGCCGCAAAATGAAGCGGCGCCAACAGAAGAAGTCGGCCGGGGGAGTACCGGCCGGCGTTTCAGACCCCGCCGTGGCGCCTAGTGCGCCCGATGGCGGGGGCGATGGAGGAGGGGAGGGAGCGATGGATGTAGCTCAGTAATGGACTGCACCCGTCGCTTCCTCCAAGGAAATTTGAACCACTCCGCCAGGGCTCAGGACATGTTGGTCCAGAGCATGGCGGAGTGGTCCATTGACGTAGCGGTGGTCGCGGAGCCGTACTTTGTCCCCCCGGCAGATGAGTGCTGGTTCGGGGACGAGTGCGGCTTGGCGGCCATCCACGTAAGGAGAGCCGCGGCGATCCCGCCCTTGGTAATGGTGGCCAAGGGACCAGGGTTCGTCGCGGCGATGATGGAAGATACCGTCGTGATCGGGGCGTATTTCTCTCCAAATCGACCTATTCTCGAGTTCGAGCAGTTCCTGGACGGGCTCGGAGCGATTACTCAGCGCTCCGCTCCCCGTCCTGTGATACTGGCGGGGGACCTCAATGCGAAGTCAGTCGCTTGGGGTTGCCCCCGCACCGAACCTCGGGGTAGGCGATTGGAGGAGTGGGCGGTCGCGGCCGGACTCTGTGTCTTGAACAGAGGGTCGGTCGCGACTTGCGTGCGGTGGCGGGGCGAGTCCATCGTGGACGTTACGTTCGCGAGCCCTGTCATCGCACAACGCATCCGCGGTTGGGAGGTGCTGGTGGGGGCGGAATCATTATCGGATCACCGGTATATCCGGTTTGATCTTTCCGCCCCCACGACAACCGCGGTCGCCCGCGGAACTGCGCCCCGGTCATTCCCCAGGTGGGCATTGAAGCTCCTGGACAAGGAGCGCTTGGTGGAAGCCTCCACTGTGGCGGCGTGGACGCCTATGCGTCCACACCCAGTGGACGTGGAGGTCGAGGCGCTATGGCTCCGGGACACGATGCATCGCATTAGCGATGCTTCGATGCCCCGGGTCGGCCCTCGGCCTCCTAACAGGTCGGCGTACTGGTGGTCGCCCGAGATAGCGCAGCTCCGTGCTGTATGCGTCCGGGCGAGACGCCGGTGCGCCAGACATCGCCGCCGCATCCTCGCGCGCCGTGACGATCCCGTCGCGTTCGCGGAGGAGGAGGCCCGGCTGTATGGCGAGTACGCTGAAGCGAGGAGCGCCATGCAGCTGGCCATCAAGCAGGCCAAGGAGAGGTACATGGAGTCACTCTTGGAGACGCTCGACGATGATCCGTGGGGGCGCCCGTATAAAGCGGTGCGTGGCAAGCTGCGCCCGTGGGCGCCTCCCCTGACTGAGCGTCTCCCACCTCAGCAGCTGCGGGACATCGTTTCGACGTTGTTCCCGCAGGAGCAGGACGGATTTATTCCGCCTGCTATGGGTGAACCGCCGGATCGCACCGGCGGTGAAGCCACTGCTGAGGTGCCTCACATCACGAAGGATGAGCTCCATGAGGCCGTGGTCAAAATGAGTAGAAAAGACACGGCACCCGGCCCGGACGGCATCCACGGCCGGGTCCTAGCCTTGGCCCTCAATGCCCTAGGGGACCGACTCCTGAGGCTGTACAACTCATGCCTGGAGTCGGGACGGTTTCCCTCGCTTTGGAGGACGGGCAGACTGGTCCTCCTACGTAAGGAGGGGCGCCCGGCGGACTCAGCCGCCGGTTACCGTCCCATCGTGCTGCTGGACGAGGTGGGCAAATTGCTGGAACGTGTTCTGGCTGCTCGCATCGTTCAGCACCTGGTCGGGGTTGGACCCGATCTGTCGGCGGAGCAGTACGGCTTCCGGGAGGGTCGTTCGACCGTAGATGCGATTCTGCGCGTCCGGACCCTCTCGGAGGAGGCCGTCTCCCAGGGTGGGGTGGCCTTGGCGGTGTCGCTCGACATCGCCAACGCCTTTAACACCCTGCCCTGGTCCGTGATTGGAGGGGCACTGGAGAGGCACGGAGTGCCCCTCTATCTCCGCCGGCTGATCGGCTCCTACCTGGAGGCCAGGTCGGTCGAATGTACCGGGTACGGTGGGACCTTGCACCGGTTCCAGGTCGTGCGCGGTGTTCCACAGGGGTCCGTTCTTGGACCCCTGCTCTGGAATATCGGGTACGACTGGGTGCTGAGGGGCGCCCTCCTCCCGGGCCTTAGCGTAATTTGTTACGCGGACGACACATTGGTCATGGCCCGGGGGGATGACTACGGAGAGTCTGCCCGTCTTGCCACAGCGGGGGTGGCCCTCGTCGTCGGCAGAATAAGGAGGTTGGGCCTCGACGTGGCGCTACACAAATCCCAGGCCCTGTGGTTTCGCAGGGCCAGGGTGGCGCCACCGGTCGACGCCCACATCATGGTAGGAGGCGTCCGAATCGGGGTCGGGGTGCAGCTTAAGTACCTCGGCCTCGTGCTGGACAGCCGTTGGACCTTCCGAACCCACTTCGAGCAGCTGGTCCCTCGACTTGTGAGGACGGCCGGCCATCTTGGTCGGTTGCTTCCGAACATCGGGGGACCCAGCCACGCAGTGCGCCGCCTCTACGCGGGGGTAGTGCGCTCGATGGCCCTGTACGGTGCGCCCGTTTGGGCCGAGCCTCGTACTCGGGCAACTTTTGCCCGATACTTGCGCCGGCCACAGCGCATCGTAGCCATCAGGGTCATCCGCGGGTACCGCACCGTCGCGTTTGAGGCGGCGTGCGTGCTGGCGGGGACGCCGCCCTGGGAGCTGGAGGCAGAGGCGCTCGCTGACGATTATCGTTGGCGATGCGACCTCCGGGCTCGGGGCGTAGTGCGTCCCCTGCGGGAAGCTGTTCGGGATCGGAAGGCCCAATCTCGGCGGTCCGTAATGGAGTCGTGGGAGCGACGCATCGCTAACCCCACTTGGGGTCTGCGGACCGTCGAGGCGATCCGCCCCGTCCTAAAGGATTGGGTGGGTCGTGGCGAAGGACGCCTCACCTTTTGGGCGGTGCAGATGCTGACCGGGCACGGGTGCTTCGGGCGGTATCTGCACCGCATTCAGGTGGAGCCGACGACGAGGTGCCATCACTGTATAGGATGTGACCAGGACACACCGGAGCATACGCTCGCTGTCTGCCCCGCATGGGAGCAGCAGCGGTGTGTCCTGGTCCGACAAATAGGACCGGACTTGTCGCTCCCGGGCGTCGTGGCGTCGATGCTCGAGAGTGGCGAGTCCTGGAAGGCGATGCCACCATCTTCTGCGAGTCCACCATCTCGCAGAAGAGGGTGGCGGGGAGTGCGAGGGAGAGAATTTATTCTTCTCTCCGCCCCGCAACAACCCGCCGCCGTCGAGCAAGGGGCCGGAACCGGGATCTCGCCCGGAATCTGGCCCCTTAAGAGTTTCGGGTCCCCAACGCATGTGAGTGCGAGCGGGGACCCAAGAAGGTGTCGTGTCTCGCTCAGCACGCCCTTGCGTCAGAGCATCCGGAGGATGGCGGACCGCGCTCCCCGACCCACGCTGGTTCTGACCCAGCGGGGTATTCCGTGGGAGGGTGACACGCGGTCCAGCCATCTTGGCGGGCTTCGGATAGCCCGCCGACCGAGAGAGCCGGTGGCCGTATCGCCGGCGGCTGCCGGTTCGGCGTCCGGGGGCGGCGTGACGGAAAAGTGTGCCGAGAGCGTTACGCGTCGCGCCGTCCCACAAAACCCCGTGCTGGGTTCTGGCCTCAGCCGGGGTTCGGACGCTGAGTGTGAGCGGTTGGAGGTTTTAGTGAGGTTCAACTCCCACATACCCCGCCCGCGGGGCGGGCGGGGATCCGGTGATTTCCTCCAACTGAAAAAAAAAAAAAAAAAAAAAAAAAACACCTACACGCTGTCACATACATACACGGTTACATACACGTATAATTGGATGGAAATGAGGACGGTACTCGTTCGTGTCTGACAGAACATATGTATGATTGTTATACATACATTCAACATGAAAAATATAAGTGGGTTCTTATTTCAATTTGATTTTTTATTTATTTTAGTGTCTTGTGTTATCGATGTATATGGATTAAATCTTTACACCATGTTGGGACTGGTTATGCACGGTGTAATATAAATTGTTTCATACAAAATAAATTCCTTGCAACAATGAAAATAGGTTTCACTCAAAAAATACCTTCTTTTAAAAAAACTGTATTTAAAAAGATTTCCGAAAGATCTTTTGTCGAGAAAAAACAATCACACCATAAACTGATAAACGTAAAAGGATCAAATGTCTCTAAGAAATATAATAAATTTAAGTAAGTTAAATCCACCATTGAATACTCAGTAATTAAGTTACCTACATGAAATGCTAATTAACATGGTTAAAACTTTAAATGAGACATCGGAATCTTCAAAATCATTTAAACTAGGACAAGTAATTCGTTAAGAAAAAAGACAATCAACATTACTATTTACTTAAACCTCTGGTATACCTAGATAAAATACATAAATCTAACTCAGTCCGATCTTGGTGAACAAACAACAGTAATGTCAGAGCTTTGTCTGCGCATAACTCAGCTTTGACCTAAACCACCTACTTATTTGGGGAATAGTACGGAATTTCGTGTGACATTTTGAGTCGTTTCACAGTATTTAGCTGTAGTCCCGGTGATTCTAACTAAACCGGGAAACGGGAGCTCCGTAATTACAGAGAATCGGGGTACTAATTACAGAAAAAGCAGTTTAGAGAACGGGTCAGTGGGATTAATTTAAATTACTTTTCTTAAGGTTTCGTTGTAAAGTTTTTAAGGTAATCGTTTTGAACCAATGTTTTCATTTAGTAAACGTCTTGTAGGGATGGTGATGTGCCCAAAAAGGTAGTAATACAATCGATTTGTAGCACTGAATTGAATCAGCGAAACGATATGAATGATTGATTTTGCGATATTATTTTAATTGTTAGGATAAATTTGCTCATGAAGGCTGACAGTACTGCAGACAACACTGCTTGAATTATTCTAAGTCGTAATTCATCATTTTACTTATTGTAGTTTCCAAACGTTGATAAGTCGCAGTGAATGTCAATATAATACGATGCTTAGTAGGTGAAACAATTTTAATGTTTTAAGCCTAACTATGAAATATACCAAAAAGTAAACAAATACATTTTAAAACACTAACTAAAAGTATTTACATAACTTTATACCTTTAAACATTATAATAGAGGTTTTATTATAATTATTACTTTATTCAAATACTGTTTATTGCAGACGCTCCATGGTGTTATTAACATAGCCTAAACGAATTAAACTATTAGTATCCCTTCGGGTGTCATTTTACCCGTGCAGCCATTAGATGCCATTGAAAATATTAATTCAAACACATATTTTAATGGTTACATAGAATTAATTAGGATGGTATAGAACTTTATTTCACCGAATTAAAGGTTTTAATAATAGTTATAAGCCTGAATAATAGATTATGCTGTCAATCTAATATTATAATCTAATATATATATATATATTATAAAGGCGAAAGTTTGTATGGATGTTTGTTACTCTTTCACGTAAAAACTACTGAATGGATTTGAATGAAACTTTACCACAATATAGCTTATACATCAGAATAACACATAGGCTACAATTTTTTAGGTTTCTAATGTGAGGTCGTAAAAAACACATTTTTTGCGGTATAATAGTACTATATTATAGACGTCGCGAACTAGACGGGCTAGACGGGACGAACCTGAAGTCCACGCGAACGAAGTCGCGGGCAAAAGCTAGTGTATTATATATGAAGTGAATAGGACATTTGACCGACTATAAAATTCCAGAGCTTCAATTTGATTGCAGTTTTAGGTTTTATTGCTGAATGGAGAAATTAGGATGATGCTTTTTTTATAAATGATGAAGCTTATCGTGGGGTTTCATTTAAATTTTATCAACTTATATAACTTCTCGTGATGTAAATTGACGATTTGTTCTACGTTATCATGTTTAATCACCCAATTTCTATGATTATTTTCTAATTAAGTGATTATTTACAGATTTACTCGTCTAAATTTGATAAAAACAAGCTAAATTTAAATTTGACTTGAAATTACACTTGAACCCAAAATTTCTCATATCTCAAAAGAAGACAGTGACTGGTAATCGGATGCTACGACGATTACAGATTGTAATTAAAAGAGTCTCGACCCAATTTAATGAAAATTGAAACTTTTTTTGCAATTAAATATGAGTACACCTCTATAGCTAATTGGTCGATCGTTATGAAAATAATGTACCAACAAATTCCAATTTTCTCTTCAGTTAATTAATTTAAATTACTGTGCAAGGACAATCAATTATTATTTATCAATTTAGAATGATTTTGAAAAGTATTCATTAGCTTATAATAAATTTCATAAATCGGTCTATCTTCTTTTTTAATTAATTGCCACCATTATTTGTACTTGATACCAGCAATTACCTGAATCAAAATGGTTGAATTAAATTGCAGCTTAACCGTCTGTCTACAGTTCATTTGTTCAGACAGTGTTTAAGATCCTCTCTTGAGATTAGCCGTTAACTTAAGTAATGAGCAATCTCTGAGAAACTACACTAATGCATCTTTAAATATATATCTAACTGAAATTAACTATTAACTGGAATACTACATATGTAGGTACTGTTGGAAATCTCTCAAGGTGCATTTAATTAATAATACTCTGGAGCTTGTTCATCAATTTATATTCCATGTTTTCTCTTTTACAATAAAAACCAAACTAAACGCAAAAACTAGAAAAGTACATTTTTTTAAAGTCATCTTGTTTACATTTTGATGGATTATTTTTAAAAATAATAAATATGATTCGAAGGAAATAAAACCTATATTCAACAGGTACTTTATGAAGATGAAAAACGATTAATATCATTAAATATTGTAGAGGCTTATGAGCCATGGAAAAATGAATAAAAATACAAATTTAAAAATATATGAAAACTTTTACGTTATACAGAAATAATAAGTTACACTGTACAGATAAGTAAATTTAATCTTTATACAAGAATATTTTCTTTAAGATCAACGGTAAAACTCTAAATGGGGTTGGATTAATATGTATTTTCTGAGATATATACTGCTTAGACTGCATTACAAAGGCTCATGGGCGATTGTAACCACTTACTATCAGATGGGCCGTGGGCTCAATACCTGTCATATTAAAAAAAAACACAGCGGTCACTTAAACTTTATTCATAGAATTTTTATTATTATTTTTTTTTTTAATCATTGCATGCTTATTTTCAAACTTGAATATAGTCATCGTAATTTTATATAGATGAACTGATTTTGATATCACAATAGTGGCGACAGTCGGGCTGGCGTCCAGAGGCGGCGTGGTGAGAGCATAAGTGCCCTGAGAGAAAAATGACGACATCTAATTAATCTAATGTTATGTTAAGTTGATTTTCTTTTTCGTATAATTTTAAGGATAATCATATCTTTTACTTTATTTATATACAGGGTGGATCTGTAACTTTTGACAATCTGACGTGGGGTGAATAACCTGTTGAAATAAAACTTAGAACCACTTTTATTTTAGGATTTGGATAAAACAAATTCATCATAGTATGAAAGTCCGCAACGATAGTCGTACGTTTTCCATACAATGTCAGAAAAAAAAATTTAACCGATCCAAAAAATAAAAATGGTGCTAAGTTGTATTTCGACGGGTCATTCACCCCACGTCAAATTGTCCAAAGTTACAGATCCACCCTGTATATTTTGTAAGCTTGTTCATTGTTTATTTTGAAAGATAATATTTTACAAAATAATTATACTATACAAAGGTAGTTCTTATGAAGGTGTCTAATTTGAACTAGGTACGAAGTATTGATAAAATAAATGTATTTAATTTACACAAAAAAAAGTTTCCGTACTTTTTATACAGCTCTGTCTTGTCGAATCGTTTGATTCCATTTGGAGTTTCATGGGAGAAATACGTGTAAGTTCGTTATGAAGAAAAATATACGTAATTTGCATCTAATTCATAATTTGACTTTATTTAAAGACTTAGTTTTATTATTTAGAGATTTAGTTTTTAATATTACATATTATAAAGTATAACTCCATGTTCACCTAATTAGGTGAAATTTAATCCTGTATCGCCATTAATATGGATAACTATGTTACAATTCAATTTCAAGTTCAATCAACTATGAGGTTAATCTTCGTTATGCTCATTAACAGTACTGAAACAGATTACATACAACAATGTATGTATGTTGTACTTGAAAGTAATAATTATATGAAAAAAAACTTAATTCTATCGTTAACTACCTTGTAGTAAAAGATTGATGAGTCTCTGAATTGATTTCTTTAATGAGAATTTTCAAAAATGTTAAAAGTTTTATAAAATAGTTGTAATAATTCTTGTTATAATTTTTGATTTGATTTGATTTTATTCACTTACTAGCTATTGCCCGCGACGTCGTCTGCGTGAATGCTATGTACAGCGCCATAATAATATACCAACAAATGTTATCTTTTAAACTAACATTAATTTACTGGTTTTCTTCTTTACCTTTCATATCTACAATAAGCAGAGTAACAGAATAAGACTGTTTTTTTTATAAAATTGAAGTGCAAAAAGTGCTAATTTCGACCCGCTTCGAATAAATGACTTTAAGGTGATTTTGCTGAACTAAGGCAAAAGTTGTGACTAAAGCAGATGTAGAAAATAATCAAATTAAGACAAATATAAGATAAGATTATAAGACAACATGCTTATAGAACTTCTCAATGAACCACAATAGTGGTTTGGCTCTCCGCAGCCAAAATATAAAGAGACGTACCGGTGCCCGTGTGAGAAGCAGCCCGTCCTGAGGTCGACACCCGCTGTCCCCAGTGTCTGACCCAGCGACTTATTGATAGTTATCGCGAAGTAAACACTCACAGGGAACTGTACGCGCTTGAACTGGAACGGAAAGTTCAGGAACATACCTCATGGTATGAGAGGAATGAGTGATATAAATACTGTGTCGCCGACGACAGAACCCGTAAGAATTTCCGCCTCAATTGTGTGTTTGTGGAGCAAGATGACTTTAAGGCGGGTCCCGTTACACAACTTCGGAGGAGATAGGTTCCGAAGAAACATAATCGGGACACTGACCTTCAGCTTGCGCTGGAAAACCACTTGCTGACAGAGAGTTCAAAAATTCTACAGGACAATGTGTAGCATCATCTTGCTCGACGACAGTTCATTTCCCTCAATTTCTGAGAGAATTCGTTAATTGCTGTAGCTTGGTCATTTTAGGGTGTCAAAATGGCTCGCTCACACACCCAAGAATTCTGCTGGTGTGATATACGACTGATGTCGTTGTACACACAGCGAATGAGTTCTTCTAAGCTGGATACAACTCTACCGAGAGACATTGGAAGCAACACTTGTCCACCTCTCTCTTCTGGTAGAGTACCTTCACCAAGACTTAGAAGGACATCGGAGAATTCTTGAGTCTAAATTGGGGATGAATCTACTTCGTAGGTTTGCTTGTTCTTCAAAATCACTCACAAAATAAATTTGCAAAAATTTTGAAATATCTGTAGGTAGCAGCGAACCAATTTGATGGTAAACTTGTCCCTGGATCTTGAATGTCGGCATGAACCCTGTTTCAACGATTTGATTTGCACCAAACGAAGTCATCTGTAAGGCGCTATTATAGGCTCGAGTTTTTCAAAAATTGGCTGGACCCGGATGTTCACCGCTTAGTAAGAGTTTCAACAGTTCTGGTGGGTCTTGCATAGACTCCAAGCGTACCTTACCAGATGCACAACACATCCCATTGGGCTCCCCTCTCCATTTGCGGGCTCGACAAAGGGCGCACACTTCTTCTAAGATTGCTAATATCTCCGTGTGCGGCGTAGTTAATCGCAACATTGTACATGAATCCACTTCCCTCTTTATTTAGCCACGGTTGCTCTTGCAACTCTTGCATTCTGTCTCGGTCTTGCGATACATGAGCAGAAGTATCGTCACGTACGTCCTGATAACTTTGCTGAGCAGCTGTACTACGCTCTTCAAGCTGCTCATCAGTCTCCAACGACCGTGAAAGAGCAGGCTGAGAGTGATCTCTGCTTAACTGAGTATCCTGCTCTTCAAGATATTCGATCGACTGACTTTCCGCAATGTGTTCTTAAAGATTAGCCAATAGCCAACCTAGCTTCATGCTCAACGGCGGTTTCTAGACATCGAGCTAACCTTTTCCTTCGAGTATCGTTTGAACATTGGGATAAATTAGATCGTTATCCAGGCATTTTAAGTATTTTAAGTAGAAACTAAATAATAATATAATGATAGCTAAAGAGTTCAATTTGACTAACCACACGATGACATATAGCAAAGCAGGTAACCTCAGTTTTGACATTTGGTGTACGAAATGATAGCGCGATTCAGAATAACTCAAATTTATACGCCAACGCCATCTAGTTAGCAAATAGGAAACATTGTCCCACAATGACATAATCAAATTTAAATTATTTATATCAACAAAAAAATGCTTCCATATGTAATTCGACTTGAAGACCAATAGATGTCGTTGCTCTAAAATTGCTTAATGAAATTTATTTATATGTATAGATCTTGCTAATCTCTGAAACGAATTAAATACACATTTTTTAAGAAGGAACAGAACTCTTTGTATCTATGACAATTAAAAAAATAACCATTGACAGTGCCAAAAATGACACAATCAAATTTAAATTATGGTATAAGAGCTAGCAACGTTTTTGACAGAGTATTTACCGATACGGACTGTCTAGTAGTAGCCTCCAGCCGGTAGTTTTAGTTTAAATTTTTTTTAAGATATTTTTCTTTAAATTATTTTTATTGTACTTTTTGCTGCATGAATTTCTTATTGCCAGATATTTTTTGTTGTTTTTCTGTGCCAGACGCTAACTCTGAATGATTTTTTTTAATGAATCTTTTTAAACACTTAAAAACCTAAAATTAATTTGCCAACTGATATAAAAGTGAAAGAGTATGAGAGATAGCATATATAAAATAAAAACTGGCTTTACTGAAATGTTTGTTTTCCCGACGTTGCTAGCTCTTGTACTAATAAAAAAATGCTTCCACATGAAATTTGACTTAAACGCCGATAGATGTCGGTGCTCTAAAATTTTTGAATGAAATTTATTATATTTATATCCCGTTCCTCGGAAATGATAGTACCATAATATATAGCCTATGTGTTGACCCGACCTCTAAGCAATATTCTTGCCAAATATGAAGTAAATCCGTGCAGTAGTTTTCTAGTTTACCCCGGACAAAGCTGAATTTTGTACCATACTAAATGTATTGATTCTGCATCGCGGTGACTTTATGTGCAACGGTTGTATGACTTGGGGGGGTGTATTTTGAACTTTTGACTTTTCTATCATTTTATTATATGTATAGATTAGGTAGAACAAACGCCTCAAATTAATAACATATAACACACATTTCAAACTTAATACTCGATCATTTAAAATAACCTCGTCTATAAAAGGCATAAATTCCAATAAAACTTCACACGTTGACCGTGTGAATCCCGTTGGGGATAGGATGGTTATAGACACGCCAGTTATCATTAACTTTTATACTCTCTTACTGAGAAACTCACGGATTTTTCACTGAAAAGTGATAACGTAGTAAAATATTGCTTAAATTATAATATACTAATAACCACACTACCGTTTTACCCAATTTAATTTAGTACTATTAAATAATCCACGGCATTCACAAATAACCTAGCTTCCTATTAAAAAAAGAATTGTCGAAATCGGTTCAGTAGATCTAAAAATTACACCCTTCTATAGGATAGGTATAGAATTATAGAAGGCTTTAGGTAGATGTATTGAACAATTGCAACACGATATACCTAAAATCCCATAGCTTATATCATGGTGTAATTTAATAAAACAATATAGTTTCTTTGTCTATAATTGTAAATTATTTCAACTGTTATGTTTTGTATGTTTGTGTGTTTTGTATGTTTTCTATGCGATAAGGCCGCCTATATTGTACAACTACAATAAGCTGTATCAGTTTTTAAATCAATCGATGTGCTTGGTACAATAAAGTATATTCTATTCTATGTTTGAGACAGCACAATTTGTGTATATTATGTAAGTCACATTGTCTATTGAATTTTATACCCGAATTATACAAACAAACTAACATCTATGGTATCTCTCCATAGATGTTAGTTTGTTTGTTTGCAAAGGTAATGACTGAAGGTTACAAAAAAGGTGTACTTACTTAAATTATTTTAGAAACGAATGTAATAAAATACTGAGACATCAGTTTTCCAACATGAAAATAATAAAAATATCGTTACAATATAAGTAAAAGTTATTTGTTATTCTATTTGAAGCACTTAAGTCAAATCGATTTTAAATAAAATAAAGCATATCAAAAGAATTGAATTACAGTCCTAATGCTCACAAATAACTTCAAGTAAACCTGAGCTTAATAAAACATTCAGTACATTCAGAGTGTGTCACGCTGTTACATCACCGAATATTTTTATCATACAGAAATACTTATTAGCTAATTTTTAACACCGTTGACACTTTGACAAATCGTCGCCTCAGTGCTTGTTTGGCCAATCGGACATTTTTTACGAAAAATGACTTTTTAATGCAGTATTATAAAGAATAAAATTTCCATCCGAATGGTAAAATATTTTTTAAAATATTCAACTCTAAAACAATAAAAATCTCATTTCAGTTTATTCTCAACACGGCACTTAACGAAAATTCCGTGCTTGTTTGCTGTCTCCTGTAAAATTTGCTCGAGTGCAGATTGGCCAAACAAGCACTGAGGTGATGAAATCTAACATTAAAACACTCTAAAAAACAAATGACGGTGACGGTCGGACATGTAAACAGGGGTTTTGTATGTATTGACCGGCATTGAAATTACACCGTTAGAGTTAGTTAAGTCATCATTTGCGTGCTTTGGAGGTTGGCAAGCGAATATGGAAACGTAGTTTAAATTCCGGTCAATACGTATAAAACCCCTGTTTACATGTTAGTCGGCCATCACCGTCATTTGTTTTTTACGTGTGTTGGATGTTGGTGAGCAAATGTACAAACGCGGCATAACATAAGATTGTCAAATGTTTCACCATTTCTGAATGATTTGACGGGTGTTCATAAAGCGCAATTCGTGTAAAGATTTACTTCTGTGCTGCTGTTATTTTGTGGTCACACTATCTAGTCATGAATTTAACTTAATAATAGGTACACAAGTAAGTCTAAACATTCTGTTGTTCAACTTAATGCAGACAAGTCACATAACACGCTGTGAATAATAAAATAGTTTCTGTTTCAACACATTTTGCAAAAAAACATTAAAAATCCTATTACTTATCTTTAGACGTCTAGTTTTGTATTATGATGTTTTTATCAAAACTACGGTGTAGTTATACTCGCTACAGTATAATGCAAGCCATGACAAAAAATGATGAGTCCATATTGTTTAATATAAAAATTCCGTAGTCCTTTCACCATCAGATCAAAAATCTTCGCAAAATTTTAACTTACTCAAAAACTGAAATTGATCGAATTGAACTTGACTTGACTTATATTATTACTGACATCCAATGCAAGTTAAATACAATCTTACAAAATTTATTTTTAATCATAACAAATTTACCACAGAAACGATATTAATCTTACTATAAATATATAGCCTTCAAAGTTTACACAAGGCAACGTACTCCCACGTCAGACATATTTATGACTGCAACATATAACAGCCAGCCTCTTTGTATATCCCAGACTAATGGTGTCCCTAGAGAGATCTCCAGTTTCAGCGAACCGTGCTTTGATGGAGTCAGTGCATTCAAAGTTACATGAAAAATGAAGAGCATGTTACGTTTTGAATACTTAAGGTGTTGTGAAAGGATAATTTTAAGTTAAAATTTGTATTAAGAACTTTAAAGTCTTTTAAGCAGCCCTTCAGGATCACCTGACGTTGCATGGGTGATAGTAACTTACGGTCTGGTGGCCCGGTAACCCGTCTTAAGTAAAAAGCTTTAAAATTAAGATATATATTCTATGTATATTGTACACTTCTCTACCTTACATTAAAGTCTACTTACTGTATGTTTTATTTTGGGTTTGCTGTAAGAAAACTCAGTATTGAGTTAAGCTCGCCTTTTGTGAACATTTTTTTTTAATATAACTTTTCTTTTCTGTCGTGCACAATAAAGTATTAAATAAATAAAATTATTAGTTGGTAGTTCGCTTTAAATATAGCCCCGTGATTTTTTAGGGAGAATAAATAACTATCAACACGAGCCTAATAAGCGAGGTAGGTATATACTTGGTACTATCGCGTTGGCCTATATTCAAACGAATAGTTTAATGTATTACTTAGTTAAAAAAGTAAGTGTGGTATATTCTACGTTATTAAGGTAGGTACCTTTTTTTTTTTTTTTTTTTTTTTGACGGGAGGAAATCGCCGGACTTCCACTCGCCCCGCGAGTGGGGTATGTGGGTGTCGAACCGCACTAAAACCTCCCGCCCTTCGCACTCGACATCCAATTCGGTAGGGGTGACAGGACGCGCTCGCGATTGTCGCTCACGTATCGCCCCGTCACCCCCGGACGTCGAACCGGCAGCCGTTGGTGCGACGACCACCGGCTCACTCGGTAGGCGGGCCAATCAAAGCCCGCCGAGATGGGGCCGCGTGATGGAGGGTCTCCCTCGGCTCAGGCCGGGTCAAAACCAGCCTGGGTCGGAGAGCGCAGCTGACCATCTCCCGGTAGATGTTACAGAGGGTGCGCGCTGATGCCTAGCGCAGCACCCCTCGGGTCCGGTGTTGTTGGACCCGGTACTCTTAGGGGGCCAGATCCCGGGACACCTCCCGAGGCCGGCCCCCCGCTCGACGTCGGCGGCGACGGGGTTGGTCGGGGAGGGAAGAGCTCTCCCTCTCCCGCCCCGCCGCCTCCTTTTGCGAGATGGTGGACTCGCAAAAGTCGAGCATAGCTTTCCAGGACTCGTCGTCGTCGAGCATCGATGCTACGACACCCGGCAACGACAAGTTCCGCCCTACTTGTGCGACCAGGACACGGCGCTGTTCCTCCCATGCGGGACAAACAGCGAGCGTATGCTCTGCCGTGTCCAGGTCGCTCGTGCAATGATGGCACCTCGTCGTCGGCTCGACCTGTATCCGATGCAGGTACTTCCCGAAGCAACCATGCCCGGTCAGCACCTGCACCAGACGAAAGGTGAGGCGTCCCTCGCCGCGATTCACCCAGTCCTCCAGGACAGGGCGAATCGCCTCGACGGTCCTTAGGCCCCAGCTGGGGTTGGCCAAGCGCCTTGACCAAGCCTCCAGCACGGACCGCCGAGATTGGGCCTTCCGATCCCGTACCGCGGCTCTGAGGGGACGCACAACGCCCAGAGCACGGAGGTCGCAACGCCAACGGTAGTCGTCGGCGAGCGCCTCCGCCTCCAGATCCCAGGGTGGCGTCCCCGCCAGCACGCACGCCGCCTCGAAGGAGACGGTGCGGTATCCGCGGATGACCCTGATAGCTACGACGCGCTGCGGCCGGTGCAGGAGCCGGACAACGGTTGCTGTCCGGTTTCCCGGTCCGGCCCAAGCGGGCGCGCCGTACAGGGCCATCGAACGCACCACCCCTGCGTAGAGGCAGCGCACGACACGGTTTGGTCCCCCGATATTCGGGAGCAACCGGCTCAGTGCGCCGGCCGTCCTCATCAATCGGGGGACGAGTTCCGTAAAGTGGGCCCGGAAGGTCCAACGGCTGTCCAGTATGAGGCCGAGGTACTTCAATCGCACCCCGACCTCTATTGGAACGCCTCCAACCACGATCTGGGCCCCTGCAGGTGGCGTCACCCTAGCCCTGTGGAACCACAGGGCCTGGGATTTGTTGAGCGCCACCGCGAGGCCCAATCTCCTAATACGACCGACGACGAGGGCCACCCCCGCTGTGGCGAGACGGGTAGCCTCTCTAAAGTCTTGCCCCCGGGCCATGATCAAGGTGTCATCAGCGTAACAAATTACGCTCAGGCCCGGGAGCAGGGCGCCTCTCAGCACCCAGTCGTACCCGACATTCCAAAGGAGAGGTCCGAGGACCGACCCCTGAGGAAAGGTAGGTACCTACCTAATATCTAAAATCTAAAGTAAATATGTACGCTGAGTAAACGATCTCTTCAAACATACAAGTAATCTTATCTTCAATTTTACACTGAATTTAACATAATCTTCGTAACTTTTCAAGTGAATATAGTATCTGAAAAGTAATTTTAAAAGTAGAGATAATGCAAAATTAAAATGTTACTTTATAGTCCACTAACTGAACTACGCAACTTTGCCTGCGCCACAAAGGTAGACAATTTTGCTTAATTACAAGCTTTATATTAACTTACACTGGATGTAACTATGTAAGTTCGGGTGGACTCTTGCATGCTAAATTTGACAAACTTCCCGGGTTACGATTGCGCTGACATTTAGTACGCAGATGTATATATCGCGTGACAATGTAATAATATGACATAATGGCGCTGATCTGAAGATGAATTTGGAAGGTGGTCATAGGAACTTTTGTGCTAAACAAGATAGGCCCGTCGTGTTTGGGCTCATTTTACTTGTATTAGCTAGCACTCTACTGCTGCATGATATTCAGGATCTTAAAAGCATTAAGGTTTTTAAAAGTTTTAAAATAAATTGTTTTAATTTTAGAACCTATAAACAGAAAGCTACGAGTATTAGAAATCAGTTCAGAAAGTTTAAAAAGTAAAGGTAAGTCGTAGGTAGCGGTCCCGCAGTGTCCCCTAACATTACCAAGTTCCACGAGCGATGATAACACCTTACGATCAGGTGGCCCGTTAACTCGTCTGTATACAAGATAATAAAAATAACATCACGACACTGCCTATAGCTCTATCCCTCCTAATATTATCTCTCCTGCTATTATAGATGCGAAAGTAACTCTGTCTGTCTGTTACGCTTTCCTGCTTAAACTTCTCTACCGATTTTGATGAAATTTGGCACAGACAATCTATAGACTCTTGGAAAGGACATAAGCTAAGTAATGAATAAAAGGGATTATAGAGTTCACGCATACGACATAGCGGGCAGCAGCAAATTATATTATAAAGTTATACAGAGTACCTTAAAGTACATTAGATTTCAGAGACAAATCTATATATCTATATATACATATAATAGAATGATAGAAAAGTCAACATTGCAAAATACAGTCTCCCAAGTCAAACAACCGTTGAACATAATGATGGCGCGATTCAGAATCCATACTTTTTGTTCTGTAAAAAAGTCAGTTTTGTCCGGGATAAACTCGAAAACTGCTGCACCGATGTACTTCAAATTTGGCAAGAATATTGCTTAGAAGTCGGGTCAACACATAGGCTATATATTATAGTGCTATCATCTCCGAGGAACGGGATATAAATATAATAAATTTCATTAAACATATTTAGAGCACCGACATCTATCGGCGTTCAAGTCAAATTTCATGTGGAAGCATTTTTTATTAGTAGGAGAGCTAGCAACGTCGGGAAAACAAACATTTCAGTAAAGCCAGTTTTTATATATGCTATCTCAGATCTCTCATACTCTTTCACTTTTATATCAGTTGGCAAATTAATTTTAGGTTTATAAGTGGTTAAAAAACTTCATTAAAAAAAAAATATTCAGAATTATCGTCTGGCACAGAAGAACAACAAAAAAATATCTGGCAATAATAAATTCATGTAGCAAAAGTATAATAAAAATAATTTAAAGAAAAATGTCTTAAAAAAATTTGAAAAATCGGTTTTTTATCCGGACCTTACCACTACCGGCTGGAGGCTACTACTAGACAGTCCGTATCGGTAAATACTCTGTCAAAAACGTTGCTAGCTCTTATACCATAATTTAAATTTGATTGTGTCATTTTGGCACTGTCAATGGTTATTTTTTTAATTGTCATAGATACAAAGAGTTCTGTTCCTTCTTCAAAATTGTATCTTTAATTCGTTTCAGAGATTAGCTAGATCTAAATTTCATTAAGCAATTTTAGAGCAACGTCATCTATTGGCCTTCAAGTCGAATTACATATGGAAGCATTTTTTTGTTGATTTAAATAATTTAAATTTGATTATGTCATTGTGAGACAATGTTTCCTATTTGCTAACTAGATGGTGTTGGCGTATAAATTAGAATCATTCTGAATCGCGCTATTATTTCGTACACCAAATGTCAAAACCGAGGTTACCTGCTTTGCTATAAGTCATCGTGTGGTTAGTCAAATTTAACTCTTTAGCTATCATTATATTATTATTTAGTTTCCACTTAAAATACTAAAAATGCCTGGATAACGATCTAATTTATCCCAATGCTCAAACGATACTCGAAGGAAAAAGTTAGCTCGATGTCTAGAAACCGCCGTTGAGCATGAAGCTAGGTTGGCTAAGGGCTACTCTTTAAGAACACATTGCGGAAACTCAGTCGATCGAATATCTTGAAAAGCAGGATACTCAGTTAAGGAGAGATCACTCTCAGCCTGCTCTTTCACGGTCGTCGGAGACTGATGAGCAGCTTGAAGAGCGTAGTACAGCTGCTCAGCAGAGTTACCAGGACGTATGTGACGATACTTCTGCTCATGTATCGCAAGACCCGTACAGAATGCAGGAGTTGCAAGAGCAACCATGGCTAAATAAAGAGGGAAGTGGATTCATGTGCAATGTTGCGATTAACTACGCCGCACACGAAGATATTAGCAATCTTAGAAGAAGTGTGCGCCCTTTGTCGAGCCCGCAAATGGAGAGGGGAGCCCAATGGAATGTGTTGTGCATCTGGTAAGGTACGCTTGCAGTCTATGCAAGACCCACCAGAACTGTTGAAACTCTTACTAAGCGGCGAACATCCGGGTCCAGCCAATTTTTGAAAAACATTCGAGCCTATAACAGCGCCTTCCAGATGACTTCTTTTGGTGCAAATCAAATCGTTGAAACAGGGTTCATGCCGACATTCAAGATCCAGGGACAAGTTTACCATCAAATTGGTTCGCTGCTACCTACAGATATTTCAAATTTTTTGCAAATTTATTTTGTGAGTGATTTTGAAGAACAAGCAAACCTACGAAGTAGATCCATCCCCAATTTAGACGTGCTCAAGAATTCTCCGATATCCTTCTAAGTCTTAGTGAAGGTACTCTACCAGAAGAGAGAGGTGGACAAGTGGTGCTTCCAATGTCTCTCGGTAGAGTTGTTATCAGCTTAGAAGAACTCATTCGCTGTGTGTACAACGAAATCAGTCGTATATCACACAGCAGAATTCTTGGGTGTGTGAGCGAGCCATTTTGACACCCTAAAATGATCAGGCTGCAGCAATTAACGAATTCTCTCAGAAATTGAGGGAAATGAACTGTCGTCGAGCAAGATGATGCTACACATTATCCTGTAGAATTTTTGAACTCTGTGTCAGCAAGTGGTTTTCCAGCGCACACTGTCAAGCTGAAGGTCAGTGTCCCGATTATGCTTCTTCGGAACCTATCTCTTCCGAAATTGTGTAACGGGACACGTCTTAAAGTCATCTCGCTCCACAAACACACAATTGAGGCGGAAATGCTTACGGGTTCTGGCGTCGGCGACGCAGTATTTGTATCACTCATTCCTCTCATACCATGAGGTATTTTCCTAAACTTTCCGTTCCAGTTCAAGCGCGTACAGTTCCCTGTGAGTATTTGCTTCGCGATGACTATCAATAAGTTGCTGGGGCAGACACTGGGGACATCGGGTGTCGACCTCAGGACGGGCTGCTTCTCACACGGGCACCGGTACGTCGCTTGCTTCCGCGTCACCGATCCGGACTCTCTTTATATTTTGGCTGCAAACCACTATTGTGGTTCATTGAGAAGTTCTATAAGCATGTTTTTTTACGCTATCTTCTAATCTTATCTTATATTTGTCTTAATTTGATTATTTTCTACATCTGCTTTAGTCACAACTTTTGCCTTAACTCAGCAAAATCACCTTAAAGTCATTTATTCGAAGCGGGTCGAAATTAGCACTTTTTGCTCTTCAATTTTACAAAAAGCAGTCTTATTCTGTTACTCTGTTTAGTGTAGATATGAAAGGTAAAGAAAAAAACCAGTAAAGTAATGTTAGTTTAAAATATACAATTGTTGGTATATTATTATGGTGTAGTACATAGCATTCACGCAGACGACGTCGCGGGCAATAGCTAGTATATTATAAAGGCGAAAGTTTGTATGTATGGATGTATGTTTGTTAGTCTTTCACGTAAAAACTACTGAATGGATTTGAATGAAACTTTACCACAATATAGCTTATACATCAGAATAACACATAGGATAATACGGGACGAACCTGAAGTCCACGCGAGCGAAGTCGCGGGCAAAAGCTAGTTAAATATAAAATTTTACTAAAGGTGCAACGACATGAAGAATATTAAATTAACAGTTAACCGAGAAGGTTACGGCTCATCAAAGAGATTTTGTAAATCTAATATAATGAAGTAACTTTAATAAATTATCAAAATGGAGGATTAACTATAGATATTAATACAGTGTTAAAATAAAATTCATATTTCATTTAATGGACTATTTTCATTATTTTATTTAATATCGATTTTTTTTTATTAAAAAATGTAGCTTATGTACAACATATCTAAGTGTTTAGTGTGATTATACACCTAAAGCGATGTAAATACAAAAAGTTTGCAAAAAAACTTATATGATTTCAGACACATGCAATAAATTGGTACCTAATTACCAGATTAGATTTGGTAACCATTGCTCATGGACGTCTGCAATGGCGGACTTCGAGGCTAAGGCTATATAGGCTCTTTTATTAGTTAAATAAAAGCTTTTAAATAGACTCATCGTGTTTTAACTTGTCATAGCTAGTACTATACTATCTATATTATAATAATATAGTCTTATATTTAATAGAAAAGCTTTTTAAATATCATTTGACTTCGGACAAACCCACTAACACTGTGAAACCGCATTACTGTTTAACACAAAAGCGACATGTTTATTAAAGTAACACAACATACCTTCACAGAGATGCCCCTAGAGACGCTGTTTCATCCCAGATTACTTTGTTGTTAATATGGACACATATTGTACTTTTTACTACTCTTTTATGAGTTACTTTTACTCTTAAAATGTATAATAAGATTACATCAGAATTTAAATTGTGCAAAATAATAATCTAACTACAACTATACTAAAATATAAAGCTGAAAAGTTCATTTCTTTGTTTCAACGTGATGGTCTCAGAAACCGCTAGTATGATTTGAAAAATTCTTTCAGTATTGGATAGTCCTTTTATATGCCATATAACATTTAATAATAGGGACCCGTACCAAAAATTCAATACTGTAACTAACCCAAGGTATAATAAAACTATCCCTAAAATTAAAAACTGCTTCTCTGTGGACAAGTAAAATTGCGAATCAGCTAGTAATGAATGAATCTGATCATCATTGTATCAGTCGTTGTGTCTGTGCATGGTCTAATAGCGAATTTCGACAGTCATTTTAAGATTCTTTCACTCCTCAGTTGGGTAAAACCTTGATCCAGAAGATGGTCCTTGACACGGTGCATATCGTGAGGAGGTTTCTTACTCTTGAGCTCTGACCACTGATGATTTGGGTCGTAGTCTACATTGAGCACTATTATTTTTAAATTCTTATTTACTAATATATAATATAAAAATAATAAATATTAATAATATATTTAAATGGAATGACAATATCTCAAAGATTAGAATATAAAATGAAGTCTGCAATAAACAAATATTGTTTCATAATTTAAATAACTTACATCAAAGAGTTAGAACATAAATTGTAAGATAATTGAAAATTAAGTTTTAACAAGGCACCAACTACACCTTTTGATGTTTTCAAAGTATATATTATTTTACAAATTGTTAAAGTACATTTTTATGATAATGATATCTCAACAACTTGCTTGTTAAATCGCAAGAAGAAAGTTTTAAATCCTTTAATATCTATTTTATTTTTGAGAAAATAAAAGATGAACACTTCCAATTAAACTTTGTTCATTTCGTTACTTCTGAAACTTAAAGATGGAAAATAAATAACAATTTATAGTGAGATGAGTGAAATGGGATTCAATCATTTTTCGCAAGTTATCATGTACTATCGGATTTTCCTACCGTATTAATAGATCTTATCAATCAATGTGAATAACATTCTCCTTCAGTGTAAAAAGTAATCATCTACCATCACAAATATTCATTATCGTTATCATCTTTGACCCGTAGTCTACCGAGAATAACCCTCCCCAAAACTCGCCACAACGACCGGTACTTCGCTGTTTTAATTCAGTGACCTCCGGCCCTGATCATCTGATCAGGATATGACCATCTGGTCTATCTTGTCTTGGGAGGTCTAACCACGTAAAGGCCTAACGTGCATGCAATATATGAAATTAATGGAAAAATTATAAAGTAAACTTTAACAGTGATTAAGACAATGTAGGTCTTTCAAACGTTCTATTTTATGAGGTCATTAAAAGGCTCTAAATCAGGCAGTAACAGGTGCCTTTGAAATGCTATCATTAATCAACTTCAACATTTATATATATAAGGCTAGTACCTACAAATTGTGACCTCTTTTGTAGGGAAAGCCGAACTGCGTTTAGAATTTGATCAATAATAAAAAAAACTTCAAGATTTTTACCGGAATATAAGCAGTTAACATCAAGTGAGTTGTATACTGGTTTATTTATCACTAGCTGACCCGCGGAGTTAGTCTGCGTCACATAAAGGGTCAAAAATAATTTGAGATGTAGGCACAGAAAAATACTTATTTACATCACATCAAAAAGCTCTTAAATTATCAATATTTCTCTACTATATTATGTATTTAATACACACAAAAATCTTCCTCTTGAATTACTCTATCTATTAAAACAGCTACATCAAAATCTATCGTGTTGTTTTAAACATTCCAGCATACATAGAGACAGACAAATACTTTATACCAGACAGAGACTATGCTATGTATAGACTACAGGCCCATGAAGAAATATTATGGGTCATTTAAACCACCAGGTGACCTATCTAAAACGAAATTCTAGCATAAAATAATAAGATTCAGTACTATGCCGTTACTTGTAAGCTGACCAACTGAGTGCAGGTGAGCATTCATGCAACCATCGTTTTTCCCCTTGTCGCATGAGATTTGCCGTACAAAAATGTTGGGCCACAAAGTCGGATTTTTTTTTAATTTTCCGACAATTACCGGGGTATATTTAGTCATTTGATTTTGTACGGCATCTGTATCATACTATTTAAATACTGCTTCTAATCCATTATTCCTCAACGCCGTACAAAAATCATGCGACAAGGGGAAAAAACGACGGTTGCAATCCCCTGAATACTCACCTGCACTCAGTTGGACAGCTTACAAGTGACGGCATAGTGTACTGAATCTTATTATTTTATGCTAGAATTTCGTTTTAGATATGTCACCTGGTGGTTCAAATGACCCATAATGGGCCTGTAGTCTATACTATATTATGTATTTGTTATTAAACAATCCGCATCAAAATCCATTGTGTTATTTTAAACAATTAAACATAGGTACATATGGACAGACATGAGAAGATACTTTGTTTTATACTATGTAGTGTTTTCAGGACTTTACGTAAAGATTTAAATAAAAAACTATATCTGGGTAGCTAATATACCTTGTGAGAGCTTGCAATTAACAGGGGTTACAATAAAAGCTGCTGTAAAAGTCTTCTTTAGTGTCGCATTCCGTGGCCTACTTAAGATAAAACTCGAAATATTAGCCATTGCAATGATTACTTTCTTTGTCTTACAGTCGAGGAATAAACATTAAATTCTTGTTTTTTTCTTTAAGAAAATTAGGATTTATTTTCGCTCCAAAATAAATATTATGATTGCTCTTGATCTAGCTGGATTAAAAGGCTGTTGAGTTAGTATGAGATTTTGGCGACGATATATTTAAATCTAAGTATGTATGGCACATATGGTGCGCTGAAAATACTTTCAATATTAATATTTGCTATAATAGATACCTCTTACACTAAAGGAGGATACAGTGTACCTAATATATTTTATACTTCGCGAAAAGTTCTCGCCCGTCTATCAAAACTCTTTAATCTTAGCTGGAGTTATGTCTTGACCAGTTTAAGATCTCGTAGTATTTTTTTTAGTTGAAGAAAATCGCTGGCTTCCTACCCGCAGGGTTGATGGGTGGGAGTTGAACCGCATTAAAACCTCCAACTGCTCACACTCAGCGTCTGCACCTGGCTGAGGCCTGAACCCACCACGGGGTATTGCGGGACGCAACGCTTTACTCAATACGGCACACTTTTCCGTCGCACTGCCTCTATCTCTTAGTAAATTACCCATAAAATCTATTATTATATTCGGCCTTAAAGGTAACCGCGAAAATACGGTAGCAAAGTTGTAAAATATTTAAATTAGCACAAGATTAAAATGCTAATTTATATACGAATACATTAAAAATGCAAATTCATGGAAATCCTCGCGATATTCCATAACGAACGTTAAATATATGAAGACAATGTACCTACGGCTTAAAACAGCTTCACTCAAATTTATTTAATGGTTACATTAATCATTATTGAAAAAGTCACACTTCAGTTAATTTGCCCTTTTTGGAACGAAGTTCCTTATCGCGCGTTGTGAAAGGGGGCTAGACGGAAAAAATTCTTACGAAAAGTTGTCACGACACTTTTTTTTTGTTTTAGATGATTATCGCTAGATGGCACTGTGATCAAAATCTTTTAAAACACGTTCCTTATTTGTTTTAGATGATTATCGCTAGATGGCACTGTGATCAAAAACACGTTCCTTATCGCGCGTTACGTTAGGAAAAAAAAAATAAGATATCTTTTAATAGAAAGGAACTTCGTTCTATTCGGGTGTCCCATGTCACCTCTCAAGTTATTTTTAAGGGTAGATCTACAGATCTTTGGACATTTTTACGTGGGGTGAATGACCTGTTGAAATAAAACTTAGAACCACTTTTATTTTAGGATTTGGATAAAAAAATAATAATCATAGTATGGAAGTCCGCAACGTTAGCGTCGTACGTTTTCCATACAATGTCCGAAAAAAGTTTAACCTATCCAAACAATAAAAATGGTGCCATGTTGTATTTCGACAGGTCATTCACCCCACGTCAGATTGTCCAAAGTTACAGTTCCACCCTGTATGTGCTTTTACTCTGAAATGACAAATAAACGATTATTGAAACTAAAATGAACTATAAGTTCGAAACTTGTATGAAGATTTATGGCCCGTAAGATTTCTTATCTTTATGAACTTTTACAACAAAGAAATATGAGGTGTCCCTGTCGTAAAGACCCTTTTACGGTACCTTCTGTTTCACTTACGGATAGTAAATATAAAAGTGTGGGAGTCTGTATAAAATATTAGAGTTCGGTGTCAAAATACACTTCAAACTTTTATTAGAGCAAATTTTTCTTTAGTTTTTGTTAGTTTTGGTCGTATAGTAATATCTGTAATGGAATTTTATCCATATACGTTTTTAAGATGTCGTTGATAAGTCGTTACTTGACTGTTAGGTACTTACACATTGATTCGGGTAATAATATTGAAACCTAACTATATCATGGTTGACTGTTTTCAAGATTCGAGACATCAAGTTTCTGTTGTTTTATTTATTTTTACTTTTTAACGTACACCACAGAAATAAAACAAACAATGATCAATTATGCACAAAAGACGAGATTACAATTATTTTTATGAGCTCAGGAACACATACAACATACTTTGATGAGTTTCGAAATTGACGCCTAAATTTTCAGTTGTCAAACAGCCTATAAGGTCACAAATATGACCTTTTTATTTTTGTAATTTACCCATACTTTTAAAAGATAAGTACTTATATTTATTAGTGACCATAACATCTTTCTTGTTATTTTTAGAGAATAAAAGAGGGACCCAAACCACTTCAAGACCTACGCACAATTTTCGTACTATTGATTTTGTTTGAAAATGTTTTAGAATGTAATTCTATTCCAAATATATTTGTTTTGGGATCGAATACGTGGGCTTAAGTGGGTTACAGCTTTTTCCGGTCGTTGGTTTGTGCGAAACATAAAATTCGGGGTTTATTAGCTAACTTTCACTAGTGTGGTTTTATTTCACTAATACTAAACTCGAATCCTTGGGTTTCAATTCTCAGGGGAATTAAAAGTGATGTTGTGAAAACTTAATCAGTAGAAATGATTTGTCAATACTTTTGATTTACTGTCAGAAACCATTACAGACAATTGCTGGACTCCTTAGCAGAGGGACTTCATATCTTTGCAGGGTCTTTAAATCGTTCTACAGCGAAACTGAGAGAATAGTTGAGAAGTCACAGTGATGGGATCCGTTTTGTAATTTCGTGTTATTCACACTAATACTAGTTCACTTCATTCATCGCATTAGTATCACTAAAGTCATTTATTTCTTTTTTTCCTCGTGTAACATATTATTATTGGCATCATTTCAACTACCCATGTAAACAATTAATTAATATTGTGATTGATATTATGACCCTATCAGGTCTTCACGATACAGGCTAGGCCTAGTGTGAGGGCCACTGGAAACATATTATTTGTATAATAGTTTTTCATAGAGCATGCTGGCCGAGATGAACCCGCGTTCTTGCACAAGCATGATGAAAAACAATTCAGTAACTCTTTCCTTTTGAACTCGATCAAAATTAAATCAAAATATCAGTAATTTGATACCATCAATCTTTCTAATTTAACTTCGGATACCAACCAAACGAAGTAATTAAAAATGGCCACAGACTTATTTGAAGCTTCCTGATTACATGAAAAACTTCGTTTCCCTTAGAATTTTGTCAAAGTGGATTTCGCGAACAAGTACCGTAAACCAATTAGGTACAATTTGCCACGACGGTACAACAGAATCCGAGCAAGCCTTTTAATGAACAAACGAGTCTTCGCTAGGGTTACCCGATCAGTGTTTTAATACTATTAGTTCTGAGGAAGTACTGTAAAGATAGTAGGGCCAAGTTGTAATTAATGATGCGATACGATACGGCCAGACTGTCAGATCAGACTTTCACTTCTTGGTTGCATGGCTTCGACTAGAAGATCGCCCAGAAAGGGCAGGAATCCGGCCGGGGCTGGTGGCAGCAAACAAAAGCACTCAAACCGAACAGACGCACTAAAGATCATTGCCAGACCATGGATAACCCCAAGAAAGGGACCAAACAATGCCACAACACACTATCACCCCCACTCAGAAAGGGCGGGGAGATCAAGCCCGGGCAGCGGGGTTTCCCCAAGGCCGACCCCCATGGCTGGCTGGCTGGAAGTACTGTAACGTCTCATAACTGCTGGGCTCAGGGCTTCGCAGAAGAAGGGACATAGCAGAGATAGTCTGAAGCCACCATAAATCGTAGAATCTAGTGAATTGTCAATAAATCAATCTAGATTACTATTTGATACTTCCAGTTTTGTGAAGTAACATATTATTTATATATTTTTTTCTTTCCTTCATGAGTTTTCCAATTAACTACTAAATAGTATGGGATATCAAAAGAGTTGCCACAAATTTTATTTCATGAGCGATCTCGATATTCTGACGCTAGTACAAGCGCCATGATCAACACTGAAAATTGCGGGTAAGTAAATTACTCAAGAGCAAATAAATCTGTTTACCTTGTTTCTCGTTTTAAAGTTTGTTTTACATTTTTTAACACAGTATTTGTGTTAGTAATGTAGATAGCGAGTGTTTAGACAAATGTTTATAAGTAATCTCGATGAATAAATAAAAAAAACTTAAATGGGACATCCGAATAGAACGAAGTTCCTTTCGATTAAAAGATATCTTATAAAAAATATTTCCTTTCGTAACGCGCGATAAGGAACGTGTTTTAAAAGATTTTGATCACAGCGCCACCTAGCGATAATCATCTAAAACAAAATAAGGAACGTGTTTTAAAAGATTTTGATCACAGCACCATCTAGCGATAATCATCTAAAACAAAAAAGTGTCGTGATAACTTTTCGTAAGATTTTTTTCCGTCTAGCCCCCTTTCACAACGCGCGATAAGGTTCTTCGTTCCAAAATGAATTCATATTTCCCTTGATGCGACATCAAGCGTGAGCTGCTCGACCGATTTCGATATTTTTTTTTAAATTGCATTTGTTTTAATCGGGTATGTTAAAGGTACCAATTTAGTAGTTTAAATAATTATTAGTATTTTTAGTATTATTGTGTAAGATTTGGGATTTTTTTTATCGTGTAATGTTTTCGATGAGATTAATTAAAGCACAGCTGCATCTCAATAGGTACATACTTGATACGAAGTAGTACAGAGTAAAATACGGAGAGCTGTGGCTTTAGTGGTTGATCACAATTAAACCACAAATCAACATGGACAGTTGAGAATGATATTAACTAATATACCTATGAAATGTTGTTAGAAATTAACGAATCAAGCAACAATTATTTCACAACAAATTTTTTATACAACAGCACGAAAAGTAATATTCAGATCTCAAAAAAAGCTTTCTAAATAAAAAAAATCATAAAAATCGGATCATGCAGAACCGGAAAAACTATTTAGTCGAACTTGAGAGTTCCTTTTTGAAACTGTTGACAGCGCCATCTATACAAAGTTACTTGCAACTCTTGAATGTATCATAATGAATGTATCACCCGCAGTTCTTCAGTCTTCCCGTGATCATGGCGCTTGAAACAGTGCTGAAATATCGGGACCTCTCAATTAAAAATAATCGTGATAAGAACCCGTTTAGTAATAGTGTAACTGATGTAGATAACCGCGAGTGTTTAAAGAAATTTAGTATCAAAAGCAAATAGTTCAGGAAACGAATCATAGATGACGCTTTTACCAATATATTGAAAACATGATTTTTTTGTTTCCTTCGATTACTCCATTATAAAGCCCTGTTCCCCTTAACATGGGATCACCTTCGAAATGTATTCTATGTAAAAAAAAAATCATTAAAATCGGTTTATAAAAAAATATCCACAAACAGACATGAAGTAGGTAATATTCTTTTTTTTGCGATTCAACATTTCCATAATTTACCACTGCTTGTGAACCATGAAAACTCAAAAACTTGAGAGGTTTCAAGGGACACCCGGATGGAACGAAGTTCCTTTCGATTAATTAGTGAGGAAATTGTAAAAAAAAATATTTTTTAGTTATAATAATTAGTTAGTTTAAAACGTCGGTCTCTCTCTCTCTTATTAATAAGATAACTTAAATAAAATATTTAGATCACAGCGCCATATAGCAGTAATCATATAAAACAAAATAAGGAACTGTTTTAAAATATTTTAATTACAGCGCCATCTAGCCATAATCATATTAAACAAAAAAAGTGTCGTGCCAACTTTTTCATAAGAATTTCCGTCTAACCCCTTTCGATAACGCGCGATAAGGAACTTCGTTCCAAAAATAATCATCAAAATCGGTTTATAAAAAAATATACACAAACAAACATGAAGTAGGTAATATTCTTTTTTTAGGTGATTCAAAATTTCCATAATTTACCACTGCTTGGGAACCATGAAAACTCAATAAAACAACAGTAATAAGATGTAACTATTCATATATTTCAATAGTATCTCTTATAAACTAGTTCTCTAACGCTCCGCGCTCAATATTTGGTTTAAGTCTAAGTGAAGACAATTTAACAGTTAGTCACAATCTATTAAATCAACATTCGAACAAAATATCTAAAAGAATACATTTAATTACAAAGCTAAATGTAAACTTAGAAATTGTTATCTTCATCATTCAAACTTTCAATACTGGTTCTACAAAAAAACCTAAACTATTTTAGTGGGGAATGTTAACTTTGGTATAAAATATTAATTATAAACAACAAAATAAACTTATTCAGACACTCGCGGTTTTCTATAATACTTTAATGCATTTTCAACGGGTTCTTACCACGATATTTAATTAACTGAGTTGTCTCGATATTTCAACGTTGTTGCAAACGTCATGATCACGAGAAGACTGGATACTGCGGGTCGATTTAAGAGCAAACAAATCTGTCTACCCTCTTTCTCGTTCACTTTTGGGTAGTACCACTGGAACTCATTTCATGACGTTTGCAAAAACGTCGAAATATCGAGACAACTCAATTAATTGAATATCGTGGTAAGAACCCGTTGAAAATGCATGAAAGTATTAACAAAATAAACGTCACTCGAAACTTAAATCGAAGCATAAATTATGAAAAAATACTGTTCCATTTTAAATCAAATAGTCTATGCCCAGTTATTATTTATATTTACAGAAACTGGCGAACTTAAAATTATGCTAAATTACCCAAGCAAATAAATTGCACAATAAGAGAAATTGCAAATGCGAATGTACAAAATGTACTGGGAAATAAAGTCTCTAATAGAAAATTCTAGTAGATTTTACTTTACTAAATATATTCTGTAGTTTTGCTATGAATTCTACAGTCTAAAACATTTAGTCTCACGATCTAATAAAGTATATAATATATTTATCTATTTCCAAATCAATTTCACATCCAAGTGATGCTAATTAAAGAAAGATACAAAATTCCAATTTTTAAAGTAAAATAGACAACTTCACCCTTGGTAGAGCAAAATCGAAGAACACAATTGGTAATTCCAAAATAAAATAAGTAACATGAATCCTCTTAAAGGTTTTAGTAAAGAATAATGTAAATTACACATTTTAATGTCCATTAATACGTTAAATACGATTTTGAACAATTGAAGTAAGCTTATATCACAACATTTACAAAAAGCGTCTCTTAGAAATAGATATAGTAACAATTTCGTGTATAACAACATATAAAAGATTCGAATTAGATTCTCTCTAAATTTCGCTATAGAAATATACATTGAGGCTTACAAGACAATTCTTTCCAAAAACAATAATATCATCCTACTAACGCCATCTATTGACGAGAAATGATACTTGTACAACGCCATCTATCGAAAAAATTGGAAATGAAGAGAGCATAGTTATTAGAAAATTCTACGTTTATCAGATCTAACACGTCACAAATTGGCATTTCGAACCTTATTTGTATTAGGTTAAGGTTCATTAGGCCGTCGAATCGTGCGAGGAAGGGTTCGGAATGGCAACTGACTGTAGTTCTCGAAGCCTTTGAACTTCTCTGGAGGCGGCGGCAAGCTCATCTTGAAGAGCTATCTCTCTCTCCCGTAAAGCTTTGATTTCGCTCTGCCAGGTCTGAAATTAAAGAAAAATATGTAAAAAAAACTTGAGAAGTGTCATGGGACACCCGAATAGAACGAAGTTCCTTTCGATTAAAAGATATCTTATAATTTTTTTCCTAACGTAACGCGCGATAAGGAACGTGTTTTAAAAGATTTTGATCACAGCGCCATCTAGCGATAAACATCTAAAACAAAAAAGTGTCGTGACAACTTTTCGTAAGAATGTTTTCCGTCTAGCCCCCTTTCGATAACGCGCGATAAGAAACTTCGTTCCAATAAAGATTTAAGAACTGTTTTTTTTGTATTTAACGCAATATTGTTATGCTTATTTTGTGAGAGGAAGTTTGGTAGAGGGTTAAAAAGTATCTGTTTCTCTAAATCCGAGTTGGTAAAAGTAATGTATTGTTTTAAAATATCTGAATCTCTGCGAACTATGTTCAAAAGTTTCTTAGCATTTTGAGCCAAAGACAATTTCTTGACTTGTTTTTTCGAACCCCGATTTTAACGGAAAAATTATTATTTGAAAATTTATTGTAATAAAAATTTTAAGCCATAAACTCAAACATTCAACCGATTAATTAACCGATTTCGATGATTCAAAAATCGATGATCCTGATGATCTTTTTTGTTTGTAAAGCGATAAATTGTACTATATTGTGTACCAACTTTTTGTAAAAAAATTACACGTAATTTTAAATAACACTTACAATACTCTGCTTGAGTAAGTCCAGTTTGTCGTTCTTCAGTCTGCAGACCTCCTGTCTTAGATCGGCGTCTCCCCGCGCCATCACACTGTCAGCCCGAGGAGTCAGAGCCTGGCAACTGGCACCCGCCTCCGCTGACGACATCGATTCTAAGCCGGTATCACTGTCTACGTATACGCCACCTGTAGCGAAAAATAATAATTATAAATTGGTCTAAAATTACTAAATAAAAAACCGTTTAAAAACTAGTAACTGTTCGGGTAGAAAATTTTCAAAAGTTCACAAAAACGTTCATAACTCAAAAAGTTTCGAGTAACTAAAGGTGTGCTTTGGACCTCCGTTTGACACTGGTTTCTGGAACACCCTGTATATTGTTTGGAATAAAACAGTACGAAAATGTGTCTCGATACGAATTACCTACTCAACATCAAACATTTTACAAACTCTTAAGCGACCTATTTTCCATAATTGAAATTTGAGATGTGTAATTTTTGGAACGAAGTTCCTTATCGCGCGTTATCGAAAGGAGGCTAGACGGAAAAAATCTTAAGAAAAGTTGTCACGACACTTTTTTGTTTTAGATGATTATCGCTAGATGGCGTTGTGATTAAAATCTTTTAAAGCAATTCCTTATTTTGTTTTATAGATTAATGCTAACATTTTTACAATTCCCTCACTAATTAATCGAAAGGAACTTCGTTCCATCCGGGTGTCCCTTGACACCTCTCAAGTTTTTTTAAATTACAATTTGTATTTGCGAATTTTATCTAATTAGAATTCAATTATTTGAATTTGTTTCTAGCGGAAAAAGTAGGAATGTTGACCACAAATGTTTGGAAGTAAATTCATATTATTTATTTATGTGACAAAGGAGATATAAAAGACAAACGACAAAAAAAGAACATGCTAAAAAATACTGGAACTATCTACAAATATGTGACGAATGCTAAATATTATTGTGATTTTTTATTACATATAATTAAGTAATACAAAACAAAAGAAAAATAAGATTCGATACCATGCTCTATTATAAAAATTTAACTACAATACTTTTATTTTTTTCGTAAAAAAACTAAACTACAGTACTTGTTTTTCTTAGTTCTGACTAACCTGCTTTACCACAAGTCAGCCAATCTTTGTCGTCTGATTGAAATATAAAAAATAAAATAGTATAAACATTTTAATGATTATTTCTTTAAAAAATGACTATGATTTTCTAGTAATGTTTTTAAGTATTTAATTAATGTTTGTAATGAAAAATGATTTTATGTAACTTGAAAAAGCAAAATACCGCTATTTATTTTTACTTTTTTCAGTAACTAGTTAAGTAGTTGTAAATGACAAAAATCTAATTTGATTTTTTTTTCTGAATTGAATAGCATTTGTTTTGTTTTTTTTTTTCTTTTTCATTTATTATTTTACGTTATTTTATCCACTCGTTTGTGACAGTCAAATATCAGCACTAGACGCCAATTTTGGTTTATTGCCGGTAATACTAACCAAGCGGATCCAAGTCAACAGAGTTAAGGCTGGAATCATCGCTGTGGTCGTTGAGAGGAGGTCGGGGCACGGCGGCTCGTGACGTCACATCCGGGCTCGATTCACCCGATCCGCCGGCTGAACGAACTGACACTGCGCTTGCTGTTGATGACGCTATTGAGGATTTTGAACGACCGCTCTGTTGAAATTGAATTATTTAATTTAAATTTCATGCCTAAAAAAGTGTGCATATATTACTTTTTTTTTCATGTAGACGAGCTATCGATACTTATGAACCTATTTTATACCTACGACTTATCTTAATGCGATGCAAGATATAGTCATTAAAACTCTTCAGAAACTCTCCTTCAAACATCGAAATTTAAATTAAAAAAACTTGAGAGATGTCAAGGGTCACTCGGATGGAACGAAGTTTCTTTCAATTAATTAGTGAGGGAATTGTAATAAAATATTTTGATCACTGCGCCATCTAGCATTAATCATATAAAACAAAATATACAAAACAAAGTGTCGTGACCACTTTTTCATAAGAGTTTCCGTCTAGCCCCCTTTCGATAACGCGCGATAAAAAAACTTCGTTCCAAATTGTGTGCACACATACACACGCGCATCATTTTCACTCACAAATTCGCATCATAAATAGTTATTACTTATGCTCAGTTCTTACAAATGACAAGAACAATACAAAGCATGTACATTGTGATCCTAAGTTGATTGAAAAAAAGTTGTGTTAACATCTAACTAAATTTTAAGACGCATTTAAAATGAATTTTAATAATAAACTTACGTTGGGTGTGTGTGACTCGTTGCCCATAAATTTGTTCTTTTTTGAGTAATTCTTGTTGTTGTCGCCTGAGTAATTCGTGTCGACACTTGGTGATCTGTAATTTAGAAAACAAATTTTAAAATACCTGTTTCTTACTTCAATGTATTTATAGATTATTTTTCTGTGCAAGAATCAAAAGAAAAAAAAATGTAGTAGGACTTTATTTTATTAACTTCATTTAGAGCTCATTTAACGATGAACGCTTACTGCCATAGGCATCTGCAATATTAAATTTCACACTATTTTACAAAACAAAATATAAGAATTTTACATAATTGACCACTTACTTGACTTTAGAAATAAGCACATTCTTCACAGTAATAATAAACTTATTCCCAGATCCCTCTTGCTTGGGCGTTCCTTCAGGCTTCGGCGACACAGCCCCGGGTTCAATCCTGGCCGGCACTCCCATGAACTCAGTCGTCTGACTCTTCAGTTCTTCGCAAAGATTCTGGAGTAATGACGACCTGGTGCGTAGTTCTAGCTGGGCGAAGGTCTCGGCTTTGTAGCAAGCGTTTTCTGCGTTGATGAGCTTGGTCAAGAGGAAGTCTTTGAACTCTCTTCCTTTACGGAAAATGGGGGGCTGGGGGAGAGTAGGACCGAATAATGGAACGTCGACGCGAGCGGTGACGGCCACTTTGTACCTAGAAAGAAGCATGATATTGCTTAGTTATGGAATCTTAAAAAAAAAACACAAATAAAATTGTGCCTTTGGTTCGTTGTTTTAAGAGTCAAATTTGGTTCAATGACATTTGTAAGATGTGATCCTTAGGATGTTATATGGTTGTATTTATCATAAAATCGGTTTTCGGCTCCACGGAAAGATTTTTGACTTGCGTAATGCACTAACTATAATATAACAAAACATCCTAAGTCGATCATTATAATTAACTAGCTGGCCCACACAACTTTGTCTGCGTCACATAAGGAAATTTTCTCACCGTTTAAACATTCCCTGGACTTCTACGAATATTTCAAGATTAAAATAAGCCAAAATGGTTCAGTCGTTCTCGAGTTTTAGCGAGACTAACGTACAGCAATTAATTTTTATATATAAGAAGAAGATTACAAAATGCAAAAATATATAATACCTATGTAAGTAAACTCATTTAACGTTAATTATCTTCCGTTCGGGAAATTATCGAATTCAAATCGATTTGTAATTGTGAAAAGACCTGCTAATTTGAAAAAAATATTGGTCTTAAAATAACATTAATTACAAATCTCACTTTGTAAATAAACAACCGTCGTTTGTCTCTATTCAAAACTAATTCCGAAGTCGAGTTTGCATTTTAATTACAACATTTCCATTTCACTATGAAAATCATTTTGTACATTTCACGTCGCGGTAATGTCGGTTGTTCTAAACGTGAGAGTTTCAAACAAGTTGTCGCGAGAAAAATGCTTTGACGAATCGTAATGAAACCCTTTGTGTTTGTGCGAACAAGTGAAATGGAATAATAATTATGTGTGAGTCTGTTTAAATTCAAAGTTAGGTTATAAAAATAATAAAATAACAAAGATTATTCGTGATTAAAATGTTCTTTCGATTGTCATCATACAAATACTGTTGATGAACTGATGTTCAATGAGTGGACTGTATATTAATTTAGATCTTTATTGGTTCTTAATAACTTATAATAGACAACAATAAACCGCGTTCAGAAACTGAACAACACAGTGTGTTATTTTTTCCGATTTTGTTTCTACAATTTTCAGACAAACCAAACAATTTACGAAAAAATCTTTGAATGTCGTTAAAATTAAAATAATATTTCCTTTCAGTAAAACGTCCTAATATTTAATCTACTTAGGTATTAGTCCTGGGACACCCTG
Source organism: Trilocha varians (assembly GCA_030269945.2). Lineage (NCBI taxonomy): Eukaryota > Metazoa > Arthropoda > Insecta > Lepidoptera > Bombycidae > Trilocha > Trilocha varians. Next base: position 5,137,941 of record AP028257.1, on the reverse strand, counting down.
TATATCATTTAGACTGTAATCTTATCTTTTGTACATTACTGGTTATTATTTAAATTAATATTTTACCTAAAATAACGATAGTTAATAATGATTTTGTAATTACCTGGTCTCCCCGTCGACTGTCTCTGGCGTGACAACTATGAATGCGTGTAGGAAATGCGAGGCGATCATGTCTGGCGTGAACGGAGTTGCTTTTTCCTGCAATTAAATAATTATACAGATTAAAACTAAAGAAAATACAATGACACTGAAGATAGACTTTTTATAATCTATAAGCAGGTCAATCTAACAAATTTTTGTTGTATCCTTATCAATCACACTATGATGTATTAAGTAGTGTCTTTTAGACATTCTTACATCACTTTCTTTTGTAATATCGTAGTTCATAACTTAAAATAAGGTTATTTTTAACGTTCAATCTTATATGCTTCGTTACTTATTGACGTAAACTGCTAATTGGTCTTGTAAACCTTGCAATTGTACTAAATTTATAACTTATATTAGGCTGTAAGTTTTCCATGTACAAATAAATAAATAAATAATACAATATGGTAAACGGTTACCGTCGCTCATGAATCGCAATGCCAGGGCAATGATGGCTTATCTATTATCTCCTACAAGATGGCGGGAAATCATTGGACAGCGCAAGACCGGTCGTTTTAGCGAGTTTTGGGGGAAGACTATGTCTAACTGGCTGATTATTATAATGATGATAATTTTGCAATAGGAATGAGTAATTTTGAAACTATAAAATCCGAAATTTTTGAAATTTAGAAGTTGTGCTTATGACACAAAGCCTTAATTGGTGTCAACAGTTTTGTATTCTAATGATACATTATATCAGAATGATTAGGTCACCCCACAAATTTGACATTAGTTAAAGTTACAAAAATCAAAATTGAAAGAAAGAAGAAAGAAACAGAAAGAAAGAAAATACTTTTATTCAGTACTTAAAAGATACACTGAACATAAGAATATAAAATAAAGTACTTTATATTTAAAAATAAACAAAATAAAAAGTGAAACAGATTAAAAGACAAATACCTGAAAAACGACAGCCACGATATCGTTTCCGACGTGTCGTTTTCTCTGCAACTGCTGAGCGTCTCCTGCTGTGTGTGGTAGTAGAGGAGCCACGTGGAACATGATCTCTTTGTTGTCATACCGTTCGTATACAGCTTCTGTACCGGTGTGGCCACTCACGTCGAGACCGCCTCGGTAACCTGAGTAATATTATATTGTTTTAGCAAAATGTGGTAGTTATTAGATAAATTTAGAATTATAAAATAGCTTATGATAGTCACAAATAACGTGGAGTAGATCTAAATATTAAACCCACAAAGTTACAAGCATCTTAATATATTTGACGGGGCAAATAGTGTGTTGAGGTGTAATGACGTTGTAATTAGTCGATCTTCCTTTGGTTTTGTCGGGAATGTCGTCACAATGTCCACTTGAACACTCGATGATCAACACTTTTGAATAAAAACTTCAAAATAACGATCTTTAACAGTTTATTACTTTTACATCAAGAGGTCCGTTCGCCTCGACAATTCTAACACGAATGAATGATAACAGCGGCCAACGCCTGTATTTATAGCGAGTCTCCACTTCCAACTACCCGCATGGTGAATAGGTTGGTTTCCCTTGTTATCACTCCGTTACGGCCATTCTGATTGGCGGTGCGCGCTCTGCACCAGCCATGGGAAGCGAGGGTTGTTGTTGTTGTTGTTGTAGGGTTGTGCACTAGCTTACTGCAAGTGCCTGTAACACTGAATTATTTTCTATGCGTAGGTTCTAGCAGAACCTCACAAACAAAAATTACAGATTCTCGTAGAGTTTCAAAGTGTGTCGTAGTGTTTCAAAGTGTGTCGTAGTGTTTCAAAGTGTGTCGTAGTGTTTCAAAGTGTGTCGTAGTGTTTCAAAGTGTGTCGTAGTGTTTCAAAGTGTGTCGTAGTGTTTCAAAGTGTGTCGTAGTGTTTCAAAGTGTGTCGTAGTGTTTCAAAATGTGTCGTAGTGTTTCAAAGCGTCTCGTAGAGTCTCAAAGCGTCTCGTAGAGTCTCAAAGCGTCTCGTAGAGTCTCAAAGCGTCTCGTAGAGTCTCAAAGCGTCTCGTAGAGTCTCAAAGCGTCTCGTAGAGTCTCAAAGCTTCTCGTAGAGTCTCAAAGCTTCTCGTAGAGTCTCAAAGCGTCTCGTAGAGTCTCAAAGCGTCTCGTAGAGTCTCAAAGCTTCTCGTAGAGTCTCAAAGCTTCTCGAAGAGTGTCAAGCGTCTCATAGAGTCTCAAAGCGTCTCAAAGCGTCTTCGCTCCCCCTTAGCGTGCAGTCGGTAGCTCGTTACATGTTTACCCTTCTCCGGAACACGTGATAATGTGTTGCCTTGCGCTAACAACATTTATTCTGACCGGCAGTGCGCGGTCTGCACAACTATAACATGTTGCTGATGTTTTGCAGACGAAAAATCGGAAGGAAGTAAATGTTTATCTTTAAAATTGGTATCTGCGTACCAGATTCCCAATAGATTATTACCTGTCTTCATATATCTCGATAGGTGAACTTTGTCGCACTGCGGTGTGCGTATGTGTTGTGTGTTGCGACTCTGAGTTACTGTTGTCTGTTGCGACTCTGAGGTACTGTTGTGTATTGCGATTCTGAGGTACTGTTGTGTGTTGCGACTCTGAGTTACTGTTGTGTGTTGCGACTCTGAGTTACTGTTGTGTGTTGTGTGCTCTGTGGTACTTTTGTGTGTTGTGTACTCTGTGGTACTTTTGTGTGTTGTGTACTCTGTGGTACTTTTGTGTGTTAACTTATAAGAAAGGGTGACATACCCCTGTTTCCATTGCTTCGGTTCCTGGGCTTGGAGACATCTCCACCTGCCGCTGTGGACTCCTTTAGAAACTTTAAAAGTAGCTATACCGCCAATTATGCGAATGCACAGTAATCCTGTTTGGCCGCTCCTTCGTTGAAGACTTTTGTTGATAAAGGGGAGTTCTGCCCTCTACTTAGCTCGCTGCAGTATCTCGATTATTGTCCACTGTGTAGAGAATTGCTGCTGCTACTGGTCCAGCTCAGGTGAGACTGCCAGCAGTGGCAGTTGATGTGCCCGTGCTGCAGAAAACAAATATTCAGTAAAAGTCGCAAAAGTTCTTTCTCTATCTTTTCTTTCCTCTTTTATTTCTATGGTTTAGTTATGAACTGCCTCTGATCGGCTATGCCTCCGCTTTCCTGCAGGACACGCGTGTTCGAGTGTCTTTTTGAACCACCCAGTATCTTTTTACCTTTAGCCATGTCTAACGGCCAGTTCCAATTCTACCATGTTGATAACTTCCGTTGAAGGAAGTGTTTACGTCAATCGTTTGTGATAGTCCGTCAATTCACGCTCGGCTGTGTCTGATTACCAGCTCCATTGATATTACGATGATGACTTTGGATGTAGAACAGTGTGTACGCTTAAAGTTTGCAATAGCCGGTTAACTCACGCTCGGCCATGTCTGATTACCAGCTCCATTGATATTACGATGATGACTTTGGTTGTAGAACAGTGTGTACGCTTAAAGTTTGCAATAGCCGGTTAACTCACGCTCGGCCATGTCTGATTATCAGCTCCATTGATATTACGATGATGACGACTTTGGATGTAGAACAGTGTTACCGCTTAATGTTTGCAATAGCCGGTTGACTCACGCTCGGCCATGTCTGATTATCAGCTCCATTGATATTTTCATGCATTTTTAACGGGTTCTTACCACGATATTTAATTAATTGAGTTGTCTCGATATTTCAACGTTGTTGCAAACGTCATGATCACGAGAAGACTGGATACTGCGGGTCGATTTACGAGCAAACAAATCTGTCTACCCTCTTTCTCGTTCGCTTTTGGGTCGCACCACTGGAACTCGAACTCACTTCTCGACACACCACACTCACTGTATCTACAAGACTCTCTGAGCATGAACCCTTAGTGACTGTTTTGTTTAGCACTGGATTCCACATACTCGATAATCCTCAGGTTCTGTCTTCTGAACGTCGTTACGTACCAAGGATGGTTAAAGAAGCTATCGAGATTTCAAGACATAGCACTTTTAACAGGGGTGACGGCTTCAGATTATCGAGTATGTGGAATCCAGTGCTAAACAAAACAGTCACTAAGGGTTCATGCTCAGAGAGTCTTGTAGATACAGTGAGTGTGGTGTGTCGAGAAGTGAGTTCGAGTTCCAGTGGTGCGACCCAAAAGCGAACGAGAAAGAGGGTAGACAGATTTGTTTGCTCGTAAATCGACCCGCAGTATCCAGTCTTCTCGTGATCATGACGTTTGCAACAACGTTGAAATATCGAGACAACTCAATTAATTAAATATCGTGGTAAGAACCCGTTAAAAATGCATGAAAATATTATAGAAAGCCGCGAGTGTCTGAATAAGTTTATAGCTCCATTGATATTACGATGATGACTTTGGTTGTAGAACAGTGTTTACATTCAATGTTTATCAGCTTCATTTATTGCGATGATGGTTTTGGTTGTAGAACAGTGTTTACATTCAATGATTATCAGCTTCATTTATTGCGATGATGACACGATTATTTTTATTTGAGAAGTCCCGATATTTCAGCACTGTTTCAAGCGCCATGATCACGGGAAGACTGAAGAACTGCGGGTAGGTCATTTAAGAGCAGACAAATCTGTCTACCCTCTTTCTCGTTCGTTTACCGGTACCACTAGAACTCGAACTCACATTTCGACATACCACACTGACAGTATCGGCTGCCGTCTCAAAACTAGGTTTTTTTTTTGGCTTTATTTTCGTCTAACACTGGATTCCACAAACAGGATAGTTTGAAGTCGTCACCCCGATTAAAAGTGCTATTCCTCGAAATTTCAATAGCTTCCTTAACCAATCTTGGTATGTAACGGCGTTCAGATGACAAAACCCTGGCTTTGTGAAACTGCATCCAGTGATTCGTCCCTGAGTCCAGCACATGCCCAGCGATTGCTGACTTATGGGGTTCGTTGTTTTTGATAGCCCTAATGTGTTCTTTAATCCTTGTTGAAACGGCACGCTTCGTCTGGCCTATGTATGAATCTCCACAACTACACTCGATTTTATAAATACCCTGATGTTCTAGTGCGCAATTGTCCTTCGGAGATCTGAGATATTGTGAGACCTTTTTTGTGGTTGTGAATATTGTTCTTACACTATACCTATCGTAATAGTTTAAGTGATGTAGACAACCGCGAGTGTTTAAAGAAATTTATGATTACTTTGTCCTTTCCATTTACTGTTGCAAATGCAGTCTAATTTTGAAATAAATTCATCTGAAAACATGGTAAGATGTTTAGTTTTTGGACACCAGGCAGAACCACGTCCAAATTGTAGTTTGAACTCATTTAAATTGTTCTGGATGAGTTTCTTTGCACACTGAATTCATGAATACGCGGTAATCCATCTTAATCCGCGGTAATCCGTCTTAATCCGCAGTAATCCATCTTAATCCGCGGTAATCCATCTTAATCCGTAGTAATCCATCTTAATCCGCGGTAATCCGTCTTAATCCGCGGTAATCCGTCTTAATCCGCAGTAATCCATCTTAATCCGCGGTAATCCATCTTAATCCGTAGTAATCCATCTTAATCCGCGGCAATCCATGTTAATCCGTAGTAATCCATCTTGGTTGTTTGGATAGCACGTCGGCAAGTCCCGAGATCCTATCCCACTTCTGATGACGGGGCAAATAGTGTGTTGAGGTGTAATGACGTTGTAATTAGTCGATCTTCCTTTGGTTTTGTCGGGAATGTCGTCACAATGTCCACTTGAACACTCGATGATCAACACTTTTGAATAAAAACTTCAAAATAACGATCTTTAACAGTTTATTACTTTTACATCAAGAGGTCCGTTCGCCTCGACAATTCTAACACGAATGAATGATAACAGCGGCCAACGCCTGTATTTATAGCGAGTCTCCACTTCCAACTACCCGCATGATGAATAGGTTGGTTTCCCTTGTTATCACTCCGTTATATTTTTTATAATGTGAGTAGCTATATTTTTTTCTACTATTCCATTCAAGTTCGAATGCCATAAGATAATGCCTGAGAATTTTGAACATAGATAATTGTTATTATTTTCTCTGAATAACATCATTAGGGAAATTAAAAAAAAGTTTATGTCGACATGACTTCAATATTAAATTTTACTTTTCACGGGATTTCAATTTTAATTTTGAAACGAAGTTCCCTATCGCGCGTTATCGAAAGTTGTCTCGACACTTTTTTTGTTTTATATGATTATCGTTAGATGGCGCTGTGATTAAAATATTTTAAAACAATTCCTTATTTTGTTTTATATGATTAATGCTAGATGGCGCTGTGATCAAAATATTTTATTTAAGTTACAATAATTAGTTAGTTTAAAACGCCTGTCTCTCTCTCTCTCTTTCTATATTATAACTGAAACAAATAAAATTGTATTACAATTCCCTCACTAATTAATTAATCTAAAGGAACTTCGTTCCATCCGGGTGTCCCTTGACACCTCTCAAGTTTTTTTCAAAGTACCAGTCGTTTAGGAAGTGTTTATTTCCTTTCAACATAATGATTTTGGCAATGTTTTTGTTCTATTTAGGAATATTGGTTCCCATTTTTAGTACTGGAACGTTAGAGTACTACCATTTACACCTGATTTAGCACTTCAAATAATTTGTCGTGTCGGAGTTAACGAAATGTACTTAACGATTTATCTTTGATCAGATTATTCGGTTCATTGCTGATACGTTTTCAAATACATCAATTTGTTTACTTCACAAAATATTTAATAATTTTATTTTACTTAATTATACAGACGTGTGTCATTGCAATGTAAGTGTAAACTAGACCTTGCTTTTTGTCGCTAAGCTGTATACCCACTACTGTAAGCGTTATTCGCCAAAAAAAATGTTTAATTTAAACCTATTAATTTACTGTATAGAGACGATAAAATAACATAGTCAACTCTATCCTCCCTCCACATCAAACTTCGTAGTTTTATAACCAATTCTATTTCAAATCATGCCAAAAATCCAACCACTTTCGTGATTAAGTAAGTCCAAAATTTCACATTTAACAAACTATATGGATTACTTTATACAAATATCCTTGGCTTCAAACCCTATCGCAGTGAGATTGAACCGATTTAGGCAAAGTGCCAGGGTCACAGATCAGTGATTCAAACAATCAGTGCCAAACCTCTCTGGAGATTGGGCACAGGGTCTCGAGGTCCAAAACCAATATGAATCCTTGAGAGCACGTTAGCCTTCATGATATTAAAAGTTTTCGTTTTTTTTCTTCAAATCGATAGCAGTAGATATCGGCGTAGAAATTGAAAGTCTACCTTTTGTTGTATTAAAAATTAGATTCTTGAAAAATGCTTATGACTTGGAACTATTAGTTTAAGGTAACATCTTTAATGAAATCCGGCTATGGAATGAGCTCCCCTCTTCGGTGTTCCCAGAGCGCTATGACTTGACCTTCTTCAAACGAGGCTTGAGGAGGGTCTTTAAAGTAAGGTCGTAGGTAGCGATCCTTCAGTGCCCCCTGACATTGCAGAGGTTAAAAGCGACGGTAACCACTTACGATCAGGTGGCCCGTTGGCTCGTCTGCCTACATGGCAATAAAAAAAAATAGTAATATGAGAGATATACACTACACTTCACTCCATACAGTCACTTTAGACTTGATTTCAAAAACAATACATCGAAAAAGGGAAATTAAAAAAATACTCAAAGCCTTACCTTTATGATCCTTTAACTTGATCCTCTGCCCCAGCATTTCCAGGAACTCATCAAAAGCCGGCGACGTGTCATTATTCCCGAACAATTCTTCCTCAGTCGTCTGCCCATACTTCTGATATAACACGCCGAACTTGAAGTTTTCGATCAGCACTCGCTCATCGAAAGCGGCTATCATGGATGAAGCATTCAGACAAGCAACGACTGTGAAGTTGTCTACATTCAGTTTGTCGTTCAACATTTTCGCTATTTTTGCTGGCGAAAGTGCTCCTGATCCTGTAAGAATTTTGGAGACTTATTATTAGTACATAGTATAAGTAAATGTATAAATACTTTTGACAAAATGCTATGACAAATTCTTCATTGTTCACGAAATAAAATACAGACACGAGCAAACGCTGGGGTTTATTATTATGATGAGTTTAAGACGTTGTTATTTTCAGGTCGGGGTAGATATTTAACTTTAGAAATTACACATAAATGTCTTAATTTACACATATTTCACTTAATTTATTGTTTATCTGTATGCTCTATAACATGATTTATTGGAATGATACGTGATTTTATATGTTGGTCTGGTTCGATAAAACGTTTATAGATTTAGGTACTTCAGTATCTTCCTATTTGAAGAAATTGGTATTCATATTATCTCTATATATCTTCATAGTATTAGTAAAATCAAATGAAATTAATACACTTAACAAAACTACATACACGAACAAACTTAAAAATAGAGAAATACAATGTGCTGTCTTTTAATTTTTAACAGTCTTCAATAAAGAAAAATAGTAATTCATATTTCCATTATTTGCCTATAAACTTACCGGTGGGTATGATTCTTCGCATGGTATCCGTCCGTAGCCTCAATAGTATCCTAGTTTGTTCCTGACCTCCTACATGCTCTTTCTTCAAAGACATCACCACTGGCCCTAAGTTATCATCGTTGCCCACCAAGTTGATGTGCTCCTAGGAAACAAAAAAAACATATTTGAATAATACACAACGTGGACTTTTAAACTACAACTCGTCTGCCTATTTTGCTAAGAGATTTTGATTCTTATTACATTAGACATAAGCTGTACTTCATGGAAAATAGAGTTTAGCATCAAAAACGCGATGGTTTAAAACCATCTGGTTTGTACCTCTAAATCTTAATGTGAAAAAGATATATGTGCAATTTTTCAAACGGTGAAAGGAAAACATCCTTAGGAAACCCACATCAGAGAAGGGTTCTAAAAATGTGAAGAGTGGACTATGCTTAATCCCTCTTCTGATTAGACCTCCTTCCCAGGAGTGGGCAGTAATTGGTTGTTACAGTACAGCAACACATTTGTCACTTATAATAAGTCGACGATTGAACTCATGATTCAATCGGAATAAAATAATTAATATTATTACATTCAATGAAATATTCAAGGACAATGCACATTCCTAAATTTAGTGAGTATTCCCCAAAAGAATTGAAACATTAATTATTAATTAATTATTACACAACAATGGAAAACACGGTGATTAATAGTGCGTAAGAGCTAATAATAGAAGTACGTTAAAATAGACATCAGTTACGCCCTGTAGTAAACATCGAAATATGATGGAGGGTATTTACGACAGGGACAGTGTAAATGATAATGAACCAGAAATTGAATTTTTACGGAGAATTTTTCAGTTTTAATACTTTTCATGAATTCAGTTATGTCAAGTTTCATTCGATATACTTTATTTTAATAGTACTTGTTGTTTGTAAAAGTTACGTTTAATAGACTGGAGTATTTACAAGTTTTTTTTTTAGTTTGAGGAAATCACCGGATCCCCGCCCGCCCCGCGGCCGATCCGGTATGTGGTCCGATATGTGGGAGTTGAACCGCACTAAAACCTCCAACCGCTCACACTCAGCGTCCGAACCCCGGCTGAGGCCAGAACCCAGCACGGGGTTATGAGGGACGGCGCGACGCGTTACGTCCACGGCACTCTTTCCCGTCGCGCCGCCCCCAGTATTTACAAGTAAAGCATTATTTTAAAATCTTAAACTTAATTTAACTTTTTTTGTTTTGTTCTTGACTTCGAATATGTTTCTAAATTACTAAACCTGTTTGAACAATTACTAATTTTCTTGTATAATTGTGTTATTCTTGACTCGTAGACTTTTTTTAGATAAATTAGTGCCTCCAATAATAGTATGACATTGCTCCAGTAACATTTGACATCATATCACTGTTTGGTACGAGTTGATTCAATCACAGTCTTAATGAATGATGATCTCATCCTAGATTTTATAAGTAAGGCGAAATTTGAATTCTACAGCTTCTAGTCATACTTGTAAATACAGTAAGGACCATTGTTTCTCGTTTGAAAGTTTTTTTTTGCCATGTAGGCAGACGAGCTCAAGTACATAATTTATACATCATCATCAGCCTATAGACGTCCACTGCTGGACATAGGCCTCCCCAAACCTCGCCACATCGCCCGGTCCTGCGCCATCTGCATCCAGTGACCTCCCGCGATCTTGACCAGATCGTCGGATGGCCGATGGGGCCGAAAGCTCGTGGAAGATCACCTATGAGGTGGACTGCTGATGAGATCAAGTCCACATTGGGAGCCCCATTGCACCAGTGTACCAGAACCGCAACCGATCGGGGAAAGTGGCGGGACACCGTGAGGCGCGTGATAGTTGCGAGCAAGAGAAAATCTTCATAATAACCACGACCGCTCTGACAAGAGTGTACCCACAGAGAAGAAGAATTTCTTTGTAAAATATTATACTTTGGTATTCATGTTATAAAATAGAGTATTGCCTGCTGTAGCATGAAATATAATCTCCGAAATAACAGTTTCACATTTCATTTCCAGTAATGTAAGGAAAATGGAAATAAACTGTAAAATATGAGTTTAGTTCACAAAGGTTAGTGAGAGCACATGTTTGTTTGCTTATGAAATATCCGTTAGTTGAACCATAAGCCTTCCAAAACTGAACAACTCCAATTTAAAGTTAAGGTTACACTGTTTTTGTTTCATCAACCCGAGGGTCAAAACCAAGATTTTATTTACATGGGAAATTGTAATTTAACACATACATTGTTTAGCGAACCTTGTAAGTCACCGCTATCTTAATTCCCATAGTTAATAGACCTTGGATAGACTATATCCCATTGTGAAAAAACAATGGTGAATCTAATATGCAAACAGTGAAAAAGTGCTCGGAATACAATGGACAATTGGATATTAATTAGAGAAATCATTTAAATATAATTAGGGGTGTCGCTATAGAAATACGGAGGTCGATGTAATCAACTTCCAATCTCAATGAGAGTTCTCAACATGTATGATGGTAGACGGAATGTTTTAGTACGCGTATACTATTAGTCGTGGTGGCCGTGTGGTTGAAGCGCTTGCCTTCCGTACGAGAGGTCGCGGGTTTAAAACCGGCCGGCATGTACCTCTAAATCTTAATATGAAAAAGATTTATGTGCAATTTTTCACAACACCACTGACTAAAAACAGTGAAGGAAAACATCGTGAGAGAACCTGCATATCGGAGGTTCTAAAAATCCTTTGAAGATATGTGAAGTCCCCAATCCGCATTAGGCAAGCGTGGTGGACTATGCCTAACCCCTCTTCGGAGGAGACCTGAGCTCAGCAGTGGGCAGTAATGGGTTGTTACAGTATATGTTACTATAGGCACACGACGTATTGGGCTGATCAGAAGTGCAGCTCTATACTCGTCTGTATAAGACGTTCTATATGAAGACCGGATCTTATGACAGGAAATTTGTCATAGAACTACAAGTCAAGTTTATGGGCACGAAATAAAAAATACGAAGACTGTTACAAATTAGATTTTGTAAACTTACAAGTACATATTTTGAAAGAAGGCTTACAATTTCAACCATCTCGACTGTATTTTAAAAGCCGAAAAGTTGCTATCTTTTAAAATTTAGATGTGACAGTCAAAACACCTAACGTTACAATATAACTAATATAGAATTACTCATGCCCACTTATCAAATACCAATAATGAAACCTTAATTATAATCCAAACAAAATCTATCTATCTTTTGAAACATCAAATCCTGTTTAAAATCTATAATTTATCGCATCAGAATTGCCACAAAAGGGCAAATTGAATGGCAAAGATGGTAATTGAAAGGGCGAGGGGTTAACGCCCCATCTTCAGTGGACTGATAGATGACGTCATCAAAGATGAAATCTGGTAATTTTTTTTCGAAGGAAAACACCCCATTCGTTTCTTTAACACCTTAATCGTTAAGGAAAATAAATCGAGATTTTTCTACCTATTTTCTTGGTATAAAGTGATTTTCGGTGTCATCGTTCGAAAATTATACAAATTAGGTATTTGTGTTCTTTATAGTTAAATAATTTCTCTATCCCTTTGCCTTCTAAAAAGTTTTTTGCCAAAATTTTACTGCAAAATTACTTTTCGTAAATTTTCTAAATTGATCACTCATTCTCATTTAATTTAAATAAAAGATGATTTTTACTAGCAATGCACGTAAAACTATCTAAATATGAAAATTTAAATCTCCACATGAAAATTTCTTAATTTTCTCCGAATTTATGCACTTAACCCTGAGTGAAATGGCAATCATTTCTTAGCCCGTCATTTCGCTCGAAAAGGGAATTGTCCCAAAACCAATTTTGCGTTATGAAAAGACGTTTTACTTATTACTTCCGTTCGTCTTTTGTTATGAGCATCTGTCACCGTTGCTTTAAAGTAATGGATTGGAAAATGAATCGAATAGTATTTCAATCACATTTACCTTTTAATATAAATAACGATTAAGCAATTACGTGCGTCAATAAAATTGAAATGTTTTTGTTTATTTTAAAAGCGGAAAATCCCATCCTATGAGGATGGTTAACAAAATAAGAATTTACGTCAAAGATGAAAAATCAATAATTAAACTCTTCTCTAGTTTCGTTATTCGTATATTGAGACCAAAAGGCAATAGCAAAAAGATTGCGTTAAGTGCCAATTTTTCCAATATACAGGGTGATTTCCTAGTGAGGGTACATATTGAAGTTCATGGTAGCTGATGGTTATATACGAACAGTAAAAATATTATTACCAAAGAATATGGCTTAATGCCTTAGTTATCGCAACTTAAAAATATCGTACCATCGTACCACACGCCGCAGGGGCAAAGTTCACCACCTTTTCTTGGAACCGCTGCGATCTTCTACGGTTCGCTTCAGAAGCTCATTTTTGCCCCGTACCATTCCGATTTGGAATGGACTCCCATCCGCGGTGTTCCCGGAGCGCTATGACATGTCCCTCTTTAAACGAGGTTTAAGAAAAGTCCTGTATCGGTAGGCGATAGATAACAGCCCTTCATTGCCCTGGCATTGCAGAGGTTCATGAGCGACGGTGACCGCTTACCATCAGGTGGGCCGTAGGCTCGTTTATCTATCATGCAATAAAAAAAAAAAAAAAAAATCTAAAATTCTTGCAAAATGATGGTTTTTCGACAGCTGATGGATGTGGCGGAGGTGTGGGGTGCGCGAGATCACTAGAAGTCATTAGTCAACACTCTTTAAGCCGAAATTGTTTATGTTTGAGGTAGTTTTGTCGAATTTAGATTTAAAAAAAAAAATGTAATTTTATCTATTTTTTGTAATTATCCGTATTAGAACAGAGTACTCATCACCCTCCTGCAATGTGTACCCTCTCTAAAAAATCACCCTGTATACGCAAATTTAAATTCATTCAAATTCAGCACCTCAAAATCTAGAATATCACTAATTTACAAACTCCCAGTAATTATTCTCTTAGCCACCATGTTTTGTACAAATCTATCGTACTATTTATTAAGACGTCTATTTTGACACACGCACGTAAATTGACAGCCATTTCCCACAACCTTCGTTCGACGATAGCGTCTGAAATGTATTTACGTGTCGAAGTAACACAGGGTATTGGATTAGCATTGGGAGCGACGCATTCATCTGACCTAACCCTTGTGGTGTCACAATGACCCATTCAGCTTTTCAGGGTTGATGGTATTAGATTGCTATATCCATTCAAATGCGTGGGAATATAGCCTATTTGTAACGCAACGTTTTTTCTGTCATTATAGATGAAGAGAAAATTGAACAATTTCAACATGAGTATGCAGATTGGCTAAATACCTATTTAACGGCGCGACGGGAAAGCGTGCCGAGCGCGTAACGCGTCACGCCGTCCCTCGTAACCCCGTGCTGGGTTCTAGCCTCAAACGAGGTTCAAACGCTGAGTGTGAGCGGTTGGAAGTTTTAGTGCGGTTCAACTCTCACATATTTTACCCGCGGGGCGGGTGGGAATTCGACTTTTTCCTCCAAATATAAAAAAAGTTCTTAAATACATTCCTTTATAAACTGAAACTGTGGACTACTTAGAGAGTTAGGACATTTTACAGTTAAATCGTTTGAGCGAGTAGCGCTCTTTACAAATGTTAACGATACTAGGAGGTAGTATTTAATGATGCATTTATCGATGCAAATATCCTAGCCCTGAGCAAACTTATACTTGTAGGATTAGCTGACTTGCTAACAACCTGTAATTCGAACTTCACCTTCCGCGTGAGAAATGCATAAAGAAATTTTATATGTAAATTGATATAATACGACGTTAAATAATACGAGGCCGTTCTGACATTTCGCATAATGAAATTTAAATGAGGCGCAGTGATACGTGTATAAACTTAATTTTTCAGAGTAACGAGGCGTCCGCCTGATCGGTGGTCAAGATAAGGACCTTACGAACTGACTGGGGTCTCAAATTGCCCCATAATATTGTAATCACCACAATCTACATGCTGAGAACTTGGTGCACTGAGCGTGAAGTTCGTTCCGCGTAGGTGAGCCGAGACTTTTTCCCACTCTTTGCTTTTTATGTAACTGTGGGCCCTTGGTCGTTGCTATCACGATTTAAAGTAATTGGACTTTTATTTGGTTTTAGAATTCGACAGTTTTATTTATTGCAACGCTTGAAGGAGTTAAAGATAATATTGTGGTGTCAGATTTCAAGATTGTTGTGGAAGATTTTATGAGCTGTAATCAAATGTATGACTTTATAACACAGACAGAAACGATACTCTCAATTCACGATATAGTATGAGTTTTAATTAGTTTTAAATCATAGCAGTTAACTATATCCGGCACCAGCTCATTAACAAAACACTTGATGGAATATAAATGTTATTTTGCTTCGTTATATCGATTAATCTCTTCAAAACTCCCTCGATGCATATCCCAAGTAAAATATTCCTTGTCAGTAGTTTAATGCATTTCCTGGCACCGCATTAGTTGCGGTGGCAAACTTCCCGAACGGAATTATGCACTTACACGGCTTCGGAGTGATGGCTTGTACGCGTCACTATCTATAGCTTTAAAGTATACACGTATAAATATGGGTAGAAAAGATAGTGAGGTAAAACCTTTTTTACAAATTTTAAAAGCTTTTTTCTAAAGGTACTTTTAGACGGCGATAAAATGTTTGAGTTAAAGGTTAGAATTTCTGTTGTTTATGTCATATGATTGTGTCGACTTTAAAAGATGTGATGAAGTTGAGGAATCTTTTATTGCAGCTTATTTCATTTTCACAAAAAAATATACCAAAAAAGTTGACCAGGCATGCCCTTTAATTTCCATTATATTTTTTGAGGAACCTCCAAGGAAAACATTTGAATTAATTCAGAATAAACATTTATTTCATGGCTCACCGATTTGCAAATGAACTACAAAGAATTTGTTATTCAAATTAGAATGCAAAATTTCGAATCAAGCTTACTCTTACTCCAACAATAGTAAGTATTAGCTTTATGATTCTTATTTAGGACTCGCAACTTGGTCTGCGTAACATAAGTAGCTCATCGTTTAAATCTTCCCTGAACTTCCACGAATATTTCCAGACTTAAAATTAGCCAAATCGGTTTAGCCGTTTTCGAGTTTTAGCGAGACTAACGATAAGCAATTTATTTTTATATGTAAGATTACAAAGAAAAATATCACTAAGTAGAATCATAAGACATACAATTAATATCTATAAGTCACTCCCACACTTCGATTTATAAAAAGCGAGAAAACTCATCCCATTTCTCAATATCAGAAACAATGGCACAATAAATATCCAATGTATCACGTTTCGAATAATTACTGAAGATTCGAAACGACACGAAAAAAGTAGAAAAAGTGTATTCAGTAGGCGTATGGCGTGGGTATGGGAAAGTTCACACGTGTTATCTGTGCCGATGATATGGTGTAGGTAGTGGGGTGATGAGCACCGCGAGCTTTGTGATTTTACTTAGATATGGATATCTTGTTACAGATATTATCTAACACTAGCTGGCCCGCGCATTTTCGTCTGCGTCACATAAAGAAATTTCCTCACCGTTTAAACCTTCCCTGGACTCCGATTAAATAAGCCAAATCGGTTCAGTCGTTCTCGAGTTTTAGCGAGACTAACGAACAGCAATTCATTTTTATATATATAAGAAGAAGATGTTATTATCTAGTCTTTGATCATATGTGCATCTTTTGTATTATCTTAAACTGTTCGTAACAAAATTATTTGCACGAATTGTGTTCGAGAGTTTTCTAAACAAATCCTTGTTATACCTTTCAATTAATATCTTCTAACAGTCTAACCATAATAATGAATAACGAGCCGACCTGGGCATTTTCGTCTGTGCAGGAAGAAAAGTATGTTTCCCATAAATGAATTACAAAAGTAAGAAATACATATTATGGAGATCCTGGTAAATAAACTATTTGCAAATGATTTTCGCACTACAGTTATATGACACTTCGTACGTCATTTTTAATACAATTACACCGATTTTATTTAATTTTACTTTCATGCCAAGTTAGTTACCCATTTCGTTGAAATACACAATTTTAAACACACCGTTTGTAACTTAGAATTACTTTTAAAAGGAGTAAGACTTCACAAATCGCTACCGCTTTTGAATCGATGCTGACCCTAACGTACCGCTTTATAAAGTACAAAACCACTTGGTGTAAATCTAATACACTTCACAGATTAACTTCCTGTGAAAATCAACAATTAAATCTATGCATTACCATAAATAATATATCATTACATATTTAGTACATTACAAATACATCTAATATATAAAATTGTCGTGTCACGGTGTTCGAACTTGAACTCCTCCGAAACGGCTTGACCGATTTTGATGAAATTTTTTGTGCTTATCCGGTACCTATGAGAATCGGCCAACATCTATTTTTCATCCCCTAAATGTTAGGGGTAGTCCACCCCTAATTTTTTTTTTCGGCGCAGACGAAGTTGCGCGAGTCAGCTAGTATTTTATAAAAGTTTAGAGGTTATTCTCATACTCATTAAAATAATAATTATGTATTATGTCATTAACATAATAATATTGTGCTTTAATTATGTATATTTATTTATAGTACACAATATAATACCTACCTCCAAAATAAATTGAATTTATAGAGTTTTCTAAAATTATCGTTGGTAAGATAATATTTAGTGAAAGAAACGTTTATTGAAACAATAAAAGAAGTAGCTGACAGACACCACATTTAATAAAACTATAATTATCAACAGACAAGATATATTTTTATACTTGCAGACCTTTGCGAAGGTCAAGGTACGTACAAGTGATCAAGATACATCATCGTGTCAAGGGAAGCGTGTTCAAGTGGATACCGGATCGTTTTTAAAATGAATTTTAACTTCCGAGTGTGCCCGAAACGTGGTGAAGCGGTCACACTTCTGTCGCGATATTTCGTGTTGAATTCAGCTTTGGAGCTTTAATGAACTTTCATTGATTGATTCATTGCAGAATTCCACGAGCAACGGTAACTTTCGATCAGGTGGCCCGTTGGCTCGTCTTTAGTGTAGGCACATGGTAAAAAAAAATTGTGATACTAAATTTAAAATCTTAGGTTACTCAAAAGAGACATTTTAATGAATCTAAGAACGGTTCTCTCTGTGTCTATTCAAAGACTCGTACTTCTAAAACAGCCTAGACGAGCTTCTTTAAAAACAGTGTTGATCATCATAAATTAAATTATGTTTCAGATAAAACCCAATTAAAGTGCCTTACTTATAGACACGAAAAAAAAACAAATAGAAAAAATATGTTTACAAATGGTAGGTCATCATTAGAATAAATTGAAATCTAAATTAATTCAATCACAAATGCGGTCATTCAGAAGTATTTCAATTAAAAATAAGAGTCGTTCGCATTCTTGGTTGCAAAAAGATTGGCACGCCAATCCGTACACCGGGCACGGTTGCTATTTTCACTTCAGACAGCATGGCGCGCAAATGTCAGATGTTCGGAGCAACCGGATTCTGTGTCAGGATCCAGACGAAGGGAACGAAATTAGCGAAATCTTGTTCTTTTTTATTTGAAGTTTGTTTTGAGTGTTCTTTTTTTACTTTGAATAGTAATTTTATGTTGTTAATAGGTAAATTATTTTTGCTTATTTTGTGTGGCAAATTTTTTTCTGAGCTAATAAATGTTTAATTTTTCAAATCAGCCATTCAAATAGTTCTGGCACAAGTTACAGAAAGTTAAGTATGTACGTATATAAACTGCTTGTGATGTTCTTATTTCCTAATTAATTACAAATTATTTACTTAATTAAACAAGATAAAAATTGTACGAATATTAAATGTTGTTTTTCATTCAATGACTCCTAGAAACTTCTAGAAAGTCATTTCAATTAGGCATAGATCATTTCAGAGATGTGATGGGTGAAAGAGCAAAAGTCCCGAAACCAATAAATTCAGTTTATGATTTGTTTTTATTTCAGTCTAAGAAAAACTTAATCCCACTTACTTGTCCAAGGAAATACCGCCTGTAGTAGGTGGCAGTGTCATCCGTGTCGATATTGTAGCCTCGGCTGGATTGTCTTGGGGTCCCTGGATGGGGCCTGGGTGAGTCCTCCCCGTTGAGACTTTCACCGTCGTGTACCCAATAACCTCCATTTGGGGGGAGAACTATGGTCGGTGGGGTGCCTGTGGGTAATGAAAATAGATTGAATTTTTTTTTAATAAAAACTGGTTAAACACACGATGAGCACAGCTTTTAAATAAGAAAAAAGACACATTTTCTCTGTTGAGATCAGTCAAAAATATTTGTCATAACTAACCCATAGTTTTCAATGTAAATGTAAATGATCGTGTCATAACTCACACAGTAATGTGTATGACGTATATCGAGTATATTATTATATTACAAATACTTCATCTTTAGGAAGTCACTGAGAATGGTTTTTACTTCAGAACCTTGAGCATCAGAGTCCAAGGTTGAAACTACTGTGATAGAAAATGACATAACACTTCAAAGATTGTTTACATTTTTTTGTATTTCAATACGTACCAAATACTCATACTATGTTAATTATTTTTTACAATAAAAAACTTGACTGAAATAATAATACTTGTTGTTTGTATCAAGACTTAACAATTTACTTTTTAAAACAATAATTACATTCAAATACTTCAAAAGTTTTATAAGAATTCTCAGCGATTGATAATTACTTGTTACTGGAATTTCTCGGGTCTATTGGCCAAAATAATCACTGAACATAGACTATATCAGTTTCACAAACAACAATAAAATTACTGTAATTAACTGTCTTTCCACTAAATCCATTACACCATAACGTACAGTGTATGTCTCCTCGGATGCATCGTTAATTTCAAAGCCCAGACGGCTTTGTGCTGCAGATTTTTTTACATTACCTTCAATATGTCCCAGCCTATTGTTGCCGAGCCTTCATCGTCTCTATTACACTGGGGGAAACTGTTCAAACACTGGACAGAGGCTAACGGAAGCTTTATTAAAAAATCTTAGTGTTTTGTTAAGGTATTTTAAAGCTTAAGATTGGCTGTAGAGGACTTTTTAAAAATAAATTGGTTATAGTTTTTATTTATGACACAGTATATTGAGTACTAGCTGGCCCACACAACTTCGTCTGCGTCACATAAGGAAATTTTCTCACCGTTTAAACCTACCTGGACTTCTACGAATATTTCAAGATTAAAATAAGCCAAATCGGTTCAGTCGTTCTCGAGTTTTAGCGAGACTAACGAACAGCAATTCATTTTTATATATAAGAAGAAGAAGATTTTATCAGGAACCATTCATATGATCTTTTTAACAACCATAGATCTCGTGTATGTTTCGGTAAATCGACCGACCCTATTATCAAAAGTATTGGGTTTTAAATTGGACTCCGCATAAATCTACAAACAAATTCAGGAAGAGAATTCGTGCGTAATTCAAAGTTTGAATCTTTTTGACAAACCGGCATGAAATAAGTCTATACTGTGTTTTACTTTAAGTTAACATTTTTCAATCAACATTAATGAGTAATGGACCTTGACGTTAACAGAAACATAATATACTTTAGTAATATCTACCGTATACTGAAATAAATGTATGCTTATTTCAATGAGTAAGAACTCTACTACAAATACTTTATACTTAACGGGGTGATAACAAGGGAAACCAACCTATTCACCGTGCGGGTAGTTGGAAGTGGAGACTCGCTATAAATACAGGCGTTGGCCGCTGTTATTATTCATTCGTGTTTGAATTGTCGAGGTGAACGGACCTCTTGATGTAAAAGTAATAAACTGTTAAAACTCGTTCTTTTGAAGTTTTTATTCAAAAGTATGGATCATCAAGTGTTAAGTGAACATTGTGACGTCATTCCTGACAAAACCAAACGAAGATCGACTAATTACAACGTCATTACACCTCAACACACTATTTACGCCGTCATACTTGTTCTAAAAGAATTCTCATAAGCCACAACTAAGAAATTTCCAGGACTCCATACCAATAACTTTAAGTTAGTCATAAATTCCTAGTATAAATGTCTAGACGTACCTCTCAATTCTACATTGAATAAGTCCGCAATTCCTTGATTTCCCAGGACATGCACTCAGCGAGTTTTAATTTAATTAAAGTTTAAAACATCTAATTAGTGTAAATGTTAGTTTTTAACCTGAATAACCTTTGAACCTTCAAAGAGAGATAAGTAACGTAGAAGTTAGTTACTCATGTTTTTAGTGATAATACTGTTTGCATTCAAATTATGTTAGCGATATTACAGTTTTTGAAATAAGGTCCAGTGGTTTTTGGAAACTTTAGAAATGCAGGTTTGTAGTTGAAAAAATTAAAAAGATGTATAAACTGATTTCGATACTATGTTCGTTTATTTATTTTTAAGACGGTTATTGTCTGTAACTATTTTTGTCGTATAGGTACTCTTATGTTGCATGATCGATTCTAATAATTAGCTTTAATTTACGTTCGCAGATGTTATATTCATGCTCATGGTAAATTAATCTCAATTTAGTTTTATAAAAATATTATAGTAGGTTGGTTTTTTAAAAATGTTATAATTTAGTCTTTAAACTACGCTTGTCTGTAGCTGTTGTTTTCTTGAATTAAAATATAATTTAATAACTAATTTATTTAAATTTCTCTTTATAGCTATTAATAGATTGGCTCGATTATCCAGTATTGTAGTCAGAAAGCCTGAGTAGCGTCGAGTT
This sequence comes from Trilocha varians, assembly GCA_030269945.2. Taxonomy (NCBI): domain Eukaryota; kingdom Metazoa; phylum Arthropoda; class Insecta; order Lepidoptera; family Bombycidae; genus Trilocha; species Trilocha varians. The sequence continues at coordinate 5,116,624 of AP028257.1, read as the reverse complement.
CTGAACCTTTGTAACTAAATATTGGTTTTCGCAACCTGAGTATGCTTGTATATGTTTGTCTCTGGTACTAGTGAAACAAAGGAAACCTATAGAAATAAAACTAATGAAAATAGAACGTTATTTATTTAAGTATACCAGCAACAAATATAAAGGTTGTCAAATATCTCCCTTCCGCCTTTTTGTCTTTTGAATTTCGCGACTATGTACAACGCGCTACAGAGCTCGTATCTGGCAATACTATACATAATTTGAAAGGTACATAACCTACAAAATGACGCTTAATATAAAAGTTCTAAATTTATTTGATGGTGAACTGCATTAATATTGTAGTAGGAAATACAAGTGATCATTTTTTTGAACTTGATGGAGATTAAAGAGTAGCCATAATATTAGTAAAAAATAAGTCTTAGGATACACCCAATAACTGAAAAGTCTCTGTACAATATTCTACAAACTACAAGAAACCTAACATTACGTAATACAATGATATAATCAACATCTACACAAGTAGTTCAATTTATTCATAAAATTGCGCAATTGCACATCACTGTCGGGTCAACACACTTGTAACGAGTAATATTGGCAAAACTACAAAATTTACCATTCTGCATCTAAAAATAAATTTGATTACTTTAATTTACTGTTACACTTTACTACTAGTAATTTGTGATATATTAGAACACAATGAGTAACTTCTTATTTCGTTAACAAGAATTCGTTCCATAGTTATTATTAAGTTACACAGCTATATTTTTAACATAGGTACACAAAAATCGTTGCTGGATGGTGTTACATGTGATCTCACATCCTTATTGCGAGACATAATTTTTCTACAACTACGTTTCACTTTTGTTGGCCCCGTAGGTGGAGCCCACGCTCTGCGTCCGAACCCCGGCTGAGGACAGAACCCAGCATGAGATTGGACAGAGTGACGCGACGCCTTGCACACCAAGGCTTACGTTTCGTCCGTCACTCCCATCTACATTTCACTTACCAAAATTCAAAAGGAGGTCGATATTTTAAGTCATAAAACGAATCTCTTACTTACCAGGTTTAGCAAGGATCTCCTCTAAGAGTCTTTGGCTGGCCTGGCAAACGGATTTCACTTCTCTAGGTGGGACAATTGTGCCAGGGGAACTAGAGTGACGACTCGCCGGCCGAGTAACCTGAAACAATAGAAATTATAGTCAATTAAAGCTATTAAATAAAGACTATTAAAAGTAATTATGGAGAATATCATTCTTTATAAAAAGCGTATTAGTCATGCCGGGTATTGCAAACAGTCCATCAGTGTGACTTTGAGCAGTGAAGCCTAGGAACCCGAGGGAAAGCTGTAAGGAATAGAATTCGACGTCCCTTATCGCAAAGCGGGAGACAGCAAAAGAAGAGGTTCGGTCAAAGTCTGCTTAGTAGTAGATTCCACAATTACAATAAGACTTAAGGACTACGTTATTAACTCGATAATCAGTAGATTATAGGGATCAGAGAACGTAAGGTGAAGACGTAAAACAAAAGACGCGAGTCTACTTCAACGTAAAAGACAGAATGAAGACAGAAAGTTTCCGAAGAGCAGGTCTTATGGCTTTTAATTTTGAAATTAAAGGCCTTGCCTAGTAACCATAAAAAACTATCCAAATGAAAACAAAAATTAATGGCTATACCTACAAGTTATAAGCTTTGATACAATACGTTTTCCAGGAAGTGTATTGCTTCCGAATTTGAATGCGTTTTGAATGGAGCGTGGTAGTGCGGCTCAAAACCATTAATCGAGTAGTTTGATGAAAGCCGATCTAAATGGATTGCCTCTGGTTGTTTGGAATATCAGAAAGGAAACTAATCTAAGCCATTGGTGTGTAAGGTGTTGTTTACAGAAGAGTTTCTTGGATGCGAATTGTTAGTGATTTCAGTTTCGCTGTTGTGTTTACATTTTTCTTGGGCTTCATCAGATTTAGACAAAACATGAATTAGCACCGCTTTGTCTAAATTTAGTAACCTTCATTATTTAACAAAATTTTAAGCAGTAGATAATAGATTACAATGGGGCGACTATTGTATTGAAAACGTAGGTACCTACTTCTAATACAGCCGCAGAATTTTTGTTCAGCATTACTTACTCAGATTCGAGAATAAGACAATTTCAAAAATCGAACTCAACGAAAAGTGTAGTTCACATTCACATCAGAGAATTTACAAGGCAATCATTTGGTAAAGTTTGTTCACATAAATTCTTATGATGTTTAACCGTTTTTATTCAAGAACTTCTTATAGTGTAAAAGCCTTTACCGTGACGGTCGTCCATTGAACTCGCCGTGGGATTTCATTACTACTCACAATCGTAACTGTACTGAACCATGATATTACGCGGTAATCGACTTATCGCCGAGATTATGGTTTCCGATATAATTTGTTTATAGATGATTGATTTTGTTGTTGGTTGACGACACTTTCTTTTCTCACTCAATTTCTGTCAAGGTCCGCTCAACTATTCTCGTCAACATATTGTTTAAACATTTTAACAACTTATATTACCTTCCCAGTCAGTTCAGTTTACTACCCAATACTGGGTTCACTTATCTACTCAACAGGGAAGTAGCCGAAATTAGCGTTTGTTTCGTAGTGCCGAACAAAATATATTGTTTTAATTGAAATGGTAACACATTATCTATAAGCTAACACTCAATTTAATAACAATATATCAGCTGACGGAAGCATAAGCTGACAACCGTGAAAAACTTGAGCGTTTACCACTTTGATCAAATTATAGTGACGTCATGCAGCGGCCATGTTTGCTTCGCTTGCACGCGACTGAAATCAAATGTCGGGATGCGGACAGGAATTCTGAACAGTGCGAAACTGTTTCAGCCCCTAATTAGAAATTCTACGAGTCCGTTTCGAACCGCACTGCAAGTTTACAAGCTGATGTAAACTAAAGGATAACATCATCCCGAACTTACACTTCAAAGAAGAGGGAGCGAGAGAGAAAACATGCTTCATTCTTCTAATTTAGAGTTTCGCAGAATCGAGAAAATTTGGTCTTTGTAGACAAACTAAAATGTAATTTATCTTAATTCTTCACTAATATAAAATAAAATTTGTGTTTCACAAAAAATTCATTCTATGACCATTTTTCTCCATTCAATTTTACGTTAAAATGGCGGGTTATATAGTTATGGTTTTCAACAATACAATGTTATTCCTTTTCCAAATAAATACCATATAAAAATCATATATTTACAGCGGATTAAAATTTTCCTTTACATTAATGTATTATTAAATATAATTACATAAATGTATTATCGCATCGAAGGCGTACTATTACAAAACTTAAAACTCTTTTTATGCGTTGACAACGTTGCACCAATTATTTAATGAACAATATAACTGAACAAACCCATTACTGGCCACTGTCGGGCTCAGGTCTCCTCAGAAGAGGGATTAGGCATAGTCCACCACGCTTGCCCAGTGCGGAATAGGGACTTCACATATCTTCAAAGGATTTTTAGAATCCTTTTCCGACATGCAGGCCTCCCGTTCGGAAGGAAGCGCTTCGACCACTCGGCCACCACGACTTTATGTATAATATAATATAATGTTATATAAATAATATAACAAGACGAGGTCTATACAAACTTCTTTCTACTTCAATTGATTCATTACTTGCATTTATACGCATTAGGGTAAATGCATTGTTCATATAGTCACTTCAAAACACCTGCCGCCCTATTTCCCTAGTGACAATGTTTTGTTTTATCAAATACACTCATGTAGTGGATTTAACGTATCAAATGTCGACTTTATAAGGCTTCTTAACAGCTTGTACAACAGTAATCCTGATGTGTCATTGGGTTATATTTTGTAACACGTTGCTCAATAATCTTTGCACAAACTTGGTCAATATTCTCTTGAAAAATCATTTTGGTACCTATGTTCCGTCTAAAAACAAAAGCCTATCGATAGTATGAAGAAGCAATGTCATTTATTTTTAAGTATAATTTTAACTGTCATGTTTCTTTACATTTTTAATTTTCTTTGTAAACACGGGATAGGGACCTGGTGATCTGTAAGACAGGTTTTCGCTTGAAGAGGAATAAATACATAAAATGAAATTAATGCATTTTTTTTTGTATGACATGATTGTGGAACGAGAACGATAGGTGAGAAAAAATAAACAACTATCTTTAGCTACCTAATCGTTGAATTTCACTCGTAGGTACTGAAGAATATTATAGAAAAGTTTATTTGTAATAGTCTAAACAAAATTGTTGGAAGACCGCAATGTTTAATTACTGTTAATGTTCAACAAACGACACCAATAATTCTCCTTAGCGCCTCATTAAAGTTAGAATACAAATGGCTCAGTTATTTGGTTCTTTGTTTGGTAAAATAATTTGTTTATGTTATTTGAGAAAAAAACAGTCTTCATTATAGTACCTCTATCCTTTATTTATTTATTTTACTTTATGCACAATTGAAAGTACAATGGCGGACTTGATGCCTAAGGCATTCCTTTAGTTTTATAGATATAAAAAAATAATCGATATTATATCACTGAATCTAATAAAACAGTAAAATACAGTACACAACAAGTATTTTACAAAACGTCAGAGTCTTATCCATGACTTAAACTTTTGATTTGGAAATTTAAAAAAAAACGCGAGATTACACGACACAGTCTCTAAGCCAATGAAATCAAAAGACTGCCAAATTTTGATTTTAGTAGGGTTTTGTTAGCACCATTTTTACGCCCTAATCGTGTATCTATCATACCTACCTATTTGATCGAAGTTTATAACACATTCATGTCTATTTGTGTAACACTAAAATTAAAGCATTAATTCGTTCAATTTCTGAATACCATTAAACAATACGAATCACATCATTCATACACAACACATTAAAACTGTGTACCTGCACTCAAAACACAAATAATAAACAAACATGAACAAGGGTCTTTAAAAGTTCGAATCTGCTTATTTGTTTTAGAAATGTACAGTCAAACGCAAAAGTTACGCACAAAGTATATTTTTGAGTAAATCTTCGATATAACAAGACCAATTTACATAGTTAGAAAATCGTCTTCAAAAATGAAATTCATGACAACTAACTTAGAACAAGTGTTTTAGAAAATTAAGTCTATTTACATTAAAAAGGATTTGTTTAGTTGGGTGCCTCTTTACGCTTCAGGCTACAGCTTTGTAGGTATTTCTATCTAAGTATATGTGATCAAAGAAGAAAATCACATTATCCTGAACCTCTGACTTCTGCAACATTATATAACCGCAATACAAAATTTTCCGTTTTCTATCAACGTTCTTCAGTTATTTTTACATTTCAGAAGATGGCGGGTTCAGAAATACTTCTAAAACTGTGTCTTATCCGGACGTCGAACTGCATCGGCCGGTTTGGTGCGCTCGTAACATTTCGGCTTTCTAAATATAGCTATAACATCGGTTTATTTATAATATCACCCACTCCCGGTTTTCCTTTGGTTTTATTATGAAACCGATGCATACTTTGCAACTGAAATTACTGAAATAAGTGTGTCAGATATTTGATATATACTAATTTGATTGATACTTGATTAAATTTGTTAGTATGGTTAACCTGTGTGTTATTTTGAAATACATCATCCAGGGAAAGTACTTATGGCCCATTTACAAGTGCAGAATTGTCCGTTACGGATGGATTTGTCAGATAAATCTGCACGATAAACTTCCCTGTATGCCTTAATTTGAAATACCTAGTATAATATCATTAAAATATAAAATGGCTCAAATGCATACGAATATTTTTTATATGTTTGACGAAAACGGCTGAAAAACAAATATGAGCATTGAAATCGTACAAAAATGAATACGGAATGAACGTTCCATTTAATAAAATGCAAATTCCTATTGGTTTAAAAAATATATGTGTGTTTTACTATTCAAAAAGGATAAACGATAGTTTTGTGACATATATATTGAGTAAAGTTTAAATTCAATAACAAAATCAATAAATTTAATCATTTGTTGACAGGTTTAAAAATAAAGGTAGTACTTTTTAGAAATCGTCTTCAAGTATGAATTGTTTCAAATTGTCTTAATATTGATTCGCAATTTTTGAATTGCTTTTCGATAATATTAAATGTTACAAGATATAAGCGTGTCAAATGTATAATCAGAATTTAAACTCTTCCTAAATGACTATATTAACGGTAATATTTAGCCCATTTGTCGTTGAGAGTTTCGCATACTCCGCAGGAGTTAGAATTTAAGCCAGCAGATACATCTTTATAAATTAAAAATTATTTCTCTATTTAGTCTCTATTTGGAAGTTGTCTATTTAGTCTCAATTGTCAACCGATTCTTCTATTCTTTTTTGACTTTTTATACAAATGAATTTAATAAATAAATGATTTCGCTTGTGGCTATAACTGTATGTGTTTAGTGGGGAAACGTTGAAGCGATTTGAGGCGTCAGCGTCGCGTCGCATCAGACCATGATTGGATTGTGATCGAAAGTAAATTGCTCCGTTGCACTGCCGATGACGTGGCGACACCCTGATCTATTGTAAATTAAACGAAAATCACAACATTGTTTGGCTACTGGAATGGACTTTTTGTAGTTGATTTAAGGTTGATTTTAGCTAGTGTTTTTCGTAACTATAATAAAATCTAGCGCTTTGTTTTTTATGGACTAATAAATCGACAATTACAAAGACAATTAAAAGTTTTTGTAAAAAGTCGACTTAATAAAAGTAGAAGTCAATGAAATAAAAAGTATTAATCAAATGTAAATAGTATAAGAAAAGCACAATACAAAAATAGAAAAATAATAATACAATTAGACGATCACATGTTCAAAAATTTATAGTAGCGCAATATAAAATATCAATAACCACCTTATTTTTTAATGCCTAAAGTGCAATATTATCTCCTATTCGATGTAAGCTATCCCTATCATCAAACTCATAATAGCTTGCAACATTTTTTTTACTATGGCAACATTAATCTTACAATGACGCGAGATGACGTCGCCGCTAATGACAGAGTCGTGTCGTCCTTCACACAGTCAACACGTGTTTAAATAAACACTATCATAGTCCAAACACTTGATAAACCTTGAGGGTCTATGGATACTTCGTAAATTGCTTTTAATACAAATAAAATTAGTATTTTTGTCTATGGTTTATAAGGATTACATGGCCAGTCTAATTTTCCAAAAAAAAGTCCTCCAGCACTCTTTACAATCGCAAAATCATTTCGATTTCGATAACTTCTCGGAAACTAGTACACGTCTTAATTTACATAAGTTAATTCCAATAAATTTCACATTGCTACTTAACAATTTGCATCGAAAATTTATCGCAAAAAAACCGCAATGCTCTCGCGGAAAGTCTCCTGTTTAAAAATACTTTATTGACACTGTTTTGAATCGTTCATTTGACTTCTTGTAAATCATAAAACAAGCCGAAAGTGAGTAATTAAAAATATAACTGCACCCGAGGATGTTACCCAATTAAGTAGAATATTATTCATTCATATCATCAAATTTATTTATGAGATGTTAACCGTATTCTACAGCTCTGAGGATATGTTACGGAAGTCGTAAATTTTATTCATAAAATATCATTTTATGTTTTTGAAAAAAAAAGATTAAATACTGATGAAAATTTAGTCGTATAATGAAAGATGGCGGCATATGTGTTGTGAAAATACTTTATTTTCATCGAATATATTGAAAGAAGAAAATGTGACGTGTGTGTGTAACATAAAGGAAATAATTATTATTTGAATCGATGTATTACTTTAAATTATTTAAAAACATATTCAGACACTCGCGTTTTTCTATAATACTTTCATGCATTTTCAACGGGTTCTTACCACGACATTTATTTTTTTCTAAATTTTAATTAATATAAAATTTTCAATACTCTCCAGTATCCAGTCTTCTCGTGATCATTACCACGTTAGTAGATCAGCATCCAAATGACCTGAACGTCAACAGTTACCGTCTATATTAGACCTCTACATTGTCAAAAGACACTACAATTCCACTACTTAGATTATTTTCAAGTATAGTTTGAAGATGGACAAGTGATAAGCTCAGAAAATATTTACTACTATCTTCCGCTTCAAAATCATAATAAAGATACATCACAATTCACTGTATTGTTGCCACGAGGGAATACGCTACACATTAAACAAAGAAGGGGTGTTCCACGAGTATTGTTCGCCGGCTGATATTGCAGACACAGATAAACTGCTATACAGAATATTTCTAAACGATTCAGCCGAAAACGTGTCCTGTAAGATACTAAAATTTTGTAAGCCTACGTATATTATTTGACAATGAAATATTAGGATACAATGGAGCAAACAATGTACAAACTAGAAGAAGACTCATCGTGTTTGGGCTTCTTTTACTTCCTTAGCTCTAGTGCTATATGACATCCAGCATCTTGAATTTAATAAGACACAAGGGTGTGCTCACGATTTATATGAAAGTTTATTTCTGTATAATGATTCTGTTGCAGCTCTATTCACTGCGCCTTGAGATAAGGCAACAATTCATGTACGTACATTATAATAATGCTTTCAAATTGAGTGACGCGTACATTTCGCTGTGTGTTTTAATGTGTTTTGTATTTGTGGATGAATATGAAGTTGTATATTGAAAATTGTTAGAAGATATATTAGAATGAAACGGGTCTGAAGATGTACGCTGATCAGAATGAATTTTTTTTTTATTTTATTCGAAAGACAGAAAAGCATAAGGAGATCTCAGAAAACCTTTCCACAATACCAGGGCATAGGGTTAAATCTGCGTCAATCAAGAACAGCTAACAGCTAACAGCATCCGAGGAAGTAATTTAACGGAACCCAGTTTATTTTTTAATTACCCAACAAGAATGATCATTCTTTACCAGCCGTAACACATTACAAGAATTCATTATCTTCAACCATAGATTGATGAAAGTCATGAAACAAGACGTATAATGAATTTAAAAGCAGATGTAGGATGTAGAGGATAGGATAGCCTAAGAAAAGATGGTTTAATTGTGTGAAGGATGATATGATGGTTTGTGGTGTAACACATGATGTACGTCAGGATAGAAAGTACGGAGACGTTTTACACCAACCCCGTCTAAATAGGATAAGCTAAAGCTAAATAAAGATAGACTGATACAGTGAACATCTAGAAATTTCGAACCTAAAAACACACAAACCCAAACAAAATATCAACCCTTTAAAATTAAGAAAGATTACGACTTTCGTACTAAAGAACACCTACCCGAGATACAGATCAGATAATTATGATCGCAGATTCTGAAGTACAAAAGGCAGTACTAGAGACGCGAATGAGAAAAGCGGTTTCCTGTTAATATTAGGGTTGGCAGTAGAAAATTTCTGGTTAGCGTTAAGAGATTATTTGGAGGCCATCTTGAATACTCTTAAAAAAGCAAAACTTAAAAAAAATAGCGTTTTGACTATATTTAAAAGAAGTGTATAGTATATGTATAAAGTAGTGTCATAGACACTGCTTTACATAGCAGTGCGTCCATAAGTGTCGGTCACTGTCAGATGTCAAAAATCATCAAAGAAAAAGAAATCTAAAAAGGTAAACAATTCGATTATTTTACCGAATAACAACACTTCAATATTCTTGTTATTTTCTGATTCGAAAAAAAAACAAATTAATATAAAAAACTTGAGAGGTGTCAAGGGACACCCGTATGGAACGAAGTTCCTTTCGATTAATTAATTATTCGAAAGGAACTTCGATTAATTAGTGAAGGAATTGTAATAAAATTTTATTTTTTAAGAATTTTTACATAAGGAACGTGTTTTAAAAGATTTTGATCACAGCGCCATCTAGCGATAATCATCTAAAACAAAAAAAGTGTCTTGACAACTTTTCGTAAGAACTCTTTCCGTCTAGCCTTCTTTCGATAACGCGCGATAAGGAACTTCGTTCCAATAATACAGTATTTCGACACATGAACATTATTTTATCAAAGTGGTGCCTGCTCATAAATAATCGATATAACAATTTCTATAAATTTCCCCGTGACAACCCTAAATCGGTCGAAGTAATTACGTTTATCGGAGCGTTAAATGAGCGTTGCAATCTTTAATCAGTTTTGGATTCCTTTTTTTAATCCATTTCACGGCACAAGCCTTGTTTGTTTACATCTTTAAAGGGCCATCGCTGTTTTTGTCTATGAAAATTTGTATTTTGAAGATAAAACGCAAATGGCGAAGGGAAAACTTTTGAAAAAGAAAATTAAAGTCTTCATAAATTGATTATTTTTAACAAGTATTTTATCCAACAAGAAAAAAGCAGTCAACCATGATGGTAGCGAAGAACAAACAACGTTATGATGGTGAGAATATGAAAATTAAGATTATAATATTAATAAAAGGATAGCAGGTACTCTAGTATCTAACCATATTTTTTGATGAAGCCATTATTTAAATCAACAGAACTGACCAAAACCATGCAAAATTTACGTATTAAATTGCAACCATAGACAAACGTGAATATTTTCTCAGAACGAAGTTGCAACAAAAAGGTTTGTCGAAACGCTTTTCCATAAAAATAATCTCGCTAATGGTTATACGGTATTGTTTGTAATGTTGTTACTGAATTGTCTATTGTTTTCGTATCTCAATTGGATCATAAATATACGGCATTAGATATGTAGGTGAATCTTCCTTTACGAAATCGAGAACAGTTATTATTGTGTTCCAAATTCGAGAAAAGAAATTTGAATGTTCGAGGTTCTTTGTTCAAAACTGGAAGATCGCGATCTTTTTAAATCGACGTTCTTAATTTGAATTTATTGATTTCATGGATATTCGATAACTACATTGACGTAGAATATTTTTTATTATTTTTTGATGTATTTGTGAAAATAGCTGTTCTGAAATGTAATTAGGTTTGTTATTTGATTTTCGTTAATTAATCAAATTACTGTCTATTGTACTGTCTCACTACACCGAAAATAAAGTAGCTATATATCAAAAAAATTGTCTTCTACGTACTCACATATTATGATACTTAAAGACCATCCAAGCATAGGACCGGAGCGTTATTCACATCGTAGTGAATGTTCGTACAAAGCGGCACCACCGAGATTGCATCATTGTGCCGAACAAAAATCCTGCAGTACTAATTTTGCATGCACCACGCCACTCTTGAATGCCATTATGAGCTTACGAACCCGACTCCGGATACGTAATGAGGAACTTCGTATTAATACGTTCCCATATAACGTCAATGCAAAATTATAGTTGGCACAATAATTGAAGTTTGAATTTGGAAGCACTGATTCTATTTTTTTTTCTTTATTCATTTTGTAAAAAGGTTTTATTTTAAAAAGGTTAAATATGAGTTGAATCTCTTTAAACTTATGATTGTATTCATCAGCTTGTTTACATTAATGTATGGGTTATAAATATTTAATGTAACAGGAAAGTGCGAGTAATGAGTACCTAATAATGAATTAGAACGAACATACATAATTATGAAGCATAGCCATGGAATTACGTGGTTTTATCTCCATGAGTCTTACTAAATACATTAATAAATTACTTACATGTTTTAAAGTTAACTAATTAGTGGGCCACCGCAATTTCGTCTGCGTCACTTTTAATTAAAAGAAAGCCTATGCTCTTTGTCAGGGTCTAAATATTGCCTGTGCCAAATTAGCAGGAAAGCGTAACAGACAGACAGACAAACAAACAGACAGACAGACACGCCTCCGTTCTATATTGCTATTTTTTGTGACATGACATGATAAAAGAGTTGTCAGGTAAACGTTAAACAGAAAACTCGTATATTTTTTTTGTATTTTATATATTTCTTTGGAAATATACTGATTTGTGCGTGCTTGACATACAGACAGACAAACAAACAGACAGACAGACAAACAAACAGACAGACAGACACACAGACAGACAGTTACTTTCGCATTTATAATATTAGTAGGTAGAGATTAGTACTTTTTATCTCGTGACCTATAATTTTCTTCACTTTTGTTCAGAAAAAACTCCTTATTTTTTCTCGCGTAAAACTTTACTATCCATTTGAAAACTACTCAAGTTTGTTTTTATAATAAATGCAGCGAGTTTACCTGGAACCATACATTAACCTGTTTTAGTTATGATGCCGATGAAACATTTACGATGGTTACTGAGAACCACTATTTCCAAAATACTCCTAAATAACACGTGTGGTAATAATAAGGAAAAGTTTTACAAAGAAAGACGTATAGACACAAATTTAGTTTTTCATCATTGACTTTTTGTATATATTTTGGTTTTTTTTTTTCTGAAGAGCAACAAACACAGATATACCCATGCGTATAAATGATTTCAATATCATTTAATGTCAATTTACTTATACATAAAAATTTAGTTATTTCTGCAAAAAGCAGTAATAACAGTGAATTAAAAAAAGCCTCGTAAACCTCGTAATGATTTGTCGTTAAAATTCAGAATTTTTGTTTTATTGTGCGTCCCGTATTAACCACAAAAATTCTCAGCGCACTTAAAAAATATACAAACAAGCAGAAATTTCAGTAAAAAAGCCTCGTAAACCTCGTAATGCTTTGTCGTCAAATATTAAGGTTAACTACAGAGGCGTATCAGATACACTGAGCTGTCTATGCCGAGCAAAGGAATTTAATATGTTCAAACCATTGAAACACTTGGACAGCTTTAACATAAATTAGGTATAATTCTGTTAATTTCATAAATAAAAAGGAGTTTAAAAATCATAATTAAAAAACTCCACCTTTTTCAAAATCTTAAAGTAGGGTAAATGGTGATAAGTGTCGTTGAAAATTTGTGTTCATAAAATTGACTATTAGGAGCACAGCAAAGGTTCAGATTTTAATGCTCATATTTTTTAATTTTTTTATTGCGTGATAGATAAACGAGCCTACGGCTCACCTGATGGTAAGCGGTCACCGTCGCTCATGAACCTCTGCAGTGCCAGGGCAATGAAGGGCTGTTATCTATCGCCTACCGATACAGGACTTAGACTATAGATAACAATAATAAGATTATAATCAACCAAGCCTAATACAGTGGAAAGTAAACTTTGATTACACAATTCACTCAGTTGAATACCAAAAAAAAATCTATTGACTGCCACTATATTTCAAAGGCAATTACAATGCATTCAAATAAAAACCCGTATTTTCATAGGTAAATATTTGTAACACATGAATACACGAATCGATCATCAAATATGGGTCTGAAAAGCCTAAAAATTTATTGTTCAAATCTGCGACGTGTAGAACACACCTATCAAACGCATTCACACATCTACAGTGGAATCCAAATCCAATCAAATGAGAAACTGGTGGAAAAAATCTTGAAACGTGCTTTTTAGAAATAGAATTGCAATAGTGAATAGGATTCACAGTTTTACGACGTTTTCCCGTGTGTATGAGACTATTATGAAATATCTAGTGAAAAGTTACTTTTATTTATGTGTAAGTACTTGAAACTTGTCCTACAGGTATGCGAATGTGGAATGAAATTTTCTTTTTACCTTTTGGAACGAAGTTCCTTATCGCGCGTTATCGAAAGACGGAAATTCTAATGAAAAAGTTGTCACGACACTTTTTTTGTTTTAGATGATTATCGCTAGATGGCACTGTGACAAAATCTTTTAAAACAATTCCTTATTTTGTTTTATATGATTAATGCTAGATGGCGCTGTGATCAAAATATTTTATTACAATTCCCTCACTAATTAATCGAAAGGAACTTCAGGAACTCAAGTTTTTTTCTTATGAAAGATTCTCATGCTCCATAGGTACCTACATCAAGTTCATTTAGAAAATATCATGACAATCTAAATAACACTAGATACACTATTTTACGAATTTCAAAATATATTTCCCATACTTTATTTCAACACTCCTTAAAATATACTACTACCTCTTAAACGGCGAAACCAGTGAAGGGTTGAATCAAATGTAATAAAGAATTCAAAATGCTTCTGACATTTATGAAGTTACCCCGAATACGTCAGGACCGTTCAGGTCATGAGGGTTGATTGCATTACAAGATAATTACCTAGAGAGATGACCTGGTTAATGATCATCGAACCTAGACACATTCAGAAGTATTAATCTTTAAAAGTTTTCTACAATTTGTCCAGAACTATAATAAAAAACTTGAGAGGTGTCGTGGGACACCCGAACAGAACGAAGTACCTTTCAATTAAAATATATCTTTTATTTTTTTTTCCTAACGTAACGCGCGTTAAGGAACGTGTTTTAAAAGATTTTGATCACAGCGCCATCTAGCGATAATCATCTAAAACAAAAAAGTGTCGTGACAACTTTTCGTAAGATTTTTTTCCGTCTAGCCCCCTTTCACAAAGCGCGATAAGGAACTTCGTTCCAAAAAAGGCACTCATGGACTTTGAGACATTGGGAGATCGACAGTTAACGTCTAACATTGGGTTCTTTTAAACCTCATTTGAAGAACATGTATGTATCTAACATACAGGGGACGAGTTTGATTGTGAGTTATTGTTATTCCTTTCCCAAAAGTCTATTCTCAAATAATTACAACCATTTTTTGAATTGCTAGTTAATTGTAACATATCAATAATAGCTTCTAATGCTAATAGGTCCAACACAATTATTAAAAAGAAAAAAAATCTACCTATACTTAGAAATAAGCTCAATCATTAATTTCTTTAAATTGCAATAATTTTGCTATAAGAAAAACAGCTCTAAAATTACAGCACTAATGACTAATATCGCATGTAGAGAGGTAATAATCTGCATTGCATCGCCTCAGGCCGTATTGGAATCGTATTGCGGGTTCAACAGAAACTGGGTCGTGGGAGTTAAATAAGGATGAGAACTAAGTAAATAAACTCGCGTACAAACAGGTTATGAAGGGAACAAAATATACGGTCACTTTGTTTGATTTATGTTTCATACAAAATGCCGTTAATGGTGACGGTAGTTCTTGTTTTGCGACTTTGAACAGGAAAGCTGTCGAAAAGCTATTTTTGCACAAATAATAACAAGATTTTCAAAACGCTTTAAAACTTCAGAACAATCAAATTAAAATCGACATTTAGACACAGCTTGTAATCATTTCTTGGTTTATCTAAGATTCACTAATGATTTACAAACTCTTTTAACTTTTACTACAAAATTTAACATTGAAAAATTCAGCGTGAATATGTAATTTTCTTTTAGCCGAAATTGCAGTGTTTTTTTTAAATATCATATGATAAATGGTAAACTAAAAACTAGACGTAAATATATAGGTACCAAAATTTGGAAGGATGTAGGCTAAACATCTATCCTATATAAAACGCTACTCTCTCTACTATACGCTTTAGTCTTGAATCGACAATAGATTCAATCAAAGGCCCGCGATTCATTATACGGGTGCACTTGATCTCCCGAATAAGACGGCTGATTTGGAATTCATTTAATTTATCAGGACTAAATTAATGTACTGGCTCTTACTTTTACGACATGGTATGAATGAGGAACTCATTTACGAGACGCTGAATATAATACGGACAAATAAAAAACAGTTCTTAAAAAATGTAGCAGGTAATGAATTTGTAAAATAACATACACTAATTTAAAATGCGAACTAATTAAGTTTGAACTTAGATTAGATACATTTTGTTATAGCTATTATTATAAATTTCTTCGCGTAGAGATTAAATTAGCTATACAAATAATAATTTAAGTCTAGGACACTTTTTGAAATCAACCTATAGATAGATGTGGTCTTAAAAAAAAGTAATATTTTTTTTTTGTAAAAAGTAGACTTATTGGTATAGTAGGTAATGTACCTCAAAGTCCTAACTTTGCACACTCATAAGCAATGGTAACTGTTCAGCATCAGGTGGTCATTATCTCGTACATTTATCTTAGAAAAAAAATATTTTAAAGAAAACTTTTAAATACAAACTTTTAAGATCCTGGATATCATGTAACAGTAGAGTGCAAGCTAATACAAGTAAAACGAGCCCAAACAGGACGGGTCTATTTTGTTTAGTACAAGAGTTCCTATGACCACCTTCCGAATCCATCATTAGTTCAGCGCCATTTTATTGCATTGTCACGCGATATACATCTGCGTGTAAAAATGTCAGCTCAATCAGAAACCGGGAAGTTTGTCAAATTTAGCTCACGATAATCCACCCGAACATACATAGTTACATCCAGTGCAAGTTAATATAAAGCTTATAAAAATCTAAGTTAAAGTAAAACCAACAAATAAAACGTCGTTCAAATAAATAGCATGAAATTTGTGATTGCCTAAAGTCTGGCGGTACCAGGTAGGCGGAAGTTATTAGCGGGTCTTTGACCTTACCCGCCCTGGCGCAGACGCCCGCCCAACTTGCAAACATTCATTTCTTTAATGTATTCGCACCTTTAGGGTTTTCAACTTTGATGATGTGATTTTATTACTAGTGTAACTTTAATACTAGAAATGAGTAGTAAGTAAAATAACGTATTTGTTAAAAATATTGTATTGATAAATGTATTGTAATGTAATTTAGCCTCAATTTCAGATTAAGTTATGAAGTTCGGAGTCACATAATGAAAATGTTTAGTTGCGACACTACATCAAAAATATCTTAATCTGCCAATATTTCTGAAACAAACATTAAAATCTGTTACGTATTTTAAAAGTTTTATAGACAGCGTATTTTTTTAATACTATATAACAATATTGAAGTTATATTAAGCCTCATTTTAAGGACCTCCGACAGCCATAAAGATTAATTACAACCTACCCACCTCATTAACAACTAAGATAGCTAGCACTAAAGTCCTTAATTGTGCTTCGGGAAACTAACTCATAGATTCAGTAACTTACGTAGACTTGCGACACAAAATAATAACTGCACAGAACTAAATCTTAATACAAATCACATTTGACGGATACGAAATCTCAAGTCTTATTAAACGAGTATAGAATGTTCCAGAAATGTCAGATTCGCATACTCAGACGGATTGCAGCACAAAGCAGATTGGATCCACCTGTTACATACATGTATACATATTGCCTGAACCATGAGATATTTATTTCGGATGACGTGTCATCTGTCCGATTTTCATACAAAATTTGGTCGGTTGCAAATAGCAATACGGCCCGCCTAACTGTGCGTGGACGGTTAGTCCCAAAAATCAAAAGGTTTTTATGTAAAATTATTTCTGTATAGTATACTTATTTTGTGGTTCCGACGCACTAATTGATGACGTCATCGAAAGCTTCAAGTTTCAGAACTTTAGTTCTACTAATTTTAAACTAAGCGTGATAAGTGTTTGAAACTTCATGAGAATGTACAAAGTTGTGAGACAGTTTGGCTTCGGAAATATCATTAGTTATTTCTATGGTCTGTACCTATTATTTATAGTGTGTTGATATATTTTTAACTCCACTGGAAGTTTGTGGAAATTATATGGATGTAGGATTAGATAAAGGTGGCGTTTAGTTTCTAGTTTTTACATCATATTATTTATTATCTAACTATCTTATTGATTAACTATCATTTAATTGCATTTCTGAAATAAACTAATGACCTCAAAAATAATTCAAAAACACGAACAGAGAATGAATAAGGCAAAATATATTTGTTTATAAGTCGTCTCCCTAACATTGCTGGAATTCATGAGCAATATCAATCACGTACCATGTGGCTATTACCTCTACCTACAAGGCAATAAGACAATCCTGCAGACTTACTTTTTTAACATCAACTTTTCTAAATATAGAAAAATACACGTGACAAAAATGTCGAGAATATGTCGTTACTCGTAAACATTTTTACAGTAAAATTGATCAAAGGGAGTTTTCAAAGGGCTCTCAAACATCCAAGAACGAGACGCGAATAATTGTATAATTACAACACAAATTAGGTCAGGTCACTGTGTTTAGCAAGTTTGGCTAAGCAACGACCTAGTTACTATGACCTAAAACTATGTATTGTTCTTCAACATTAATGATGCATAACTATATAGCTAACTTTTTTTGTGACAGGAGGATACCGCCGGGTATATGGCGGGGTATATGGGAGTCGAACCGCATTAAAACCTACTGCCGCTCACGCTTAGCGTCCGAACTCCGGCTGAAGACAGAATCCAGCAGGAGTTTGGGCCAGGTGACGGAACGCGTTGCACGCCAAGGCTTACCTTTCGCCCCGTCATGCGTCAGTCTGACTTGCCTATATTTTACTGTAAACAGTAAGTTATCTGTCATATGGATTGTTATTAAAACAGTTTGTAGAAATAAAAGGTGTGGTTCGATTTTACAGAATTTCAGGGTGCATCGACTGGTTTTTTGTGAAAACGTAATTTTGAATGTATTTTCTTTTTAGTAAACTTTGTTCTTATCAAAAATAAACGAGTCGTGTCTTACAATTTATGGATATTGTTTCATACTAATGCTGAGCCGAAACGCCTACATTGAAACCTAAACCAAAAAGACTGATAGATCAATAGACTGACTGATCTTCAAACTTTAAATTTCGCACTTTAACTCTCAGGTTCTCCTCTGAAAAAGGAGATTTTTCATGTAATGTATTTCTCGCCACTGCAACTCCTCTGTACCTAGGATTCACAGCGACGACCACCGTAATGACTCTGAGCAGTGAAGCCCAGGAACCCGAGGGAAAGCTAACTTGTCATGAACGAATGGAAGAAATGTCTGTACTATAGTATCTATATCATCGCCACGCCCACTAATAAAGTTTATGGATTCTGTAAATATTATTAAAAACAAAGTGACAGATCATTATCATCATCATCATCATTATCAGCCCGTAGACGTCCACTGCTGGACATAGGCCTCCCCCAAGGATTTCCAATGCCACGATTGGTAGCGGCCTGCATCCAGCGTGTTCCTGCGATCTTAACAAGATCATCCGTCCACCTTGCAGCTGGTCGTCCCACACTGCGCTTGTCTTGACGCGGGCGCCACTCTAGAACCTTCGTGCTCCAACGGCCATCGGTTCTACGTGCTATGTGGCCCGCCCACTGCCACTTCAACATGCAAGTGACAGATACCCTGTTTTATTTAACCGTGTTTAGGTGAGTTTAGTTAAAGGTTATCAGCGGAATAGGTAATAAAAAGCTTTTTGTATGTAGCGCGAGGTTAGTGGGACATTTTATAATGTCAGTGCTTTGCCAGAAAACTAAATACAATGCCTGACATTAAGCCGTTATAGAATAATCTATACAGAAATAAAGATTATTTATGGACTAGTATGAGTAGCATTCTGATATGCATAGTTAACGACGTTTTAACACGATGGATTTGTAACTTTGCGCTAAAATGAGGTGAATAACCTGTCAAAATACAACTTAGAACCACATTTATTTTTGGGATAGGTAAAGTTATTCTAAGGGTAAAGTTTAACATTCTATTTAATCTAGTGTGTGTATATTTATCATTGCGGGCTACCATATTATATCTCTATCCAAAAGTAAAGGTTTTATGTTGTATTTCGATAGGTCATTCACCCCACTTCAGTTACCACTAGATTACAAATTAACCCTGTATAGATAAATGTCAGTTTTTAAATAAAATTAACACTTTTGACAGGTATCCAACATAATATCTTATTTTTAATTTCATATTGAAACTACTTTCAGTTTAGTATTAGAGCGAGGTTCATAAATTCGTCGGAATGATTTGTATAAACGATTCTCTCTGTATATTTATCCTATACCATAGTCCTTGATAACGAGTTGGCTAGCTTTTGCAGGCATTATGCGGAAACTTGCGCCAACATTCATACAATACATGCATTTTATTGTGATGAAGAATGTTATTATGTTTGCCGTAAACTTGTATGAGACTTTAAGCTTGCCTTTTGTGCCAATATATAAAAGTATATACATACATACGATGTAGATTAATATTGTAATTATTTAATTTTTTCAAAAGCGAAAATATATTTCAGAAAATCGAATAAAAAGTATCCTTATAATACCAAGTATTTTATTTTGGCATGCAAAGGTTTGGATGGTAACCGCTTACCATCAAGAGGACCGCTCTGTCAAAAGTAAACTGTCCGTACGAGCAAGGGCTTACAGATGGTAAAGTAAAAGGATCACAGTACAAAAAACCGCTAATAAACACAGCTCCTCGTCTTTTTACTTCAATATAGTGACATCCAGAACAATTATTAAATTTAAGGCATTTCCACCTGTATTGTCAATAATGCATTTTTCTTCATAAACCAAAGCATTGAACATTCTAAAAATACGCATAATTCGATAAAATTTCATAACAACTATTACATTACACCTTAACACACGTAATTCATTTCGTAAGTTATCGTAACATTAGTATGTCACGTCTCGACTACAATAAGAATAAGAACGATACTAGGAAAATATCGACCACTTCATTTCCCATTTCATCGGGCGACCAAAGAGGTTTTAATTTATAGAGAGTACAAAAAATAAGTTAAAAAATTAAACGCTTTGAGAGCAGAGAAAAGTTCACGATAACGTTGTTTTATGAAGTATAATAACAAGAAATTTATAGAAACCAGTCTAAAATTCTTGTGTAACTTGCAATGTTAAGTCCAATGCAATGTTAATCTAAAATTGTTCTCAAAGTGACACAACACCAATACACCAAAGCGAACTCTAACGTTTTTTCCACAACTCACTTATGTCCCATCTACGATTAACACGAATTTTACCATCTTTGACCCAATGTTCCAGCGAGTGAACATAGTGTACCAAAAACCGAGCCCGTCAGAAAACAGTTACGGAAATCGACGTCGTATGTCACAACAGTAATCGAACTGAAATCAATTGGACCATGAACAGTGAACTATCTAGCGAGAATAATAACTGAAGAGGTACCTCCTGCTGAGCTTTTGATAGTAAGGAAGAACTCTCGAGTCATAGCGCCACTGTAAATTAAATTGACCCAAAAATAACCTATAGAAGTACCGTAATAAGATATTATAATGGAGTAGTAGTTTAAGTACTTAATTAAAACACCATTTTGGTTACCATTGGTTTTCAAATCATACAGGGTGGATCTGTAACTTTGAACATACCGAAGCGGGGTGAATGTCTTATCGAAATACAACTTAGCACAATTTTTATTTTTTGGATCGGTTAAACTTTTTTTTCTGACATTGTATGGAAAACGTAAGACTATCGTTGCGGATACTATGATTATTTTTTTTTTATCCAATTCCTAAAATAAAAGTGGTTCTAAGTTTTATTTCAACAGGTCATTCACCCCACATCAGATTGTCCAAAGTTACAGATTCACCCTGTATAAAATAGGCCTTAAGGTCTGTATACGATATTGTTAATCTTAGATCTCCTCGATGGGAAAAGTATCCAAAGGTCCAGTTGTGAAGATTTCACATATCTCCTAAGAACATCTACCCTAACCATTTCATCTTCACGAAAAACCTTCATTACCACTTAATCGATTCCTCGAGAACATAACAAGTTCTCAACCACAATTGCCTTTACCACGATTGCAAAACAATTGTTTCCGAAGCGCCAGTCGATTGTGCCTGGTAACACTGCAGTACATCCTCATATGCCACATTCAGGGCTCAAATGAAAAATGCAGAGCGGACCGTAGCCCGCTGAATGGGAAATGAAAAAAGCGAGAGCGACGGAAACGGGTTACGTCGTCAAATAAAATGAAGCACGTTTACGATTTTATCTCTTATAGAGTTTATGTTTTCAGTCAGAACGTGAATGCTTCTTTTTGAAATGTAACTGTTTTACTTTTTTATAAGTAAACCTTCAGTGAAATACTTTTGACTAACACTAAAGTCATAACTTCTTCAATATGAAATAATATTTTTACTATTACTATTGAGACTACTACTGTACTGTATAACCCATAACTGCCCACTGCTGGGCTCAGGTCTCACATATCTTCGAAGAATTTTTAGAATCCTTTTCAGATATGCAGATTTCCTCACAATGTTTTCCTTCTACTGGACTTATGCTTTCTTCCTGTTAATTGACGTATACCTATGTAACTTCGATGCCACCTCATCCACCAACATTCTTTGTGTCACAAACTTAATATTTGTTAACATAAAATACGTCAAAGTGTAGCAATAACGAACGAAAATACTTTCGAAACTTTCGAATGTTACAGATTTTAATTTGAAATAAGTTCTGGAGTTGCGTTCGTTCCAAACTTTTTTACGGGCGCTTGAAAAGTAGCCGTATATTACCGTGATACCGGCCGTTTCTGTGTAAAATTCATTTCGAATCCGACTTCTATTTGAATATCAACGACTGTTTGAAATTCAATGTGATTTTTATGATAATTCGAGTTAAAATCCTGCCGTCATCGCTTACCGAGCTTTCAAAATCATTCCCGAAAAATACCTGCAACAAAAAATGTACATTAATTAACACCATCTTGACTTTTTTCTGTATTTTAAGCAACAATTATTTGTAGGTGAATGAACTGAGTACACAGTAATTTGATTATGATGAAGATTAATAATGTTGGGACATTAATTGGATTGGTAATGGGATGAATGTTAAGAAGTTATATGATTTAAAATAGTTTTAAAAATATTTTCGTCCACATTCAGTGTAGTTAACATAAACTGTATGAATTGAATATGAACGAGTGAACTTAGAATTCAAGATATTTGGATGTGTGATGGCGAAGTTTGGGGGAGACCTATGTCCAGCAGTGGACGTCGATAGGCTGGTGATGATGATGATGATGGATGTGTGTTTTAGTAATATGTAGTCATTTAGCATATTATTATCAGTTTTAAACGTTAAAATATGTACTTTAACATGACGCAAACAACGCAACTAAACTCTTTTTTTAATAATTGTAGTATAACTCTAAACGGTGTCAGAAACAAAATCGCACAAATGTAAAAAGTAATTTTCAATTCGTTTTATTCTTTAGCCGATTTGTGTGAAATTTATGCAGGGACACGAAGAAATCGAAGAAATAAGGGAAGGTAACTTATCTCATGAGATATTGCAGCTATAAAATATTTGAAGCGAAGGGTGTTCGTAGAAAAATATTTTAGTAACTTAATTTGAAAAATATTGTAAAAGTTTTTCAATAAATTTTGTAATAAATCTGCTAGACGTAATTAAAAACTACAGGTTGGCATATTTACAACAACTCTCCTTACGATACAGATGAAATATTGAATAATTAATCTTAAAACATTAATATTAAGATTCCCAGCATTATGAAAATCTGTACTTTATGTAATTTTAATATTATAAAGCTGAAGAGTTTTTTTGTTTGAACGCAGCAATCTCAGGAACCAGTGGTCCGATTTGAAAAATTCGTTTAATATTGCATAGTCCATTTATCGAAGAAGACTATAGGCTATAATTTATCCCTATGTGATGCAGACGACAATACGCGGGTCAACTAGTATTAAATAAGTGTTAAAATATATCAAAATAAATCAACCAAACTGCCCTAAATTCTTGTAATAGTTTCGTATTGTTAGATAATAATGAAAACATAGACAATCACAATATCACTGTTTGCGAACTGATACCTAATATACTGTCCAGTGTTCTGTTTAGTTGTCCGATATTGGAATCTATTTCTCGCTATCAATACTATAGAATTACTTAGATCATGTGACAAATATATGTGCGCAGAAATAGGAATAAAAGGGGAATATATTCAATTCTATTCTATTATAAATATAAAATGCTTGAAAAGGTAAAATAACTAAATTTGTTGCAAAGCGAAAATTAGCTGGAGTTTTAAGATTTTTTTGTTACTTTGTAGGTAGACGAGCTGATGAGCCTCCTGATCGTAATAGGTTACCGTTGCTCATGGACCTCTGCACTGTCAGAAGACACTGCCGGGCCGCTACCTACGGCCTGCCTTTAAGACACCTTTACGTTTTTTAATTCTAATATAATATGAACTGGACATCTTCTAATTTCAGCAAAAAAGGTCACATATACAACATTTTTCAAATTCTATACTTATCCAACTTCGTAGTGAAAAATAAACAAAAAAATATGAACAAATTCGAGACCTGCAAAATTTATCGAGATGAAACTTTTCTTGGGATAAAATCGATTATTGAAATCGTTGCCTCGAGCGTACCGGTGGCTAATGTTTCAAAGAACGATGAAAATCGCCTACCAATTACTAAGATAACATCGGAAGACATTTTAATGGGATAAAAAGATTACGTTTTCGTTTAGGATCAACAATGAATTTTGAATCAAATTCTATAAGAAACCAAATTGTGTTTTATTCCAGACAAATAAGCAAACAGATACGATTTTTAGGTTTCAGCTGAAAATCAGTGCTTTTGGTCTTCTTTGAGACCATAAGCTTTTGCTGAGCTGAAACCTATTTGCAGGCCACTGAGGGCAAGCCTCTATCTTGTTCGGTTTTATCTTATTTTTTGACTCTTTTGTACCTTGTTTAAATAGGTATTATAGTATTTAAATATTATAATAATATGAATGTCCTCTATGTGCGTGTTGAATAAATGCTTTTTTTTTCTTTCTTTCATATGATATAAACAATATAATAGATAATGAGTAATAATATAAGTTTTGTTTTTGTCTAGTAATTTAATTTTGGAACAGACGTTTCATTTACATTTACTCTAAAGTACCTACCATTTCAAAGAAAACGTTGTTATAATCCAGAACACCGTTCATTTGTAGTTTTAAATAAAAAAAATGCTCATAATACAATTATCGTCACATCTATCCTCCCACGTAAACTATTATTATTCATTTGATCATTCAATGTTCACGTTTTGTTTTGTACTATTGAAACCACGCATAGAAAACCGCCAGACAGTTTGGCGCTCGCCTTTTGTATAAAACAATAAACCCACATTCGCATGATAACGTTAAGGACACAGAATATTTAATTTCAGAAGTAAGACTCTTGTTTGTTCATTTTTAGTTGTCATCTAATGAAGCAGTTGTTAAAAATTACACAACGAAATTATGAAACAAAAGACGCGCGACCTTCACGTTTTCATATATAAAATGTATAAAGCTTTTGGAGGGGATATGTAATTGTTGAACCAACCGCACTAAAACCTCCAACTTCTCACACTCAGTGTCAGAAGACCGGCTGAGACCAGAAGCCAACAAGCGATACGCTACGCATTACGTCATTTTTCACGACATAGGAACTTCTTTTGACCACTGTATTTTTTTTTAATTAGCTTACGGGCTACCTGATCGTAAGCGGTTACCGTCGCTCATGAATCTATGCATTGCCAGTAGACACCGCGGGGTAGCTACCTACCCTTAAGGACTCTCTTCAAGCCTGGTTTCAAGAAGGACAAGTCATAGCAGTCATAGTAGTCAGGTACAGGCTCGTTTTACTTGCCTTAACTGTACGACATTACATCCTTCTTAAAAGTTTGTATTTCAAAATTACTCACAGTTTGTTTTTATTTTAATAGGATATTACGTTCTGTAGCTAAGCTATGAAAGTATTGTTTCATATTGTTATGAATTTATGTTCAAAGATTTTGTAAATTCATACAAAACAAGTAAATAGGCTACAGGAAAATGGAGTTTGATAGTAATAAATAGTATTTGTTTTTGTTTTATTAATTAGTATTGCAATCGTCGTATTTACATTAAAAGTCACAATTTTTTGGAGTAAATCATAATATGAAATTATTGTTTTCATTGGATTGTTAGTAATGATTAATGGTTTATTATTGTTTTTGTGACTATACCTAATATATAATTTGATAAGACTACTGTATTCAAACACTCGCGGTTTCCTACACAACTTTCATAATAATATCGAGACCACTCAATTAATTAATCGTGGTAAGAACCCGTTAGTTATGCATGAAAGATACTACTGTATTTGCAAGGAACTAAATAAATAAAATTCAATCAATAATCTCTAGGAGTTTCCTTAGTAAAGACAGCAGTAATGTACGATGCGTGACGGGAAGAACTACCGTAGAGCATAACGCGTCGTGCCGTCTCCCCATAACCCCATACTGAATTCTGGCCTCAAACGACGTCCTCCAACGACAACAACGATAAATAAGAGTTATATCCATTAATAAACAATGTTTCTAAAATCAATAACAAATTCAAATTTATAACTAATATAGTCACTATACTAAGATACAGCGATACAGTAATATTCTTCGAGATTCTTAAGCCTTCTTATCCGACTTGTCGTTTCAGGACTTCGCTAGTTGCCGAGTCAAACATCAAGGATTTGGTTGAGCCTCTTATCTCGGTATCTAGTAGGCCATTTACCTTACTATGTGGGACGTTAATTAGTTAACTGTGAATTAATTGCAGATGTAAAGAGTTGAATATTTTGATTGGTTTTTGAGATTTGAGGCTAGGCTCTTTTACTGTTTCTAATACTAGTAATGGTACTCGTAATACAAAGTAAACATTTGATTGATTAATTTCATTAAGTACTAAGAAAACGTACCTATAGTAAAAGACGTGAGCAACTTCTGTTTCATTATGCATGTATAGTTCTTATTATGTTCTTTCTTTCTTTCTTTCTTTCTTTCTTTCTTTCTTTCTTTCTTTCTTTCTTTCTTTATGTTATGTGTAGTCTAAATAATAATTAAGTTTAAAACATTTGCTCTACTTTGAAAACAAAATCTATAATCATATCTTATTTTATTTAGTAAATCTTGTAAAATTAAAAAGTCGTTACAGTTATGTCCGATCACTGCACAGCCTTATCAAGTCTTCTAAATCGTAGCAGGACTTGCTAGATCACCTTAATCTTCCAAATACTTTTAGTCTAGACTTTTTTACTATTAAATTTTAGTTTTTTTACACGAAGTAATTAAGGTCGCCCGCATTAAGGGGCGAAAATGTTCGGTAGAACAGTTAAAGGTGAAAAACACAGATGCATAGGCACACAAGAGCTTTCATTAATGGCGGTGCAAGCTCGGAGTGCGTTTAAACTTGGAAAATTTACCGAGCACCGCTTTTTTTCCTTTCGAGCTATTGAACAAGGAATTGCTTTGAATTTACGCTGTAATTTTTGTACTTAGAATACTTTTTTTGTGTATCTTAACGTTTAAATGTTTGTTTTATTGTTAAGCAGATTTAAAGCGCAAATGATAGTGGTTACCATCTTCAGAATTTTTTGGAGATCCCTACCTATTGACGACTTTTTCAACGAGCCTTACAATTTTACCATTTTATTATATTGTTGAGAGTTCATGGGACAAGGCATAAAGACGTCGATTTTTCAATACCAAAAATATTACACTAAAATCAATACCTAAAACAAATGAGACCAGCCTGTATCAACAAAATCTTCTTATATATAAAAATGAATTGCTGTTCGTTAGTCTCGCTAAAACTCGAGAACGACTTAACCGATTTGCCTTATTTTAATCTTGAAATATTCGTAGAAGTCCAGGGAAGGTTTAAACGCTTAGAAAATTTCCTTATGTGACGCAGACGAAGTTGTGTGGGCCAGCTAGTATAACATAATTATTTCAAATGGAAACAACACTTTAAAACACGTATCTACCCTAATTACGTCATGTAACTTCTAATTCAACCGCTTTATTATTTTAATATTCAAAAACCGTTAAAATGTTATGCATATGACCCTTCAGTTGGAACGAAAGCGGCGTAACTATAGTTACATACAGTTAACTCACAGTTTACGTAATAAACAATAGTTTAAATTTACATATCATGTTACATCTGAGGTAAATAAAATCTATGGGGCGTGAGGAACCTTTCACACGATCAGGAAGTGTGATTTTAATTGATAAACAAATTTATAGGTGTGAGTACAGCAGTGGACTTATGGCCAAAGGGAGATCTCCGACCGGGCGAGATAGTGTATGCCCGGTCAGGCCGAAGCCCATGTAGTAGATTTCAGATGTCGTATATATGCGAAGATTTCTGCGAATGTCGTAACCGCGATTCAGGATCTCGTTATTATTGGACGCCACACAGGAAAGTATTTTAATGTGAAATGGTGTATTTTACTGATACCCGTGAAAAATACTTCAGAAAAACTGGCTTTGCTTTTTACTCTTCAACCTAAGAATTAACTACCAAACTTTTTTTTTATATATGTGTGGTTCAAAAAGAAGGTTTATATATGTATCATTAATTAAATACTACGTAATGTTATAGAGAATTACTGATCTTGGTTTCCATAATAAACACTTCCATTGCGACAAAGACGAAGCTTCAAAAGCCTACTAGATTAAAAATATTACAATACAATTATTCACCTATTTGCCAAACATTTGATCAAATTAACTGCAAATAAATTGTGAATGAACAAATTAAACGCACGGATGGTTTCACACAAATGAATGTCAATTTGCCGATGCTAATCCATTTAATTCACATGTTTACAGTAGGTATACAACATCGTCGAAGCGGAATCGAGTGCTCATTTAAATAATTAAATAAAGTCATTAGGTACTGCATAATATGTGATACAAGTATATTGTAATTTGATATGTCATCCATTTTTGCTCTTTTATAGTATGGTAGACTTTATAAACTTAATCAGACACTCGTGGTTTTCTATATTACTTTCATGCATATCGAGACATATCGAGACAACTCAATTAATTAAATATCGTGGTAAGAATTCCGTTGAATACCGTTGAAAATTCATGAAAGTAATGGTAGACTTTATAAAGAATTATCTTATTTATACCAGTAAGTTTCAAGTTCCCATAGTATTACTTAAACATCTCATTATTTTGAAAGTAGGTTATGTAGTCGTTTTTCCATGAAAGAAAGAAGTTGCTCATAGTTTGAATAACATTGTGTAGTAAAATTTGAAATTTCTCAAAGATAGTCAGATATATGCAAATTAAAAATTACGTACAATTACAATTTTGATGTACCTACTTTAATCACAAGCATCTTTAATGAAAACAAAAAACAATCGAAAGATTTTAAATGTAATTAACCTATGACGCATTATACTCACACGATTGGGGTCAAACACTTTACGTCCATAAAAATGCCGCCAATTAATTTGAAGATTTACAATCATTATCTTGATTTCATCGTGCATTGCATGATAAACTTGTACATTGACCGCGTGGACAATGGCGGCAGAAAAACATGTGAAAAACGCGACAGAATTGACCGTGTCGTGGGAAATACTTCAACGGTTGACTGACGATAAGTCAACGATTACCGTTAACTGTGTCGTTATACTTGACCGATATACTACACAATACTACACAGAATAAATACAAGAACTAAACTTTTTTTTTTTTAATTGCGCGATAGATGAACGAGCCTACGGCCCACCTGATGGTAAGCGGTCACCGTCGCTCATGAACCTCTGCAATGCCAGGGCAATGAGGGGCTGTTATCTATCGCCTACCGATACAGGACTTTTCTTAAACCTCGTTTAAAGAGGGACATGTCATGTCAAACTTACTGTACTGACAGTGCAAGAGTGTGTAAGTATTGAAATTAGACACATACATGAGCTGATTATCATGTGTGTATGTTTGTCTGTTAGTTTTTAGTTTGACTTCAGTTATTTATATTTAATTGCTGCCTATTATAGTGCAATATGCCTAAACCAACTCAATTTACCTAAACGATCAAACACCTTATGCGCAACATTCTGACTGTAATTTGTAATATTACTAGAAATTGAAGAAAATACATAGATTTGATTAATTACATAAGTTTGTGCAAAATTTGATTTTTTGGTTGGTTCATATTAAAATGCGTGATATCGGAACGTGGGAAATGTTTTTACTGTCTCTATTTGACAATATTTTCTGTGTATACACGATACACGCGATTTTAACAATAAATCTGACAGCCAAGAATGTGAAAACTAACCTCAATTCAATGTTCCGCGCTCAGATTTGATTCGATATATGTAAGAACGAGATATCACTATATCAATGCCAATTTTTTATTTTTTATACAACACAAACACGGCCGATCTGAGGGTAAGCGGTTACTGTCGCTCGTGAACCTCTGAGTCCACACAGGCCTTCTATAAAAAACTATAATATGATTAAACCTTAATTTTGTAAAGTTTATGTCTGTCTACAATTTGTACTTATGTATCTCGCAAGTCTCAATATATGAGCCAAATTTGATACATTTATGTGAAATAGTTTTTGATTTATGAGGGGGTCAAAAGTGCCTGCAAATGGTTCATGTAGGTAATATTACACGTGTGTAATATTACCTACATGGTGCACCGTGGTGCGGCTCGCCAGTTATCTTTCTTGAAATTGACTTGATACGTTACCGCGTGTCTAGATGTCAGTCTACAATTTGCATAAATGATAAATTTAACTGCTTGACTCAAACCATCAAGATGCTGTTAAAGTAATGTAGGTTAATTCATCATTCACCTTCAGATGGAAAGTTCTAGAAATTGAAGAAAGTAATTTTCTAGAAATTCACTTTATGTGCAAATCACTGTATGAACATTACAATTCGATTACTAAGTAATGACAAACATTTTGTGATACTTTAATGGAAAATTAGATTGTAAATTATTCAAGAATTAGGAATATAGTCGTTTAGTTTTATCCGAGTGTTCGAGGAAACTAAAATGGCAAATAGTGTTAAATTTTAAATAATTTTATTGTATTATGCACAGGTCGGTTGTTTTTTTTATGTTAATGTTATTTTATGTTACGTAGAAGGTCGCTTGTAGCTGATAAGCACGTCAATATGGCTGAACTCATTTTATTTATTGTATGTATTTGATATATTTTTTTAAATAACAGATTAATAGACTAGCAGAGGTAGTGTAGAGGTAGAGGTACATACTGGACTCGTTTTGACCTCAGTCGTGGTTCGAAAGTTGTGTGTGAGCGGTAGGAAGTTCTACTACGGGTATACTCGCAAATATCCTACCAGCGTTGTATATTACAAAGAAAAATGACACGCAATTATCACCCACCACAAGACCTATAACTTAATTAATTAAAAAACAGTAGAAAAATGCTTGAATAATAATTAGGCGTCGAAAACGAAACGTTATGTCTAGTAAGCACCTATTGATAGCATTACAGTGTTATATCAGTGACAATATACATCAGAAAATACTCTCACAACTAAATCTTTTTATTCAGTCCACGTATATAATCAAAAATACAGTCTATTCGAGCGGTCGTTTATCGATTGCCTCGAATGCAGTTTCCAGAAATACATCCTTGAAGTCGTCCGGTCGCGGAAGTATTTCTTTTGATCGTAAACGTACGTTTTAAAAAAAGATATTTGATTGCTCGACTGAGTGATATAACGATGGTAACCTGAAACAGCTTGTAGATATTTATAACAATGTTTGTTTTCATCTCTAATGGTGTTCATTAATTACGTTTTATGGCTAAATGTATTTGGGTTATTTTGGAGATAGACATTGCTTTGTTTGTGATGAAAACACCAAACCAATACAGAAAAATACACATAATTTGACTCTAGTTACATTATGATAGTTTCCACCACAAACCAGTCGAGACTCAGGTATGAATTGTTTTACAATATATTGTTAAGGCGAGCTCGTGTGCTTGATCGTAAGTTACTTATTGACCATTTCGGTGATGGGGGACACTATGGCATCGCTACTTCTTCCTACTCTTAACGACACAAGCCTCGTCTGAACCCTGGGAAAGTGGGTTAAAATAGAGAAATAAAATATTAAATCTAATATATGTATATTATAAAGGCGAAAGTTTGTAAGTATGGATGTATGGATGTTTGTTACTCTTTCACGTAAAAACTACTGAATGGATTTGAGTGAAACTTTACCACAATATAGCTTATACATCAGAATAACACATAAGCTACAATTTTTGATAATACGGGACGAACCTGAAGTCCACGCGAACGAAGTCGCGGGCAAAAGCTAGTAATACATAACTATGAAACAAAAACGACACTAAACTCGTCTACCTTAAGCAAATGAAATAAAATTACCATTTTATCGATGTTTTCACACTTTTCGCTTCACTGCTCCAAATCACACACGTTACATCACTAGTACAAAAACAACAGAACCGACGTTCGTTTGTTGTAAATAAAAACAAAGAACTGACGATTAAGGAAATAACGAAGCGAACCGACCGTTGTAAGAGTCTGATGTGTGCGATAATTGTGTACGAATCACGATAGCTTCAATGAAATACAACTGTTCAAATAATGAAAGAATTTTAACGACAAAGTTTCACGTAAAGACCACGTACGTACAGAATATTTAGTACACAGAAGTCAAGCTTGTGTATGATTTTCAAATTCCATGTACACAAGATACACACCATCCAGTCATTTTTTGTTAAAATTGAAAATTTGCCTAAACATTAGTGATGATAGTAGTGATACTCTCCCGCATTATTTAAACAGCAGTGCAGTTGTGTTTTGCACTATGTATTTTAAAATCATTAGACATGTCGAATCTGATAAGCTGAAGTTTACTGATTTTCTACCAGATTCAGACAAAAGATTAAAGTGCGACAAGGACTTTTATGAATGGCAGTTAATTCTACTCAAAACGAAGAACATTAAAGAATTTTTTTTTTGATACTTGATTTCAAAAGTTAATAGTGTCGAAAAGCCCATTTAAGTGTGGTTCAAGGTTCTTAATGAACTTTTACTTCTGGTAAATGTATTCTGTGAAAGTATTTCAGTGGAACACGTAAAGACCGCTCACACGTAAGCATTCGTTGACGTCAAGTGACGATATATGACATTTTTGAAATGCGACTACGGATTCATGGTCAAGCTCAAGATATAAAATCGTTTACGAAACCAAAATTTGTAATTTTTATTGCATAATATTCCTAAGATTTACAAAGAAATTGTATATGATAAATCTTCTCAATTTAACATTGAAATATCTTCATTTGTTTCCCAAAAACTATGCACTTGTTTTAACCTCGTTTCAAGACTGGAAGGTTAAAACCATTCGATATATTCCGAATTGCATATTTAAATTTGCAGGCATTTCAAAACAAATAGTTTGTTCTGCGGTTTATTTAGGTGATCAAACATTATTGATATTTAACAGATACCGTGGAAATATTCAAGAACGTATAAAATGTGCAGGGAATTATGAACTCTGTATCATGGCAAAAATCATTTGGGGATATTTTTTTTTTTTTGATATTTCTGATTAATCAATATGATTACTACCAGTAAACCAGCTGTATTCTTAGCCTCATCTCCGTTAGTTAAGGCTTCGGATCGTTTTGTACAAGAAATAGACATAGATAGCCCAACACCTTAGTCTTGTATGGTTGGAGGAATTCACTTCTGTTAACTAAAGAGTGGAAAGGACCAATTGGAAGAAGAGGGGTTGGAAGACCGAGAAAACGATGGGCTGACGACATAATAGATCAAATTGGAAAAGACTGGCAAACCACTGGCAAGGACAAAGACA
The DNA here is from genome assembly GCA_030269945.2 of Trilocha varians. Taxonomy (NCBI): domain Eukaryota; kingdom Metazoa; phylum Arthropoda; class Insecta; order Lepidoptera; family Bombycidae; genus Trilocha; species Trilocha varians. The sequence goes on along the minus strand of AP028257.1, from coordinate 5,083,227 downwards.
AATGGAAAAGACTGGAGGAGGCCTTCACCCAAAGAGGGGTTCATATCTTACCAAACTAACTCTTACTAACACTTAAACACTAAGCAAAAATTACAACTTAATCAATAAAGAAAACAATATATACTAACAAAAACTTACTAACCAACGTTTGAAATGTAAATAAGGATAAGGCTTTTAAATAATTAATTTAAAAAAAAAAAAAATTATTTTATTTTATAGCTAAAGAAGCTGCCACGAACAAGCTACGACAACTTTTGTGCGAAAATACAGGTTTTTGTTGCGGCCAATCTAAGTGTGCGTTATTTCATAAAAGACGTACGAGTATAAGCGCGGTTCCAGAAAACCAACAAACAAATTTCAAGAATTACTTTGCGACCATTATAACTACAACATAATCAATGACCTAGCGTATCGTTTAACTGGCATACGTTATTGACACTACGATATCACATCTCAAGGTATGTGGCGTTCACACATGTCATGACAGGACACATACATAGTCTGTAGTTCTTTTTTTAAACTTTATAGCCTTATCTTGGGAAGACTTATTAAGTATTCTTAACTTGAAGGTATCGAAGAAAAGTAAGATGATAAATTGTTGTTTTTTACTGAATCTATGTCCTCATGTCATAGGCTAGTTCTAGTGTGAGAATCATCGGTAATTTATTTCAGCTCATCTTTAAGCTGAATCTTATGTATATTCTTTTAATTTATGTTACTTAGTCTAATTACAATAAGTTCCTGTTATGTCTGGTTTAAGATTTAACTTGAAATAAATGTACTTTATCTTTTTCTAAGTAAATATTAGTAGGACATCATTTAAACAAGTTCAATAAGCTGTTCCGTCTTATCTGTTACAGAATTAGGGCCTTTCAAAATCAGTCAACAGTTTCTGTGACTTAGTTTAATCTGTACAATGGGGAGTGGTTCACTTATCACAAAGAGGTTTGTTTTGATACCGAAAACTGTACCTTATTTCCTCCATCCTAAGGATTGTTATCAATTAACAAGGTCATTAACATCATTGCTTAATCTACACAAAGACATTAGGTACGCCTTTCCGCTTGATAATTAGCAAAAAATCGTTACAACCTTGTGTACTGGTAATGTTCGAATTATTATTTGGACTTTGTCTGCTCGATAATTTGCTCAAAATGTGCATATTCATAGGTAGTGTAAGGTAAAATCCAATTAAAACACATCTCTTATAAAATTTTATTTTCAAAAGAAGTTTTTAAGAAGTCTTCTAAAAGTAAGCGTCTAATTCGACTTCGCTTTGATCTATCATTGGAGGATCTAGATTACATATCAATAAAATACCGCATGTGATGACATCGAAGGCGTATTACAACAAAACCTGGAAACTTTAAACTGCTTATGTGGCGCTTGTCTCACATATCTTATCTAGTATTTAATATAGCCTGAAAAACTGTATAAACAAAGCATTCAAAAGTTCTGAGCTTCCTTGAAAATCGTTGAAAAATATCTATTGATATAGAAACTGTTTTCTAAGCGTTAAAACCACACATTCAAGTTAAAAATAATAAGGAGGTTGAATCTTAATGACTCTTTAGACCACTAAGGCTAATGTTGTATAATTTGAATAATTATTAGTAACTACCTATTTTCCGGCAGAAGGACATAATAAATCTCAATTTTAAACTAAGAATAGTTGATTTAGTTCTGTTTTCAGCTTGTAGAAATCCCACTGCTGGACATAGGTCTCTCCCAAACCTCGCCACTACAGTCTGCACTGCCTGTATCCAGTGATTTCCCCCGTCCTCTTGTGAGAGGTTTTCTTTTAACAATTTCACATTGGAACTATATATTTCAAAGTTCTATGGCATTATTATTGTCACGTGACAACACTAATTAACAGTTACCCAGCTGTAACAGAATATTAATAAGCTAATGTGTTTGAAAATAGAAAGTAATGATGTCATGTTATAGCATTTGTTTACTTTCACTGCATGAAAGAAAATTGCTTTGTATTGGTGTAATTTAAATAGGTTTCGAGAACACTTTTTTTTAAACTTGGAAGGTAAAAAAATATAGAATTGTAGAAGTTTAGTAAAGTACATATGATATTCTCCTATAGTCTATGGTTATGTTAGAATACGCCTCATATAGTGGTAGGTATATGGATCTATACCAACCCAGGGCATAGTAAAACCGCTATCTATCATAAGGAAGACCTCATCCACTGAGTTTGAAGAAGAATAATAATATGTTAGGCGAAGAATTTTGTTACATGTATTAAATTCTTCTCACTATAACTATGAAGCATCAACGAAGCCAGTTTATTTTCAGACACTATACTATAATTTCCATAACTGCTTCCTGTGTAGTCCAAACACCTTAATAGTCTTAAGTAATAATGATAATAGAAACAAAGAATAATAAATATTAAATTATTATTTATTTTATGCACGTATTATTGCAATCGAATGCAACTAGCATTGTCGAGACATTGCACCATTGGCTATTGATTATATTATCCTTCAGACAATTACGTGTCTGACAGATGTGGTGACAGATTTGATTTTGAAATATAGTCTTTATTGTTTGGTAATAAGGTTCTCCTATTAGAGCAGGGACCACGCATGAAGCAGTGAGTCAGACCTACTTAGAATTTCCTGGGCAGCCTTCGAAGTGTTCGATAATTGATTTTGTAAATCGAAAGAGTTTAAATTTAGAACTATTCTTGTTATTTGATTTCTATATTCATTTATAATCTTATGTTTTACATTGCATTAAAAAAAAAGAATTTAAAATTGCAATACCAAAAACAGAAGGCCACTAAAGATGGGGTCACGAGCCACCAGTGGTCGGGGCTCAAGAGAGAGGAACCTCCTCACAATACGCGCCGTGTCAAGAACGACCGCCTTCTGGATCAGGCCCTTTACCCAGCCCTTTATTTGATTTTATCACTGTATTTTAGTAAATTTTATAATCTTGATTTTTTTACTATAACAATAAACATTAAAGTCTGCATTTCTTGTTTTCACTGCAAACTAAAAATTACAAATGGGAACATATAACTGACTAATAAAGAATTAATGCATTTTTTAACTATAACGTTTAATGATATTGATATAGATGCACTTAATCGCTGGGACAAACCTGTAATTTGAAACCGCAAAGATAAAATAAAAATCCCAATCGATAGAACCTTCTGACTCACATTTGACTCATCTAGATAATTTATTTATTCGTACAACTACTCCTATAAGGTTTAACCAATAGTGTTTTTATCTTTTAAGGTTAAAATATCTGCTGCAAACGCTTTGTTTTTAGATCGCTATAATTAAATTTCACAAACATTATAATAGAATTCGAAGTTACGTGCCTTTCTCTACATAAATCAATCAAACTATTTTTTTTTGCCTCGTGTTTACCTATGAGCTAATGACCCACCTGATTGTGAGCGGTTACCGTCGCTCATGGAACTCTGTATTGCCAGACACTGTGAGGCCGCTACATACGGTCTACCCAAAAGACTCTTCAAGCCTCGTTTGAAACATAATACAAAAAAGAACAAAATTCTGAATTTTTCAGACACATTTCTAGTTAATTCTAGATTCAGAAAAGATACAGTCGCTTCATAATTCTAATAATAACTTCGAATATAAAATCATTTATTTTTATAGCGACTAATATTTCACGCCGTTCAGACTGCTCGTCTGCCAAAATGACTCACCGAAGCCTAGTTAGTTGTTATAAAGACTGGTATTAAGGTTAGCGCACAATAAACTATTATTTAATCACATATTTTTTGAATGTGAACTATTAATTGATCTGAGTTTAAGTCTAAGTCCATTCTGCAAATCAAGTTGTCAATGACATTCAATAAAATGTTATCAATCTTTTTGAGGTTATGACAACAATGTAAATTTGTATGTACTACAAACTGCTTACAGTAAAATTTACTACTATAAGTATATTACTATAATTTAGGTAAAATCACTAAATAAGTCGTGGTGGTCGAGTAGTCAAAGCGCTTCCTTCCGAACGGGAGGTCGCGGGTACAAATCCGGCCGGCTGGTACCTCTAAATCTAAATGTGCAAAAAATTATTTAGGTGCAATTTTTCACAACACCACTAGCTAAGAACGGTGAAGGAAAACATCGTGAGGAAACCTGCATGTCGGAAAAGGGTTCTCAAAATCCTTTGAAGATATGTGAAGTCCCAATCCGCACTGGGCAAGCGTGGTGGACTATGCCTAATCCCTCTTCTGAGGAGACCTGAGCCCAACAGTGGGCAGTAATGGGTTGGTACAGGTACTAAATATAAGTACGTTTGTTCAGTCAAGAAAAAACTTGTTAAAATAAAATTACAAGAGCATAAAAAAGTGCATCAATAATGAATGGCAGTGATTGGCAATCGTATTGATGAGGTCATTGACATTAAAAATAATGAATACAATAAAAGAGTAGGTACACATGCAGTTCTCCGTATCAGTAATGATTACTGCACAAGATATTTTCGCGCCAAATATAACTCATTGATATAACGAACTTTGATAAGAAAATCGAATTAATGTACTGAATGTTTACAGGGTGATTTCTTAGTGAGGGTACATATTGAAGGTCATGGTTTTTTTTTTTTTTTTTTTTTTTTTTTTCAGTTGGAGGAAATCACCGGATCCCCGCCCGCCCCGCGGGCGGGGTATGTGGGAGTTGAACCTCACTAAAACCTCCAACCGCTCACACTCAGCGTCCGAACCCCGGCTGAGGCCAGAACCCAGCACGGGGTTTTGTGGGACGGCGCGACGCGTAACGCTCTCGGCACACTTTTCCGTCACGCCGTCCCCGGACGCCGAACCGGCAGCCGCCGGCGATACGGCCACCGGCTCTCTCGGTCGGCGGGCTATCCGAAGCCCGCCAAGATGGCTGGACCGCGTGTCACCCTCCCACGGAATACCCCGCTGGGTCAGAACCAGCGTGGGTCGGGGAGCGCGGTCCGCCATCCTCCGGATGCTCTGACGCAAGGGCGTGCTGAGCGAGACACGACACCTTCTTGGGTCCCCGCTCGCACTCACATGCGTTGGGGACCCGAAACTCTTAAGGGGCCAGATTCCGGGCGAGATCCCGGTTCCGGCCCCTTGCTCGACGGCGGCGGGTTGTTGCGGGGCGGAGAGAAGAATAAATTCTCTCCCTCGCACTCCCCGCCACCCTCTTCTGCGAGATGGTGGACTCGCAGAAGTCGAGCATCGCCTTCCAGGACTCGCCACTCTCGAGCATCGACGCCACGATGCCCGGGAGTGACAAGTCCGGTCCTATTTGTCGGACCAGGACACACCGCTGCTGCTCCCATGCGGGGCAGACAGCGAGCGTATGCTCCGGTGTGTCCTGGTCACATCCTATACAGTGATGGCACCTCGTCGTCGGCTCCACCTGAATGCGGTGTAGATACCTCCCGAAGCACCCGTGCCCGGTCAGCATCTGCACCGCCCAAAAGGTGAGGCGTCCTTCGCCACGACCCACCCAATCCTTTAGGACGGGGCGGATCGCCTCGACGGTCCGTAGACCCCAAGTGGGGTTAGCGATACGTCGCTCCCACGACTCCATCACGGACCGCCGAGATTGTGCCTTCCGATCCCGAACAGCTTCCCGCAGGGGACGCACTACGCCTCAAACGCGACAGTGCGGTACCCGCGGATGACCCTGATGGCTACGATGCGCTGTGGCCGGCGCAAGTATCGGGCAAAAGTTGCCCGAGTACGAGGCTCGGCCCAAACGGGCGCACCGTACAGGGCCATCGAGCGCACCACCCCCGCGTAGAGGCGGCGCACTGCGTGGCTGGGTCCCCCGATGTTCGGAAGCAACCGACCAAGATGGCCGGCCGTCCTCACAAGTCGAGGGACCAGCTGCTCGAAGTGGGTCCGGAAGGTCCAACGGCTGTCCAGCACGAGGCCGAGGTACCTGAGATGCACCCCGACCTCAATTCGGACGCCTCCAACTACGACGTGGGCGTCGACGGGCGGCACCGCCCTTGCCCTGTGAAACCACAGGGCCTGGGACTTATGCAGCGCCACGTCGAGGCCCAGCCTCCTGATTCTGCCGACGACGAGGGCCACCCCCGCTGTGGCAAGACGGGCAGACTCTCTGTGGTCGTCCCCCCGGGCCACGACCAACGTGTCGTCTGCGTAACAAACGACGCTAAGGCCCGGGAGGAGGGCGCCCCTCAGCACCCAGTCGTACCCGATATTCCACAGGAGGGGTCCAAGAACGGACCCCTGCAGAACACCGCGCACGACCTGGAACCGGTGCAAGGTCCCACCGTACCCGGTACATTCGACCGACCTGGCCTCCAGGTAGGAGCCGATCAGTCGGCGGAGATAGAGGGGCACTCCATGCCTCTCCAGTGCCCCCCCAATCACGGACCAGGGCAGGGTGTTAAAGGCATTGGCGATGTCGAGCGACACCGCCAAGGCCACCCCACCCTGGGAGACGGCCTCCTCCGAGAGGGCCCGGACACGCAGAATTGCATCTACGGTCGAACGACCCTCCCGGAAGCCGTACTGCTCCGCCGACAGATCGGGTCCAACCCCGACCAGGTGCTGAACGATGCGGGCGGCCAGAACGCGTTCCAGCAATTTGCCCACCTCGTCCAGCAGCACGATGGGACGGTAACCGGCGGCTGAGTCCGCCGGGCGCCCCTCCTTACGTAGGAGGACCAGTCTGCCCGTCCTCCAGAGCGAGGGAAACCGTCCCGACTCCAGGCATGAATTGTACAGCCTCAGGAGTCGGTCCCCTAGGGCATTGAGGGCCAAGGCTAGGACCCGGCCGTGGATGCCGTCCGGGCCGGGCGCCGTGTCTTTTCTACTCATTCTGACCACGGCTTCATGGAGCTCATCCTTCGTGATGTGAGGCACCTCAGCAGTGGCTTCACCGCCGGTGTGATCCGGCGGTTCACCCATAGCAGGCGGAATAAATCCGTCCTGCTCCTGCGGGAACAACGTCGAAACGATGTCCCGCAGCTGCTGAGGCGGGAGACGCTCAGTCAGGGGAGGCGCCCACGGGCGCAGCTTGCCACGCACCGCTTTATACGGGCGCCCCCACGGATCATCGTCGAGCGTCTCCAAGAGTGACTCCATGTACCTCTCCTTGGCCTGCTTGATGGCCAGCTGCATGGCGCTCCTCGCTTCAGCGTACTCGCCATACAGCCGGGCCTCCTCCTCCGCGAACGCGACGGGATCGTCACGGCGCGCGAGGATGCGGCGGCGATGTCTGGCGCACCGGCGTCTCGCCCGGACGCATACAGCACGGAGCTGCGCTATCTCGGGCGACCACCAGTACGCCGACCTGTTAGGAGGCCGAGGGCCGACCCGGGGCATCGAAGCATCGCTAATGCGATGCATCGTGTCCCGGAGCCATAGCGCCTCGACCTCCACGTCCACTGGGTGTGGACGCATAGGCGTCCACGCCGCCACAGTGGAGGCTTCCACCAAGCGCTCCTTGTCCAGGAGCTTCAATGCCCACCTGGGGAATGACCGGGGCGCAGTTCCGCGGGCGACCGCGGTTGTCGTGGGGGCGGAAAGATCAAACCGGATATACCGGTGATCCGATAACGATTCCGCCCCCACCAGCACCTCCCAACCGCGGATGCGTTGTGCGATGACAGGGCTCGCGAACGTAACGTCCACGATGGACTCGCCCCGCCACCGCACGCAAGTCGCGACCGACCCTCTGTTCAAGACACAGAGTCCGGCCGCGACCGCCCACTCCTCCAATCGCCTACCCCGAGGTTCGGTGCGGGGGCAACCCCAAGCGACTGACTTCGCATTGAGGTCCCCCGCCAGTATCACAGGACGGGGAGCGGAGCGCTGAGTAATCGCTCCGAGCCCGTCCAGGAACTGCTCGAACTCGAGAATAGGTCGATTTGGAGAGAAATACGCCCCGATCACGACGGTATCTTCCATCATCGCCGCGACGAACCCTGGTCCCTTGGCCACCATTACCAAGGGCGGGATCGCCGCGGCTCTCCTTACGTGGATGGCCGCCAAGCCGCACTCGTCCCCGAACCAGCACTCATCTGCCGGGGGGACAAAGTACGGCTCCGCGACCACCGCTACGTCAATGGACCACTCCGCCATGCTCTGGACCAACATGTCCTGAGCCCTGGCGGAGTGGTTCAAATTTCCTTGGAGGAAGCGACGGGTGCAGTCCATTACTGAGCTACATCCATCGCTCCCTCCCCTCCTCCATCGCCCCCGCCATCGGGCGCACTAGGCGCCACGGCGGGGTCTGAAACGCCGGCCGGTACTCCCCCGGCCGACTTCTTCTGTTGGCGCCGCTTCATTTTGCGGCGCCTGTTACGTTCGGTGTTTCCACCGGACGGGGAGCAAGCCTTGCCCCCCGCCCGGTGATCGGCCCTGCGACCGGCCGCGGCGCACAACGCGCAGTGCGGCGCGGCCGAGCACACGGCCGCTTTGTGTCCGGTTTGACCGCAGCGGAAGCACAATCCGCTGCGGTCTACAGTGCTGGTGCACCTGGCGACGCTGTGCCCCGTACCGAAGCACTTGAGGCATCGCCAGGCGCGTGACTCCAGCAGCCGCACGTGGGCTGCAACCCAGCCCACGCGCAGCCTGCCAGGGTCCCCAGCCGGCCTTCCGGGCGGAGGAGTGGCCAGGGACGTGGCGGCCCCGACCGGGCACCGTACCCACACCGAGCTGGCCCCGGTGTAACCTTGGCGAAGTTCGCCTACGGTTACATTTTCCGGGGCGCACTTGCCCTGGGCGGCGATGGCCGCCACCACCTCCTCCCTGGTGGTGCAGTCATCCAGGCCGGTCACACGCAGCTCAGCCATCTTGACCGGCCTGTGCACCTTGACCTCCTCCTCCGGCCATACGACCCGCAGACCCGACACCAGACGGTCCGCGACGCTATCACTGTCAGCGCCGGGACACTCCAGGAGTCGGGCCCCATTGGCCGTATGCCGGATGCGGAGGCCATCCTCCGCCCCGATCTCTCTGAGGTCGACTGCCGCGCGCGCCTTCGCCATGACGTCGGGGTATGTCAACCCCTTCGCCTGGCCGGCAGGCAGCAGGGTGACCGCCACTGCAGCCTGCCGCGGCGCGCGCGGCTTCTTCTTGGCCTTCTGGCTCTTCTTCTTCTTCTTTCCGGCGGCGGGCGCTCGACCCGGTTGGGGAGCAGCCACGACCGCCGGAGTCACGTTCCTGTTTTGGGCAGTGGTCGGCGCTCTCCCCGGTTGAGGAGTCGCCTTGACCGCTGCCCTCGTCGCGTTCGGTGGTGGTGGTTGGGTTGGGGTGGCCACAACCCTAGCCCTCTTTGCGCCCCGCTTAACCACCTCAGTCCATCCCTCATCCATATTGGATGGGGGCGGAGGAAGCGGGCGGGGCTGAGGCGCTGGCACCGGAGCCGGTGTCCCGCCGCCATTCTTCTTCTGCTTTTTCCCACGTGTCGGAGCCGTATCCCGACCCGCAGGTTTAGCCGGGGGGGCAGGAGCAGCGGGAGGAGGAGAGGGCGGTGCGGGCGGGGCAGCACTACTCAGTGCCGCCACGATCCCCTTGAGTTCGGCAATTTGTTTGCCGAACTCCTCCGCCAACTCCCGCCTGATGCAGGCAACCAGCTCCTCTCTGGTTTCTGTTTGCTGCGCTCTGGCCCGTGGTGACGCAAGTCGCCGCGGAGGCAGCCACTCTTCGTTGGCCTCCTTATTGGCCCGCAGCGCTCGGGTGCCGCTTGGCTGCGCAACCGGCGGCGTAGGCCGTGCCCTTCGCGAGCCGCTCGCTGCCACAGCAGTCCCCGGTCCCTGGGTCTCGAGGGCCAGCAGCTTCTCCTTGAGAAGAGCCACTTCTGCCCTCGACCTCTCCAGCTCCGTGCGCTGCGCCGCGTCCCGGCTGATGGCCGCTGAGACCGCAGGCATGATCCTCTCGGTCTCATCGGCCACCTGCCGCCACCACCGCGCGTAGGCCGGGCGCATCCTAATCGTTTTACTTGTGGCCGCAGAAGCGGCCTGGCGCCGTATGGTTTCCAGGACGACGACGGGGCTCTCTGAGAGCTCCCCGTCAGTCGCCTGAGCCGAGGCGAACGATCCTACCGAAGGCGCGGGTGAGGCGGAGGTCTTCCTCGGATCTTTGGTCGTCTCTGCAGTGGTGGTAGTGGCTCGCCTCGTGGGTCCTCGCGGCGTCTCCTCCTCAGAGGAGGCGGACGAAGGCCCAGTGCTTTCCGAGGTCCGGCGCGTCGCGGTCTTCCGCTTGCGCCGGCCCCTCCCACCCTGCTCGACAGAGCGGGCATCGCTCGCGACAGTACTCGCGCGCGATGCCCGCCCCGACCCTACGCCAGTGGCATTCTCCGTCACAGGGGCCTGGTCGCCTACCCCTGTGCGGGCTTCGGTGATGGACTCAACGTCCATCACTCACCGAGAGGTCGGAGGGAGTAATCGCACCAGTGCGATTACTCCCGGGCACCCAACCTAACGGCCGCTCTCCCGTTGCTGCTTTGGCACCACCCGGGGACCACGTGCGGGGTCAGCCTTCAGAGAAGGTGGTCGAGCCCACGGACGTCAGCAACGGGGGGCCCCCTGAAGGTCATGGTAGCTGATGGTTATATACGACCAGTAAAAATATTATTACCAAAGAATATGGCTTAATGCCTTAGTAATCGCAACTTAAAAATATCTAAAATTCTTGCAAAATGATGGTTTTTCGACAGCTGATGGGTGTGACGGAGGTGTGGGGTGCGCGGAACCACTAGAGGTCGTTAGTCAACACTCTTTTAGCCGAAATTGTTTATGTTTGAGGTAGTAGTTTTGTCGAATTTAGATTTAAAAAAAGATTAATTTTGCCTATTTTTTGTAATATTCCGTATTAGAACAGAGTACTCATCACCCTCCTGCAATATGTACCTTCTTTAAAAAATCACCCTGTATAATTTATTTTAGAGAAAACTTTTAAATACAAGCTTTTAAGATCCTGGATATCATGTAGCAGTAGAGCTAATGATAGTAGCTAACCTCGACGGGTCTATTTTTTTTTTATTGCCATGTAGGCAGACGAGCCAACGGGCCACCTGATCGCAAGTGGTTACCATCGCTCATGAACCTCTGCAATGTCAGAGGACATTGAGGGGTCGCTACCTACGACCTAACTTTAAGGACCCTCCTCAAGCCTATTCTATTTTGTTTGCACAAATATTTCTATGATCACCTTTCGAATCCATCATCAGATCAGCGCCATTTTGCATTGTCACGCGATATACAGCGTGGAAAATATCAGCTGAATCAGAAACCGGGAAGTATGTCAAATTTAGCTTGCAGATTCGATCCGAACTTACATACCTACATAGTTATATCCAGTGCAAGTAAATACAAAGCTTGTAAAAAGTAAGAGTATTATTGTGAACATCGCGAAAGTTTTCCGAAAAAAAAATGATAGACGGTTATTGTGGTTACATAAAGCACTTTATCGGGAATAGTATGGCAGTTAGTTTTTATTATAGTATGAAATAGAGGCTCCAATATAAAGATATTTCATTTTAGAAATTTGAAATATGCTTAAATAAATTTCTTTAAACACTCGCGGTTATCTACATCACTTACACTATTACTAAACGGGTTCTTTCCACGATTATTTTCAATAGTTCGAGTTCCAGTGGTACCGGCAAACGAACGAGAAAGAGGGTAGACAGATTTGTCTGCTCTTAAATGACCTATCCGCAGTTCTTCAGTCTTCCCGTGACCATGGCGCTTGAAACAGTGCCGAAATATCGGGACCGCTCAACTGAAAATAATCGTGGAAAGAACCCGTTTAGTAATAGTGTAAGTGATGCTTAAATAAATTAGTCAACAGTTTTATCTTTAACAACTCAGTCAGTTTCTGTAATAAACGATTGTTTAAAAATTTTTTTTTTTTTTTTTTTTATTGCAAGGTAGATAAACGAGCATAATAATTCCATTTTTAAAACTCGATACTGCGTTGAAAGTTTTATACAATTTCAACGTTTATTTACATATGAAAAATCATACAATTGTTCCGAAACTGTATGAATAATACAAAGAATACCTTGTTAACAATTGAGTCACTATTTATTTTGCAACATCGATTTGAAGGCCGCATTTTGTCGCGTAAGAAAGACACATTACAGGATACTGACCTTTATTGTTATAATTATAAGGGTTATTTCTCTAAAATGATTTTAATTATGTTGATAAATAGATCGTTATGTTCTTGGCTATTAAATTCGATTATTATTTAAACAGGACATTATTTTTTGTGTAAGAGTAAATTGTATTGTACACGCACCAGGTCTACTCTATATACCTAACAGTTAACAGACCGAAAATAGTAGTAATAAAAGTCATGAATAATTAATTGTTCTCCTAACAATGACTCTTGAATATTATACGATTACTATAATATTATTATCATTTTTGTAAAAATGTCACTTTTAAAACAAAGTGACACTTCAACATATTTGAAAAATGTAACAAAAATGCATCGTATTCACGTTTATTTTATCTAATAATACAGCATGGCAGAAAATATATAAAATATTCAACATTCAAATGCAAGATGAGATGCTTTTCATCTCAACTCGTTCATCCTTCAGTGAACATTCTATTCATGTTTGAATGCAAAATGACATTGAATACAGTCGTATTTAAATTAAAAATGAATTTGAAGAAAAATATTTGTACGAAAATTATTTGATTACAAACGGGCAATTTGCGTTGCTAAGGCTATGTTTACTTTAAATGTTACTCTAATTTATTTTGAATATATTTTTCAAATTTACAGTTACAGTACAGTTATTTCGTTCAATTGTAAACATTTTATTTTAAATGAGTAACACAAAATTATACAGTTAAATTAAAACTATTTTCTTTTATCACTTTACCAATTTCTAGAATTTCTAGACCCATTTACTCCAAACATTAGGTACAATTGTGTACAATATAAAATTGAACCATTTTCAAAAGAACATTCCAGATAATTCTTGTATTTTTTCCACTACCTCGATTTAAGTTCGAAATACAAAACTATTCGCAGAAAACACTATAATCCTCTTACAGGCTAGAATGTGTACTAGACAGTTTTGCAAAGCAAATGCGATAGCCATGTATTACCAGATCCGAGACACATTTGTACACAATTGAATGGATACTGAAATACTGAAGCTAGATTTAGTTTTCATTTGAATGACATGTAATAAGATGTATTTTCTTTATTTGTTTTTATTCATCGCTATTGTCTCTTATTCCATAATAGTGTCTACGTATTTATTCTATCTTTATCTATCTTTGTAATTTTAAGGCTTGATAGTTTTACTTCGAATTCTCTAATCCTGTAAATGTCCAACAATCCAATCATGATCTCGTTTGCTTTTATTCATTGCCATGTAGACAGACGACCAGGCCGCCTAATCGTTAGTTTTAACCGCTAATTAAATAATTCATATTATAAAAAAAACACCAACTCTATGAATAACGGTGAATAACCACAATAGTCAAAATTATTCAGAACAAAATAATTACACTTATCACACGTGAGGTCTATCGAACAATACTATAAACTTAACACAACAGGACTATTATATGTTAATATATTCATGCATTATACAATTCATTATCACCCACACTTTGTTTGTATTACGATAACCTGAATACGCCTATGAAATTAATAATTATTTTAAAACTAGTCATCGAAGTATTTAAGAAAATTTTGTTGAAAAGAGCCACTACAAAATAGTTCAAAAAGGACTCTTTATTGCTTAATGTTCATGCAGGGAAACAAACTGTAAAATAAATGATTATTATCACCAAATATCCACCGCTATTTCCGAGATTGTACTCTCCTATCCATAACTCAATCATCATTTTAAAATCAAAAGTGACACAAGAGGTCATTTAAAATACCATCTACAAAAACAAATCTTTTTCATTATTTTTCAAATTTCATTAGACTGTCTCAGCAGTTATATCATGGAAATAAAGAACCTACTAAATTTATTTTCGTTCCCAATCCGTAACATGTATTTTTTGTTTATAAAACTGTAGTTTGACGTTGTTAATGTTTACTGACCTTGGCATTACAGTTGCGTAGTACTCTTGCGGGATTTAAAAAAAAAATGCGACAAAATAAATAAATTAAATTCATTAATAACGTAATGTTAAGCTGTTTCATTGTTTTATGACATCATTCGTTTAAGTTACCGATATTTATTTTGAACGCTTATGTAATTTAGATAAGTATTTCCCAAAATAACTTAATAACTTTTATGGTTTTATTACGAACCATAATGGTTATTTTAGATCAACAATAACCTAAAGACTAATCATATATTATAGTGTAAATTACTAGCAATTTAGACTGTCTTCTTTAATTTTTTTTCTCCATATAATAGTTCCGATATCCCTTTAAAAACATTAAATGTACAAAATATAGTAAAATGTTGCTAACTTTTACTTCAATAACGACACTTCTCAAAATTGTAATTTATACTCCAGGGTAGTGTTACAAAAAAAACGTTATCAAAATTACCCGACCAGTTAAAAAAGCAGTTAAATTAAATGACAGCTGTCATCTACACCTGCGCATGAGCAACTGTCGTGATAACAATACCAAAAATAATATGCTAGGGAATTCAAAATTGCCAGAAAGAGCGTAATGTAATGTCTAGAAAAATTAACCTGTTTCGTTTTCTATTTTTTATTACCTTGCCTTAAAATATATTATGTATTTAGTAGGAGACCTTTTATTACTACTGTAATTGAAATGTGATCGTATTTTAGTATTTTAACTGGTGAATTATAATATTATATTTTTTATTTTTTTGAAATTTATTAAAGCATAATAAACAGCTACAACATATTGTTACTAAACAGTTTATAATTGCATTCTTCTTTTGTATTAATTGCAATATTTATTCTTCGAAACAAAACCAATTGTATTTTGGTTGTAAACACCTAATTAGAACAAGATTGTGGTTTGCAAGTACATAAATTGTACCTTTACAGGAAAATATTGGTTTCTACTTTATTACGATAGTTGGTTTAAAATAATCAAGGATAAATTGGTAACTAAGTATTACTAATAAATATATTCAAATTCTTTCATAAACTATTAATATTTTTAATGACGTTATTGCATGGGAATTACCATAAACACATTCTAGAGACAACAGAATTCTATGTAAAATAACTACAAGGAAGACGGAATAGAATATACCATGGCAACATACACATAGAATTTATTAAGACATCAGAAGAGACAGTCATAAGTTGGTACAGCACGGTACCGTTACTAATGGGAGCAAAACTTTCTTAAGTGTACCTAACCTAGCCGAATTATCATCATCGGACTGATGATAAACGTCCACTGCTGGATATAGGCTTCCCCAAACCTCACCACAACGACATGTCCTGCGCTGTCTGCATCTAGTGACTTCCTGCGATCCTAACCAGGTCGACGCCTACTGATTTTAGCCTAGACCTAACATTTTACTCGCTCGTTGACTTAACACGTGTTATCTAGACACAATCGTCGAACTCTACAACTTAAAAATGGAACGCACGATCTTGTACAAGGCGAGCGACTTTCTTACACGATGACGTCACCATTGACAATACCAATAGACGTGCACACGAAAGGATTAGACTCCCTTTATCGTGGTAAGTGCGAAGGCTGCACGACCTTGTAATACATGGAACGGTGTGCCGATGAACTCGTATTGATCGTACAAGTTTACCGTTAAGTTTTTGTTAGAAATATGACGTTTTTAAGTAAATGTCGATGGTATTTTGAAAGGTTGTTTCAACCTTTATGTGTTCGAAAATTAGCCGTCTGGTAATATACATATATCTTCGTAAGAACAAAAATTCTACGAAAACAATTTTGAATTTAAACACTATTTTGAAAGAATTCCAAATGCATTTTAAATTATAAAAAATAAATGATAAAATTTTAGAATGCAGTACAACATGCATCTTTAAATTTCGAATTCAAAGATGGCCTCCTTTATTTCAAAATGTAAGGTTAATTCGATGCAGTTTTTACAGTCTAGATATAGTAACTAGTTTTTATTCGTCTGTCAGATGTTTCTTTTGTACAAATGTAATTTAATCGAGCAACTTAAGATCGCATTTCGATATAAGATCAAAAATGTAATGGACACTTAAAATGTACGGTAGCAAGGTTGTCTGAAGTTATTTTAAATAGTATAAATAAATGACGGTTAATTATTCCTAGATATAGTTCAAAGAAAACGTGATGGGAAGTAGTTTATGTAAAGAATTCCTAGTAACTAGTAATATTGTGGTAACCGCCCATTGATAGTGTGATAGTAAAATAATAATGTAGGACCGTATATCAACATATAATTATACTTCGCGGGCTAAGAGCCAAATCATCTGAAATACTATTTCGTTTCAGAATAGTTCCGGATGTTTACATCATTCAACAACTTTGATTCAATTTTTTTTATTTTTAATCATTTAAATTAAGTAGCGTTTGAGCATAGTCCGGCTGGTTAAAAACTTACGTCAAAAAACTTTTTTTTAAATGTTAAAACGTAATTTGAATTAAGAAGACTGAATACATGCTGGTTTTTTCGATAGTCATTTGTTTCGAAATATTAATAATATAATATTTTGTGTACACAATAGGTACTTACAATTGACGCAAAATCTATTGCAGACGAAATCGTTCCCGTAATCAGTAACCGATAACATTGGTGTGATTTTCAAGGCCAAAGTGATATTACGATGCGTGAAATGTCACATCAAATAAATACGTTATATGCATAAATAAACAAAAAATAAAAATATTATTTAACAAAAAAACACCAATAATTAATAAAAACTTTTTTTGTAGCGCTGTTAAAATTTTAGTCGATAACCTGTTACTGAAATGTTGTTTTTCGTTGACTATCGTATAAATTAAATTTTAGATAAAACATACTGAAGCAAACATTTTAAATAACTATACTACGTATTACGTACGTACTAATAATACGTATTTTCAATGTGTATTTTATGTAATTAATAGTATTAAAATTAAAATATAAAAAATAGTTTTATCTTACTGTATCAGATCCAGGCGAGATCAACGTAGGTGAATCAAAAGAGTTCTTCGATTTGAGTTTGAACTTCTCGATGGCATTTAACGACGATCGACGAATATTAGAAAACATTTCTCACAATTTAACACACACAAAAACACATCGCAACACGATCGTTTCAACATAACCGAATTAAAATGTTAATTGCAATGCGCGCGTTCGACTCCAACTGACAAGGAAAAATGATGGTTCGTTGGGCACGGAAACTTTGTACGCACGGCGTGTGTAGCGGGAAAATATGTGATATCAGGACCACCTTTAGTATTAAAATAGGACTCTGAACTCGTACAAAATACTATTGAAATTTTAGTAAGTACTGATTTTTTCGTTTTCAGTTATTTTTAAATTATTCGATTATTGCTGATCGCACAATTTCTTCTGAGTCACGTCAGACAGCGATGTATGCGCAAAAATATGTGGAAGAATGATCGTTTGGTGGCAATGAAAACTGTTTACGCATGTGTGTGTAAAACACTACTCAATCTTCAAAATTATTACTAAGTAGGTACTGGACTTTTGCAAATAAATTTAGACAGCGTTTGCGAAATAAGCTCAGAAACAAAGTGCTTATATACGACATCACATTAAAAAAAAACTTTAGAATCATCATTGTTACTCTACAATATGTATGTATTACACACGTATAAACCTTCCTCTTGAATCACTTTGTTTCTGAGTATTTATAAAGATTTAAACATACATAGAAACAGACAGACAGCGTGACTTTCTTTTATACTATGTAGTGATTTTATACGTATATGAAATTACTCACCTATTTATAGCTAGTAAACAATAAAATTTTGGAAAATCACGATTGATAACATTGTTTGTATCCTATTTATGCGTATGTGTGCTTTTAGTAAATGGGTTCGGGCTATGTGTGTTGTGTATGTGTTATCTGTATCTATGTCCACAGATTACCTAATGTTAAGTGGAACCATAGACTATCTGTAACCGATAACTTCGCATGGAGAAATATTTTTCCTGTCCATTTCATAGCTTTTTTAACGTATTTTATTTATTTATGGAAAACAACGTGACGGTGGAATATTGGAATAAAAGGAGTACTTACATTTTTTTTTTATTTCGTTCCTCAACAATGGCAACTCATACACAAATAAAATACTCTCCTTCAATAACAGAAGATAATATCTGGTATTTGAAATCTTTATGTCATAAACTTACTGATTTAAAGTTCTAAAGCTTAAACATTTTAACTAACAAAATATTAATAAATGTAAACACACATAGAAGTATATGTAGTTGAAATTAAACTGTAATACTACCGCACTATAAGTAAAAATTTGCAAAAACGAGCATTTTTCAATTGAAATTTTATCTACCAACTTACGTAATGATGGCGTTCTAATTCACAAACTGAGCTCTAATTATTTAGCCAAACCAAATAATATCGTAATCACTGCACTGATATCGGATATCGACCAAATGTCTATAGTAATAAGGTCGAAAATGCAATGAATTAGCTAATAAAATTTAAAAATACAGATTGCTCAAAAGAAAATAGTGAATAGAACTGGCCATGACAAAGACGTTTTGAAGAACAATAAAATCATGTTGTCAACGCTTTGCCGTTAGGAATGCTTTGGAAGAAAAAATAGTTTAAAATTTTCATATGAGTAAATTGACAAACGTAAGCAGTTGCCATTGTTACCTACTGTAGTTTTGTTATTAATTTCAAAAGTAATTATATATTTTATTTACTACTGTAATCTGTATGTAGGTACACGTCGTAGGTGATAGTTTTTTCATCAATAACCTTCAACTGTAAAATGTAAATAAACATTTGTAGCTCATTATTGTTGTTGCTATGTAGTGTTACAATAAATATTTTTTTATCTATCTAAAGTTCTCACAATGTCATAAGACGTTTTTCGCAATTTAAAAAATAAGAACCTCTTACCACGAGAGCTAATATTACGATGTAAGTAAAAGTACCCCATATGTCTGTCACAATTACCTCAGAAATTGTTATGAATAAAATAGGGAAGGGAAAAGTTTGTGGTACGATTATATCCCGAGCGATAGTCCCGGAGGCGCCCGAATATATCGATACTGGGACTATGAATACTTTATGAACGCATATTCATGTGGGAACCCTCGTAATTGTATAAGATTGGCAGTATCTGAAGACTACACACTTACAATATTTTTTATTTAATAATTGAAAATAATATTTTTTAATGTTTAACGCATTTGGATGATCAAGGTACTGATGACGTGATATTGTAGAGGTAGATCTGCGTAAAAGTAAAGCTTGGTATTACTTGGCTTAAGACGTAATTTACCATTTGATGCTCAACTGCCAAGACTTACCGTCGCAATGAGATATATTGGTAAGTAAAAATACAATATTTTTTTCATTATACAATATTTTGGTAATATTTAAAATATTAACAATATTCAGATGTTATCACCTCCAATCCATCCTTTATCCATCCTCCATTAATAAATTTCTTTAAAAACTCGCGGTTATCTACATCACTTACAACTATTTATAAACGGGTTTTTTCCATTATTTTTTTCAATTGAGCGATCCCGATATTTAATCCTCTTCCATTAAATCTATAACAACAGAGACTTAGGTTTGACTTTTTTTGACCAACAGATTTTGAAATCCTAATATTGTAAGTATTTTAAGAACATATAAAACAATATTTACAAGTCAGACTGTCAATAATATTGCTTGTGTGCTGGCAGCCTAAGTCGTACAAAAATAGTGGGAATTGAGATGTTTTCTGTATTCATGCGAGTTACACGATCACTCACATGTGATGTTAATGTTTGATAGTCATTTCTAAAATGAAGGCTTCTGATAACCTTCATATCATCGTAGTTTCTTCATATTTTCTATATGTGTTTATTTTGTTTTATTACAATTTCAATTGTTATACAATATAACACTTATCTACCTTATGGTTCAGTTTAGTTACAGTGATTTTTATTTGAGTTTGTTGTAAGGAAAGTAATATTGAGTTAAATTTTCCTTTTATGCATTTTTTTAACTATAACTTGTTTTCCTGTAGTGTACAATAAATTGTGAAATAAATATTTTGAGTTTTGCCCATGAATACCACACATTATTATACACTGGCATTGTTAGAAAAATTCATTAAACAATATCATTTAATACAGGAAAAATACCTAAAATACATTCTAATGCCACATTTCCATATTGGCTCACCAACGTCCAACACATGTAAAAGGGGGTATTGTATGCATTGGCCACCACTGAAACTGTCTGAAACACCATTGGACAGTTGGCCTACCAGTTACCATTTGCGCGCATTGGAAGTTAGCGAGCCAATGTGATAACACGACATAATATTATGCTAACAATTAAATTAAAACGTATTCATGTGTCATTGACCTTTTCTTAATTTATTAATTTCATAATAAAAGTAAAACAAGTTTCAATAAACTTACGATTATAAATGTCGATATAATTTAAATAGATTTAGTGATTTACCGCTTTTTTATGAGTTTATTTTAAATTAAAAGAACACAGACACATAACTTATGAATTTTATGTCTAGTGTCTAGAATGTGATTGAATAACAGAAATTTTACGGAAATTTGATGAGAAAACAGTACACTTACTGCGCAAAACGGCGCAACTAATAACGTCGAATTGCGGAAAATAACTTGTACATCAACTATCACTATCAGAAATTCTCATAATGAAGAGTTACTTTTATCTATTGTTGACTAGCTTATGCCCGCGACTTCGTTCGCGCGGACTTCAGGTTCGTCCCGTCTAGCCCGTCTAGTTGGCGACGTCTATAATATAGTACTATTATACCGCAAAAAATGTGTTTTTTTACGACCTCACATTAGAAACCTCAAAAATTGTGCCTATGTGTTATTCTGATGTATAAGCTATATTGTGGTAAAGTTTCATTCAAATCCATTCAGTAGTTTTTACGTGAAAGAGTAACAAACATCCATACATACAAACTTTCGCCTTTATAATAGTAGTAGGATGTATGAGTTGTGTTTGAAGTAGCAGCAAGGCAGACCTCCCATGATGGACCGACGACCTAGTGAGGACCGCGGGAAGTCATTGGATGCAAACAGCGCAGGACTGGTCATTGTGGCGAGGTTTGGGGGATGCCTATGTCCAGTAGTAGACGTCTATGGGTTGATAATGATGATTGTTTATTAGCAAGGTATATGGTATAAACTTTAAATGCGATATAAATAGACAGACTCATTCATACTTTTCAATCGATTAATCAATGAATAAATTTTGGAACGAAGTTCCTTATCGCGCTTTGTGAAAGGGGGCTAGACGGAAAAAACCTTACGAAAAGTTGTCACGACACTTTTTTTGTTTTAGATGATTATCGCTAGATGGCGCTGTGATAAAATCTTTTAAACCACGTTCCTTATCGCTTATCAGGAAAAAAAATATATAAGATATCTTTTAATCGAAAGGAACTTCGAACTTCTTTAGAATTAAAATTAATATTAGATTTCTAAAACAATAGGGAAATATTTCATGTACTTATTATAGAAATGTTTCTGAGAATATTGTTTATTCAATTTAGTAACGAAATTGCTAAAACTTTGAAAGATTCGTAGTGTCCCGATTGCAAAGTTGGAAACCTTTTAGCGGGTTCCGTGCAGTCTTTTTTGCACTCACCGCGGCTTTCTTACAAGATAAAAGAGACGGGGAAGTATATTAATTTTCATACACTTTTAACAGTTCTGGAGCGAAAACGGTTGCCAAGTGTTTTAGTTCGCTTTTGTATCTTTATAACTGTTCTTGGCAAGCTATTTCCGTATACAACTATCAAAATTTATAAATTACGACTGTGTTTACGATTTAATCATGTTAGGTGCTTACCAAAAATGCGTCTTGTGAAATCTACTTGACAACTTTTTATAAATGAAATGAAATACTTTGAAATGAACTACTTTATTTTCAACATTGAGGACGTACTCATTCTTGTTTACGTCAAAAGTTAAAAGCTACCACCAGTTCGGACACAAAAAATAATAATTATAGCCACCTTCCTGAGAAGAACTGGCAAGAAACTCAGCGGGCATGTCTTTTTTTGTATAATATCATGACAATTATATGTTCCTATAAACAAATAATTATCCAAATCGGTTCAGACATGTTATTTGTGACGTATTACAATAAAAAGTATAAGAAAACATTTCCTAATTTGGATTATTCCTAATTTGACAACAAACTGAGTCATAATCATAACGTTTAACCTGTAGCTACAGGACTTTGAATTTAGAAACCCATAAAAAATCTCAATTTATTCGCTTTCGTCTGACAAACGTATTTAAACTCCCTAAAATACAGTCACACATCTACAGCATACTCTTAACTTCAACTCAACGGTTGTTTAATAATAATAAGTTCTAAGTTACGTTTAGGTTATTTCAATTTCACATAGCACGATAACTTGGCACCAGTTCAACCCTTTGCCGTCTCAATAACTTTCAATGTTTACATCGAAGCGCCCTGAAATAGAGGGAGGGTACGTGAGGCGTATACCAAAAATATAACATACATGTGTACATACTTTATGTATTTATTGCACAAAATTACTGTTATTTATTTGAAGTTTTCTTCATTTTTATTGACTATTGGAGGTGTTTGAAACGACTGTTTAATTGTGAAGTATAAGTGAAGATTAAAATTGTTCGCTGTTGGCAACAAGATTTTGATTTGTAAAATGAATGTAAAACTTATCAAACGAAATCTCAACAGCGTTTAACCTTTCAAGAAACAACATTAGGAAAGAGAATTGTAAAATTAAATGATTCTGTTAAAATTTAAATACATTTGCATATTGTTTTCTGAGCTAAAAATAAACGTGTATTACTGTAGTTTTCTTAATATGAATTAATTTATAAAAAAATAAAAATAATCGTGGTAAGAACCCGTTTAGTAATAATGTAAGTGATGTAGATAACCGCGAGTGTTTAAAGAAATTTAAAATTAATTTATAAAAGTTATCCTAAAATAAAATTTAACCTCACGATTCTTTTATTTGACTTTCTAATTCCTTATTCAAATCGTGACACGATGGAAAGCATAGAGGTTAACTTTCTACCATTGTCTGAAAACGCGCGAACCGTAAACCCGGCGTTATGGTGATACCAATAATTTCACCGTACAAATAAGAGCATCACATTCCTGAAATACGCTAACTGCAGCTTTATATAAATAGCTCCAACTGTCTTTATAAATATTAATGGTTTTCACGCCTTTGGCAGCCATCATGGCCGTAAGATTTATGTAAGGTTCAAGTGTGACGCCAGCAAAATGAGTACAACGCCATCTATTTTTCGGGAGCATCCATTTGCTGACACGGGTCAGTCGTGTTAGTACGGTCTGCGTATATCTTCACATCTCGCCTTATACATATTTATGGAGTTACGTGTAACAATCGGCAAGATTCAGTAACAAGTTGATTGTGGAAATATTTCTTAAAGCCAAAGATCACTCTTGTATTATAACTAAAAGATCTATCTATCTTTTATCGTTTATCTATCTTGCAATAAAAAAAGACAATTTTTCTGTACAAAAGTAAAATACAAAACGTCAAACGGTACACCTCTCAGTACTGTTTTCAATTCAATTTGCTATGTTGATCGTTCTGAGCATAGAGCAATAAACAGGCAAGTCATATTATTAGTTTATTTTCATTGTTGTATCAAGAAAATCTACAAAATCCAATATCTTTTAAAGAACCCGCTATTCAGCTTGAACAGAAAAAGAATGAATGAGAATAGTTTCAATGTCCTCTCTATATACTTCAATCTCTTTGCTTAAAGCTAATAAAGTAGAAGACGAGATAGGTTTGCTACAAATATTCCAACTGTATTTATTAATGTATAAACTATACAATGGCCAACTTTGCAAACCGCAGTAGCCGCAGTTTCAAACGCAGGCAGACGAATTAACGAAAGTTTCGACGTGGTTTAATCGATAAACGAAATCTGTTGTGTACCTTCAAGCCGGTTAATTATAAATCTAGAATCTGTTCTTAATCTGCTTGGGTAGTTCAATCACAACTTAACCTCCTTATTCGAGGGGTCGGCGCGACGGGAAAGAGTGCCGAGAGCGTAACGCGTCGCGCCGCCCCTCATAACCCCGTGCTGGGTTGTGGCCTCAGCCGGGGTTCCGACGTTGAGTGTGATGAGTTGTAGGTTTTAGTGCGGTTCAACTCCCACATACCCCATCCGGTGATTTCCTCCAATTGAAAAAAAAAGAATTTTCGAATTGAAATTAAAAAAGTTATAAATCTTAGAAAGTACAAAAATGGTGACATAATCTCATTTATCACAATGAAAACAATGCGCTTACGAAAATGAGTTTTGTTAAAATATTGAATTTCGAGATTCCTTTGAAATTCGTTCACGCAAGATAATGACTGTTCAAAGGGTCGAGAGGAACGAAAAGAAATCTCTTAGAAAAAACCAGTGTTTTGTAAAGAAATACAATTTATATTAACAAGTAAATTTATATTATAACTATTATAAATTCCATTCCTCTTATATGAAAGGAGTTTGTAGTAGTATTGTCTATGCGAAAATATCTCCTACGTTTCCTAATTGAATATGTAAAATATAAATGTAATTAAAGAAACTAAATTAAGTTGATCAAATTAACAATTAAGTTGCTCTAAATATTTTTAAAAATCTCAACTTTTATTTCTATTAAATTGTGTTCTAAAAGCTTGACTATATCTTAAAATGTGTGAGATAATTATTTCAATTTACAACTTCATTTGAAAAAAATATTTTCGCAATTAAGTTAACAAACTTAGTAAATTACTTAAGTTAACAAAAGTTCGCTTTTCGGTCTTCTAATAAAAATTAAGTTAAGTAATCCTTACACAGTAATTTACTCAGACAATCTGATTAATGAAATTCTGTAATAGTTTTTTTTTAATACACAGTGAAGTAGTTAATGTTTAGATACAAATCAACATGAAATATAAACTAAGATTTTAGAGATAAAACTTAAAAACATTTACATATAAGTATAACTTTCAAAATTGTAACAGTAAAACGTTTTGCTTATCTATAATCTAAAAATAAAATATTTGAGTTACCTTCATTATGTCAGGCACGCAATTATATAATCTTATATCTACGTTAAAACGAAAAACATAGTAACCCAGATTTTTTTTTTATTTTTTTTTATTGCCATGTAGGCAGACGAGCTAACGGCCCACCTGATGCGAACATTAAATTCCGAACATTAAATTTTGTTAATAACTAAACGTAAACTAATATTTTTAAAGCTATAATTTATTGGGTTTAGGTTTGTACATTTTAAGGGATAATAACTATTGAAATAAAAGAGGTAAAAATTATTTTAGATTAAATTTTCTTTATATTGAAATACAACTGAAAAAGGTGCTAAAATTAAGGCGGGTGGCCTTAATTTTAGCACCTTTTACAATATATTTAAAAGTGTTTTCAAAGTATATACCACTACCATACATAACAATACATATGAGATAACAATATAATTATGGTAAATATCACTTAATGTCCTTCGTGGTTGTATAATTTTATTAATTAATACCACATTCAGTTTACAACATGATATCAGTTCTAATTAATTAGCAAAAACAAATTACTGTGTTTTAATGTGAAACATGCCACATACGATGGAGGATGAGGTGAGATCCTGAATCGCGGTTACAACATTTGCAACATTCGTCACATATATACGACATCTGAAATCTACTACAGTGGGCTTCGGCCTGACCGGGCATACACTATCTCGCCCAGTCGGAGATCTCCTTTGGCCTTAAGTCCACTGTACCCACAATTTCTTTAATTTAGTGCAAGAATCTCAAAGGTAATACAACTACGTCTTCTTTAGCTCAACCTTATTTGAAGGGGTCAAATACATACAGTCGATGTAATCTCAATCAATAAACCGCAATAAAATCAAAATTACAATCAATCTCATTAGTGCATACAAAGTAATACAAACCGAAAAATAGCAATTCGATTATCGATTGCTAACAATACAGCGATGTCAGTCATTGTAATTTGTTGTTATAAAAAAAAGTAATAAGTGAAAATGAGTATGCACTGATGAGACTGATAGTACATCGAATAATAATCAATCTGTACCAACCCATTACTGCCCACTGTTAGGCTCAGGTCTCCTCAGAAGAGGGATAAGACATAGTCCACCACGCTTACCCAGTGCGAATTGGGGACTTCACATATCTTCAAAGGATTTTTAGAATTCTTTTCCGACATGAAGGTTTCCTCACGATGTTTTCCTACAACGTATTTAGTCAGTGGTGTTGTGAAAAAAAGCACATAAATCTTTTTCACATTTACATTTAGAGGTACAAGCCGGCCCGATTTGAACCCGCGACCTCCCGTTCGGAAGGAAGCGCTTCGACCACTCGGCCACAACGACTTTAATAATCATAATAATCAATATTATATTAAAATGTCGCTAAAATTTAGTTCTAAATATATTCTACCAACTTTCGCATTCAGCATAATATTTGCCCTAGTTTCTGGGACCGTGAAGATTCACTTAGCGTCTATTATTCCGTGAACTGGCCACGTCATTCCGAAGCACTGTGACATCGGTGATTCGATACAGTATAATTTATTTCTATTTTAAACCGTGTTGAAAGAAAGAGGTCAATTATTCGTTTTGAATGTTTAAAAAATACGAGAGTTGGGAATTGAAGAAAACTTTGAAGATTAAAAGTTGAAAAAAGTTAAGAACCGGTACGTAAGATTTGGACATACTCATTTCTTTTAGGATCCAAACCGTACATAATCTTAGTGTAGAAGGTGAATTTTTTTTTTTTATTGCCTTGTAGGCAGACGAGCTAACGGGCCACCTGATCGCAAGCGGTTACCGTTGCTCATGGACCTCTGCAATGTCAGCGGACACTGCGGGGCCGCTATCTACGGCCTACCTTTTAAGGAATTTCTTTAAGCCTCGTTTGAAGAAGGACAGGTCATAGCGCTCGGGAAACACCGAAGAGGGGAGTCTCAAGTAAATGACTTAAGAGAGGTCATATTTGGGGATAGCTACCTATTTACAATATTTCAATTATTATATTCGCTTTTATGTAAGCTGACGTAAGTTATTTGGCCTTCACCTAGCAACCATATAATAGGGTTGTCTAATAAAAATAATTTCAATACCGGTTTCGAGTTACATCCAAAATACCTCCAAAATATTTATTTATTTATTCATAAAGTACAAGTAACAGTTCTTATTACAAGAATGTGATTTCGCTTTTTTACAATATAGCTTGTCCTTTGAGGTGCTCTATCCCTCTCACTAGGAATACCTGTACAGCGGTTTCGAGTTAGATATTAAGAATTTTCACTGTTAAATGGAATTAAGTCTATATCTTAAAAGTTACTTACTAAATATCTGATCCGCACAACATAACACACAAAAATAACGAAGCTTCCTATTAGTAAAAGAATTTTCAAAATCCGTTCAGTAGATTCAAAGATTACCCTCTATAACGCCACAAATGTCAAGCTATCACTACTTCTTAATATAAGTATAGAATAAAGATAAAGATTGCAATTTGCAATCGAGTGCATTTAACACTAGTATAAAAGTTTATATCGCCCAAATTAATTATCAAATATTTTTTTTAAGTACAGCCCTACTCTCTAAATCGCTTATTGGTACAGAACCCACACTAATTGTTTCAAATTATTTCTCTACGAAAATTTTCCGTTTACGTTTAAATTTCCTCTCATGGTACCTCATTGTATTAATATAAAATGGTTTCGCCGTTTGCATTGCGTCATAAAAGTATATTTTTCAATAAAAAGATCGTCTTAATTACATATGACTCATCTTTCCCATACAGGGCAATAGGCATAAATATGTAGTTGAATCAGTTTTTATAGAGTTATGGAAATATTTTAGCAAGATTGCCTTGTAATTAAAATATTGACAAGTGGAATTTAATTTTAATTTCACAGTATAAGTCGTCGTTTCGTCTGCCTACATGGCAATAAAAAAAAAAATAAGTACCTACAATGTAATCTTTGTAATTTTGTTGTTAAATCGCCAATATTTTGATGTGAGCAAGCGCCATGATCACAGGAAGACAGAATACTGTAGGTAGGTAAAATATTTAAGAGAAGACAAATCTTTCTACCCTCTCATTCGTTTACTGGATTTTGAACACACACCATACTAACTGTCTTCACCACTAGAATTTAGTTGTTCTACCACATCTATTAGCTTTTGAGAATGCGTCCAACTAAACAAACTACAGCATTAATATAGATTTTACGTATATGTATAAGTTTCGGGACACTCACCCTCATATATTAGAATGACACAAAAGACGGTAATCCGGAACGCTTAACTCGGTATTAAGTTTCGGATTAGACTGACAAACAACTGTGTTTACTTGTTCGGGACAATATCTTCGATTATATTTTACGAGTTTAACTTTGTCGAGGAAAATCTGTGTGTATACAAATAAATGAAACTAGGAGTATTTTACTAAATGAATTTGGTTGGTTAATAGATTATAAAATATACTATGTACGTTTTTTATTTACGCAAAACGTACTTTTTCTCTGTAAGTAGGTACTTTTAATAGAATCTGTCTTAAGATAATCTAATATATATTATAAAGGCGAAAGTTTGTAAGTATGGATGTATGGATTTGAATGAAACTTTACCACAATATAGCTTATACATCAGAATAACACATAGACCTATGAGTAGGGCTCTGCAATGCTTAGTTACCGTATTTCTTACTTATTACTAGACTAGACGGGACGAACCTGAAGTCCACGCGAACGAAGTCGCGGGCAAAAGCTAGTATTTAATAATAGTATTAGCTAAACCTTGGCCTAGGACTAGGAATGAATATTATCGACTGAAAAAGGACTCACTAGGATCACGACCAGATAATTACATAAAAATGAATCATACAATTTATATCTATGAAAAACAAAATTGCAACAACCGCCACTAATAAGATCATCTTCTGAAAATAGATGTTACGCTACTACACCTATTTTTCCTACAATAAACAACGGATACTAATAAAATTATTTCACGTATAATAAAGTGAAATTTAGAAGCGATTAATTTGTTCCATGAACATGTAATTTCTATATTGGCAAGTAACACGGTTGAAGAAAATTGCGTGTTACGGCAGCACGTCAGATCGCGTGATATTATTGCCGGATGGTAGTGCTATTGCTACTCTTACCTACTTGTTGGTAAAACTAACAATGTAAAATTTTTTTGTACAATTTTAAGCTAGTTTTAAGGTTTCGCGTTCAATAAATAAATAAAATGCTAAAGCGAAAAAATAGTCAAAAATTAAAATTAAATTAAACATAAAATAGGTTATCTTTACCGGGCCACTACCTTTAAGAACTTTCTTCTTGCCTCGTTTGAAGAAGGAAAAGTCATCATCATCATTTTCAACTTAGAGATATCCACTGCTGGACATAGGCCTCCCTTGAACCTCGCCACAACGACCGGTCCTGCACTGTCTGCATTCAGTGACCCCCATGTTTAGTTCTACTGATCTAGCCACGTACCTAAGTATAGTTTGGGGCAAGAATAAATGCACTTCGACTTTTAGAAAGAGTAGCTCATAGCTTCGGATTTATAGAGCGCTTTCTCTGTCGCGCACAGCTTTGTGAGTTTTGTGACAATCATTGTCAGTTGTTGTTCTAATTCAATTTAACATACAATGTAATGTAGAGCTGTTATAACTCTAAATATTATAGCACAATTTCCTAAAAGTCGAAGTGCATTTATTGTTGCCCCAAACTATACCTATGTAAACTTGATTATCATCTTTGGATAAAAAAAATCTGCAGCCTGTTACATATTTATTGCGATATTCAATCATATTTTACTTCCAAATCTTCAATACTAAATCTTAACATAGAATCACTATATCTAGGATCGTAACTTCTCATCGACGTGTTTACGTGACGTTTTTATAACCATGTCAAACTCATAAAATTTGATATCAGATAAAACGCTAACTTTGCAGATCTGTGAACAATGTCGATAGATATTTTACCAAAAGAAATGGCTTAGTACGTATTTTACCTTCGATATATCTGTGAGAATGGGCAATTGGTTGAGAAATAATTACCTGAAAAGAGAAATAAATATTAGTTAGAAATATAGACAAAATCTAAAGTAGTGTTTTAACGATTTTGATATTTAATAATATAAGCATTTCATCATATTCCAAAATTATTTTCTCCCAACATTTATTTGTAAGTAAAAGTTACTATTTATGGGTAAAAATAAATTGCGATAATTCTAAAAATAATACCTAACTAGCAATTTTGTGCAGTTTCTCTAGTTCTTTTAAAAGTATTATTCTAATTTTAATATTCTTATTATCTTTGCATAATAAAAGTAAATTTATATTTGCGATGTTCAACTGTTCTTTCAGTGTAATATAAAATAATTGAAGCAGAATGGTTGAAATAAACGGTTATAGTGGTACTTTAAACGTCTCCAGACTCCTATTATAGGAAAGCTACATTTTATTATGATATTATCTTTCAAGAACTTTGTATTTTTTTATTGATTTACTCGAATAATAACTATAAGGACACGTATTTGTAATGAAAATTGTAATGAAATAAATTTATTGGTATTTAGAACATTGTTTTCATGCATTTTCAACGGGTTCTTAACACGATATTTAATTAATTTTAATTAATTTGTTTGCTCTTAAATCGACCCGCAGTATCCAGTCTTCTCGTGATCATGACGTTTGCAACAACGTTGAAATATCGAGACAACTCAATTAATTAAATATCGTGGTAAGAACCCGTTGAAAATGCATGAAAGTATTATAGAAAACCGCGAGTGTCTGAATAAGTTTAAAACATTGTTATTAAAAAAAGTGTAAAAAAAATCGAGATGTCTAACAACAAAAAACATTATCTTTAAAAATATGTTAAACTTGATTTATAATACCACTAACACCGAAAACCATCGGCTGCTTTACCATAAAGCCAGGCAGTTTTATTTAATTTTAATTTAGGATTATATAGCCTATGACACACACAAATAACGCAGCTTCCTATTAGTGAATAATTTTCGAAACCCGTTCAGTTGATCCAAAGATAACAACATCTCATTACCTCTTAATAACACAAGTATTAAAATACATGAATATAAAATGATTTTAAAATAATTAAATCCCTAAAAAGACATCCTGACACTATTAAAAGGCGCCAAACAAACACTTTCGACACCAAAGAGTCTCGTAAACAATATTATAGGACAAAGTACGTAACACATTGCCCCAAATTGAAGCACATTGCCCCATGATGTTGCTTCATAAAATCATGGGAACAATGCACATAAATTACTGTCTTGTTACTTAATTAAACGTGATTACAGTGCTTTAGTAGTTTGTGAGCTTTCAAAAGGTCTCAAGATTTTTTTTAATTCACGAACTACTTGTGAATTGAAAATTATACTAGTGTTGGGTCTCGTCGATCTTATTTCCTATAAAGGTATTTTTAAACGGTTTTATTTAGCTCATCCCGTTTGATTTATTTATTCTTTATTCTTGTGTCAAATTTAGTAATTCAAATTTCACCCTCTTCCTTTCAACCGATTAATCTGAAATTTTGTATACACTTTGGATTTTGGTGACAATACAATTATGTTTATTCATTATCATTATTTTACTATTTTTATACTACCAAAGTTAACAAAGATGAAGTTAGCCAATTTTAATAGAATAGATTTAATTGTCGTAACACAAAAGTTTGTCTATTCCTAAAACTACTGTAAGAAGCATATTAAATAAATCATTTTAATATAACTAAAAATACATAATCTGAATTCTACATCAGGATATATTCTATATAATTTACACGATAATTCCGGTTTTAATTTACCCGGTTCCACCTGCCGTGTAAAGCATGCGTTTCGCACCGTTGCACACCCCAGGCTTACTTTTATTAGAATTAGCTGACTAAGCGAGTTCCTTTCGAGGCGTGTAGTGGTCTCCGCTATATATAGCGACCTTTTTCCACTGCAAATAATGTTCCGGATATTTTGGTGCTATTTTTATTTACGTGATAAAAAGGTTTTTTACTGTGAAGTAACTGTTGGTACGTGGTTGTCGGCTATAGGCTTAAAACATTTTCAACTGTTTAGACTTGTCTATACAAAATCGTTGAAACACAATCTATTCATATTACTTCCGTCAAACGCTGAATCAGAAACTACGTTTCAAAGCAAGATGTTTAACCTTTTTTTAGGCTAATATCAGTACCTACAAAGTGGATTTAAATACATGGCTGGTTTTAGAAACATATACATAAATATCTTTCAGTCTACTTTGAAATTCAAAATGGCCTTAAAAAAATGAATTAATACATCTTATTATTTTATACAAAACTCGAGTATTCTTAGACAAGATTATGCTGCTATTTTTAGAAAATGTTAAGACGATTGTCTTACTGTGAACTCAAGTAACCTCTCGTATAAATCTAGTAATAAGTCTACGTTCGCTTCGTAATTTCTATGTAGGATGACTTGACAGAGTTCAGGGTTCGTGCGATTGCAAGATGATACTGCGGAGTTTGATTCAAAATGTGGTTGCAATTCAGACGTATTAGGAGCACAAAAACATTGCTCATTCAAGTTTTCTATGACTCTTGAACTAGCTTAAGTCATACTTAATAGACAATGAAATGATTTTAATGTTGTAATAGTCAAATGGTAAATAAGTTAAAAGTAACCTCAAATACAATTTTGTATTTGTTAAATGAGTCCCATAGCACTGTACTGTACTGCACCAACCCATTACTGCCGACTGTTGGGCTCAGGTCTCCTCAGAAGAGGGATTAGGCATAGTCCACCACGCTTGCCCAGTGCGGATTGGGGACTTCACATATCTTCAAAGGATTTTTAGAATCCTTTTCCGACATGCAGGTTTCCTCACGATGTTTTCCTTCAGCGTTTTTAGCCAGTGGTGTTGTGAAAAATTGCACATAAATCTTTTTCACATTTTAACATAGCACAAGCTCTGTTTATTACGGTACTCAGTATAATTAAAATATAAAAAGAAAAAATACTTCATTCAATTTTTCCATAACAAAACCGTTTAGTAAACGTTTTCATTTCGGCTCTCACACTTTTCTCAAACACTTTCCCCTAATCAACGATATTTCTAACATTTTAACCGCATAATGATTAACTCATTTTCTCGACTAGTTTTGCATGACCAACGAGAAAAACACTAATACTAGAGTTTCACTTTGGAAAGTATTTGTCATATAAGCAATGTATTTACGTTCATATTCACCGTTTTACGATTCATTTGCATCTCGCAGAAAATTCGATTTGCATAGTAATTTCCGAGAACACGACGAATGTGAGTCATTAGGATAATTACAGTCAAGGAAAGGTATTTAATTGCCGTAATGGTAGACAAGTCGACGGCCGATGGTGAATGGTTACTGTCGCTCATGAACTACTAATGTCATGGTCATTGTAAGGCCGTCCACAATATTCAAGTTTTTGGCTTAAAAATGTTGCTTTTTTAATAATTATTATAATAATGCTATTATAGTGTAGTGCAAAAATTGCGCAGCGTTTATCGATTTTAATGTTTTAGTACATTCGAGACTTCGACAAACGATTGGGTTTAATTGGGAACCATAAAATTCTCCTTTGCACTTGCATAACTTCGTTATGTTTGGCTTACATAACATAACAAATGTCAAATTGTTGAAAATAATAGCATTTAAAAACTGTAGTTTTAAGGTCATTGCAAGGTTTTTAAACACTATTTTTTTCTTCAAATCATTCAAATGCCTCTCATTTCAAAGGCGTTCAAAATCTAAATATCCATGAAGATGGAAAGAAGAATGATAATATTATAACACCAGTAAATTTTTAGAACGTTAAAGATTTCGATTGTTTGAATTTTGTGTACTTTTTCATTTGAATTCAGTCTTAGACTCGAGTACCTATAACGATTCCTTTGCATTTTTCAGTGTACGTCTGTGCTTATTAAGTTTCCTCCCTAAAATAGTGCAAATAAAGGTTTTATACAGGGTGTCTCAAAAAGCATGTGTCCCAAATCACCCCCATGTATGTTCCGCCTTATCGATACCTAAAGGTGTGTTCTATCTCTGGACCTCCGCTTGACACTACTTTCTGGGACACCCTGTATAAAATATCACACATGCAAACTACACAAGTCCTTATCTGTACCGTCGCTTACTGCAAACGAGGGACGTCAAAGTTTTCTATGCTGACGAATACGACCGCTCTGAGCCTCACAAAGGGGCCTGACTTCACGGTTATTGCTTTATATTTTACAATGGGGTCGAGTCTTAGTAGAACTAGGTTTCGTAATATTAGAGATAATATTGTCTATGAACACGTATTTTTGTGTAAGGGTAATATTTTTGGAGTTTTTGAGTAAACTAGAATGGTTTGTGTGGAGTGAGTAGTGTAGAAACTGTGGCTTAGTTGTGTGTAGTTGATACTTGGTCAACTTAACTTATTACCTCGGAAGTAAGTTTGGTCGACATTTGATAATAATTTAAATTTCGGTAACAAGTCGAATAACAATTAATTTTATTTAACTTAAAAGCTTTGAGTGTTAGGGACGTAAGATTTTAAACAAAATCGTCAACAAAAACATTATGTAAGTACCTACATTAAATATTTCAAACAAAACTGTAACAACAATCCGTTTCTCACAAAGAATAAAATCTCTTTGTAACCTAAAAATGTTTTTCTGTCGATTTCCGAACGAAAAGTTGTACAAGATCGGGGGACGTCAAACTTGTCTAATGTTCGAGAACCTTCGCTTTGAATCAAAGGGTACACGTTTCAGTTTAAAGTTTTATTTCTCGTAGATAAGACTTTAACTTCATAGATAGAAGACTGATAAGACTTTAACTTCATAAATAGACGAAGGCTTTAAGACTGTTTTAAGTCTCATTTGACGGTAGATCAAAATTATGTTCTTCAAAGTAAGATATTATGACGTTTCAAAACGCGATTGTTCTCTGTTTTAGAGTTTAACAACGTTTTAATTCAAGTTTAAATACTCAGATCTTAGTAGAGTTAGATAAAACACGAATAATATTTTTTTATAAAGATAACTTTTTTAATACATATTTTAAAGATCATAGATATCACGTTACAGTAGAGTGCTAGCTAATACAAGCAAAACGAGCCCAAACACGACGCGTCTATCTTGTTGAGCACAAGAGTTCCTATGACCAACTCGGGAGTGACGGGGCGACACGTGAGCGACAATCGCGAACGCGTCCGGTCACCCCTACCAGCCTCGTGCCGGGTTCTGTCCCGGCCGGGGATCGGACGTCGAGCGTGAGCGGCGGGAGGTTTTAGTGCGGTTCAACCCCTACATAACCCACTCGCGGGACGAGTGGAAGTCCGGCGATTACCTCCCGTCAAAAAAAAAAAAATCAACTTCCGAGTCCATCATCTGATCAGCGCCGATTGTCACGAGACACACATCTGCGTACAAAATATAAGCTCAATCAGAAACCGGGAAGTTTATCAAATTTAGCTTGCAAGATTCCACCCTAACTTACATCCAGTGGAAGTTTATATAAAGCTAGTAAAAAGACAAGCGGTCTACTCATCTATGGCCTAACCAAAATTGTTATCTGTCTAGGTCAATCTTCAATTGAGACGTGACAGCCAAGGACGAGTGTATAACATATTCATTTACATCATAAACACAAGTAATCCTCTCTTCTAGCCAAAACATCTTTAGTATAGAACAACAAAACACCTGGACCATTTGAATATGTTACATACATACATACATTAAGTGCGATTTCACTGTATGTGACCCAATGCAGGAAACACGTGGTGTCCATATTTGCATATAGGGTTTGATGTGTGTATAAAGTTAATCTAAAAGAGATAAGATATTTTCGTTTGCTCGGATTTGTGTTTTGATACATTTGGAGCAAGGTTAATCTTAAAATGTTTTCTAGAATCTTCTTATAAGGTTATGGGAAACCATCTTCAGGTTTCTCCATTCTGACAAATAAGACTAATAATGATATAGACATATCAAATATTTATTATTAATAAAAGTAATACATTTTCTTAAGTCTAATCTTCAAAACTCGCGCCAATAGTCTGCCGCCTCTTTCGTTCGGAAATCGCTTCTCTTCTCTATTCGTGTCGTTCGGAAATAGAACGCCACAAGGTTGTTATGAAAATGAAATCGGAAATTAATGCAATCATTTTTTTCACGTAAGTTATGAAATTAAATGAAATTATTTATTCTCAACGTTAATTAAATTCTCGAGCTTGTTGATGTCAAAGGACCAGTTCGGAAAAAGATATAGCCACTGTCCTGAGAAAAACTTTTTTTTTTTTATTTCCTTTAATATTTCTTTTCTTGATTATTATCATTAATATTTCATGGGTTAAAGTACTTTCCCACGAGACATTACTTTGGACTTTAAAAAGTTAAGGTTGACACACCTTCACTATGACATTACAGGCATAATGAAAGGTGACCAGTATTCTAACCATAATAACATACCCAATACTACAAGCACATCAATTATCATGACAATCTTTCCTCTACATAAGTACTACACCACCAAACAAAAAATATTAATTATTTATGTACTCCTTGACAACCCTAATCAATTCAGTCGATATAAAACGCATCGAATCCGTTTACATTAACAGAAGCACGAAATTCGTGACGTGCAATAAATGTTCAGAGCAAACAGTTTTGTGTTAGTCATGGACCATTTCGTCTCCTTGTATGGTATCCAACACGTTTACATTAACGGAAAAATCTCTCTCTGAAAAGTGTGCTAATGCATTATTTATGTTGATTGAAAGAAATCGCTTAAGTATAATACAGTTGTTGTAAAATTGTTTGATTGAGAATATTATTGAGTTTTTTGTGTGCGATAAAGAAACGTGGTTTGAGAAAAGTTATTATTATACACGATAGGAGATTCCTAATATTGCAGGAGGCCTTAAGTGACAGTAACCATTTACAATCAGGTGGGCCGTAAGCTCCTCTACCTATAGATAAATATCATATGCTTCATCAAGAATCCACCTTTCTTATACTATGTGATTGTTTACTTTTAAATGAAAACTTAGCATTTTTTTTTTTTTTTATCTGGAGAGAATCACCGGATCAGCTGAGGCCAGAACCCAGCACGGGATTATGAAGGACGGCGCGACGCGTTACGCCATCGGCACTCTTTCCCGCCGCGCCGCCCCCGGTATATACAAATAACGTATTTTATTTTGTGATACTTAAGTAAAAGGTCCTTTAAATACTATAAAAAAACTTTGTTACTACAGAAATTCACTTCTATTGTTGTTTTTTAAATGCTATACGCCCAAAAACGAAGGTAACTTTAACTCAAGTTGATATATGTTTCAACATAGGAAATCGTCTAACTTCGACCCACGTCCAAAGTGATGGATGAGCTCCGTAGAACATCTTTATAACTTTATTTGAAGCATCATAACACTGCGGATATGTCGAAGATGGGAATAAACGAGAACAATTTTATTAAGAGCTGGTACGCGGAAAGATATCTTTAAAACGTTGTAAATAGTGGTGTGCGAATAATTCGAACTTACGAATTATTCGTTTCGAATCGAATATTAAATTCTTAACCTATTTCCGATGCATCGTTGTAGTCAAATTCGATACTATTCGAAATTTCGGATTATTCGAAACTTTTCGAATATTCGTCGAAATTCGAATCTTCGGATTATTCGAACGATATTCGCACACCCCTAGTTGTAAATGCAACAAACATAAGCGATGGTAACTTTTTAATTTAATACTTTATTTTACAAAAGTAAAAGGATATAAAGACCAAAGCACAAAAGGCGAGCTTAACTCAAATGAGTTTTCTTACAGCAAACCAATGATGACATCGTACAAAGATGACTTGACTTTATCATTGAAATAAATAATAATTACTAGGGTTTAATTCATTTTACAGTTCTTTTACTAATAAAATTCTGCATTTAATTTCTTACGAGATTCAAAAATGCAGTTACATATATTCAGTTTAACCTTCTATTTTCATATCTCGTAAAACACTAATGTAGAACACTTCGAACCAGAATACTCACGAGTACACACATTGCATCACTTACGATGACAGCATTACGTTCTTGCTTTTCAGAATCCTGTCTGTTACTTTCAGCATTTCAAAGTCATTCCAGATTAAACTTTATTACATAGAAAATATGGTTTTATTGTAGTCGGTAAGCAATAAATGAAATGATATTCTGTGTCTTGATTGTGTTCTAAGTATCAAGAAAACTGGGATGTTAAAACCGTTTATAGTTTCTTTTTAAGTCTTATTTCAAAGAAGAACAATCCATTAATGTCCACTGTTTGGTCTCTTAGGGGTCTGACATAGTCCAACGCTTGCTCAAAGCGGTTTGGGAACTTCACATATTTTCATAGTACTAGATATAAAGCTTGTGGATCATTGTTTTTATTGCTATACCACGCGCTTTCATTCATCCATACTATTCCATACTCATCTTTCAACCATAATAAGAAGTGGTTACTATCACAAGATTTTTTTTTCAGTTCGAGGAAATCACCGGATCCCCCCCGCCCCGCGGGCGGGGTATGTGTGAGTTGAACCGCACTAAAACCTCCAACCGCTCACACTCAGCGTCCGAACCCCGGCTGAGGCCAGAACCCAGCACGGGGTTATGAGGGACGGCGCGACGCGTTACGCCCAAGGCACTCTTTCCCGTCGCGCCGCCCCCTACTATCACAAGAAAACAATCAGAAGGAAAGAGCATTCAAATCTACCTACCGCTTATCACTTACTTACTTACTAAGGCTTACTACTTACTTACTTACTGGTTACTAAGGCTTTTTGTACCAAATTTAAGATATAAACAGTCTTTAAAAGTATCGATTTGACACCAATACTCCATTCATCTCTCGTGTCGTGTATTGGCGAAACATGAAATCGTGTCAAGCATTCGTAATACATCATGTTTGTGTCAACGCTATCTCAGTTTTTATGCTGTGACCGAGCGTTCACCTTCTGCCGTCCGGTGATACGGATGAAAGAGCTTAAAAGAAATTCAAGTTAAAAGGAATACATCACTTACACTATTACTGAACGGGTTCTTACCACGATTATTTTTAATTGAGAGGTCCCGATATTTCAGCACTGTTTCAAGCGTCATGATCACGGGAAGACTGAAGAACTGCGGGTAGGTCATTTAAGAGCAGACAAATATGTCTACCCTCTTTCTCGTTCGTGTAAGTGATGTAGATAACCGCGAGTGTTTAAAGAAATTGAAAAAGATTACACCTATTTGGTAGGTACCTACATATATAGAAGCTATTCTAAAGTTTACTTTACGTAAGATCTTGTCTCAATTTCGATCGAGGTCGATGAGAAATCTGTTGCACTATTTGAAAACTATTAAAAATACTTTTTATGGAATTATTTTTTTACAGTACTTTTTGTACTGAAGTAACAGTTTTGGAAAAACAGTCATATAGTTAACATAAAATGAGGCTAGATGTATTGAGAGTGTTCGTATGTACTTCTACGCAATTTGGCAAGTTTTTTTTTTTTTATTGCCATGTAGGCAGACGAGCCAACGGGCCACCTGATCGTAAGTGGTTACCGTCGCTCATGAACCTCTGCAATGTCAGGGGACATTGAGGAGTCGCTACCTACGACCTAACTTTAAGGACCCTCCTCAAGCCTGGCAATTTTAAGCAGATTCGATACGCGGGTGAAAAATAAGTTTTCATGGACAATGCAACTGTATTCTTTTGAAAAAAAAGCAACGTTTGTTAAAATTGGTATTTAGACTAATGGATATTACTATGCAATATTTCTAAAAGTTAAACAATTATATCTAAAATGCGGAAACGATAGAATATATAAATGTATCTCTTCGTTTTTGTGGACGTTTCAGCAATGTTAATAAAACGAAATGAACAAAGCTAACCAGAGTCAGCGACCGGGCTGACAACAGTGGACTAAAGCCGTGAAATAGTTGTCAGTGTGCCAAGTAAGGGCGCGTCTATTATACTACTAATTCTCATTTATAATAATACTGTGGTTTCTGGAACCAAAAGTCCAAAAGCTGGATATGTCGATCCAATTTCAAATAATTTTAGTAGATAATATATTCTACTGGTTTTGATGGTTGTAAACCGGAAAGTATTGCACGTAAGTAAATATAAAAATATAGATTGAAAATGAAAGACTCATCACCTCAGTATCGTAATTATCATTAGTAGTACGTATTTACATACATTGAAAACTACTGTCAAATCTCCTTCCTTATTTAGGTCCACTAAAAATAAAATAATAAAATGTGACTGTGTACTTTAAGACCCTAATGTTATTATTTGATTCTTAATTCAACAATAAAAATACAATTTAAATTTACATTACATTGATTAAAATATATCTCTTTAACATCATTCTAGACACAGTTTTATTCATTCTCACTGTTACATATTGTTAGCGAAATTAAAGTGTGAATTGACCTTATTTTTGTTGTCATAATGCAGAAATAATAACAGCCAAGTAGATGATTTAACAGAAACAATATTGTGGTTAGAAAGCA
This sequence comes from Trilocha varians, assembly GCA_030269945.2. NCBI lineage: Eukaryota > Metazoa > Arthropoda > Insecta > Lepidoptera > Bombycidae > Trilocha > Trilocha varians. The sequence goes on along the minus strand of AP028257.1, from coordinate 5,042,490 downwards.
GAGAAACACGTGCTGGAGTTGTGACACATTCTTTAGAAATTAGACTGATTTATCTGTGATTTTAGTCTATTTAGATTTGATATAGATAGTATAGTAGGTATATATAATAGTAATGTAATCCACTAAACAGCATTTTTTGCTACTGTTGGAACGAAGTTCCTTATCGCGCGTTGTGAAAGGGAGCTAGACGGAAAAAATTCTTACGAAAAAGTTGTCACGACAATTGTTTGTTTTAGATGATTATCGCTAGATGGCGTTGTGATCAAAATCTTTTAAAACACGTTCCTTATTTTTGTATTAGATGATTATCACTAGATGGCGCTGTGAACAAAATCTTTTAAAACACGTTCCTTATCGCGCTTTACGTTAGGAAAAAAAATTATAAGATATCTTTTAATCGAAAGGAACTTCGTTCTATTCGGGTGTCCCATGACACCTCTCAAGGTTTTTTGATAAGATTGCTCATACCTACATTTTATTGAATATTGTTTTTGTTATTGGTGTTGAAATGTTGTATTTTTGATCTGAAGTTGATATTCATATATACCTACTTAGATAAATTAATAATGCCGAATGTTTATTTCAATGCAAGCAGAAGTTCAGGCCATCTGTGAGCAGTCAACGTCGCTCATGGACTTCTACCATTTTATCTACGTGAAAAAAAAACTTACTCTACGATAACTCTCTCCCTTAATTATTACAAATACGACTACTTTTAAGCAAATTGCATGTCTTATTATTTATCTAAGAGTTACGCTAATTCATTTTAACCACAGTATTGCACCCACCGGATAGTAACAATCGCCCATGAACCTCAGAAATGACAGGGCGAGAGCCGTCACCTATCACTTCTTGCCATTCTTTCTTAAAGAGAGACATGTCATATGAATACGTTCATATTTTCAAGAAAATTTTAAATCATAGTAACTCATAACGTGCGCACTATTTGGCATTGATCCAACATGTTTTGTAACAGTACATAACAGAATTAAATCTTCCTTCGTATTACATAAACAAATAGCCTTATTTAGATGCCGTTAAATCAGTTTCTTGGCATTTAGTACTGCGGGAAATCGTGAACAATTAATTGCTTTTACGAGTTAAAGATACATTTGTTAATAGAAATTTAGTGCGTTATGCTATTTTTAGTGCTATTTTAGCTTTAATTTTTATTTTTGTGACAGTGGGTATGTTATAGCATTTTAATACTACGGAAACAAAAAAGAAAAAAGTCTACGGAACATTTTAAACTTCCAAGAGATTATATCTTCGAATTATCAACCTTACTATATGGAACCACCGCGGTCATCCACGGTCCGTTTCAGGAACACTTTTTTGCCACGCACCATCCGGCTATGGAATGAGCTCCCCTCTTCGGTATTCCCAGAGCGCTATGACTTGTCCTTCTTCAAACGAAGTTTGAGGAGTGTCCTTAAAGTTAGGTCGTAGGTAGCGACCCCTCAATGTCCCCTGACATTGCAGAGGTTCATGAGCGACGGTAACCACTTACGATCAGGTGGCCCGTTGGCTAGTCTGCCTACATGGCAATAAAAAAAATTAAAAAAAATAAGAATCTCTATACAACATAATATTCAGATTGATACGATTTAGATGATTTTTTTTTTGTGAACTGGTGCTCATGCCGATAAATAGGTATAACTATTTATAAATGCATATTAAATAGACTACTGTTACATTCATCCAAATTATTTCACAGTCGACCATTTTCTAAAAATATCACTACTCAATGTCACCTATTTCTCTAGCTTTTTCTCTTGTTTACTTCAAAACTCGGCACGTAGAATGACCATAATAGGCTCGGATCACGCCAAGCCATTCCATAAACTTGTATTATGCAGTAGATCGTGAAGAAAATCTCGGCTTTGGTTAATACAATTTCATCTCAAATGTGTCCGTCCTGTCTCGTCATATTTGTGTTAAAATAAATAGGGGTGACAAGCGTTCGTTTTGTTTTAAAATATTTATATTAACTCTTACATAATATCACAGTTGTATTAACTGAGAAATAAATTACTGAAAAATCATGTTATCATTCAGCATATTAGGGCATACTTTTTACAAGCTTTATATTAACTTGCACTGGATGTAACTATGTAAGTTTTTGGTGCAATCTTGCAAACTAAATTTGACAAACTTCCCGGTTTCCGATTGAACAGATATTTTGCGCAGATGTACATATTGCGTGACAATGCAATATGACAAAATTGCGCTGATCTGATGACCGTGTCTTGATCATCAGATCAGCGCCATGATGATCGAGGTCGTGTTTGGGCTCGCTTTACTTGTATCTTAAAAGTTTGTACTTAAAAAGTTTTCTTTAAAATACATTATTTAAAGCCAGAGTAGAGACATTATTACTAAAACGATTTTCCTTCAATAAAAACTTGCCATTTGTCATTTTATCCGAGAGCGTCAAAGGTACTTAACCTTTGTTATGAATGGAACAACATCAATCAACGACGTTATCTCAGATATATGTTATCATCCGTTCATATCATTGAGACGCAGTTTGGTGAAAATTCTGGTTTAGTGGGTTAACAGGTAAACTATTGGGGATTTTTAGAGGATATCTTAGATAGAAAACTAAGTAGGGTATAAAGAATGCATGTAAGTTTAAAAAAATATTCAATTAACTTTTTGGATGTATAGAATATCAATGACATGAATGACTTGTTCCTTTAAACGAGGTTTAAGAAAAGTCGTCTATACCTAGTGACAATAAGAAACGGCTTCCCAATGATCTGGTATTGCAGAGAAGAGAATGAGAGGAGCGAAGGTAACAATTTGTCCGTGGACCGTAAGCTCGTTTATCTATTTTTCAATAAGAAAAAAATTCATGACCAATGTTGGAATAAGTGTTTATAGACTGAATTAATTCTAGGAGTTTTTAACAGAGCATTGGAATTAATTGAAAATGCCTTTCCTACTTACGAGAAACAAAATCCCGTTTTTTACATTTTTAATTCTTTTATACTTTTGAGGAGACAAAAATAACTTTGACAACCCTACATATATCCTTGGCCAAATATATTGGAGCGTGAAAAATCCGTACAGAGACGATCTACTTACGCTTAGACCCGTCGCGTGCGTATTCTAGAACGATCTTTTGATTCTAAGTCATTTGTAGTCAAATAGAGAAATACTTGGAATACAAGCAGCCAAGTGGAATTCATAAGACGTTCATAAGAAGCGCTTTTCTGGTAGATAAATAGATATTAATGACCTATTTAAACTGAAGATATGTTTTTCTTGAAACGAGGTTAAATTTATATCAAGTGGAGGGTAGGTAATGGCTTCGCTATTCCTTGGTATTGCGGGAATCTATGAGCAACGGTAACTGTTTGCTCGTTTACGTGTCGTTGCAAAAAAAAACAAATGAAGAATGAATAATATAGATAATCGAAGCATTATTTAATTTTGTATATAAGTCAATTTGTGACAAAGAATATCACAGGTACACATAAAAGTAATTTACGATAACAAATCGAAAAACCAAAAAGTTGGTTGATTCGCAAAACAGTGACCCGCATATGTATCTCTCATTCAATTCATTATTAACGTGGTTTGTTGTTTTGCCAACATTCGGTTAAAACCACGCAAATAAATGGGCAAATGTTGGTCTGCACTTTTTGATATTCCAGATTGAAAACAACATTACCCACTCGTTTGGAAACTGACGATAATTGGCGTTTGTCCAGTAGTGCCAACTATAGGCGACATTTGATCGCCACTGATGAGTGGAGTAGGTACCTCGTAAATGCCAGAACCTGGTTATTGGGGTGACGCGGGGTGACCTGACGCGTAGTAGGTACGTCTCACACCATCACCCCCGAAAAAGTTTTACCGATTGCAGAAATAAAAAAAAACTTGAGAGGTGTCATGGGACACCCGAATAGAACGAAGTTCCTTTCGATAAAAAGATATTTTATATATTTTTTTCCTAACGTAACGCGCGATAAGGAACGTGTTTTAAAAGATTTTGATCACAGCGCCATCTAGCGATAATCATCTAAAACAAAAAAGTGTCGTGACAACTTTTCGTAAGAATGTTTTCCGTCTAGCCCCCTTTCACAACGCGCGATAAGGAACTTTGTTCCAAAAATGGTTTTAAGTTGTATTTCGACAGGTCATTCACAAGCTGTTACAATGTTACAGATCCACTCTATATTTATAATGTTACAAAATACGCTATACCCTGACCTAGAATTTGGAAAGGCAATGACCCACACCATATCGGAGTTCCTACAAAATCGATTATTTCTTATCTACCCACACATTTCATTAATGAATGTACAAATGTTTTACAAAGTGGATTACGTTTTAGATTACATATTTCCTAGAAAGTCGATCGTAATGTGTTACGAATCGGTATTTTTACAATGATACACGTTGTTCTTGACACGAATATGTAAAAAGCTATTAGGTATGTAGTTTTGCATGGAAGTTTACTTAAGTTTAAAACAGTTAATTTGAAGATCGTTTTATTTCAAGAAACGTGGCCGACAACTACTGAATGAGACAAGCAGAAGACGGGTGTAGTGATGAAAATGATTATTTTAAATCTTTTTGTTATCCACTGTATGTTAAGTAATCAATACTGTTAAGTGTGTACATAATAATATAAGGACTTCATCTTTGAGACTTTGCTCAGCCTAACTTTGTGTGATGGTGATATGTTTCTTGTTTTTAGACAAAGAAATCTGATCTTTGGCAGTAGATGACTATCTCAAAATGTCATTGACCGAGGTTTTGAAAAATTGCAACAACTTAAAATAATTTCGCCGGTTCGTACTAAGATAGATTCACATTCTGACAGGAGTAAAAGAACGGTGGTAACCATTTCACATCAGGTTGATCAAGAACGGTGGCGACCAATTAACATCAAGCTTCGTTTCGTCCGTAAAAAACTCATTTAAAGTACTAAAACTGAACTTAACCATCCAAAACGCTCTCAATAAATCTTCTCAGATGTTCGCTTATTAAGTGTCCGCTTGGAGCTGTAATTTTTCATTAGACCGACCCGTTTCAGAGCACGTTCTCAGGGAAAATGTACATCTGCACTAATGTGGAAAACGAGAACGTTTCCTTGTTTTATTCAGTGCTATTAATTAATTATTATTCGCTATCAATCTTCGGTTAGTATCATGTAATGCATTTTTGCGTTTAGTAATATTAATACATTTTCAAGACATTTGTTGTGCTTTACACTCAATTACAGTAGCGCTTATCTGGTCCAATAATGCAACTTAAGACAAAAATCATGAATTTTATTGTTAAAATAGTTTTCAAAATCACTTGAGTACTCAGTATATTTTTGTATATTATTTGCATTATAATTTATAACTGACTCATATTCTATCACGTCAATTTCAATTTACATATATTGATATTTTTTACGAACAATATTCAAAACAAAAACAAAGTTTTAAACGTTAACAACACAATTACCGAGATATATTCATATCAACGTGTAAACTAATTAATGAGTATCGTCTATGCAGGAAAACCACATAATAATTATTTATCACAAACGCACCATAATACTCAAAATTAGCATAATTATGTTGAGGGAAACGATCGCCTACTTAAGGAGCACCTGATAAAATGCACGTAACATATTCATTGCATTATCTGTCTGTCTGTACCAACCCATTACTGCCCACTGTTGGGCTCAGGTCTCCTCAGGAGAGACATTAGGCATAGTCCACCACGCTTGCCTAGTTCGGATTTGGGACTTTTATTGAGGATTTTTAGAACCCTTTTCCGATATGCAGGTTTCCTCACGATGTTTTCCTTCACCGTTTATAGTCAGTAGTGTTGTGAAAAATTGCACATAAATCTGTTTCACATTTAGATTTAGAGGTACAAGCCCGCCGGATTTGAACCCGCGACCTACCGTACGGAAGGAAGCGCTTCGACCACTCGGCCACCACGACTTATGCATTTCATTGCATTAACTCGTCCTAATGTAGGCAAACGGAGAAATTTATATCTATGCTGATATTATAATGAGGTAATGCCGTCATGTTTGTACCTTGTAGGAAGTAATCTTTATCATAGGCTAGATAATTCTAAAATTTAAATTAAAAAACTCCGAAAATTTGTAGCGCAGAAAAAGTTTCAGTTAGTTGGACCTACATGTAAATGAGTACATTTCGTGTACAACTCCGTTGAAAGATTATAGAGAAAAGTACATATCTTGTAAAGAAATGATGATGCTTAAAGAAAGTCCTTAAAAGGTAGCGGCTCCGCAGTGTCCGCTGACACTGCAGAGGTCCATGAGCAACAGTAACCGCTTACGATCAGATGGCCCGTTAGCTCGTCTGTCTACAAGGCAATAAAAAAAATGTGTAAAGTAACAATTTTGTATTTTCATTCTCTTGACTTGAACTTGACTTTCGATTCCTTTCAGTTCACATTCTAACTTTCTGTAATTATAGAAAAATAAGATCAACAATAACACAGTCTTGCAATAAGAAAAAAATCATAACCATTTTGATTGTACTTGAGCTCGCAATTAAAGATATCATATAAGACTCAGGTAATTTAGTTAAAATCAATAAAATAACTTAGTAAATACAATATCATTAAATATATTAATAATAATAATTGATTAAAATATGAGGTCACATTAGCACTCAATTAAGATTCAAAACATTTCCTGTTTAGGTCGATATTCATTTAAAACAGCCTTCAATTATAAATGTAACTGAACTTCATGATTGATAAGAATTTACTGTAAATATAATAAATATGGTCAATATAATTAATATTTATTTGATATTTTGGTTAAATACGCTCAGGGAGGATCCTAAAAAGACCTAGTTCTTCTCAGGACGATAAAGAAAATTATTATCTTTATATATTTTTTTTCGAAAATTATGGTGTCTGTAATTCTGGTGTTAAATTTGTTTTAGGACCATTTCAAATGATTCAACACAATTTTCATTTAATTCATTTACACAATACTTAATTGTACTCGAATCAAACTACCTAAAAAATAATTGTGGAGATACCTAAAACATATTTAGGGATTAAACATTTTGAGGAAAAATAAATGTTTTAGTTGTTTCTGGACCTATGAAGTATTCGAGCTTAGAATCTGTTCATTTAGAAAAAATATCTATTAATGAAACTGTATCATTTGTTGTCATCATAGATAGTACATGTTCTTAATGACAATGATGTTCAGGACACTATGTTCTCAGTAAATGATGATGTTATATTTAGATAAATGTCATACACAGATATGCACGATCACACGTACGTTGAGTCATGAATTATGTAAACAAATGACGAGCGGTGAAACGGTGAAAACTCTTCGCGGTCAAATTGTGTCCGGTATGGTTCATTAGAACCCTGGCCATTTATTTTGGTTAAACTGACCATTGTTTAAATGAAATCTGTTTAATTTAATAATAAATAGAATATTTATTTTAATGTGGTAAATTCTACCTACAGTCGTAATTATAGTCATGACTTTAGAATACACAGAATTAAAGGTTAAAGATAAATGTTGAAAGTGAAAATGTAGTCGACAATGAAATATAACAATTAATAAATATGCCACAAAATTCGCCTACTTAACTTCGACTTCAAGTTCTCTTGATATATTATATTCTAATCTCGTGTATATATTATTATATGACTGTAAACTATCGTAAAAAATGTTGTCTATAAAATATTTTACCACCTCATGACATAACACAATTATAAGTAGTGTTGATGTACAAACATAAATACAAGATAATGATGTCGTAATTATTTATTGATTTGATTCTGTGATGAACCATGTACCGGTACGTTCGGTATTGACAGCGGTTACGAAGATAGGAGCCAAAGATATTTATAGAGATACACATTCATATGGTGCTGTTATTTTGTTGCTTAGTATGTTAAATATTATTGAAATCGATGTCTTTTTTCACAAGATTAAATACGTATAGAGTAACGTAACTTCCATTATACCCAGTATAATAATACACTTAAACAAGAAAATGGAAATAATCACAATTTGATAAATAATGAAAAATATCCCATAAGAATATTAAAATGATTTTTAAATACACTGCTCAATAAAATAAAATATGATAATTAACATTAGCGTGCCCAAATTTGATGACGATGCAGTCAGTTAGTAAAATTGCATCAAAATCAATATGCGAAATCAAAAGCAATATGGAAGTATATAAGAATATAAACAAATTATATAGTATAAATAAGGAATATAATGTGGCACACGATGTTCTACCAAGAGCAGACAGTGACTGATAAGAAATATTGACAAATGTACAATCATAATATACTCTTTGTAGCAAGATATCCACTTGACTGAGTGAAATGTGGGACTATAAACTTCAAGTGGGAGTCAGATGATGAACAACTTGAAGGCTTTCAGTAATATGAAGAGAAACGTTTCGGTGTAAATTGTGGTATTAAAGTAATTTTGTGTAGCTTTCAAGTAAATTGAGATATAGAACGAAGAGCAGGTAACGCTAATATTATTAAACAGATATATACGTAAATATTTCAAGATTAAAAAACATATAAAATAAGTCGAAAAGACATTTATTTAGTACAATGCAAAAACAAATAATAGCTAAAATAATATTTCATTACGCAGAAATAGTCAAATGACCTAACTAAGAAAAATAATTAATCCAACTCTGAAGACGTATATTTTACTACAGACAGCATGACACGACCTAGGCTTATCAAAGACTGCTTATGTCATCGCATGAGTAACACGTTTCGTATTATTTACTTTACCTCTTTTTGTTCCGGAGGTGTACTGGCCCGGATGCCGGTCAGATCCTTCCAGCGAAGAACCCCCATGACTGCTTGTCGCACCCACGATCCACGTCTGTTCCTAGCACTCGACAGTTCATCCACCACACCGCACAAAACAGAGTTCACTACCAAACTTTTCCCAGTTCCATCCTTGTCGTTTTTGAGCGCCACTTCGCCACTTATTGGAAAAGACCTTCGCTCCCTCATAAAGGCAAAAATTGTTTTTCCGAACGCGATCAGTTTAGCGGTTCCAGAAATGCATCTTCACGATCACGTCGCACTCGCTATATATCATGCTTTGGATAATGCACCTCAAATCCGCTATAAATCTATTTGCGCGTTATTCCACAGCCAGGGGTCTCCCAGCTGCGATCTTTCCCATAAGCGTTCGAAACTTTTCCAATTATATTTAACTGCTCTTAAAAGAAAACTCCGGTCGTCTGTCTAGTAAATGTTTCTTAGTGACTTTAAGAAGTACAAACTGCGAAAACAGTGAAGATAACTTTCACTTCGTGAGCGTTCACGGTGCCCTGAATGCCGGCAATTTTCGTATTTGTTTATTGAAAGAAAAAACACTGTCCACTTCGCTTAACAAACAATGTAAAACTAGTCTCACTTCGCGACACAATCACTTAAAACACACGCGGAAACTGTTTTTATTTCAAGATGTTGGTAAGAAACCCGATAAAGTTACAATATCAGTAACTTAACTAAGCACGATCGTAACGATAATACTGATTTCGAAGACCGCCGACAACCTTACCAGCTTACGTTCAGAGAACGAATGGAGCGGCGCGTGCTAGATGCTCGGCGTTCGTCAGAAAGGCAAATCAAGGAGCGCTGTCTCTGTCTTCGGCGTCCGTCCCATGCACTACGCGACAAGGACAAGTAGATTTGTGTGCTTACAGATTTAGCATGAAGACAGGTGAATGTAACAGCCGGAGAAGACAACAAAAAACTTTTCAATCGTTTCTAGTGCGGTTTTCTATTGTGAAACTGGAGTTATGGAAAAATCGCTGTACAAGAATACAAGATATATTGAGATTTCAGAACAGCTTTTCAGGCTACAGTAAAGACAAAATACTAGTATTTTGGGTAGTAATAACCACAGCCTTGTGTTAATATATAATTCCTTACATACCACAATAATACATCTATAGTTTTTAAGAATATAACCACACCATTTTTACTCAAAAAAATTGCAAAAACAGATGACTGCAATTTCGAATTCGGGTGCATTCACACGGGAACATCCGGTAGCAATCGATGGGCTCTTAATGGGAATAAAGGGAACAATCCAACAGGTGCCTCCGACGCCCCCGAAGCAGCTGTTTCCGAGCAAACACTAACGGAAGACGATGCCATACATTTCAGGAAGGATGCGGCACGTATTGGTTGTCAATCGATGTAAAATGCCGATGAATCCTTAGAACAATGTTGGGTACTCTAAATTTAATATCCTTTTAAAATGTACACTTATATGGTATATAGGATATCAATGGTCGCCTGTCGAAATTTGACCATGCCGATAATTGAATATGTTAAGAAATAGCCCACTGGAACATTTTACAAAATGAATATTAATTAATCCAAATATATTGTATTTCAGTCAAATCTATTCAGCTATTTATACATGAATCAGGTTGTTGGAGCATGTTTATTTTATATACAGCCTATTTAGTTGTGTTTGGCATAACGGGTGTGTTGCCGTTGCCATGAAAATAGAAGAGCGAAGATTGCCGCCTAAAATGAAAAATGTGAAAATGTAAAAGTTATAAATAAATTAAATATTAATCGCAATCCGAATTTAATTACATATCAATCTTGATAGTTAGAATCCGCAACACAGGTAAACAAACAAACATCTTTACATTCTTTACACGTATATCCAGGATATAGAATTATACAGCCAAGATTGTATAATTAAATTTAACCAAACAGTAGAATTGCAATAGAAAGTACAAAGTAATTTATTCCATGACACACTGATCTATCCATTAACAGATACTCAAAATGACGGAGATAAGAAAGTTTACAAATGATTTATTGATTACGATTAATGACTCGATTGGTTTCGTAATTATATTTAAATAACGTTTAAAAAATTGTCAAATTACATTATCGTCATAGTTTTTATGCAGATAATGTAAATTGCAGGAGGATAGTTTGTTTTAACAGGGTTGTTGCATGATGGATAATACCAATGCCCAAAAATAAATCTAAAGTCCCTTTTCTTAAGTTTCCTGTTCCTGATGTATTAAGATATTTTAATTGCAATATCAGTAACACATGATATACAGGATAAGTAATAATTCTTCAAAATATAATAACTTCGGTTTATACAAAATAACATTTAATTTTCCTTTACCTACAAGGTTTTCAGTGTTTATTACAATTTAAATCGTGCACTTCCAAACTGCACACATGATTTAGGCACATGGTAAACCACGTGTCAGCAGCCAAAACAATTCTGGTTGCGACACAATACATATGTTTGTAATATTAATTGTTGCTGGTTTAATTATTTAACTTTAATAATCTTAGATAATAACAAACACAACTTAAAATCAATTATTACAATCATCATAGTAAGTGTGAAGAGAGAATCTATTTTAAAAAAGAGAATGATATCTTCTTCTTCTTTTTTACCCTGGACCTCGTCCACCAAGACTGGGGACGATTCGCCAATGTCAAGTGAGACAAATACACGGACTCAAAGATACTAAGCCAAAATATTGTTCGGTTTCCAGTTTCAGCAGTAGTAGAATATGTACTGTTTATAGTGTTATTAATTAATTATATTGATATCGACAATTTTTTTTAAAGTTTTGTAGTATTTTTTTACAAACAGTTCATAAACTCGTATATTACTAATGAAGGTTTTACGTGTGTATTATCATAAAATATTTGGCGTAAATCAGTTTAAAACTATGTGATTAGTTTACAAAGTTATGCAACTAAAACGGTAAAACGTAGAAAGCCAGATAGAAAATAAGTTTATACAAATCAGCATAAATCTTCAGTAACTAGCGTATAATTTAGGTCGAACGGAAATTTGGCCTAAGCTGTATTACTAGTGCTGAGCCATCTAACAATATTATCGACTTTAGAATAAATATATAAAAATCAAATATTAAAAATCCTATGTGATTTAATAAATTACAAAGCAGATAGTGTGGAATTCTAATTCAATTTGGCTGAATAAATATCTTTAAACATTAATAGATTAATACACCAAATGAAAGCAATAAAACTTACTAATATAGACACAAAGTAAATAAAAAATATTTTTTTAAGAAACAATCTATGATGTACTTTCATGCCTATTCAACGGGTTCTTACCACGACAACAACGTTGAAATATCGAGACAACTCAATTAATTAAATATCGTGGTAAAAACCCGTTGAAAATGCACGAAAGTATTATAGAAAACCGCGAGTGTCTGAATAAGTTAATAAATTATGTAGATAAAATACTATTTACCAAAAATGGTATTAAAACTAAAAAGAAATGCTGAACTTATTTCCAATACTTATGATGAAATACAAAAGAACAAATCATTGTAACTATCAAAGCTATAAAAGAAAATATCAGACAAAAGGTAGAAGATGACATGATTATTCTCATAAAAACATTTTTACCTGATCCCATATATTTTATCAAAGAGACAAATCTATTACTACTCGTAAAACATTTGGCACTGCTCGAATATTATTAGTATAGATAGAGTACAATAAAGAGAGAATTTATAGGACAAAGATTCAACATTTAAGGATTTTTTAAAGAATTCATAAAGGACATAGTAATGGCGTTAATATAAAATGTTCTTTAACGAATCCAACTACAACATTTTGTAATATTATTGTAGAATCTCAGTAGTTTTAATACTACGAGTAGTTGTTTGTTTATATGACCAATTGATTAATATCTAACTAAACGAGCTTCGAAAACGGTAGAACTTTTTTTCTTATAGTGTGTGTATAGCATAAATATCTATTACCCATTTCTCTACTGTATATAATATTATACATGTATTGTAAATAATATAAAACCTCTTCTCAAAAAATAAGCATATATAGGGTCAAAAGCGGCATGTAAATTTGCTTCATACTATATAGGAATGAAGAACAGTACACACATTAAAAAGTTACTGGTTTTCAATAATCGTTTAGCATTATTTTTTCCATCGATACATATACTATATTATAATTTGTTCGATCCTCGTTCGACTTACGGTGGATAGTTCGAGTAATCGACGATACTCCACTACCTAATATATTGCATAAAAGAAGAGCGACATCTTCACGACCAACCTCTTCCGTGAAGCTGGTACTGGCCGGTAACAATTGCCGGGCGCGGCCATCTTGACCGAAGCGTGGCCTACTCGATTTTAACAAGAAAAGAAGACAATTTGACGTAACAAGGAAAAAAAGCTAAAAATATATAATCGGACGTTCCGAATTAAACAAAACGAATTGAATATTACAAAGCTAATAAGTTTTATCATCATTGCCACCTTCTACATCACGAGACTACATATGAAGACTGCAATAATATTAAGGTAAGTGGAGTGCTGCTATCTACCACATTATTGGACGAGGAGCGAATATTACTTCACACCGTATATCTAAAATTTCTTTAACATACAGTCCACTATTCAACATTATATTAACCAGCTTAAACTCTTTCAGTTAATGTGTTTAATTACGCACATTAATTTTTGGTCATTCGATTCGGATATTTAAAATTTTACAAATTCCAAATTGCTTTTCATTTGTTAGTCATTATTTGGTGGCAAAATAGCTTGGTAACGTTTACTGGGTTATTTTAGTATTGCATTTATATACAGGCATTGGAATAATCGTAATAGTTTGGTTTTAATTGCACGTCTAAGTTGATGGCGAGTCCATTTTTTGTGTAATACTTCCATGCATTTTTAACGGGTTCTTACCACGATATTTAATTAATTGAGTTGTCTCGATATTTTTTGTGTGCACGTTGCACCCGGGCGAGTTCATTTTTTGTTCGTAACAAAATTTTCAACTTTGCACGTTGCATTTGTCGAGTCAATAGAGTAACAAAATGACTTCGAAGAGAACCGTAACTGGCGATCTACCTTCTAATGTCGCATATCACTACTAGTGATATGCGACATTAGCGTTGCCAGTTTGAGAGTGTGGTCATGGAAATTGTTGACCTTGAATTGGGAACTAATCCTTCCAAACAAACTACTTCAATTCAAGTGTTAGATAGTTTTGAAGATTTATATTTTTCATGCAAATTAATCGCGTTAAAATATGGCAAACTGGTAACGGAAAGTTCAAATAAATGTGAATCGAGAATAAAACATGAAAATTATCAGAACGATCTAGTAGGTACGCTGTTCATTACCAAAGCTCACTTTGTTTGAATTCGATGGACAGTTAGAAAATTGGTCTACGTTTTACGATACTTTTCTATCTCTGGTGCACAACCGTAATTTTGAAAACATCGATAAATTTCATTATTTATTATCTTGTGTTAAGGGATCAGCATTAAACATAGTTAAACAGCTACCTATTACGTCAGCTAACTACCCAGTAGTCTGGCAAAGTCTAGTAGACAAATTCCAGGATACTCGAGCATTGACAGATAGGTATCTGAATAAAATTCAAAATTTTTCTCCCTTAACCGGCAGTTATTTCGTGAATGTAGAATCAAGGCTAAGAAGACTGGTTATAAGTTCTGCTGGAATACAAACGGTGTTATATACGTGCGTAAAACTGAGGGTAAACCAGCTATACGCATTCAAAACTATAAAGACCTGGAAGAAAAGCTCCAGAATTCTGCTGGATTGCGTGAAGTTCCACAGCATGAAGCTTAAAACGCGATTGTCCTATGTAAATTCTGAATTTTGTTTTGATATTATTTTTGTATTTTTTGTATCTTTTGCACTATTTTTTAAATTTTTGTTTCTATTTAATAATTATGTTACTAATTCATCTCGATGCAATATGGTTAATCTATATACAAAATTTGAATCTGTAACACTCTCACACAATAATGCAATCACCACCATCAACTCACATACACACACGATAAACGTTCAACATCCCATAGGTGTCAATTACCTACACTCTTTCGCGACGTCAACAATCCTCAAAATCCAGCCTGCGTATTTATTATTATTATTATACATAATTATCCTGTATTTAAATGGCCTTATTAGATCTTATCAAGGATATTGATGAAACAATTAAAGTTGACTGTCGCGCACTTGATGAGATTGAGTCTTGTAGGTTTCACATTGGCGAAGGCTATGACCTAAAAATTCTAACCTTTAACATTAGGAGTCTTCAAAAAAAACTTTGACGAATTTCTAGTTGTTTTAAATCGATTATCCATATGCTTCGATGTAATAGTCTTAACAGAGTGTCATCTAGGTTCTTGTTCTCTTATTAGAACTATCCCGGAGTACTCACATCTTAGTTCTTCAATTATAAATAATAGAGCTGGTGGCATAGTTGCATACATACGATCAAACATAAGAAATAAGATAATCGATTTGTGTATTGCTGACTCCGATTCTCTAATCTTTCAGCTCTCTGACACGTTGATCATTATGGGTATCTATAGGTCTCCGTCCTACTCTAAGATTGATAATTTCTTAAACTCCTTAGAGTCCGTAGTTCAACATCCCTCCTTGCAAAACAAAAAGATGGTTTTGATTGGAGATATAAATATAAACAGCTTGAACCATGATTCTCAGACTAATGAATACTTATGCCTTATAGCTGAACTCGGTTTAAAGAACTTGATTAATATACCAACCAGAGCAGCAGCGTGCCTTGATCACATCATTGTTGACACAACATGCGAAGCTTCAGCGGTGGTCTGCGCATCCTGCTTGACAGATCACGATCTGGTTATGGCCGGAATAAATGTCAAAGTAACGAGGCAAAGCACGAAACTCAGTCAGTATAGTGTTGATTACGGGAGGGTGACGGATGATTTGCGCGAGTGTGACTGGTCGGTTGTGCTGGAATCTTTGGATCCTGACTATGCTGCTAATCACCTGATGAATCTCATAGAGGAATCCATTAAAAATAACACCAGGATAACCGTATCCAGTCGTCGCAAACGTCCTATAAAAAACTGGATAACTCCGGGTTTGATCCGAGCCATGAAACTCAGAGACACGCTTCATTTGAGGGTAAAAAGAGACCCTCAGAATACAGATCTGCTCTCTAAATACAAAAGACACCGGAATCACCTTCTTGAGCTGATGCGACGTCGTAAACATGATTACAACGACAAACTTCTTAGAGAATGCAAAGGAGACTCATCAAAAATGTGGAAGACAATTAAAAATATTTGTGCACTTAATAAGAAGCCGGAGAATGCCGAGGAGTTGTTGACATCTGGCGCGACTCGGTCCGACTCTCTTAATTTATGCAACGACTATTTTGTCAACGTCGGAAGGAAACAGGCAGACGAAATTCTTCGTGAGGTCCATAAGAGCGTCGATGAGTTGGCATGGGAAGTGCGCTGTCCATCTCTTTCTGCTGAATCCTTCTTTTTTGCACCAACCGATGTTGATGAGGTTTTAGCTGTAATAAACGTACTTAAAGAAAAAAGTGCTCCCGGAATCGATGGCATTACCAATGTCATGGTTAAAAAATTAAGCCATTGTATTGTAGTTCCTTTGACACATGTGATCAACCTTAGTCTTTCCTCGGGAAAATTTCCAGCATGCTGGAAGACTGCACAGGTGACTCCCATATTCAAGGACGGTGATAGATCTAATCCATCTAGTTACCGGCCTATATCTCTTCTACCTGTTCTTTCAAAGATTTTGGAGAAGATAGTTAATAAAAGACTTGTAAATTACCTTGAACAAAGGAACATTTTATCATCTTGTCAATTTGGTTTTCGACAGGGGAAGTCGACCGAGGACGCGGTTAACGATCTTTTGGACTATGTGGTTTCTGGTTTGGACGCGGGTAGTAAGTGTGTGGGAGTGTTCATAGATTTAGCTAAAGCGTTTGACACGGTTGCTCCTCAAATTCTTCTGAAAAAGATGGGAGCTGCAGGTATTCGAGGTATTGCGTTAGAGTGGTTCTCGAGTTACCTTACAGATAGAGGACAATGCTTTAAGGTAGCTGATTGTATCAGTGATATTAGAAGACTCTCGTTTGGTGTTCCTCAAGGCAGCATTCTGGGTCCAACTCTCTTCAACTTATATATTAATGACATTGCGTACTTATTTAGTGGGAACTCGGATATCAGAGTAGTTTGCTACGCAGATGACACTGCCATTGTTTTCAGAGGAGCAACTTGGGAAGACGTTTTTCGGCGAACAGAGATTGGACTAACATTGGTGGCTAATTGGCTGAGCAATAATCTGCTAATGCTTAACGCAAAGAAAACCAAATACATCTGCTTCCACAAAACAAGGGTCTCTCGTCCTCCTAGCTCACTACACCTAAAAATCCACAAGTGTAACGTTAGTAGCTCATCAAAAAATAACTGCATGTGTCCGCAAGTTGAACGGACAAATGACCTGAAATATCTGGGTGTCATTATTGATGAAAAACTATCATTCAAGAAACACATAAATACCCTTGCTGGTCGCGTAAGAAGAATTGTACATGTTATGAAACTTCTTCGTGACGGGGCTAGCAAGGAGATCCTGATGATGGTATACACAGCACTTTGCGAGTCACTGTTGCGCTATTGCATCATTGCATGGGGTGGTGCCTCTAAAACGTGTCTGATAGCCGTGGAAAGAGCCCAAAGGTCGGTCCTCAAGGTTATGTTCCGTAGGCCATATAGGTATCCTACAAAGCGTCTTCACTCTGACACCTCAACACTATCTGTGCGGCAGATTTACATCCACCGTGCTACAGCGTCCTTTCATAAAGTCGCTGCTAGTCTCATGAAAGAATCGGTGTTTTCTAGTTCTTCTCGTATTAGCCGCCGTAAGCAAAACCAAATCAAGATCCCAAAAACAAAAACTACATTTGCTAAGCGTTTCCGGGCATACTCCTTCCCATACATTTACAGTCGTGTAATTCAGTACTGCGACCTTTCCTGTTTGTTGTACGGTGTCAAAACCAAAGTCAGGAAGTGGCTACTCACGTTAGATTATGACGAGACTGAATTAATTTTGAGAAATTTCACGTAAAATATTTATTTTGTTCAATTCTAATTAACACTAGGTATATACAATTATTAAATGAATTGTGCTATTTATTTATTAAAAATTTATTATGTTGTAATTTATTGATTTGGACTAGTTTGGATCGAGTAATGAAATGTTTTAATTATTTGTTTCGAATTATTGATGTCAGCCTTCATTAAAAATTCTTTATTTCTTTAAAAGTTAAAATTTCTTTCAGCTATTCCATATCATCACTATGTACACCTACAAAGCATTGTGACACACTCGGCTACATAAGTATTCATTCACACCCACACCCACACACACACATACACCCACACACACACATACACACACACGCACATGCACACACACACACTTACACAAATTATTGCATCTCAGGTTTATATGTAACTTTAAATATCATGTTAAGTTTTACTATGAATGACGTTGGCGTCCCATATTTGGTTTAACGAATGATTGTACAAATAACAGATCACCCGCGATACAGGCATGTCCTAGTGCGGGGGTCACCGATAACGTTATAACGCATGTAAACTTTCCGTTAATAAATTATTTTCATTTCATTTCATTTCTTAACTAAAGATACAGTTTACAATTTAAATTCTTTCATTGAAACTTTTGATCACTCTTTAAAGGCTATTCACGCATTGAACATTAACAATTTAGAGGATTATTTATTTTGTCACTTGGCTTTACGTGGTCTTGATCCTCATACTAAAAAGTTGTTTGAAGAAAGTCGTGATCAAAATGAACTTCCTACATTTAATGAGCTGATAAGTTTCGTTAACAAGCAAGTTAAAGTTTTAGAGCATACAATGCCAAGTACTTCTGTACAATCTAATTTTAAGTCTTATAACAAGGTACAGAATCAATCTAATTATAAACAATCAAATAACTCTAATAGATCACTAAACTATAATTTCAATTCCACTCTTACAAATAATAATAATGTAAACAGTTATAAGTCGCACACTAAACCACAGTGCGCGCATTGCAAACTTGATCACATGATTTATCGATGTGAGCAGTTTCGTAAATTGCCCATCGACAAAAGAATTAACCGTGTCAATACCTTACAATTATGTACAAATTGTCTTAAAGATAACCATAAAGTTTCAGAATGTAAAAGTAACATGACATGCGGCGTTTGTAATTTGTTGCACCATTATTTGTTGCATAGGGTGTTGACGACGGACTCGGCCGTGCCTACTCCGCGTTCGAATACTCAGCAGCAGGCTTTAGTTGCATCTCACTCCGTGAGTGAGGCATCTATCGCTTCTTCCTCTCATTTCGTGAATGAAGGTATGGATGGTGGTGTGGTGTTAGGGACTGCTCGCGTGTATGTTACTGATAGCTCTAATCAAAATCTAGATTGCCGTGCAATTCTAGACTCAGGAGCGCAAAGCTCTTTTATAACTTTAAAATGTGCTCAACGTTTGGGCTTACGTCTTACTAAGTGTCCGTTCACAATATGCGGGCTAGGCGGCGAAGTAGTTCGTAACTACGGTATTGTTTCATGTACTATACGCTCTCGATACGCGGACGTTCCGGTATGCGATGTAGGTATGGTAGTGGTGGGTAATGTATGCGCTGAATTACCAAATGTATCGTTTACACAAGATGTAATAGATCAATATAAATCGTTTCAACTAGCTGACCCTCTCTTTTATAAACAGTCACAAGTTGATATACTTTTAGGTAATGATATTTTATCAGAGTTAATTAAAGATAAACCATTAGTTTTAAATAAAAACATACCTCATGTAATAGAAACCGTTTTCGGTTACATTCTCAGTGGAAGGTTGCGATATTCTTCTTCTAAGAATACTGAAACTCAAGTTTTATCCTCAACTTATTTTAGTTTCGAAGAAAATTCTGTATTGGAAATAGAAGAGGTGACGTCACAGCCTCAATTGAGTTCTTTAGATTTAGTAACTGAGGAAATATTTGTTAGTGATCATTATCACGAAGAAAGTGATCAATATGTAGTTCCGTTGTCATTCGTAAAAACTTCTTCTACTTTCGGTGATTCGCGTGCAATAGACAAGCGAAGATCGTTACAAACTGAGCGTAAGTTAAGTCGTTCAGCATCATTACGCGAAGTTTATAATAAATTCATGAAAATATACGAGGAATTCGATTACATGAAATGCTATATAGTCGATGATCCTAGCAAATATTTTATACCACATCACAGTATTATTCGACCTAGTAGTACCAGTACTTATTTTCTGGGTATATTTGATGAGTTCGAAAAAAATTGTAGCTCTATTTCTCTCAGTATTATCTTGTTTACGGGTCCTAGACTGTACCGTGATATAGTCGCATTTAATTCACATTTTCCATTATTTGAATTTTGTTTTAATGGTGATAATTTTAAAGTCTATCTAATAATATTAGTTAACAATTGTTGTCGCGCTTATCACATAATTTTTTGGAAATATTTTTTTTATTGAACCGTTTAAAGCTTGTGAACTAAAAACGATTTTTTATCATTCAAGCTGTTCTCATTTTTTAGCTATAAGCACGTTGCTACAATTCGCTGCTAATGAAGGCGAACGTTTCCCTTCAGATGGTATTTATAAAATTGATATTTTGTGGTCTAATGAAACGTTTTCACAGACTTATAATATTCATAATAAACTTATTACCACGTTAGGTACTATTACTTTCATGATGGATGAACAAGACTTCACATTGAATGTTCTTGATTTGCATTGGATACCTCCTACTGACATCTATCATTTAAATTTTAATAAAACTGATACATTTTCCTCGAAGTGTTCTTTGTTAATACTTTTATATTCTAACTATGATCCTGGAGGTTTCATAGCTTGCATTTTAATATTACTTTATTTTCATTTCAATGATTCAACTTATAAAATGATTAGATTTGTTCAGACAGCAACTTTCAATGAAAAAATGAAACAGTTGCTACATTATTCAAGTTTTATATTTTCACTGAGAAAATTATTTCCTTCTCTCGATGAGCGGGGATCCCTCAGGGTGGGGGGTTATATCGCAAATTTAAAGCTTCTTTACGACTTTAAACATCCATTACTACATCTACTATTACTAAAAAAATGTAAATTTGTTAAACTCAATTTTGAATATTTTTATATAAAATATTTACATGTTGGTTCTCGCACATTACCTAAAATTAAAAATCAACATCTTTGGATTATTAACACTCGTAGTGTTATTCAAACTATTTCATCAACA
Organism: Trilocha varians; assembly: GCA_030269945.2. Classification (NCBI taxonomy): domain Eukaryota; kingdom Metazoa; phylum Arthropoda; class Insecta; order Lepidoptera; family Bombycidae; genus Trilocha; species Trilocha varians. The sequence continues at coordinate 5,021,290 of AP028257.1, read as the reverse complement.
TATATCAGTTATTTTGAAAAGAAACCTAAACAGGTACAACCTACGTTGGACATTTTATCTACTCCTAGACATATAGAATTTGGCAGCCCGTGGCTGGCCAAAGAAAGTTTATACCGTAATGCAAAATTAAATGATAAATCTAAGAAGGATATTACATTTACAACCGGTTGTTTGGTGAATCAGTTATGCGCATTGTCAAACAATTTTTTGATGCCGGTTCATTTTCTTATAGGGAAAAATTTGAGTGCTGTACCAGAGAACGATCTCGATGATTTTAGTGTTAATAGATTGTCACGTTGGCAATATATTCAAAAGTGTACACAGTTAATTTGGAAACGTTGGAGTAATGAATATCTCAACACATTACAACTTGAAAAATGGTTTAATTTTATAACTAATTTAAAAATTTATAATTTTGATTTGATGAAGATAGATCACACTGCATCATGCAATTGGCCTCTAGCTAGGGTTGATCAGTTGCACCCTGGTTCAGATAGTATAGTTAGATGTGTCACTTTACGAACTCAAAAGGGACTTTATAAACGGCCTGTAAATAAATGTAATCCGCTTCCTCATAAAGATTAACTAACTTCATTTTATTTTTTCAATATCTATTTAATTACTTATTTTATTTAGTTAATCTATTACTATCCATTGATACTGTACGTTTATTTTATTTATCTCACATTACGTACCTACACATGGTTAAGGAAATCATTCACATTGATTTCGGTGGGGGGTATGTTCGATCCTCGTTCGACTTACGGTGGATAGTTCGAGTAATCGACGATACTCTACTACCTAATATATTGCATAAAAGAAGAGCGACATCTTCACGACCAACCTCTTCCGTGAAGCTGGTACTGGCCGGTAACAATTGCCGGGCGCGGCCATCTTGACCGAAGCGTGGCCTACTCGATTTTAACAAGAAAAGAAGACAATTTGACGTAACAAGGAAAAAAAGCTAAAAATATATAATCGGACGTTCCGAATTAAACAAAACGAATTGAATATTACAAAGCTAATAAGTTTTATCATCATTGCCACCTTCTACATCACGAGACTACATATGAAGACTGCAATAATATTAAGGTAAGTGGAGTGCTGCTATCTACCACATTATTGGACGAGGAGCGAATATTACTTCACACCGTATATCTAAAATTTCTTTAACATACAGTTAGTGCCCGACCGAAAGTTCGGTTTCGGTTTCGGTTTCGGCCGAGTTTCGGCCAAAAATCAAGTTTCGGCCGCAGTTTCGGTTTCGGCCAAAATCGGCCGAAACTTTTGCCGAAACCGAAACTATTTTGCAAGTTCACGCACGTTTACGCTCGCCTAAATTCGTTTCCCGCGTTGACCGACGTTGTCGCACTGGTCGGGGATTGTCGTGCGCGTTCGCCGTTCGGATAGTTTTGTAGCAACAAAACTTAGTCAGTGCGTGTGCGCCCAACGCAAATATTCTTTAGAGGTTATGTTTTAGATGGAACTGATTACATGTAAGTTTTTGTTTTGTTTCTGTACTTGAATGATTATTATAATATAGTTAATTAAATATTGAGTCAGTAACTTAACTTTGTTTTGTTGTTATTAACTAATCAAGTTGCATGTAAAAAAGATTGTAAATTAAAAATGTGAAGTGTATAATTTCATGTTAAATTAAATTACATTGTATAGGTAAACTCATTTCAAGATTTGTTTTTCATTCCGATGATCTATTGACCGATTGTTATTTTTACTTTATTTTTGTTTCAGAGTAAAATGTCACAAAGAGAAAAAAATCCGATTTGGCAGTACTTTGACAAAAGTATCAGTGATACATCAAAAGCTGTTTGCAAGATATGTAGCAAGTCCTATTCGTTAGGAAGCCACGAACCAAAAAAACAAACATTACACGGACTGAAGCTGCATTTATCAAAATTTCATGACCAGCAATACAGGCAAGTACAAAAACGTTTATCAGAATTAAACGATTTCAAAAGTGAAGCAAAATTGAAACGAACAGAGTTGAGCGTATCATTGAAACAATCGAGCTCAGAACAGTCGACTCTTGTTCAGACAACCATTCCAAGTTTGACTTCTAAACCTAAAGTTGTGCTGTGGCCTGATGATCATGAAATAACAAAAAGGATTGACAAAACTGTAATGGATCTGATAATCGTGGACATGCTGCCTTATACTTTGGTGGAAGGTGAAGCATTCCGCCGACTTAATTTATCTGATCCTCAAGGAGTTCGCAAATATCGGTTGAAATCTGAAAAATATTTTAGAACGTCACTTATGCCCAAAACATATGAAAGAATTAGATCAAAAATACAGGATTTAATGGCACAGAGTAAGTACGTGAGTGCTACTACAGACATTTGGACCAACGCATCTAAAACATGTTCACTTCTCAGCTTCACAGCTCATTTCATCATAAATGATAAACGTCTTAAAGTGATTTTAGGTGCATGTGTGCTAGAACAAGACCATACCAGTCAATATATCGAACAAAAATTTACAAATATGGTAAACGAATGGGGTTTGCAAGGCAAGATTTTTCTAGTCCTACGTGACAATGCCGCTAATATGGTTCGCGCGATGCGTGATCAATATGAATCTATAGGATGTGTCGCACATACGCTCCAGCTTGTTATAAAACAAGTGCTATTTTCAGAAGACGAAATAAAAGACCTCCTAAAGAAATGTAGAAAAATCGTTGGCCATTTCCATCACAGTGAGCCAGCTACCAGGAAATTGACGGAATGTCAAAAACAATGCGGATTGCCAGAGCATGCCTTGGTGCAAGATATTGATGTGAGGTGGAACAGCACGTATTTGATGCTGCAAAGACTTTTGGAACAAAAAAATTCAGTAAACTTATACTGTGTTGAACATGGTAAGATTGATTCTATTCAATCTACTGAATGGGTTATTGTAAAGAACCTCACATCCATGTTGACATTTTTTTATGAAGCCACCCTTGAGTTATCATTTGATAATGCATGCATTTCGATTGTCATACCTTTGATATCGTTATTAAATCGGAAATTGCAAGTTCGCTGTGAAAGTGACAATGAAATGATAACCAACATGAAAAATTCACTATACGAGTCCATGAACACCAGATTTTCATCATTGAAAAAACTCCCTTCGTTGATGGTAGCTACAATATTGGACCCAAGGTTCAAGTCTAAGTACCTCAATTCCAATGAAGTTGACATTGCTGTTACAGAGCTAATATCTTTCTTGACTAAGTCTGAACTGAACATGCAATCATACCGCAGCACTGATAATGATAACGCCAATGTTTCTTTTTCTTCAACTACATGCGTCTCGCAAGCTCACCCCATACAGCAAGACAAAGAGAGTCTTTGGGATGTGCACGATAATATGTCTAGTCAAACAGAGACCACCGAATCTGAGGACATGAAACACTTTCTGAAAGAAAAGATTCAGTCTTACCTGTCGGAGCCATTATTACAACGCAATGCTGACATATACAGTTATTGGAACAGCAGTCCATATCCAACATTAAGAAGAGCTGTTTTAAAATATCTTTCAGCTCCACCTACCAGTGTCCCGAGTGAGCAGCTGTTCAGTGCTGCTGGCCAAATATACTCGGACCGTCGCCATAATTTACGCGGTGAAAATGTAGACAAACTGCTTTTCTTGGCGTACAATATAAGACTTTTCAATTATGAATATTAATAATAGGAAAATCCAAAAAAGTTATCCTAAATATAAGATAATATCAAAAGATATTATATAGAATTATTTTTATTTGATTTTATAACTGTTTTCAATTTAAATGTTTACTGTAGTTTAATAGTGAGTTACTTAATTCTAAATGTAAGTATAACCGTCCTACTAATTGTGATCTAGGTATCTTTGTTAATTCTAAATATGTGATTTTTGATTATCTATGTTGAGACTGGAACTGAGTGTAAGAGTAATTATTATTTTTATATAAGAGGTACCTACCTAAAAGAGACTGATGATTCTTCCAAGTACAAATACAATCCAAAGTATTAAAGGTAAAGATCTCAAAATACCAATACTTAGTATTTAACGAAATCCTAAATATAAGATAATATCTTAAAGATATTATGTAGAAGTTTTTTTATTTGATTTTATAACTGTTTTCAATTTAAATGTTTACTGTAGTTTAATAGTGAGTTACTTAGTTCTAAATGTAAGTATAACTGTCCTACTAATTGTGATCTAGGTATCTTTGTTAATTCTAAATAATATGTGATTTTTGATTATCTATGTTGAGACTGGAACTGAGTGTAAGAGTAATTATTATTTTTATATAAGAGGTACCTACCTAAAAGAGACTGATGATTCTTCCAAGTACAAATACAATCCAAAGTATTAAAGGTAAAGATCTCAAAATACCAATACTTAGTATTTAACGAAATAGTAACAATTACTGATTTGATTTAGATGACTGATTTGACTGAGATAAGTTATGTGAAAACATTTTATTAATATTTTTTTATTTTATATTAAATAAATGATTACAACAAACTTAATATACTGTGTTTCCATTTCATACCCTAATTAAGGCAAAATAATAGGTAAAATGCACCAAATTTCAGTATTTTAAGAAATTTTTTACTTGACCGCGTGAGTTTCGGTTTCGGTTTCGGTTTCGGCCGAAACTGAAGCCACGGCCGAACATTCGGTTTCGGTTTCGGTTTCGGCCGGAAAACTAGTTTCGGTCGGACACTACATACAGTCCACTATTCAACATTATATTAACCAGCTTAAACTCTTTCAGTTAATGTGTTTAATTACGCACATAATTTATAGATAGTATTACACCACCTCCGTCATCATTTTAATGACACAAAAATTGTTTCAGTCTATACTGTCATCAAGCTTCAAACGTGTCTGATTGGACGGAGGGAATCGACCCGAGATACGATTCTGCATACCCGAGATCACGTTCGAATAGTGAAGTAGTTTTATCGATAAAAGATAATGCTTTTTAGTACAGATTGAACTGATAAAACACACACAGACGAAAACTTTGACGATTACAGACTAGTTTTAGATAAAGAGTTCGTGGAGTAAAGGATTTTGATAAAGAATCAAAACTATGACTTGCTCTGCTATGACTTGTCCTTCTTAAAACGAGGCTTGAGGAGGGTCCTTAAAGTTAGGTCGTAGGTAGCAACCCCTCAGTGTCCCCTGATATTGCAGAGGTTCATGAGCGACGGTAACCACTTACTATCAGGTCTGCCTACATGGCAATAAAAAAAAAAAAAAACAAAAGTCGATGAATTACATTTAAAAATAATAATACTTACTTCGCACTCATTTACAGATATGTGATTTTTCAGTTTATAGATATTTTCGTAATATGTTTTTTAGATTTCACAAACTGCTTGAAGATGAGTATTTTGTGTCTTGATCTTATTTTTAAGCTTGATTACAGAAAACGAAACTATTGTTATAAAAACTTTGATGCCTTATAATGAGTTTATAATTACTAGTTGTTGATCTAGTTTGTATAACATTTCAAAAATTCATAAGACTTGTCATCCGGAAACAATCTAGTTTCCACCAAAACCGTATATTCATGGCATCACTAGAAACGTAAGCCATGCATAACTTATGCGAATGCATGTGCCTCATTTGGAGGTCGTTAGTGTATAGAGTACACATGTTTGAAATTGTAGCTACTTGCTTTCCTAATATTACAAATTGCGTAAACACTTCACGAATAACAAGTTTACTTGAAAACTATTTGATAACGTATTTCAGTTGTCAAAATGTTATTTTTTTACTTTCTTCTTCTCATTTCTTAATTAGTATCTTGTATCAATTTTGTAGTAAAATTATAGCTTTTGACACTGAACTAAATGCATTATTAGCCTTACCTACTGTATCTTATTATAATCCAACTTATTGTATTAGCAAAAGAGTGAAAAATTGCATTTATAGACACACAACCCTGTTATAAAAGTTAAATGAAAGATATCGAAAAATCTCTTGGATTAGGGCATCGAGACAAAAAGCCCTGTGTATCTATCTCATTTTTGAGCTAACTCGTAATCGGTCAGTTTATTATTAAGCGTGGGTTGTGTGCAATAAAGAATTAAATAAATAAACATTTTCAAAACTAGCGTTCAAATTCGAAATTGTAATCAAAACTACAGCTTCATTATTCGATAATTCGAATTTCATTTCACGACATTACCAAGTACCGATTGCAACATAGTCAGTCAGCCCACAGCAGTCCTTATTGCTAAATCGATATTCACGACTCGACGATTAACTGTAGTTAACTATAGATAAAGTATTGCTCTCTGACTTGACTGTTGAAGGTCACGTCTTTGACCAGATATCTGTATATCTGAACTTTGTTGTAAATATATAACTTTGCTATAGTTGAGGACAAGATAAATAGTTAAAATTATAAAGCGGAAGAGTTTGTTTGTTTGAACGCGCTAATCTCAGGAACCACTGGTCCGAAAGAACACTCAGTGTTGAATAGTTCATTTATTAAGGAAGGCTATATGTTCGGTGATTTCAGCGGTATTGGCGTAATGTACAACGTCATTTCTACAGACCATCAGTGCACATTTGATTCCCGCTTTAGTCGGGTGCATTCATTAACATTTTATAATATTTTACAAATAAGTTATTATAAGTCCATTCAACATTAAAAATTTGAAAACAAACAACATTTTAATATAACCCTCACACTGCACCCTACATTTTGGCCCTTCGAGAGTTAAATTATATCCCTCTGTGACGCAGACGAAGTTGCGCGGGTCAACTAGTATCTATATGTCTGAACTTTATTGTAAAAATATAACTTTGCTACAGATTGAGATCATTTGTTCAATGGTTAATTTGGTAATAGATTGTTTAATCGTTATAAAGTGGAAGAAAACACAAAGTTTCGGAATAAGCAATACTCTCAAATCATTTCATTGCTGAGTATTTTAAATTCTGAACTAAATAAAATTTTATTTAATTACACGATTTTCGTTGTTTTTTATTCAAAGTTTAAGCGAGTGTATTAGGCTTTTTTGAAACTAACGTAAACTTTTCTAAATACATAAACTATATTTTACAGCTAAAAGTAGCGTAACAAATCGAGACTAAGTTAGTATCAAACAAAATCGGGAGCAAAATCCGAACAACTTTTAAACTTACGGCTATTGGAAAAACATTGATCCGATCAGATTTCCTGATTCGGACCCTGTCCTTTTTAGTCTCAAAATGGGTCGTTCAATTGTGTGGAAGATGGTCAAACCGGATGTCATAAACTTAGCAAAATAGCTTTACAGAAATAATCTTCGAAAAATCGTTCTGACGGACTCATATTTAAGTGTGGGTATAAGAAGTGGCTTCAAATGAACCCGGGAACGATTGACAATTGTTTCAGAAACGTCTTGTATGCAAAAATGTAACTGATATTCGGATATTTTATTGACCCTTGAAGGAAGTATCTACCCTAGTAAAAAAAAACTGGAGAGGAGCCAAGGGACACACGGATGGAACGAAGTTCCTTTCGATTAATTATTGAGGGAATTTTAATAAAATATTTTGATCATAGCGCCATCTAGCATTAATCATATAAAACAAAATAAGGAATTGTTTTAAAAGATTTTAATCACAGCGCCATCTAGCATTAATCATATAAAACAAAATAAGGAATTGTTTTAAAAGATTTTAATCACAGCGCCATCTAGCGATAATCATCTAAAACAAAAAAAGTGTCGTGACAACTTTTTCATAAGACTCCGTCTAGCCTCTTTTCGATAACGCGCGATAAGGAATTTCGTTTCAATAATATCATTGCCCTACTATAAGTCAACCAACAAAAGGGTACATGCATTACTGTTCTTTCTGTGTTGTAAATATTCTGTGAACTTCTAAGTACGACAGGTACCTATTGAAGATATCTATAACCTTTCAACCCATATCAACCTATTTTTATTTTAACGTGGGCATATTATGAGAATCGCCTGTTTTATTCTTAAATAAACAACCTTGCGTTATCTTAGAATCTCATTTTATTTCTCAGTATTATTTTCTAAGATAAATTTAGATTTTCAATCATTGGAAATTTCTTTTGTTTAATATTATTTTGTCATAACAAATCAGAACCTTAATGTATATTCATTATCTTGAGATTTTGCTTTCCCACTGTTTCCAGAATCTTCTTAAAATCAGTTTATTTTTTCTTTACCAAATTTAGGATTCTTTAATCTATACTATCCAATAGTCCTACGTCCTGAAGGCCCACCTGATCGTAAGCGGTTACCGTCGCTCATGACCTCTTGTCTAGTAGTGACTTGCCATTTTTAGGTAATATTTGACACCCGCTGATGAGTGGTTAATAATATATTATTAGAGGTAAATGAGGTAATATCTTGAATCGTGATGTATTTCGATGTCTACTACATTAGTAAGGGGATCCATGGATCTAAAAAATCGAACCAATTTCGAAACTTATTTTGCTAATAAGAACCTACATTATTTGTCTCATAGTCTATATACTGTAACAACCCATTGCTGCCCACTGTTGGGCTCAGGTCTCCTCAGAAGAGGGATTAGGCATAGTCCACCACGCTTGCCCAGTGCGGAATTGGGGACTTCACATATCTTCAAAGGATTTTTAGAACCCTTTTCCGATATGCAGGTTTCCTCACGATGTTTTCCTTCTAATATATAAAATTGTCGTGTCACGGTGTTCGAACTTGAACTCCTCCGAAACGGCTCGACCGATTTTGATGAAATTTTTTGTGCTTACCCGGTACCTATGAGAATCGGCCAACATCTATTTTTCATCCCCTAAATGTTAGGGGTGGTCCACCCCTAATTTTTTTTTTCGGCGCAGACAAAGTTGCGCGAGTCAGCTAGTAGTCTATATAATAATTGTAAAATTAAAAAACGCTTTTATAAACGTGTGTGACGCAAACCGGTGAGCTATTTCTTTCATAAAATGGTTCGATATATTTTATTTCAATTCACTGACATTTCGTTTCATTCGATTCTATTTCGAGGATATCGATTCGAGGTAAGGGACGTGAAAATTTAATGAATTGTAACATTTATTATTCTGTGACGCAGGTGCCTATAGATATTATTATGGTAGGTACAATATTACTTTTCGTTTTCATTTTATATTTGTGTGTATGTGAAGTATTTTTGTTAACATACTGAATGGAACAATGACAAATAATTTTGAATATTTAAGTAAAATATGGCTGATAAGATATGTTTTTACCTACTTTTGTAAACTTTTAAATACTTCTTTTATACTGTACCTTTTATTTATACTAACTTATATAAAAGCAACAATTATTTTATCATGTTGAAATTACTTTAAAAATGTTTGATACCTAGTTTTTTTTACAATACAGATCAATTTTAACTGTAACATCACATAGAAAATTAAGGTCTACCGCCGTATTTACTGCAAACTAGTAAAAATAATTTAACTAGCTCTTAACGATAGTTATTTTATTTACGTACCTTAACCTAAGCATAGTCTATTTTTATTTTCCTCCAGCCCTTTTCCTGTTAAATTGAGCGTATAAAATTACTATCGTTCTGTAGCATGAGCAGAGTAATGAAATGAGAAAGAACCTGTTGATTTGGAACAGACTGTTATTCTAAAGTAGGTACCTGGTGTATAAGAAGTATTCCAAAATTGAAATTCACTTTTTTCTTAATTTACTTCCGATTCTATGAGTATTCGGTAAGGTCACTGTTTTTTTCTTAAATCTGTTTAATAATCTTTATTGATACCACAAAACACACAACAACATTATAGGGCAAACCCAGGTCTCCAAACTAGTTATTAACTGTCTTAAATCTAATTATTTCTTTCAATATTTTATAAATTATAATATCTTACCAGAAATAGTTTAATATGTGTGTGTGTTATTTTACTGATTTTATACTTGGCGCAACACCGTTTGCGTCACAAAGGGGTATAATGTATAGCCTTCTTCGATAGATTGGCTATCCCACACTGAAGAGGGTGACGGGGCGATACGTAAGCGACAATCACGAACGCGTCCTGTCACCCCTACCAGCCTCGTGCCGGGTTCTGTCCCGGCCGGGAATCGGACGTCGAGCGTGAGCGGCGGGAGGTTTTAGTGCGGTTCAACCCCCACACACCCCACTCGGGGCGAGTGGAAGTCCGGCGATTTTCTCCCGTCACAAAAAAAAATCCCACACTGAAAGAATCTGTCAAATCGGCCCAGCGGTTCCGGAGATTAGCGTCTTCAAACAAGCAAACATACTCTTCAACTTTATAATATTAAGTACAGATTTGGCTCTTCTGAATTTATGTTATATCTTGCAGATTAAATCCAAAGCTCGCCAATTGATAAAATGATTCAAAATCAGCATCGTGTTATTGTCCAAATATTTAAATAGGTTATTTGAAATTTAAATAACATTTTCTATTTACTCGCAACAGAAGGAATTATTTTCTTTCACAACATTTTACATACAACTGAATATTTATGAAGGGAGAACGAAAATCATTATATTTTGTACATTTCCCTTATTATACTTTTAAAGTATTTAGATTTGAGATTAGACATACTCTTACAGTCTCTTATTAAGTCTAATAAAGGAAAGGTATTGTATTGTAACGCAGACGAAGTTTATTTATTGTTTTTAGAGTTGCAAGTTTTTTTTTTTCTTCTTTTTTTGGACTTCGCATCTTTTACTAAGCACGGCTTGCCAATGTCAGGTTGTGCAGGTATCAACATATTTGAAAAAATATTGCAGTAATATTGAGAAAATATTGCAGATTGTATGTTATAGTTTAATGTTATTGACGTTAATAAAGTATGCAAGCGTAGATACTTTATGAGTTGCAAGTGTTTAAAGCCGTTGCAAATGGGCATTGTTCTTTAAGTGTACCACCCACATAGTCAATAGGGGTGTACATTGTAAAACTAAGACAGTACTCTTCATTGACTTGGCCACGCTCCGCTTCCCACCCCTTCATCCTGCACTACCATTTCCGCCGATTATGTCCAAGTTAACGAACTTGGTGACTGTTGACCCTTGAAATGGTGGTCGGATTTAACGGTATTGTACGGTTGGAAAATTATGGTTGATCCGGTTTTGATGATTGTATTTTTCAATAGTGAGTAGTTAGACGTTGAGATAGTAGTGTAATGGTAAGGCCTATCGTAGTATTATTAAACCTTGTTAAAAAATTGCTTACGTTTGGGAACATCATTGAAATTTTCAGTCAATATCTCAAGAATGTAGGAAGATCAAAAGTACTTATGATTGACACTATAATGGCGTATTCCTGTATTAAATGTAACAACCAAATTGGTTTTCAAACATATTTACAGACCTATTGAAATAAATTTACAAACAAGCACCATTGTTATATTAGCGCCATCTAGCGAAACATGATGACACTAATGTTGCTCTGTTAGTTCCTAACGTGAATAACAGATGGCGTGATTTACATAAAGTTATAAATATTTGATTTAAGAATATATTGTTACCTGAGAAAAATATGGTGGGAGTACAGCTCGTTGATCATCTAATCGCGAACACTGTACTCGTTCTAGGAGCTCGAATAATTCGTGCTGAGCGCGAGTACCAGCTGCCGTTGATGAGCTCCATGGCGTTGATACGTGCTGCCGCCTGTTGACAAAATGGTGAACTATTTTAATGACTTAGTACGGGGAAGATCCAAGAGATGGCGCTGTTTTAAAAATTTTACTAATTACAAGCTAAGTTGAATCTGAGTATGTATTTACAAAAATCTTTTTTTATCGCGTTATAGGTAGTTTAGTTCCTTATTTGCTTATTCTATTAAATAAGCTTTACATATAAGGATTTACTTTCAGTAAAAAAGTTAATAACTATTCAGTCCGAAATATGTAATGATATAATTTTATCACAAAACGTTACGAATACCTATAATAATGCCTATCTAATATATAAAATTGTCGTGTCACGGTGTTCGAACTTGAACTCCTCCGAAACGGCTCGACCGATTTTGATGAAATTTTTTGTGCTTATCCGGTACCTATGAGAATCGGCCAACATCTATTTTTCATCCCCTAAAAGTTAGGGGTAGTCCACCCCTAATTTTTTTTTTCGGCGCAGACGAAGTTGCGCGAGTCAGCTAGTTTACAATATAAAAATGAATATTATGAGCTTTATTTCATAACATTCGAACTCATCAAAGTCATTGATCACATTTAATCCGAAATGCTTTCATTTGAATCCTGAATAAATATCTCTGACGATGCGCGGAGAATTCGAATCGAACAATACAGTTCGTTAGGATTCTCGTACATATTTGCTTTATAGTTACATTTACGTTGGATTTCAAGTATCGTAAATTATAACTTTGTAATCCTTTGAGAGATATTGTTGCATCTTTTTTCTGAGGCTTGTATCTTTTAAATGTTTTATTCAGAAAAAAATTACCGAATCAGTGCACTTTAATTTTTTTTTTACTTCACAATAATTAGGTTGGTATTACACGAAATCTCTAGAATTACATTTTTGCCAGAAATTGGAGCCCTTTAAATAAACCAAACTTTTAAGGACTTTGATTTACTCTTATTCATTAGGCACACAATATTATGTGCATAATTATATCTAGTGTAAATGAAATAAAAACATGTATTAATATAATAATAAATAATCAATAATAATAAATTTCGTTCCATAGTCAATACTCTAAATTTTAGCAATATTGGTCTCAATTTTAGCAAAAAAAATCACAATACAATTCTCTTACATACAAATTCATTAAACAACCCTAAAAAATACTTAACAAATTAAAAGACAACAACCACATCTGCCAATCAAAGCGACCCTTCGACTAAATAAAGCTGAAACACAAACAATCACTGATTGAGCACCGGTTTGTGAGCGAGATTTCATTACTAAACTCATTATCTGGACCTGGGATTAGGGTGCACACAATACAATATTGAGGGACATATTGTCAATATTATTGAGGTTCATTTAAACAACGAATGAAATGGGCGTCGCGGCTTTATACATGTAGAATGCCTTAGTACGTAACCTGTACCAACGCATTACTGCCCACTGTTGGGCTCAGGTCTCCTCAGAAGAGGGATTAGGCATAGTCCACCACGCTTGCCTAGTGCGGATTGGGCACTTCACATATCTTCAAAGGATTTTTAGAACCCTATTTCGACATGCAGGTTTCCTCACGATATTTTCCTTCACCGTTTTTAGCCAGTGGTGTTGTGAAAAATTGCACATAAATCTTTTTCACATTTAGATTTAGTGTGAGCGGTTGGAGGTTTTAATGCGGATCTGGCTATTCCCTCCAACACAAAAAAAGTAGGAATCATTGTGGTTGTACCTTTTTGGTAATTAAAAAAAACTTTTTAAAGTATAGCCCATTTTTGAATTTATTGATTGTTTTCTCAAAAATAAGTTCTGAGATTTACTAACAGCATTATAATATAATACACGTTTTACTATATATCTGGAATATTGTAAATAATTTCACGTGTGGAAACCCTTAGTCCTCAAACGAAGGGTCCCAATGAATGGTCAGTAATTGACAAATAAATCATGGACGCGCGCAATAATTACGCGGTTCCGTTCCCGACAGACAGATGGCGTTGTCACGTGGCGTTTTTTCATGAACTTTATCGTTAGTTTTTAAACGATATACACAAACGGTATGTAAATAAAAACAATCTTACTGTTATCACACTTCAAAGTAATCTGGAATATTGTCAATAATTTCACGTGTAGAGACCCTTAGTCCTCAAACGAAGGGTCCCAATGAATGGTCAGTAATTGACAAATAAATCTCGGACGCGCGCAATTATTACGCGGTACCGTTCTCGACAGACAGATGGCGTTGTCGCGTGGCGTTTTGTTCATGAACTTTTATTACCGTTTAATTGTTTAAACCGGTCCACTCGAGCTGGCTGTCAACGTTATTTATGACTGTCCATTGATAATTTCGAATGTTTGTTGTTATCTGAAGGGTTTCGAGAGGGTTAATTGTAACAATATTGTTTAGGTCGACGGACTTTGAATATAACCTAAAAATATGATTTAAAACTGACCTATTGTTAATTTTCTTTAATATAAAAAATGAATCACAAAATGTGTTGGTAAGTTAACTCAACAACGCCTGGACCAATTAAGCCCATTCTTTTATTATGTTTGTTGAAATTCAAAGATGGTTTTGCAAGGTAAAAAAAGCCATTTAATTATTGAAAGCGACGTAAACGAAGTTGCGCAGGTCAGTCAGTTTTAAAATAAAAACTTTTTTTTTTTATTGCCACGTAGGGAGACGAGCTAACGGCCCACCTGATCGTAAGCGGTTACCGTCGCTCATGGACCTCTGCATTGCCAGAAGAGATTGCGGGGCCTAGTAAACTTATCCAGATCTCATATGTTTTTTTTTGTTTTATACTGTTTTACATTAAGTTTTATTTATTATTTTTCGTTGAAATGTAAACGCCTAAAAAATCTGCTTTGTAAACTAGACTTCAAAATAACAATAATTCATTATTATTATTTTTTTATTCAATCCAGTTCGAGTGGAAACATGTTTATAAATATTTGTATGAAATTTTCTGAATACGTTTTGTTTGGCTGTCAGTGTCGTGCCATAAAATGATAATTCTGACCTGTGACCCCTCCGTAATAAATATAATAAAAAAGAGAAAAAAAGGATATTTACATATGCGCATTTAAAACGGGATTTTGAGGTAATAATTTTAGTAAAATATTTTTAAAGAAGAATTAAGCACGTGCATAAATTGTGTTTAAAAAATTGTGGTAATTTATTTTAAAAATTTGAAATTGGTTAAATGATAATAAAGATACGGCAATTTATGAGAAGAATAAACTTAAAACAAAACATTATCTCTGTGTATTCTTAATTTTACAAATCAGTAGGTACTTACAATGATTATGATTTGAAGATATCATTAAGATTTAAGTTATTCTGTTCATCAACAAAATTTTTTTTTTTTACAAAAGATAATAAGAAAGAATATAAAAAAAGCTCACTTGCCAATCTAAAAAAAGTACAAGATCAAGGCTACGGACATATGCAGTTATAATATAAATCAAGAATAGAATGAAGCATCTGTTTATCATATGAATAGTTCATTTGTTTTGTTTTAATAAGATTTATAGTTACATTTAACAAAGCTATTAAAAAGATTAACATTTATTAGCTGTTCTGTTTGTTAGCAGACTTAAAAAAAAAACTCTCGTTGCCTCAAATACATAATGTATATTGTGTGTATTTAATAATTTTAAATTGTCAGTTCCTGCATAAAAGAAACGATACCTAACCTAACCTATTGTGATTTCTTACCCATTACTGCCCGCTGCTGAGCTCAGGTCTTTAGCATTAAGTTTAGACCACCATGCTTGCCCAATGCATTTTCAGAACTAAATTAATAGTAAGTGAATTGTATAACCAAACCTAAAATTTACCAAACTAACAAGTTTGCAAATATCAATTAAATATTACTAAGGAATTTAATCTTGACTATTAATTCTTCCTAGCAGTTATCGCTGTATTCTCTAGTTAATAAACCGAGGGACCCATAGTTCACGATGGTAACCCTCACCAATCATCGCGTTGAAGTTTTAACGATGCAACTTGTACAGGAAATGAACACATGTATTGATTATTCAGCATCTCTTGTAGTGTAAGAGGCCGGAATGTTTTGGGAATAAAATGTTTAACATATTTTGACGTGACAACGTCTTAAAAATTGGTTTGCCGGGTGACACTTTAAGAAACTGCGTTACGCTCCGCTCACGTTATGCGCTCACAATGAGAGCGAGTGAGAGGCACGCGTGCCTTTCACTTTTTATGTCTGTCTCTCTCGCTCTTAGGCGGGCTAACCATGCCCGAGTCGTTGTCACGTAAAACTTTCGCCCGTATACCGACTTTACAGGCAACCAATTTAAATGACAAAGGTATAATGCTGATCTGTTCTAAGCAGAATTGAATTTAATCTCTACATTGTGTATCGCAGTATTTCATATTACGCTGTCATTCACAATCAAAACCAAGCCAGTATTTGAAACTAGCAATTTAACGAGCTTCCTGGATTATATTCTGACTATCCATGACATGACATTTGCTTTGATTTTGAAATTTTGCTTTAGTTTGTAGGAAATTGCAATGCGTATTAGATTTAATAATGAAGCCTCATAAATACAAGAAAATATTGATGTAAACCTATTAATAAATAGATCACAACTCTTTTCGTTGGTGTCGGATTTCGATCCTTGACATTACATTAGTCCATAAACAGTATTCATTTACCGTTAGTTAGACCAAAGACTCATCTACCGGCTATAAAAATAATTCTTATCATTATAGTAAATTAAAAAATTCATCCTTTAAAGATGAATTTTACAATAACATGGCCAGCTCTTCGTCTATAAAACGTACAAACAAACTTATTAAGTCTGTACATCGCGGGAGGCGACATTTTATGGCGCCGTGGGAAGACATACAAGGGATATAATATTTGTTTTGTCTCTACGAGGGGGTATCCTTTGCAACATATTGCAATTTTGATTAATAAGATGGTTTTAATATTTTTTTTATCAAAGAGCGAGCATTTCAAAGATTGCATGTTATTTCTTTTTTCTTTTCTGTCCATAAGAGTATTTGCTATTGATAAGATTCCTTACAAATTGTCTACAAACGCTCATGAACATCTGCAATGTTAGGGGACACTTACAATCAGATGGGTCGTATGCTCGTTTAACTGATTTATCCAAATAACAGGACAGTGATAAACGAAAATAATTACACTTAATTCTTTTTTAACAAACATAAACAAACAAGTTTTGTTACTCAAATTCAAATTAAAACTGTTCTAAAACTACAAAAGCTTCACCATTAAACACACTAGTACACATATGTATGTAGACAGTATGGAACTACGCAACGATGACATGTAGCACTTGAAAACCCACAAAAGCCTTTTAAAAGTGTCTGGCGAGTGTGAATCGCAACAAAGAATCTTCAGAGATGAATATAGGCTGTTTTGTACAACCCTTTACTTATAAGGGGAGAAAAAGTTTTTTTTAAACAATCGTTGCGCTAATTTAAGCTGTATTTTTAGTATTTTGTTTTGATTTATAAGGAGCTTAATTATATACTATAATATAAATATTATAAAAGGTAAATTAGTGATTCATCATCATCATCATCAACCTATAGACGTCCACTAGTGATTGTAAGTACTTAAATGTTTTCGGTAATTATTTTACCAATAGATAGAGAAGTTGTTAGGGTGTATAATATGCTATATTTTGGAACGAAGTTCCTTATCGCGCGTTGTGAAAGGGGGCTAGACGGAAAAAATTCTTACGAAAAGTTGTCACGACACTTTTTTTGTTTTAGATGAATATTGCTAGATGGGACTGTGATCAAAATCTTTTAAAACACGTTCCTTATCTTTTAATCGAAAGGGACTTCGTTCTATTCGGGAGTCCCATGACACCTCTCAAGTTTTTTTGGCCCCAGTAGGTGGTGATAAAATGGACATAAGAAGGGCAGTCAGGATATTTTGGAACAGTTTAATATGTTATAAATCATAGTTACGCAACATACTCGGTGACAAAAACAAAATGAGAATAAATTAAATAATCTTTTGAATGTTACATCAAAGGTCATCAGTCACCAGTCGTCACACGTGCTATTTTCGGCAATGATATCAATAATAGTTTTTAAGATGACGTTATCATTTTATACATAAGAAATTTGCAAGTCTTAACAATTTTTATGCTTTCATTTATTTAATTGCTTTACTTTAATTGAATTAAAAGGTAGGCATATGTTTTCAGGGATTGTATGTACCAAATTTTATCAAAATCGTTTGTGAGGTTTAAGCGAGAAGACAGAGTTACTATCGCATGTATAATATTAGTAGGGATAACTTAAAAACTTTGCAGTCAGATATTTCATAAAACCACTCATCTTTTTCTAAGAAGAAACCCCTACGTTTCACCAAAAAAATACTCATAAATATTCATATCGTAATTAATTGTAACAATATAATGAATATACCAAAAATACAATACACTACATTTCAAAAGTTATAACTATTAACCACTCAACTGGGATCGGCAACCAAATTGGTTTGTTTACTTTTGCCAAGTCTGTGGCACGAGCCAAAATTGAGCACAGTTCTAAAACTTGCTTTGTTTACATTTTTAAATCGTCTCATATTTTACGGAGATGATATATTTTCGCTGAAAATGCAATACAGCATCGTTTAGTAATAAATATTTACAAAAATATAAGGTGTAATTAAAAATCTAAATTAAAAATTATTAGAAAAAAATGATTTTAAAAAGAGGCTCAAACACGGTATTGATTCCGAACGAAGTCCCCAGTTTCGCGATCTAGTGAATAGTGACGTTCCCAGTTGAGTGGGTATATCCAAATGTCTTTTAAAATCTTAATCATTTAAATTACGATTGTTTGGTTTCTTACTAACATTTTTTGAATTCCGATTGTAGATAAAGATAAAGATGGATTGTTGCATGATAGTTCACATTGACCAACGTAATGGTGGGTCAAAGTTGAATATTGTAAAGGTTAATATCAAGTTGCCAAATGTGCCATAAGTACTTTGGCATCGTACTTCTGTAATTTTACAATCGGCAACGAAAGTTGCAGTTTTAATGGTAAAATTTGATCACAATCTTTCAAGAAAGTCGTATCTTAAATAACATAGTTAAAACATGAGTTAGCTAGTTATAGAATTTGTCATGAGTGTAAAAGAAAAAAAACTTGAGAGGTGTCATGGGACACCATTTCCACCACCACAATTAAAAGATATCTTATAAAAAATATTTCCTTTCATAACGCGCGATAAGGAACATGTTTCAAAAGATTTTGATCACAGCGCCATCTAGCGATAATCATCTAAAACAAAATAAGGAACATGTTTCAAAAGATTTTGATCACAGCGCCATCTAGCGATAATCATCTAAAACAAAATAAAGAACATGTTTCAAAAGAGTTTGATCACAGCGCCATCTAGCGATAATCATCTAAAACAAAATAAGGAACATGTTTCAAAAGAGTTTGATCACAGCGCCATCTAGCGATAATCATCTAAAACAAAATAAGGAACATGTTTCAAAAGAGTTTGATCACAGCGCCATCTAGCGATAATCATCTAAAACAAAAAAGTGTCGTGACAACTTTTCGTAAGATCTCTCTCTCCCTTCGTTTCAATAAACATTAATGTATGTTGTAGTTTTTGCGCACAAAATATGCAATAACAAAATAGTATAACGAAAATCTATTTAAACATCCATATTTGGTATTATCTTATGCGAACACCACCTAAGTTTCTTCCCAACAATTTCACCTCCGTAAACTAAGTAGATTCTACTAGGTACAACATCGAATCGAATCCATACAAACTTTCAGAAGTGGTTCGGATTTCTCAAGCTGGTTGAGAACAAACTTAGGCAGAGATAGAAGTCTGTTTTATCTCTGTCTCTAGAGGTTTTATTTGTGGATACTTAATTGAATAACTGAATTAACTGTCTAGCTTTTCTCTTCTATTTATCTAGATAGATGCGTCTTTTTAAAAAGATTTTAAGAGGAGGTATTCAATTCAACTTGCGTCAAGATGAAGTTAATTTTAAATTTATTGTAACAAACGCAGTTGATAATTATTTGAGAGGTTGATATTTCGACGTTATTGCAAAAATCATGATTTCGAGAAGACTGGATACTACGGGCAAATTAAAGAGCAAAAAGAAAATTGTCTACATTTTTAAATTTTCAGCATTGACGCAAATTTATTTTTATTACTTGTATTCTTGCAAAAAATATGTGGTGGAATTAACTGTTTTTTTTGTCAAAGTATCTAATTAAGAAGTACATAATGAATTTAATAATAACAAAGTTAAACCTATCAACACAGTTTGTAAGTGAAACTATTACGACAAATGTTCCAGTTACAACTTGGAGTGCTGGGGAAATTGGAAACTGGGCTTCTAATGTCGAAGACTTAAAGTTACTTGTCATGTTTAAGTTTAACTTGGAAACTTAGCAAATGTAAGACGCGCTGTATAATCTTATTAACCGGCTTCTTAAGCGAGGTTTCCCATTTCCCAATTCAACCGCACGAAAATTTTAAAAGTCTTTTTTGTTCGCATATAACACCGTGGTTTATGAATAGATTTTGATGGATTTTTGTTTAAAAAGGTAGGGTAAGGATAGCTGAAACTTTACTACACGATCTGTCTATCTGTTCATCAAACTATAGACTGCATGAGATGAACCACATTCCAAACAAAAAACACATGAAAGTCAATTATCCGACGAATCACGCTAACACCGAATTGACATTTAGTGTTTGCCTATTAACTATTTCTTAAAATTTTCAAAATCAGTTCAGATAGTTTGCTGTCAATATTTTATAGTTTTCTACATAGGTATACAGGGTGTGTGAAGACCACTCCCGAAAACTTAGTACTAGTGATGTTGGAATGTTGAGATTTTGCAAAAAAAAATTGTCTTAATGGATCGATTTCCTGGCTTATCACCACAGGTATCACTAGTAGGTACTACCACCAGTCTTCGTTTTCAGGAGTGCTCTGTTTACACCCTGTATATACCTATCACTAAGTATTTCAACGAATAAGCCTCCGAAATAATTTGAGCAGTTATTAAATTTAACAATACACTAAAGTTTATGATGAAAATGAACAGTTTTAATTACTTATTCAAGTTTGATCTATTGAAGAGCTGTGTACACAGTCCTGAATCATATCTGGTTGTAACTGAAACTCAGTTTGATGTTTTAAAGTTTCTTCCACCGAAAATTTCTTTTGTCTCAAATTTTAATTAAAACTTATTGGATTGAAAGTTAGTTCGACTTGAGAAATGTTTGGAGTCGTTTATGAAGTAAATTTTGAGTTAAAGTTTGTGGTGTAGAGATTGAAAAGTTAAATCTTGTTTTAAATACCATTATATCTATTAACTTGTTGATCGACATTTTTGTGCGTCTTCTTCACAATTTTTTTTTGACGCAAATGTTGTGTGAGTCAGCTAGTAATATTATAAATCACTACATAATAAGTCAAGTTATAGTTCTAAAAATACCTGGATCATGATCTATTTTTCCCAGGTCAAAAATAGACATATCAGCTTAAAAAGATTTTTTAGACATCGCACGATTAACACAAATTCACAACCATTTATTTTAATTCTAATTTCATATTTACAACAAATTACTCCAATATCATACAATAAACATTCCAAAATGAATTTTTAAATGCGAAAATCTCCCAATTTATCTTTCCAATCAGAAGTTGGGCAACTTTTTAACAACTTGGTAGACAAGTGAATTAGCGGTACCCGGAGCAAATTGAAAACAATGCCGTAATTTAAAAAGTTTTAATATGAAACAGAGAATTATTGTCCCTAAGAAACGAGAACACAGAATACCTACTATGCAGAAGTAAGAGTCATGTTCAGTTTTAGTTCTTACCTATAGACTTAATTACACTTTTTTGTACTAATTCTGTGAATTGATTTTGAAGAAGGGTTTTGATATGTCGTAATTGTAAGCGTTACTTATCTGTGATTTTTTCAATCTTAGTCATTTTTTTTTATAATAGGTAAACGAGCTTACTGCTTATTTTGGGATGGGTTTTTAAAATTATATATATAGTGTTGTTTTCCAATTATGGTAATATTTGATGGTCATTTACGATCAGTAACATTATTATAACCAAAGAACATGGTATAACACCTTGGGGGTTGTTAATCGATGCTCAATTGTCCGTACCTACTTTAAAAGTGTTGATAATGTTTCTTTCAATTTATATTCTGTATTAAAATAAAGTTCTTATCACCTTCCTTCAAAAAATAACATCATTAATAAATCACCTTATATACAGGGTGGATCTGTAACTTTGGACAATCTGACGTGGGGTGAATGACCTGTTGAAATAAAACGTAGAACCAATATTATTTTAGAAATTGGATAAAAAAAAATCATCAAAATAATTCTACTTCAAGTTGTCAAGGTCATTCACCTCACGTCAGATTGTCCAAACTTACAGATCCACCCTGTATATTTCGACGCTATTATGATTACTACGATCTCGAGAAGACGGTTCTGTTATGATTTGTACAAAGTCTCCCTTCTGTTTTATTCTGTGTCAAAGTTGTAGGAGACGGTATATCATATTGTGTAATGTACTCTAATATGTATTTATATGACATGTTTTACGGTTTGTTTTTATTTACGAGTTTTGTTTAAAAGTACGTATGTTGTATTATTATTTGTGTGAATATTCGTACTGAACTTCGGAGGACATATATTTTTATGTAGCTTTTATTGTGAAGACTCAAATTTTACTTTCGAATGATTTAAAAGTTTGGCTGTTTTGTTTTTTAATTTATCACGGATATGCTGTATGAATAGCTGTTGCCTGCGACGTCGTCTTCGTGAACTCTATAACAAGTTTTTTCTTCATCCCTTTTTTTCGTAATAAAAGATTTCCAGTGCCAAATTTCATCAAAATCGGTTGAGAGGTTTAAGAGGGAAAGCGAACAGACAGACAGAGTTACTTTCGTATTTATAATATTAGTAGGGATGTGTAAATAAAACTAGCTCGTGCCAAACAGAATTACTCATGTATATAATTAATTACCAATTATAAAGAACAATGCATTACATCAGTCTACTTGTAACGCTTCATTTAACAAATTATTGTTTAACTAAACAAACAGGTTTCATTACAAAACATCATGTCGAACTAAGTCAATCATTTATAAACACATCATCTTTATTTAGATATAAATTAATTATCAATAATTATTAATCATCATCATCCACCCGTGGACGTCCATCGTTGGACATAGGCCTCCCCTAAATTTGAGCACAAATTCTGATCCTGCGCTGTCTACATCCAGTGACATCCCATGGCCCTGACCAAGTCGTCGGTCGACCTTGTGGTAGGTCTGTCCAGTTTGCTCCAACCGTTTTGTGGCTGCCATTCCAGAAGATTGCAGCACTATTGACCGTTCGGATAATTATCTAAAAGTTATCTAATTTAAATGTGAATTTCTTTGACAGCACTAATAACAATAATTTAATTAATCTGACCCTATATGGATTTAAATAAATCGTGATACCAACAGCCAGTCATACTTATCTTTAAGTATTGATTAAATGTTAAGCTTGCTCTCAAATATCCCAGCGGGGTAAACGACAGGTGAATAGTCAAGCTTATAAACTTAGTTTCGAATTACTATTTTAATAATGCTATTTTAAATTATTAAATTAAGTACCTATTGTGTGATTTAGATTTAAAGAATAAGCTTTTCGAATTTTTAAAACAACTTGAAGTAGTATTTAAGTCAACCAGCATTATGCAGTAGTCGTGGTGGCCGAGTGGTCGAAGCGTTTCCTTCCGTTCGGGAGGTCGCGGGTTCAAATCCGGCCGGCTTGTACCTCTAAATCTAGATGTGGAAAAGATTTATGTGCAATTTTTCATAACACCACTGGCTAAAAACGGTGAAGGAAAACATCGTGAGGAAACCTGCATATCAGAAAAGGGTTCTAAAAATCCTTTGAAGATATGTGAAGTCCCCAATCCGCACTGGGCAAGCGTGGTGGACTATGCCTAATCTCTCTTCTGAGGAGACCTGAGCCCAACAGTAATAGGTTGCTACAGACAGCATTATGCACACATGGTGGACTATGCCTGAGGAGAGTTTAGCTATTACATTACTAGTTATGGGGGTTGAGATAGTACAGTTATGACGTCATAATTTGAAGTGGCTTGGCGATTTGAATTGAGTAAATAGAATGATTACAAGCACATCATTATTTCAAAAGAAGGTACGGATCATCTAACAAAGCTCAAAATCTAACACTCGATAACCTAGAATCATTATAAAATCAAGTGGCATTTTGAGTCTTATGAGCAAAGCGTTAGGCATTAAATTGTATAACGGAAAATTTTGACACGCGACCAAATTGTGGTACGAGAGTTTTAACATTTGAAACTCGCTCCAACCTACCTAGCGGGGTAACCGCCAGGTGAAAAGTAAATCTCAAAAAAACATTTAATAGCACCATTAATATCAGTTTCATTCAATTAAAACTATCCTAACATTATCTCTTATAAATCTAACCTTTTTTAAGCTTACTATTTCTAAATTTATTGAATCTAATCCGGTATAAAACAGTTAATAGTAATGTTTATTATAGCTGTATCGATTTTAAATTACCTTTCATTAAGTTTGTGCACGTGTTTGAGATTAGGGGTTTGCTTTATAATAAGCTTTGGAGTTGAATTTCATAGTTGTTGTTTGGAGCTGTGGTACTGGTTGTAATTGTAGAATTGTAGTTATAGGTATTAGGTGGTGGTTTTATTGCAATGACAATAACACAAAGACAACAGGAAAACAAAATAATTTTAAATTAGAATAGAATTAAACATTAACTTTTCAATAAATTTCTTTAAACACTCGCGGTTATCTAAATCACTACCGGCAAACGAACGAGAAAGATGAACGAAGAGAAGACGAAGAGAATGGTAGACAGATTTGTCTGCTCTTAAATGACCTACCCGCAGTTCTTCAGTCTTCCCGTGATCATGGCGCTTGAAACAGTGGCGAAATATCGGGATCGCTCAATTGAAAATAATCGTGGAAAGAACCCGTTTACTAATAGTGAAGTGATTAACTTTTTAAATTGTAAAAAGTTATGTTGGAGATTCCAACAGTTGTTATGCTAAATATTGTTGAGAAATTACTGTAACATGATTTTTATACATTAGTAATGTTGTTGTAATATGGGTTTTTTTATTGAAAAATTTGCAGTAAAACAAGTAACACGATCGTCGTAAATAATTACTACTTTTTAGTAGAACTTCGAAGAATATCTTGAAGCCACCCAAACTAAAGTAACAAAACCACGAATAAAATAAGGGCTATATTTCTGGATACATATTATGCTCACTTTCACTTAATGGTCGTCTATGCAAGCTGTACAAAATATTGTAGAACTTTATTACAATCTAATATAAAATTATTTGTGACAAGCACGAATATAAATGAAGTCGTGGTGGCCGAAGCGCTTCCTTCCGAACGGGAGGTCGCGGGTTCAAAACCGGCCGGCTTGTACCTCTAAATCTAAATGTGAAAAAGATTTATGTGCAATTTTTCACAACACCACTGGCTAAAAACGGTGAAGGAAAACATCGTGAGGAAATTAAGCATTAAAAAAAAAATCCTTTGAAAATATGTGAAGTGCCCAGTGGGACTATGCCTAATCCCTCTTCTGAGGAGACCTGAGCCCAACAGTGGGCAGTAATGGTACAGTACAGTACGAATATAAATATGTATAAAATTTTACTCACATAATATTATTTTTATACACTCACTATAATCACTGCACTAAGAGCATTTCTTTAATTATATCTATCACAAAAACATATTATTAACTTCATCACTAATTTGATCACTAAATTGTACGTAGGTCCAGTTCTTATGGTTTTGTTATAAACAGTGACAATTATATTCCAATTAGTTCGTTTTCCTTTATTATAAGGAAAATAATTTTGAATCTGTATGTATTTCTTGTTTAATGACAAATTATATTTGTTTTATTAACTTAATGTGAATATAAGGTCCAATAGCTTAAAGTCTGTTGCAATATAACAAGTTTTAAGAAAAGAAATGACTGTCTCCAAAAATAAAACTCTAAAACTTAAAAACAATCTGTAGTTTCTCAAGTTTATTGGAAATTGAAATCTATCATATTATAATAAGGAACACATTCAAAAAACATACTAAAAAAGCTGGTGTTACGAATAAAAACTTTGTAGACAAATTAGCGCGGGTATTAGTCTAATATCTATACTAATATTATAAAGCTGAAGAGTTTGTTTGTTTGTTTGTTTGTTTGTTTGAACGCGCTAATCTCAGGATCTACTGGTCCGATTTCAAAAATTCTTTCACTGTTGGAAAGTCCATTTATCGAGGAAGGTTATAGGCTATATTTTATTTTCAAAAAAATTAGGGATCCGCATGAAAATATCGAATATGCAACAAAAGGTGAAAAATCGAAAACCTATTTATGCGTACGCTGCAAAAACTATTGACAATAGAACAAAATGATGTACTACGGGTTTTTAGGTCTTTTAAAGACAAACAAAAAAGTCCGCGACAGCATATATCTAACTATCATAGTTTAGTCACAATAACCACTATTATGTTTTTAAAATTTAATATTTTCTTCCGAGATTGAATTTAACGTTAAATGAGTATCGTTATATTAACCCTTATCCAAATTAAGTATTTTGTTATCAAGAGTATTAATGTAGAATTAAATTACTTTTTGTTTTATTCCAATCGGACTTTTCGTTTAGAAGTTATTACGAGTATAAAACGCAATGAATATGTGTGGCACAGCGAGCCGCGAAAATAATAACTCGACGGCATTGCGAGTACTGTTTGAACCCCTTTATGACGCAGACGAAGTTGCGAGGGTCATCTAGTATATTATAAAGGCGAAAGTTTGTAAGTATGGATGTATGGATGTTTGTTACTCTTTCACGTAAAAACTACTGAATGGATTTGAATGAAACTTTACCACAATATAGCTTATACATCAGAATAACACATAGGCTATACGACTAGACTAGACGGGACGAACCTGAACCACGCGAACGAAGTCGCGGGCAAAAGTTAGTAGAAAATAATTATAACAATTTTCAATGAAATGTCGCTGCTCAAAGTTAATTAAATCAGAAATCTATAATCTGGCGTGAAAACCAGTTCATTTGATTTTCGAATTATTTCTGCACTTTCGGTCACCGAGAATGCTGTTGTTACGAAAATTCTAACTTGAGTTATTTTCATGAAGTAACTCTGGGAATACAATAGGCGTTAAGTTGTATGGCAACATTGTTGGGATACCGTTACTCTGAGAACCGTGATTGATGGTCTGTGTTGGTATAGGGTTGCCAACCATAAAATTACGACATTATAGTTGTAAGTGGAGTAGTATAATGTGTTATAGTAAATTAATGTAATTAAGAGTCAAAAGCTGCAATGTTTACCAAATCTGAGACAGTTGAAGTCTTTCTAAATTTTAAAAAACATTTTATTATACCTTTAAGATACGCTATACCTATTTTAACAAAGTGGCAAACAAAGAACTGAGCGTGCTCTGAACTATAGCTTCGTGTACTATGTGACAAAGGAAAAGGCTATCGGAATCTTGCTTTAGACGACAATTTTGTTATTTCGAGGCTTCTTAAGGAGTGCGTAAATACTGATTTTGGAAAATTTTTTTCGTCATATCTCCCTCTATTGAATTAGATTCCCAATGTTCAACACATAAGGTTTAAAATGCAGAACTACTCTATAAACAAGTGATGAGTGAAGATATTATTGTATTATTGAGTTTCATTTTGAGCCCAGGTTACGGAAAACCACACGTGTGTAGCCAATTAGGAGAGCCGTAAATATATCGCACCTTTGTTAAACTATACGAAGGAATACGTTTTACTGACTTGTGACCTGTTTTATTGTAATTTACAATTGTTTTAACACTTCAATAAATGTTTTTTTTTTTTTTTTGTAAACTTCCCGTACATTTTAATAAATTGTCCTTTAAGAGTGGTCTTGGCGAAAAGGTAGATAATTGTTTTTCTTTTCTT
The DNA here is from genome assembly GCA_030269945.2 of Trilocha varians. Classification (NCBI taxonomy): domain Eukaryota; kingdom Metazoa; phylum Arthropoda; class Insecta; order Lepidoptera; family Bombycidae; genus Trilocha; species Trilocha varians. The sequence continues at coordinate 4,993,585 of AP028257.1, read as the reverse complement.
TTACTATCCATGTAGAAATGGTAATTTATTACTAATAATAAACTTCTAATCGATTTAGTGGAATTACCCATATACTTGCCGATTCTTCTTAACTGAATCTTCAACTTACCGTAAGCTACTTACAGTGCAAATATATCTAACTATAATTTATTGACTAGTATAGAACATTTACTCACTTCGTTAGTTATTACGTTTATTAACAGAAAAAAACCAAACATTAAAATTATTTTTGTACCAGCGCCATCTTTGTAGCCGATAGTGAACTACTCTAGTGGTCTACACACTTTTTAAAACACGTGCGTCTTTTTCACGAAACCAGCTCAGCCCTAAAAAAAAACAAAAGCCAATACGTACATAAGTTTCTTCATGTATCTCCTTCTCGCTGACAGTAAAGTGTAAGTTTCCTTTTGCCCGCCCGTGGGCAATATTTTCATTTTCACAACTTTCGACTTCATTCGTGTTACGTTGTTAGTTTACTATTTACAACTGCGCTATGGTACCGCCAATACAAGTTCCTAAAATTAAAGAAAGGACTATGAAGATCGTATTTACAGCGAAGCTTGTGACGGCAAAGCGAATACTGAAGGATAAAGCAGTTAGTCATGCGATGTTATGAGGAAAATTAAGTTTATTGTCACAGAATAAGGCAGAAGGTAGAATACAACTGCTCTATAATTTTATTATGTTCCTACTACACTCCTTGAACATTTCAAAACACAGCTCATCTTATATCCGTAAGGAAGGGTTCAGAGAGCAGATTTATATCTGCGCTTATGCGCAGAATCTGGTCATTGTACTTATTTACGACATTACATCAAATGTCTTAAATTATCAGTGTTTCTCTACTATATTATCCATGTCATCATCATCATCATCATCAGCCTGTAGACGTCCTCTGCTGGACATAGGCTTCCCCCAAACCTCGCCACATCGATCGGTCCTGCGCTGTCCGCATCCAGCCACCTCCCGCGGTCCTTGACCAGGTCATCGGTCCACCTTGTGGGAGGTCTGCCTACGCTGCGCCTACCAGTTCGTGGTCACCACTCTCTATTATCCATGTGCTATACTCATAAACCTTCCTCTTCATCCTCAAAAATGCATAGCGTAGTTTTAAAGATTTAAACACACTTAGAGTCAGGCATGCAGTGAAAGCGATTTTGTTTTACACATACATGTATATAATATGTAGTGACAGAATTGTAACGATGTGAAAAGGAACTAAAAGTAAAGTATTTACATAAGTTACTTCTGTATTATTAGTATTCTGTGGTAGTGTCGTAAAAGGAAGTATCAATGTCCTACTTTTACAATATAAATGAAGTATAGAAATATAAAATTTTAAAGCAGCCATATGAGTTCATATGACTAATTCCTACATTGACAAGTAGGTGCAATAATTATTAAGCAGAATCCACACCATTCAATCCACTGCAATCCAAAGATGCGTTCAAGGAAAATAATGTTATGGTTAAAAAAAAAATGGTTGCCTGTAAAGTCGGTATACGGGCGAAAGTTTTACGTAACAACGACTCGGGCATGGTTAGCCCGCCTAAGAGCGAGAGAGACAGACATAAAAAGTGAAAGGCACGCGTGCCTCTCACTCGCTCTCATTATGAGCGCATAACGTGAGCGGAGCGTAACGCAGTTTCTTGAAGTGTCACGCGGCAAACCAATTTATAAGAGGTTGTCACGTCAACAAAACAATATTGCGTAAAATTTAGCTATATTACTTCTACCGCTGCCACATCCGTCGAGATTTAAAATTGAATCATGTATAGATCACTCCAGACTGTCCATTCAACAAGAAACTTCATGATTTGAAAACATTAAGATGAATTTTGACTGTTTTTAATTAATTGATTTTGTTATTTTTGCATCGCAAACAAAGATATGCATTATCTTTTAAAACCTATATTTAATTACGCAGTATAATATCAAACTGTTGCTAATTAACGCATAGTTTACGGTTCATTAAGAATTCTTTGTTCGTGATAAACTTTGATAAAGCATTATGTTCATTTACTTTACATATTATTATGTATTACGAGCAAGTGCTGTATTTATTTAGACGTATACATAAATCTTTTCCTTATGTGATTATGAGTAGAATTGGAACGAAGTTCCTTATCGCGCGTTGTGAAAGGGGGCTTTTTTTTTTAGTTGGAGGAAATCACCGGATCCCGGGGTATGTGGGACGGCCCACCTGATGGTAAGCGGTCACCATCGCTCATGAACTTCTGCAATGCCAGGGCAATGAGGGGTCGTTATCTATCACCTACCCATACAGGACTTTTCTTAAACCTCGTTTAAAGAGGGACATGTCATAGCGCTCCGGGAACATCGCGGACGGGAGTCCATTCCAAATCGGAATGGTACGGGGCAAAAAAGATCTTCTGAACTGAAGTGTAGAAGAGCGCAACGGTTCCAAGTGAAGGTTTAAAGCATTTTTTTGTCATTTTTATAAACTCTTGCGAAAGAAAAGAATATAATGAAATAAAAAATGACTACCTCCTACAGTACTAAGGGACGTGTACTCTATAAAACTATGCATTATATGTCGTACAAACATGAAACAGTGCACGTTATAAATAAAGTTGATAAAGATAATCGAGAAACGGAAGTCGGGTATCTCTGTGGACTAACTTGTGTCCGTGTCAAGATAAATGACGTTGTAAAAACATACTGATTTTATGATACTGTTGAAATGAAATAATATTATGAAATTTATATATCATTTTGACTTTTGATGTATCTTATGTGCGCATGTAATACAATTGACAATATTCCGAAGGTGAATCTTTTTTTTGTGAATATTTTTTACACCTAAAATCAATTAGGTACGGAAGTCATAAAATTTGAGCTATTTTTTACAATTTTAATATCAAAATACTGTCAATAATTACACTCAGACGCCCCAACAATTCCACCAAATTCGACCTCCATAGTAAAAACACCAAAAAAACGTTCATTTAATGATGATATTTTCATACAAAATACAATAGACTATAAAATTACGCGTAAGAAAGTTCCATCCAATTAACAAATCATCATTTAGTTGAAACCGCCAATTATAACAACATACATACAAAAATGTATGAAATCAGGGCGCCTACTTTCGTGGGAAAGATAAGACCAAAAATGGTACAGATTGATAAGTATAAACCAGAAACAATGACCACGTGTGCGAAAGTCATGTCAAACATATACTCGTGAGAGTTTCTGGTAAAAATTGACCTGAATATTTGATCTCTATGCTTTACTGTCTTATATGGAGTACTTTTTTCATAGGACATCACCGGATTCCCGGATATGTGAGAGTTGAACTGCTCTAAACTCAGCGTCCGGACCCTAGCTGAAGCCAGAACCTAAATCGGGGTTATGCAGGACGGCATGATGCGTTACGTTACGGCACTCATTTCCGTCGCGCTGACCCCTATATGGGGTACTAATGTGGAAGCGGCCCTTCAGTGTTCCTAACATTGTAGAGGTCTGTCTATGAGTTTTACAAAATTCCTAACAATATTGCCATTAAGTTGCCAACAAAATATATTTACAACACTGACTACTTAACAAGTTTGTCAATAATATTGTAAGTGTGCAGACCAGTGCAGACAGCCAAACAACAAACACAAGTAGAATCATTACGTCAATAACACCTACTTTAAATTCTTCGAACTGAATCAAATCTCCTGTCATATCGAAGTGGTTAATATTATGGGCAAGGTCAAGCTATTGTTATTGGGATCAGTCAATACTGAATCAAGATTGATTGAGTTTGAACATGAAGAAATATCAGATCTATGATTAGAGATATATAATTGGAGCGTAATAATTTATCTAATTATAGACACACGATTGGAGACTTAAGTAAAATTGTGTAAAGGAACTGGTTTTCGAGGTGCTTAATTTTATTAATAAAATTGTACAATAGTAAACTAAAGAATTTTGTTTTGGGGCCGACGAAATTTCCTTGAAAATTTGCAATAAAAACTTGCTTTTTTGAAGTGGATCAAATCAACTAGTAATAATACAGTTTGAGCCCTGTAAAAGACGAATTTAAAAATTCATGGATGTGAGAGAGGATGGCCGAAGAAAATATGGTCTGATTATGTGAATGATGATATGATAGTAATGTGACAGATGATGTATTTAAAGATAGAAAGGTATAGAGATAGAATATATATTGCGCCGATATCTAAATGGGATAAGGAAATAGCGAAAAATAGAATAACTTTAAAGTTTGAAGAAAACACGCCATAACAAGAAACACTGCTAACAAGAGGTAGCATTTAGTCCAAAGCTTACCCAGATAAGGTAAGGATTTACTAAAGAAAGATATGTTCATTGGCAAACCTTTTATACGGGTCGGTGATTAATTATCTTCTTAAGAAAACGGCAATTTTAATGGCGCAACTATTTACGCTTTTATAATACCAAAGCCCGAAGGCTTGTTTGTCATATAAAATATAGACCCATAATAAAATAACATCAAGAACTATAGAAGCGAATATGTTGTTTTTTTTCTAATTCACTCAACACAATTCATCTTTTCCAAATATATATTGTCATACTTTTCATACGTGACAGTTTTCTATGCACGTGCAAACCTTTGAAAAATATACCAGGTACATAAAAATGGATGGATAAAAACAGAAATTACAACATTGGTTTTACGACAAATTTAATTAGCACTTTAATAATTAAGGGAACCAAGAAGACACCAAAGAATATACCATAGAGCTCTAAGATTTGTCCATCTTTAAACGAGGTTTGAGAAGAGTTATATCCGGTAGGTAAAATGGCAGCCCCAAAATTGTTCCCAGACATTGCAATCCACGTGCGGTTGGAAGCACTTAAGCTCGATTGCTATTGAGACCATGCATGACACCAATCGCCTTGAGAACAGCAAGCCTTACAAGAGGCCTGTCTAGTCTCAATAATCTGATGATGATGAAATTAAATTCCACACAATTAAGTCAGATAATTCAATATATTAATAACAGTGACAGTTGAACGGGCATGTACCATAATCGTCGTTGATACAATTTATTGTAGACACAACGCCTCCGGTGTTAGGTCATTTAGGATACCCACGCTAAAAGCTTATTCACGTTACTGTGGTATCGACAAATTATACGCGAATATAATTAATAAATTGTATATTTTGTTATTGTGAATAGTTTGTGATTTTGCAGGCGGCAAAACTCTGTATTTTACCAATAGAAAGCTATGTAATTTTTGAGTATACAACTTTTTTGGTACAGATCCAGAACCATTTAGGAAATATTTTTTTCGAAAGAAGAAATTCTTTCATCCACTTTTTTCGCTGTGAAATCTAATCCTCATCTCTCATTTACTCTCCTCACATGTCCAACCTTTTCCCCAACCATTTATTTTTCAGTTTGTCACAGATAGGTGCAACTTTCAAACTATTTTACGATATGCAAATCAACTCTTATTGTCCCGTATTATTGTTTCAAATGCGCTTTCATATTTTAGGCCATAGCCTATATTATCTACCACACCACAATCCTTTGTTAATTCTTAAGATAATCCACAAATAATATATACTACTACTGCATATTGCACTACATCTAACAAGTCATCATCGAAAGTGATTCATCTTTCATCCACATTCTCTCAAATACTTTCAAATCGCACTTTCTTCGCTTAACAAGAATACGTTTTATGATCGCTCACGATTTATGTGTTTACTTCATGGTTATGAGTTTTATGTTCTAAAATCAACGCGTTAGTTTTTTTATGTTTTGGTTAAAAGGTTAATCAAACGTTCCGACAAAATAAGGGGCTATACGAACTGTTACGAAATGAGTAATTCCTATTTACATCTGCATTGAAAAAGAATCATCGATTAGAATCAGTTCATCACTGCACAAGTTGTGTGATAATATAAGACTATTTCCAATTTGAATTTTGGAAATTGGTCATTATAGGAGAAGGCTACACTTACAAAAAACTTGGCGACATATGAGATCAGTTAATTATCTTTATCGATGACTAACTGGCCCACACAATTTCGTCTGCGTCACATAAGTAAATTTTCTCACCGTTTAAACCTTCCCTGGAGTTCTACGAATATTTCAAGATTAAAATAAGCCAAATCGGTTCAGTCGTTCTCGAGTTTTAGCGTGACTAACGAACAGCAATTCATTTTTATATATAAGAAGACTCAATCTTAATAATTAAAATTTATTTAACCGTATTAAAGATTGAACTAGCACTAATTAAAAATCGATCGTGTATTGCAGAACATTTTTACTATCAGAATAAAATACGCCCTTAAGATGCCAATAAAAGTACAGGCTTTCATTATTAGAAATATCGAAAGTTATTTCAGTCGAAGTTTATTTGATTGTAAATTCTTGAGAGCGTGTTTCGAATGAACCATTTTAACAAGAACATGCCGGTATTGACTTCTTGATTAGTTTTAGTAGCTATAAACACGCTAACTGGAAAATATATCAGTGATTAACGGTGTGCAGCTGCGTTTTACTTTTGTGTGACATTTTTGCTATGATCATAAAATGAAATGTAATTAAGTGCATGAATCTCCTCTGAAGATTTGACTGACTCAAAATCAAATGCTATAAGTTTTAAATTTATTTTTTTGTTTCAAAGAATGATCGTGGTTTTGAATGATTTTAGAAATTATGGTGCTCTTTTGTGCTATTTCTAGTTCTAATTTTTTAACTAAAAACTAGTTCACCCGCAGCTTCGTCTGCGTCATAAAGGGAGGTATGATTTTTGGAACGAAGTTCCTTATCGCGCGTTATCGAAAGGGGGCTAGACGGAAATTCTTATGAAAAAGTTGTGACGACACTTTTTTTGTTTTAGATGATTATCGCTAGATGGCGCTGTGATTAAAATCTTTTAAAACAATTCCTTATTTTGTTTTATATGATTAATGCTAGATGGCGCTGTGATCAAAATATTTTATTTAGGTTATTATATTTAGTTAGTTTAAAACGTCTGTCTCTCTCTCTTTTATAGCTCAATAAAATAAAATTTTATTACAATTCTCTCACTAATTAATCGAAAGGAACTTCGTTCCATCCGGGTGTCCCTTGACACCTCTCAACGTTTTTATTATAATATATAGTGGCTAGTTATCAAGTCTAAACGGGTATTTGCCCACCTTACTCCCACCACTGTAACTCATGTGAAACCAGGATCCGCAGCGTCGGCCACCGTAATGACTATGAGCAGTGAAGCCCAGGAACCCGAGGAAAAGCTAACTTGTCTTAGGCCCCGCAACGAAATTATGAATAGATATTAAATCTATTGTTTGCCAAGATAAAAAACCCTTGATCCTTTTATACATATTAGTAACAAACTAACATTAATCAAACTACTACGTTATTAGGTTTCATGTAGGTAGAAGGCTAACGGCTCCTACACAAAATGTAGACTGTAAATCGAGTCTAGACAAAGCCAGGCTTAGATAACAAATCCAAATTATCCTTCGTGGGTGAAACAGAAATGTGAAATTTAGTGACATTCTTAAAGGGACAAAGTGAATTATTGTTGTGATATTGGTATTGTGTAAATTTTATACGTTAGTAATAATAATGTTAAATAAATTTTAGTGATGAAACATGCAGACAAGTCTTTACACGGAATTTTTGGAGTCGTTTTTATATTATTATTTTTTTTGTCATTTCAGTATTTCTCCATATTCATTTATTAGCTTATTTTTACATTATATTTTTAAAATAACATTTACAAAAAAAAAAAAAATTAAAAATACAATATAAAAACAGAGGCCCACTGAAGACGAGATCTACGACCCAAGCCATCAGTGGTCAGGGCTCAAGAGAGGAACCTCCTCACAATACGCGCCGTGTCAAGAACGACCGCCTTCTGAATCAGGCCCATTACCCAGCCGGGGAGCGAAAGCTTCTCCAGATGTTGGTCGAAGCTTTTCGCTATTAAACCTTGCACAGATACAACGATCGGAAAAATGATGGTCGATTCAACACGCCACATGTCGGTCACCTCGTGGGCTAGGTCCATTGCCAATCACCACCTATACAGGACTTTTCTTAAACGTACACAGGTATGAAACTCCTCCACAATGATTAATTCAGAAAATTACATATTGAATCACAAGAAATCAATTTACTGAACGCAAAAACAAAAATCCAATCATTAACGAAATCAAAAGAAAAGGTTCAAGAAAAACCGAAGAGGTTATCAAGGACGCTCTTTCTTAAGAAACCTCAATTTGTGAGAAAAACATTTCTCTCTGTTTCCTAACATCCACTATCTATAAATCTCACTAAGCACCGACTATAATCTATAGCCGTTTGGGAGTAGGGTAAAACACCCAAATGCCTATTCCCTATAATTCTGCGATCAGCTATAATTTTGCCGCACTAATGGGTAAAGATATAAATTTAAGTTGTTTTTGATAGCTTTTATTGAACGTGCACTGCATGTAAATTCGGGTGAAATCTTGCGAGTTATATTTGACAAACTTCCAGGTGTCCTATTGATTTGATATCATGGACGCAAATGTCTAGTGACAATACAATGATATTATGATATATGGAGTTGATCTGATTATGTCAAAAGATAGCCATTGACTGTGTTAAACAAGTTACTTCCATAATTTATGTATTATCGAATATTTGGCAGAGGCAGCACCGATTTACATTATTGGAACGAAGTTCCTTATCGCGCGTTATCGAAAGGGGGCTAGACGGAAATTCTTATGAAAAAGTTGTCACAACAGTTTTTTTGTTTTAGATGATTATCGCTAGATGGCGCTGTAATTAAAATCTTTTAAAACAATTCCTTATTTTGTTTTATATGATTAATGCTAGATGGCGCTGTGATCAAAATATTTTATTTATATTATTATATTATTTATCTAAAAAAAAAATATATTACAATTCCCTCACTAATTAATCAAAAGGAACTTCGTTCCATCCGGGTGTCCCTTGCACCTCTCAAGTTTTTTTTTTTCGGTTAGTATTACTACCAATAACTGTTCTTATTCTACTCATCAGAAGCAATAATCGCGCAATTGATCGCTTTAGCGAATAACCCTGCTGATTGTTCGGTTCAGCAATTACTTCTCGTTTAAGATATTTGATTACCACTATCTAAGTGTTGTCGTACCGTAATTAGTTGGGCTCTAGCACTGTTTGGGGATTTTATTTGATCTTGCTAAGAGGTGAAGGTTTCACTGGGGGATTTAGAAGGCTGTTCAGTGTTATATGGGTGTATTGTGCCACTATAAGATACTATTTTTGGAGCTAAACTAAGGAATTTCAATTTACTAGGAAATGTATGCCATAGTCTTTCTCTGTATCTTAAGATAAGTGTTCTATAACGCTGAATTTGATTATTGAAAATCATAGCTCCTATTTAGTTCATATACCATAAAAGTTTACACTTTATGAGCGTGGTAAAGTTAAAGTCCTCAAGCAAAGGCAATAAATAGATACAAGAATAGATGATTAAATAGCATTATACTGCAGATAATAGGAATTAACAACAATTATAATCTACAATTTTCTTTACTAACTTATAAAACTGAAGAGTTTATTTGAACTCTCTAATCTTAGGAACTACTGGTCCGATTTGAAAAATTCTTTCAGTGTGCGTTAGTCCATTTATTGAGGAGCAAAATGGTAACTTAAAGCATAAAATTAACCTAGAAAATTAATTAATAAAAAACTTGAGAGGTGCCAAGGGACACCCGGATGGAACGAAGTTCCTTTCGATTGATTAGTGAGGGAATTGTAATAAAATATTTTGATCACAGCGCCATCCAGCATTAATCATATAAAACAAAATAAGGAATTGTTTTATAAAATATTTTGATCACAGCGCCATCCACCATTAATCATATAAAACAAAATAAGGAATTGTTTTAAAAGATTTTAATCACAGCTCCATCTAGCGATAATCATCTAAAACGAAAAAAGTGTCGTGACAACTTTTTCATAAGAATTTTCGCCTAGCCCCCTTTCGATAACGCGCGATAAGGAACTTCGTTCCAAAAACTGCCTTCCTTTGTTATGCAGAAAAATTTGCACGTGTCAGCTAATAACATACCACAAAACCCTTATCAATATATCGTATAATTAATCGTCAGTCAACCGTGTAGGTTTATGATTGTTTCGAGGTCTAAGACGATTATATGCTAATAAAGTTCACCATGAGATACGGAACCCGGGCGCCGACAACAAACCGGTAAGATCCCTACAAGGATCGTGTATCTATGTAATACACTTAATTGTTTCGCCCAAACATGTTTGATCTATATTAAACGATTGCTTCCTGGTCTATTAAGTACGTAGGTTGATTGGAAACATACAATCACCTCATTAGTACATATCTATATTAGTACTAGCTGGCCCGCGCAACTTCGTCTGCGTCACATAAGGAAATTTTCTCACCGTTTAAACCTTCCCTGGACTTCTACGAATTTTTCAAGATTAAAATAAGCCAAATCGGTTCAGTCGTTCTCGAGTTTTAGCGAGACTAACGAACAGCAATTCATTTTTATATATAAGAGAAGAAGAGATTATAAATTTGTAGAGTTTTTTTGAATGCGCTGATTTCAGAAACTACTGGTCCGATTTTAAATAGCCTTTCAATGTTTTTACTTGGTGTACAGAATGTTACAATTTAATGTAGAAGTGCTAGCCAAGACAAGTAACCCCAACTAGTCAAGCAAAAAACACGATTAGTCTATCTTGTTTACTACAGGGCTTCCTATAGCTATCTTCCAACTCCACCATCAGCTAATTTCCCTATTTATTGCATAAACTATCGTCTCAATCAGCAACCAGGAGTGGGTCAAATTCAACTTGCATTCCACCCGAATGAGATGATCATGATTTTCTACATGAGTAAAAAGAAACAGTGCGAGTTAACTAAAAGCTTTAAAAAAATTTAAAAGTCATATTTTAGAACGAACATCAAGCTATAAAAATACTCCCCAAAGTAAATATTCCAATGTTTGCCTCGCGAGTATTTATTTGGTTTTCAGCGTGCATCGATGGCGGCTGGTCCATGAAATTCAATACGTTTCCGAACGAGCAAACAAACGAACCGCATCGTAAACATCCCAATAAATTAATAAACATATATAAACGCATGTTACAAATGTGAAATATGTAAAACCACATTCGATTTGAGATAAGTTAAAGGTGATTCATGAAGAACTAAAAAGCAAAAACTTTCGTGATTCAGAAACTATTAAAAATGTATTATCATATCGTTAATGAAGTTAAATAAGACTAAGTAATTAAGTTATTTAAGAATAATACAATATCGAAATCGGTTCACTAAGATTGTCTATTAAAATGTGATATGATCGAAACACGCATCAAAAATCACAATCCACTCAAATAATAGTATAATAAGACGATAGCAAGACGATTACCACTGGCTAAAAACGGTGAAGGAAAACATCGTGAGGAAACCTGCATGTCGGAAAAGGGTTCTAAAAAATCCTTTGAAGATATGTGAAGTCCCCAATCCGCATTAGGCAAGCGTGGTGGACTATGCCTAATCCCTCTTCTGAGGAGACCTGAGCCCAACAGTGGGCAGTAATGGGTTGGTACAGTACAGTACAGTAAGACAATTTACTATATTTCAACCGAAACATAATCAGAAATCTACATCAACTTCTGTTTTGAATGCAGTCAAAAAAACCACACAAGGTATATCTATTAAACTAGCTGACCCGCGCAACTTCGTCTGCGTTACAAAGGGGTTCAAACAGTACTCGCAATGCCGTCGCGTTGTTATTTGCGCGGCCGCATATTCATTGCGTTTTATACTCGTGATAACTTGTAAACGAAAAGTCCGATTGGAATAAAACAAAAAGTAATTTACTTTTACATTAATACTCTTGATAATATAATACTTAATTTGGATAAAGGTTAATACAACGATACTCATTTAACGTTAAATTCAATCTCGGAACGAAATATTAAATTTTAAAAACATAAAAGTGGTTATTGTGACTAAACTATGATAGTGAAATATATGCTGTCGCGGACTTTTTTGTTTGTCTTACTAACATCTAAAAAACCGTAGTACATCATTTTGTTCTATTGTCAATAGTTTTTGCAGCGTACGCATAAATAGGTTTTCGATTTTTCACCTTTTGTTACATATTCGATATTTTCATGCGGATCCCTAATTTTTTTGAAAATAATAAAATATAACCTTCCTCGATAAATGGACTTTCCAACAGTGAAAGAATTTTTGAAATCGGACCAGTAGATCCTGAGATTAGCGCGTTCAAACAAACAAACAAACAAACAAACTCTTCAGCTTTATAATATTAGTATAGATAGTAATTAAGTCAATTCCGAGACGATGTTATGATTCACAAAAACATACTTCTTGTATGTCGTAATAATTACAATTGATTTTGATCGATCGTATGCATCGTGGTGTGGGCTGTGAAATTGCGAAACAAGCGAGGCCCGGAACAAATCAATTGGCGAAATACCGACACTTTATGGCCTTTAATAGACCGTGGAACGTAGAGTTATTTCCTTCAAATATGGAAGTGAAATATCTGGAAATATCGTGAATACAATTGAACTTATTCAGACACTCGCGGTTTTCTATAATACTTTCATTCATTTTCAACGGGTTCTTACCACGATATTTAATTAATTGAGTTGTCTCGATATTTCAACGTTGTTGCAAACGTCATGATCACGAGAAGACTGGATACTGCGGGTCGATTTAAGAGCAAACAAATCTGTCTACCCTCTTTCTCGTTCGCTTTTGGGTAGTACCACTGGAACTCGAACTCACATCACGACACACCACACACACTGTATCTACAAGACTCTCTGAGCATGAACCCTTAGTGACTGTTGTGTTTAGCACTGGATTCCACATACTCGATAGTAAGTCGTCACCCCTGTTAAAAGTGCTATGTCTTGAAATCTCGATAGCTTCTTTAACCATCCTTGGTACGTAACGACGTTCAGAAGATAGTACCTGAGGATTATGTAATTGTATCCAGAAAACTCAATTAATTAAATATCGTGGTAATAACCCGTTGAAAACGCATGAAAGTATAATACAATTGAAAGTAAAATGCATTATTTGTTGGAAATAATCGTTGGACTCGTCAGTGTTGTCCTTCTTGAAACGAGATTTGAGAAAAGTTCTATAAGCTTACGTATTCAGCCATTAAATTGTGTGATTGAAACATTTACATAAACCTTAATCGGAATCATAATATCTAATATCTAATATATATTATAAAGGCGAAAGTTTGTAAGTATGGATGTATCATGTATGGATGTATGTTTGTTACTCTTTCGCGTAAAAACTACTGAATGGATTTGAATGAAATTTTACCACAATATAGCTTATACATCAGAATAACACATAGGCTACAATTTTTGATAATATGGGACGAACCTGAAGTCGCGGGCAAAAGCTAGTAAATAATAAATTACTTTTTCGGTATTACATCTCCAAGCAGTACGAGGGTTGTCAGTTATTCGTTAAAGTCCCGTTTTTGCTACAAAATTTACTCAACACTTGTCTCAGATCGACGTTAAGGACTCGGTAAGCCGGTTCGATTAAATCTCCCCAACATTTATTGCCTACAAATAAGGGTAGTGTCAGACTGGTTGATGCTTCCGACACTCAGTGTAGCTTCTGATATGTTCTGACCTTATACGGCTTGGCTGCTGATTAAATTTACGCATATTAAAATAACCAGTTGCAGAATTGTGGAGAGGCGATGGAGTGCATTTTAAAAATATTAAGAGAAGTGAAAATGTAGTTCCAATAATTATAACGTGTTTGGAAATATATTACAAACTTTAAGAATTATCATATTATGTATTATGTAATCTCACATATTGAGTTATGAATTAAAACTATTTGTTAAAGCAATACAAGTAGCTACTACTGTCGTTAACAGCGGCCCCATTTAAATGGGATAAGGTTGAGCTAAAGAAGAAAAAGTAGCTGCTATTGAAGTTCTCAACACTATTAGGCGCTTCATAATTGAGAAGACAATTAATTCTAAGTACCTACTTGAATTTTAATTGGTAATCAAATAACCTAAGTATAAAGGACTATGCATTAAAGATGAACCTGTGTTTTAGATAAATATATAATTTTCCTTGATAAAATGCGTATTTTTCTTCCTTTACAAAACTACGGTTCCGCTAAGCCCTTTCCCACTTAAGAATACAATTTACAATTTTACGTCACAAGATTGTATCGATACGTCGGACAATTCATTTGAATTCACGATTTGAAAACAATGAAAATACTATTGTGTGCCTAAAGAGAAGCTAGGCTTAGGTATGCTTAGGTGTGTACTTGACACGCCAAAAATGCAGAAATTATTCAAATCTAAGTTATTGTAAAGTTCAATTGTATTCTAAACTCTATGTTTTTTTTTGTTGCACATCAGGCAAACCGTCGCTCATGGACAACTGCAATTTCTGCAAAGCCAGGGCACTCAGTAGCCGTTATCTACCGCCTACGTATAAAGGACTTTCCACAAACATATCAAATTATTTTCTGAAATTACTGTTTTTTTTTCAGTTGGAGGAAATCACCGGATCTCCGCCCGGGGTATGTGGGAGTTGAACCGCACTAAAACCTCCAACCGCTCACACTCAGCGTCCGAACCCCGGCTGAGGCCAGAACCCAGCACGGGGTTTGAAGGGACGGCGCGACGCGTTATGCGCTCAGCACTCTTTCCCGTCGCTCAGAAATTTCTGTGTAGTCTTTTTTCTTGATTAAAACAAACTGATGGTTTCAATTACTTCCATTAATTAAGTATCCAATAAAGATAACTATCAAGATTAAAAGTAGAAATAGTAGACTACGCAAAAATATGTCTTATCCATACAAAAAAGCCAACAATTTGGACACAAGCATAATTTCACAAACTTTCTAACAACAAAACGTAAAACAGATTGTTGAAGGAGCGAGTAGCGTCCTAAAAATAAATTCCGAGTGCGTCCTTCCCGGATACTTATGTATATTTATAGCCATTTCCTTTGCAAACATTGCATTGAGGTGCGAATAAGAATTCAAGAATAGAAACGGAATCCCGTCAAAAATGCCTTTACTTCTAAGGGTTGAAATGCAACGGGTATTTCTTAACAATGAACTGTCGTTCTCTGTATGTATTTCACCACTGTAAATAGTTGGGAATCTTCGTATAGTTTATGGTTTTATTTTTAGTTGCTATATTATCCTTTGGATAAGTTTAAGTTGCATGTTTATAAGCGTTCGTGCTTCTCACTAGTTCTCATAACAAAAAGGTCTATGAATCAGTGCAGGCAGGTTTAAAAGATTTTTCTAAATCTGGTGTTTTGTTATGGTTAATCTTTGAGAATAATTAACAAAGTCTAAGTATTTAGTAGCAATGATGGTATATCTGTAACAACCCATTACTGCCCACTGCTGAGCTCAGGTCTCCTCCGAAGAGGGATTAGGCATAGTCCACCACGCTTGCCTAATGCGGAATGGTGACTTTACATATCTTCAAAGGATTTTTAGAACCCTTTTCCGATATGCAGATTTCCTCACGATATTTTTTTTCACCGTTTTTAGCCAGTGGTGTTCTGATAAATTGCACATAAATCTTTTTCATATTAAGATTTAGAGATACAAGCCGGCCGGTTTTGAACCCGCGACCTCCCGTACGGAAGGCAAGCACTTCAACCACTCGGCCACCACGACTATGATGGTATCAGTTAGTCTCAAAGTTAGTTTAGATCGCATAAGAACATACATCATTGCTAAAATTAATATGTTACCTTAACAATTCAATTGGAATATTACGCAAGCATTGGATAATAAACAGATTGGCAGACTGAATAGAATAACCATAACTTTCCTTGTAACTATCAACGGTTACCATCGGCCATTAGTCGCCCACGTGGCCGACATAGCTTTAGTGGTATACAGGGTGTATTTTTAGTATATAATATCATAATAATATTATAAACGCGAAAGTTTGTATGTATGGATGTATGTTTGTTACTCTTTCACGTAAAAACTACTGAATGGATTTGAATGAAACTTTGCCACAATATAGCTTATACATCAGAATAACACATAGGCTACAATTTTTGAACCCCTTTGTAACGCAGACGAAATTGCGCGGGTCACCTAGTACTCTATAATAAAAACTTTCCAAAATTTAGGACAGTGTGATGATAAACTACCAATGAACAGACAAGGTGTACCGACAACTTGGAAGTGGATGCAAAAAGCGCAGGACCGGTCGTTGTAAGATTTAAGTGAGGCCTATGTTCAGAGATGGACTTCTACGGTCTGATGATGATGATGAACAGCCAGATCGCTCGTAAGTCTAAGTTGGTTTCAGTCTTACAAACTTTTTTGTCTTGTAATCCATCTTTCTCCGATCAGTGACTTTAGTCAAGCTTGATTTATTCGCAATCAAATCATTTTGAATGAATGATTTTGAGTGTTTGTTGCATTTGCCAACTTAGCAATCTAAAAAACTCTATCTTTTGTATCTAGATCTGTACATATAATATTCATAGATTAATTATAAAAATTGATTGTTTTTAGAGCTTGTTGTAACTGATTTATTTTTAAACTGAGCAACATTTGGGACACCCTTTAACATCTTATCTACATCTGTCTAAACATAAAGACAAGCGAAATCTTAAATGTTTGTTTGTGTATTAAGCCATTGGTTAATTTTCGTAAGTGGATCTTGTTTGGTTATTAGCAAGCATATGTCTTGTGTGGGAATAACTTAACACGTGTATCTTTTCTTATTGGTGTCAAATTAGCTAGCAGATTATTTCTAAACGGGTTCTTTCCACGATTATTTTCAATTGAGCGATCCCGATATACAAGGCAAGGCAAGGCCGTTACATACCAAGACTGGTTAAGAAATTTCGAGGAATGGCACTTTTAATCGGGGTGACGGCTTCAAACTATCCTGTATGTGGTGGAATCCAGTGTTAGACGAAAATAAAGCCAAATATCTAGTTTTGAGGCGGCACCCGATACTGTCAGTGAGGTATGTCGAAATGTGAGTTCGAGTTCCAGTGGTACCGGCAAACGAACGAGAAAGATGGTAGACAGATTTGTCTGCTCTTAAATGACCTACCCGCAATTCTTCAGTCTTCCCGTGATCATAGCGCTTGAAACAGTGCTGAAATATCGGGATCGCTCAATTGAAAATAATCGTGGAAAGAACCCGTTTAGAAATAGTGTAAGTGATGTAGGTAACCGCGAGTGTTTAAAGAAATTTGTTAGCAGATTATTGTAAAGAGAATATAAAATTAAGCATGTTTGAATTTTTATTGATTCTATGCTGTTTTATGTTGAGTCGTTGGTTAATGTCGTAGTATCGATTTGTAGCTAGAATTTTGTGCATCTCAATTTGTGGTTGAATTAGGTACTGGTTGACCCAAGCAACTTCGTCGACTTCACAAAAGGAATATAATATATCCTTAGCCAGCATACCTAGTCTTGATAAACTATGACTATTCACTATCCAACACTGAAATTATTTTTCGAATCGGATCAGCACGGTGGTTCCTGAGATAAGCCCGTTCAAACAAACAAGCACTCTTCAGCTTTGTCATATGTATTACTATAAAATTTCATAACACTCCAACTTAGTTTTACTAGTACAACTTTTAATTAATATTAATCATAAAATGTCCGTATATAATGATTATCTTCTATATTAAATAGAAAATTATCCAAATCAGGAACAATAGTTGACCCTTATTTGGTTAAGTAATCACGTTATGTAAATGACAATTTGGATTAAGCCCTTTCAACAACTTATTCATTGAAATTTAATAGCTGTTACCTCAATGAATAGGATAGTCAAATAGTGATTTAAATCATTTCATAACTAGTTACTTCCGAAGGCTCTTGTTAGTTTAGAGACAAGAAATATGTTTTAATTAAAGCAACTGATGGACTTTCATTTTTCAAGAATAGCACAAAAAAAAACTTGAGAGGTGTCAAGGGACACCCGGATGGAACGAAGTTCCTTTCGATTAATTAGTGAGGGAATCGTAATAAAATTTTATTTTTTTAAGTTATAATAATTAGTTTAAAACGACTAACAGAAATATTTTGATCACAGCGCCATCTAGCGATGATCATCTAAAACAAAAAAGTGTCGTGACCACTTTTTCATAAGAATTTCCGTCTAGCCCCCTTTCGATAACGCGCGATAAGGAACTTCGTTCCAAAAGTAATAGGTCTTTTTCAAATGTTTGTGATAGTTTGCTAAGTTTATTATGTACAGTGCATGTACCACATGTATGTATCACATTGTCATTAGCAAAAAATATGCGAATGTTTGGACAAAATCTCTGTACAGTTTATTTCGTTGCGAAGTCTTCTATAGAAATTGTCTCTACCTTTTATGGTTGAATGCAAAATATATTTCCTTGTTTCGCAAAACGCTTAACGGTTTGTAGTGGATAATATATGCAATTTATTTTACACGTTGATAAAGTATTCCTTACTTTATTTACATGTGGTTATTTGTCAGTTTTATTTTTATCTCGTTTTAGTAATTTAAATATATTTTGTCGATATTTCTTGAATTTTATTTTATTTGATTAAGTGGTTTTAGATGTTGTATTTTTTTTGCCTATTTTATTTACTTCTATAAATCGTTTTTATAGCCATATAGGCAGATGAATCTACGGGCCATCTGATCGTAAGTGGTTACCGTTGCTCATTGACTTCAGTAGACACTGAAGGGCTACTACCTACGACCTGTCTTTAAACCTCGGTTGAATAAGCACAAGTCATAGAACTCGCATGCAAGCATACAACGAGAAGGTTTTCACTGTAATTAATCAGATTTGCATAGAATAAATCGGTAAAACATTCATTTGTTCAAGATTGTTTACATTTTGTGTGAGACATAAAACAAAAAGACGGAGCAAGGAAAGCAACTTGACCCCTTTTTTCCAATTACAATACCATCGGCTTTCAAGGTTATTCTTACCATTGTAATTATATTTAAATACATTTCTGGGACAACATAGTTTTAATATTAGTTCGGAAGTATGACACTTTGTTTCGCGTTGACCTTTCCGCTTCGATAAGATAAATATTATACTATTATTAAACTGTTACTCTAATTTAGGTTAGGTTAATAGAAAGAAATTGATTAATTAATTCATTGAAGGAAATTTAATTAATAAACATTTATAGTTTGAATGGAATATCTTTGGTGTGGAAATTTCCAGAAGTTTCAATATATAACAGAAAATTATTAAAGAAGCAGTTTATTTGTTTTTCTTTAAAGTATAGATATTGCTAATTCGCTTTCCTCAAAATTTATTTCAACAATTAAACAGAAAATATCTGTTGCTATTATCGTTTAGTTTCATTGAAATTGCAATGCTTTGTCCTTCACTGTATTCAGCGTACTTCGATTTCTAATCGATTAAATCACATTAAGGCACACAGCCGCACAATAACATTAAATTCAGATTTATTCATCCATAAATTAATCAAGCCGGGGCCTAAATAAACTCCCAAACACGATTACTTCCGATTAAGTTGAATCGAATCGGATGAGAATCGATTTTTTATATCAATTTGTACAACAATCCGATCATCTACCGTTAAAAAGGTACCGTAAGCCGACGGAATTCTGATTTATCGAAAATCTAAATCAGGGTTGTCCGATTCACAATTTTCGATAACACGATTCGATTAAGTTACGCTTGTTTACCTCCCGCTTAGGGTTAATAATAGTTGATTACAAATATAAATCGAATGACAATCGAAATAGGTTGACGATTAGGCACGATATGACATTTGAAGCTATAAGCTTTTTTTGACATTACATAGGGTTACTTGATTGATTGATCTTTGCAGTCAAAGTTTAAATTAAAACTATGGGCAAGCTTTGGACATGTGTTTTTTTCAGTATTCAATTTAGTCTGTTAATTTGACGTATCTGAAAAGGGGTTTTCGAGATAGCCATAAGAAATCTTGCACTAAACAAGATTTTGGCTTGGGATTGGATTGATCTATTTGTCTTAGCTAGCACATTACTGCTACATCGTTTCCAGGATCTTTTACTTATCTTATAATGTAGATAATCTTATCTTATAATAGAATAATCTGTCTGATTTTGAAGTCGAATTTTGAACAGACTTTAAATGTATCAGCGTTCGCCAACAGGATGGTTTTACTAATAAATATTTATATTAAGTGACAGCCCTATAAACACGACCAGCCATAGACGTAATCACGACAATGGGGTAGCCGATTCCTGTATATTATCTCTACCGTAGCGATATCATGGTACCGTAATAACAACACTATCACTTGTTTATGGTTACAGTATAAATAGAGTACAATTGTATTTTATTGTATTATAGGTACTTACATGTTACCAGTATTAGACTGCAATTTTCATGAAATTAAAGTAGCGCTGTTGAATTTTACGACTGACAAAAATAATTACGTATTCTTCTAAAGTTTTCGGTCTCTTTAAGGTATATTCGTAAAGGAGCGCGCTTATTTAGACAAGACGCGTCGCATCGGCCACTATCCGCCTCACATTTTGTATGAACCAATACGCACTTAAGGGACGCAACGCAACGCAACAACGGACTACAAAAAAAGTTCTATGCATGCGTTGCAGCACGTCTTCATATGCGAACTACTTTATAAAAAACACATGTTCACGCTACATATTTTACGTCCGTAGTGTGTGTTGTCTCTATTCTGTAAACGCGTTTAATTAGAGATTGCTAGAAAAACCGAGATTGCTACACGCGAACCGTTAATTAGTTTTCTTAAGACAATGACATTGTCTAATGATGATTTATTGATCTATTGTTTGTAGAGTTGCTTTTATGATCGAGTGATTTTGTTAATCTTAGCTTCAACATGTTTATTACTGAACTTTTATTTATTTATTGTTTCATGCACAAGTGTGTACATAGGCGGACTTAACGCCGTAGGCATTCTCTGCCAGTCTACCTTTGGGTAATGGAGAGATCTTTTATTTATTTATTATTTATTTATTTATTAAACTTTATGCACATAAATGGTACAATGGCGGACTTAATGCCTAAGGCATTCTCTACCATACCATTTTATATAATTTTGTATTTCTAAATTAAAATCTTTATAACTATTAGCCGCTATCGGGTCATAAGGTTCAGTATGAAATCGTAACAAGAAATTTAAGAAATCCAAAAGTCCTTTTTATAGTCTAAATTCTTCATTAAACTTAGTGGAAAATCAAGTAATACAGTAAAACTTAATGGAGTTTGCAATTTGATTCCGCGTACTATAAATTAGTATAGACCAGTAAAATGAAAAGGCAGACCATAAATTATCGTTTATTGTACTAATTTATATTAGCATAACTAATTGCATGACGATACGCTTCAAGTTCGGTTATTAACCTGCGAAGTTACATTTAAACCAACATTTTTTAAACGTAAGAGCTTTAAAGTACTGCTTTAATATATTTAAATAAAAAAATAAGGTTGAAACTATTGCAGTGGTTAGCAACTTTGGCAACGCTTAAAATGAGTTTTTCTTCACTCAATTCATGAGTATTTTATAGACGTGGTCCATTAACTTCACTACATGTCATCTTCTATCACCCATAGATGTCCACTCTACACAAACGACTTAAAGTAAGTGCTCATATTTCCCATCAATGTTACTCGTATTGACCCTAAAATATTTTCACTCAAAAATTACTTTCGCTACTAGTAGTTACGTTAAATAAAAAAACATAATATTTAGTGTGGGTATCTACAGTGGACTTATGGCCAAAGGGAGACCTCCGACCGGGCGAGGTAGCGTATGCCCGGTCAGGCCGAAGCCCACTGTAGTAGATTTCAGATGTCGTATATATGAGAAGATTTCTGCAAATGTCGTAACCGCGATTCAGGATCTCGCGCGTTATTATTGGTCGCCAAATTTAGAAACAAATTCTGTACAATATTGGCAAATATGTCACGTTATCTGCAGCGCTATATCCTTTTTTCCATAGCTCCAATATGGCTTCGTTTATAAGCAAAAACTAAATTTGTCTTCTCATCGCTATTAAATTAATAACCTGCCAGTCACGTTCGAGAAGTATTGTTAAAAAATTAACAAAAACTATGTTGTGACATAAAGTGTGATGTAATATGATATTATGTGGTTTAAATTTAATACGTTTTAAGATGTTGAGTTAAAAAAATATGTCATAAGTACACGATGTTGTGATTGATGAATTAGTAACAGACATTCTCAGGTGTTTAGTTTTTTAGTCGACTTCAAGAGGGTTTTTGTAGATAGACCGATTTTCAGATTATGGCCTGTAGTTAGTTCATTTAATCGGGTCATGTGTAGCTTAAATAATAAATTGTTTCTGAGAAATTAATTGTAAAAATATTATACTAATTTTAGAAGACCTGTCCTTACATAATTCCTTACCTATACTGTCTGTCAGTGTTAAGAATTTTTATACAAACACAGTTGCATGAAGACGAGGGAATTTTCTTTGTGTAGAAGACGATATCACAACAGATCGTCGATAATAATTTTTCAAGTGCTTAATAAGTTTCAAAAGTTATTACTTAAGTTTCTCTTAATTAAACAACTCATTGTTCTTAACATAATAGCGCAGAATAATAACAGCTTTATGTCAATTCCTTTTGTCAAAACGTCTATTAATTTAAAGCCTGTTTGTGTTTTGGCCTTGAGTTGCAAACTTCTGTAGGCCGAGATACACATTAACAGATTTCACTCGAAACTTCGACAGCCCTAACAAAACTTAAACTAAACCACAGATTATATTTGTATATAATATACAGATTATAAATCTTATGTATGTACTAGGGATGTTGCGAATAATGATTTTTTGATATTCGCAAATGCAAGTTATTAGGGGTGCTTGCCTTCTGTTCACCAAAGAAACCCAGCAAATTATCACGTGAACGGACCTATCGAAGCTTATTTAAAAGAGCAGGTATATGATACACGATTACGGAGGTATACGTTTATTTCCGACATATTCTTTCTACATCCCCGAAAGTTTTGTCAAAACAGTTACAATATGATTTTCGAATTTCAACAATAACTTCGACAGCCCTAACTGAACTTCAACTGACGTCCTTCGACGTCAAGAGTGGAAATTTAAATATAATACCGTTCATTATTATTGTGAAATGCAGCTGCTATTATTAGCTCACTCTTTATTATATTTATAGTGCAATTATTATTGCACGCAGACATCCTAAGTCAAACTACCTAGTCCATAGTAGTCCAGTAGCTCTGATTTAAGAGTAGGTATCCATTATTAAGTTTAATATGTTTGTGTTGTGTCCAGAACTGTGACTTAGATTACCCAAAAAATTTGCCATGAACAGTAGATAAATAGAGTAGATATATAAGAGTTTTAAATCCTCACCGTACCTTGGCAACAACTATAGAACAAAAAGAAAACTAATTCACATATTGCTTAGCTAAAAATGAATAGTTTACCGGTTCAGAAAACTCAAAGAATGTAATTACGCTACAGAGAAAGAGCATAAAACAAGTCGAAAGCAGAATAATTATAGTTATAAATTTAGTAATCACGTATACCACAGACAACTGCCATCTTTAATTTTCGAAGTAAGCGCCGCTTTTCTCACCTAATAATTTTAAACCACGCAACGTTAATGAAGGAGATACGGTAATGAACGGCCTTCATCTAGTGTTCATTAGGGTTATCAAAATAGGCAAATTAAATAATAAATTAATGGGAGTTTTATGGTGGGGTGGGGGCTTTGCTGTGCCATGGCATTGAGAAGATCCATGGCATTTGAGCAAACCATTTTAATAACGATTTCACATTTAAAGCTTCTTTTACTACATGCATACCTACTGGTGCCATTGAATGCAGACAAGATCAATTTCATTGCTGGATGTAGGTACCTAGACAAGTAAAGTATGAACCCAATTTTTGAAAACCAGTCGCGGCTAATATGGATCCTGTACACATTTTCGTTTTTCAATTATATAAGAAAATACGTTTGGCTGAAAAACTATGTTGTGCAGTTAAAAAGGTGTAGCTGGCGACCCTGGTCTGAATTGGTTTCTCTTAAACACACTCAAATAGATAGTTATGCTTTCTACGTTCGCTTCTTTGTGTGAAATCAATTGTGTTATAATATCTCAATTTCGTTCACGACGCATTTTCTTTGTTAAGATACTCAGTAGTCATTCATTGTGTAGGTATTATTTAACTATACGATTTGTGAATTATAGTTTGATTTAAGATAGCAAGCAAATTTTCCTGCGGTACAAAGGCTTTTGGCTAATTTTATTACACTTTAGGTTATGGAACTGTTAGTACGGATCTCAAATTATTTTAATACTAGGTGACCCGCGTAATTTCGTCTGCGTCTCAGAGGGATACAACATAGCCTTCCTCGATAAATGGACTTTCCAACAGTGAAATAATTTTAAAATAATTTTAAAATCGGACCAGTAGTTTCTGACATTAAACGCGTTGAAACAAACAAACAAACTCTGCAGCTTTATAATATTAGTATAGATAATATTGCCCATAGGCCATCTCGATAAATAGACTATCCAAAATTGACAAAAAAATCATCAATCAAACCAGTGATTTCTGACTAGCGAGTTCAAGCTAAACAAACTTTTCAGCTATATTTCACAGAATATTATGTCATCAGCATGTTTTGATACCATTGTTTTAACTAGAATTCCTTCCGGTGCATTTGGAAATTAGGTACTATAGCTTCACTAAAATCTTATCAATGGCTTAAAGATAAAGGATACAGTTTTTAACACTCTTATTATTAGATTCCCTAGTTTTAAAAACAAACAAAGTTATTTGTAATAATAACTTGCGATAAAATTTTATAGTTTTTTTTTCTGAACCCAATTAACGTATGTTCCCTCAATTGTTCGCACATGACTTGACCAGAAAGGGATGTTATTGCCGAATGAAATATGATCAATTTTTGCGAACGTCATAGTGAATAAGCGGAATGCCCTCGTAAACTATTGATCGAGAATTGGCCTTAACAATCGGCATTCAGCCATTGTGCCAGCATCTGTCATTGGATCCTGATGTTTAATTGTAGGTTATCCGTCTATGGTGGTGTCGGCAATAGGCGGCCCGCAAGAATTTATAAATATTACGTTGTGAATATTATGTGAAGATTTTTTCTGATAAAATTCATTTTAAAAATATTTTTATAACATCATTGTTTAGTGGTATAGTTGTATAGTATTTTTTTTAGTAATTATGATATAATTAAATTATATGATAAGATCTCCGCAATTCCGGAAAATAATGCTGAAGTATCCTATAACTGAGTATCATAGTTAAAACTGGAATTTGAAAAAAATGTCAGATTGATAAATGTAAAACTAAGATCACAACGAGACTGGCTAGGACCTAGTGTGGAGATCTAAAGGCCAATTGTATTTTACCGATCTTCGGGTGAGACCTGCAGTGCAGTAATGGGTTGTTACAGTTCTGTAAAATTTTGGGTGAATAAATATTTTAAAATCTTGAATCTTAAATCGCCTATCTATAAACTTAAATAATGAACATTGGCTATATTCTGCGGGCCGTTATGACGTTGCTAGCACCTGGTCTGCGGCGTACGCTTATAGAAATACGACCAAATAAATAGCACTCGTGCGTACTTTTGAATGTAATATAGTTATTATAGTTTCTCCCCACAAGCGGATAAACTTATTTATTACTTACTAAATCGGAACAAGGGTCCATTTTTGTTTGTTTTTTTTTAATAATATGTACCTCTGCTAGCGTCAATATGTAATTCGCCCACGTGATGGATTAAGTGTCGGTTTTGAAAAAAAGTTCTATAGTAATGCTAGATTATTAATTAACTTACCAACACACCATATGATAGATTTTTGACGATTCCAAACCGAGAACAAATTATAAAGTAGTTAATTCAAGCAAATTATTAAGTAGTTAGTTTTTAGCGCTCAATCTTATATGTTTCATTACTTATTGGCGAAAACTGCTAATTACCCTTGTAAACCTTGCAATTGTACTAAATTTATAACTTATATTAGGCTGTAAGTTTTCCATTTACAAATAAATAAATAAATAATTCACTAGCTTTTGTTTTTTTAATACAAAAAGTATTTCTATATCATTTCTGCGATTACTTCCGAGATTTTATTTGTTGCCAGTTACGGCTTTTCTGGTGGTAAGTAAACAGCCAGGATATTGAGAGGTTATCTATCACCTACTTACACAAGACTTCTTCAATCTCAATCAAAGTCAATGATCTTTGCAATATCAAATCTTCGACCAAACAAAGCTGCTTTTTCACTAGCTTTTGTTTTTTCCATGGAATTATTACATCTGGAATCAGCATCGTGAACGGCAGAGTGAAGCCAATTTGAAGTGCACCGATCGCGCGTAACAACACGATGTTTTGAATCAACATTATAAATAACAAAGTGAAATTTTAAAGAACTTATGTGTATGTAATATTTTATTAGTGTGTTAAACGAAATGGGTGTCATTGGTACACTAACGCCAGAATATCGTGTTGTTACGCGCGATCGGTGCACTTTGGATTGGCTTCATTCTATTGTTCGCGATGTTGGTTCCAGATGTAATCATTTTATGGTTTTTTCTTACATTTGTGCGGTTTCTTACGAGTCAATGATCTTAGGATTATTAACGTTACGACTTGTTTAGTCACGCTTCTGTTTTAATTTCCATTTGGTTAGCGTGCATGTGATGACAGCATCACTTTCCCTTTTAAAACCGATGACTATTCGATATGTGAACTTTATTTTATGAATGTTATGCAATGGTTTTCATTGTTTAAAAAAATCTATGGTAGGTGCTTGTTATATTAATTAGATAGTAGATACTTTACTTATAAAAAAAACTTGAGAGGTGTCATGGGACACCCGAATATAACGAAGTTCCTTTCGATTAAAAGATATCTTATAATTTTTTTCCTACCGTAACGCGCGATAAGGAACGTGTTTTAAAAGATTTTGATCACAGCGCCATCTAGCGATAATCATCTAAAACAAAAAAAGTGTCGTGAAAACTTTTCGTAAGATTTTTTTCCGTCTTTTTTTTTTTTTTTTTTCAGTTGGAGGAAATCACCGGATCCCCGCCCGCCCCGCGGGCGGGGTATGTGGGAGTTGAACCTCACTAAAACCTCCAACCGCTCACACTCAGCGTCCGAACCCCGGCTGAGGCCAGAACCCAGCACGGGGTTTGGAGGGACGGCGCGACGCGTTACGCCATCGGCATGCTTTCCCGTCGCTCCGTCCCCGGACGCCGAACCGGTAGCCGCCGGCGAATACGGCCACCGGCTCTCTCGGTCGGCGGGCTTTCCGAAGCCCGCCAAGATGGGACCGCGTGTCACCCTCCCGCGGAATACCCCGCTGGGTCAGAACCAGCGTGGGTCGGGGAGCGCGGTCTACCATCCCCCGGATGCTCTAGCGCTAAGGGCGTGTTGAGCGAGACACGGCACCTTCTTGGGTCCCCGCTCGCACTCGCATGCGTTGGGGACCCGAAACTCTTAGGAGGCCAGAATCCGGGCGAGATCCCGGTTCCGGCCCCCTGCTCGACGGCGGCGGGTTGGCAAGTCGAGAGCGGCGTACAGCCTCTCTCTCTCAGCCCCCGCCACCTGCTTCTGCGAGATGGTGGCCTCGCAGAAGTCGAGCATCGCCTTCCAAGACTCGTCGCTCTCGAGCATCGACGCCGCGACGCCCGGGAGCGACAAGTCCGGACCTATTTGTTGGACCAGGACACAACGCTGCCCCTCCCATGCGGGGCAGCGCGCGAGCGTATGCTCCGCCGTGTCCTGGTCACATCCCACGCAATGGTGGCACCTCGCCGTCGGCTCGGCCTTGATCCGGTGCAGATACCGACCGAAGCACCCGTGCCCGGTCAGCATCTGCACCATCCAAAAGGTGAGGCGTCCTTCGCCACGACCCACCCAATCATCTAGGATCGGGCGGATCGCCTCGACGGTCCGTAGACCCCAGGTGGGGTTAGCGAGACGTCGCTTCCACGCTTCCATTACGGACCGCCGAGATTGGACCTTCCGATCGCGAACCGCTTCCCGCAGGGGACGCACCACGCCCCGGGCGCGGAGTTCGCATCGCCAGCGATAGTCGCCAGCGAGCGCCTCCGCCTCCAGCTCCCAGGGCGGCGTCCCCGCCAGCACGCACGCCGCCTCAAAGGCGACGGTGCGGTAACCGCGGATGGCCCTAATAGCAACGATGCGCTGTGGCCGACGCAGGAATCGGGCGATGTTTAATCGCACCCGTGCGTCGGCCCAGACGGGCGCACCGTATAGGGCCATCGATCGCACCACCCCCGCATAGAGGAGGCGCACGGCGCGGCTGGGCCCCCCGACATTCGGGAGCAACCGACCCAGTTGGCCGGCCGTCCTTATCAATCGGGGGACCAGGTTCGCGAAATGGGCCTGGAAGGTCCAACGGCTATCCAACACGAGGCCGAGGTACCTCAACTGCACCCCGACCTCAATCTGGACGCCTCCAACCATTATTTGGGCGTCGACTGGCGGCACCGCCCCGGCCCCGTAGAACCACAGGGCCTGGGATTTGTGCAACGCCACGTCGAGGCCCAACCTCTTTATTTTGCCGACGACGAGGGCCACCCCCGCTGTGGCAAGACGGGCAGACTCTCGGAAGTCATCCCCCCGGGCCACGACCAAAGTGTCGTCCGCGTAACAAATGACGCTAAGGCCCGGGAGGAGGGCGCCCCTCAGCACCCAGTCGTACCCGATATTCCACAGTAGGGGTCCAAGAACAGACCCCTGTGGAACACCGCGCACGACCTGGAACCGGTGCAAGGTCCCACCGTACCCGGTACATTCGACCGACCTGGCCTCCAGGTAGGAGCCGATCAGCCGGCGGAGATAGAGGGGCACTCCATGCCTCTCCAGTGCCCCCCCAATCACGGACCAGGGCAGGGTGTTAAAGGCATTGGCGATGTCGAGCGACACCGCCAGGGCCACCCCACCCTGGGAGACGGCCTCCTCCGAGAGGGTCCGGACACGTAGAATTGCGTCTACGGTCGAACGACCCTCCCGGAAGCCGTACTGCTCCGCCGACAGATCGGGTCCAACCCCGACCAGGTGCTGAACGATGCGGGCGGCCAGAACGCGTTCTAGCAATTTGCCCACCTCGTCCAGCAGCACGATGGGACGGTAACCGGCGGCTGAGTCCGCCGGGCGCCCCTCTTTCCGCAAGAGGACTAGTCTGCCCGCCCTCCAGAGCGAGGGAAACCGTCCCGACTCCAGGCAAGAATTAAAAAGCCTTAGGAGTCGGTCCCCTAGGGCATTGATGGCCAAGGCCAGGACCCGGCCGTGGATGCCGTCCGGGCCGGGGGCCGTGTCCTTCGCACTCATCCGTGCCACGGCCACATGGAGCTCATCTCTGGTGATATGAGGCACCTCAGCAGTGGCTTCACCGCCGGTGTAAAGATCCGGCGGCTCACCCATAGCAGGCGGAGTAAATCCGGCCTGCTCCTGCGGGAACAGCGTCGAGACGATGTCCCGCAGCTGCTGAGGCTGGAGACGCTCGGTCATGGGAGGCGCCCACGGGCGCACCTTACCGCGCACCGATTTGTACGGGCGCCCCCACGGATTGTCATCGAGCGTCCCCAAGAGAGTCTCCATGTGCCCTTCCTTGGCCAGCTTGATGGCCAGCCGCATGGCAGTCCTCGCCTCCGCGTACTCGCCATGCAGCCGGTCCTCCTCCTCCGCGAACGCGACGGGACCGTCGCGACGCGCGAGGATGCGGCGGCGATGTCGGGCGCACCGGCGCCTCGCCCGGACGCATACAGCACGAAGCTGCGCTATCTCGGGCGACCACCAGTACGCCGACTTGCTCGGAGGCCGAGGGCCGACCCGGGGCATCGAAGCATCGCTAATGCGATGCATCGTGTCCCGGAGCCATAGCGCCTCGACCTCCACATCCACAGGGTGTGGACGCATGGGCGTCCACGCCGCCACAGTTGAGGCTTCCATCAAGCGCTCCTTGTCCAGGAGCTTCAATGCCCACCTGGGGAATGACCGAGGTGCAGTTCCCTGGGCGACCGCGGTTGGCGTGGAGGCGGACAGATCAAACCGGATGTACCGGTGATCTGATAGAGACTCCGCCTCCACCAGCACTTCCCAACCGCGGATGCGTTGTGCGATGGCAGAGCTCGCGAACGTCACGTCCACGATGGATTCGCCCTGCCACCGCACGCAAGTCGCGACCGATCCTCTGTTCATAAGACAGAGCCCGGCCGCGACCGCCCACTCTTCCAACAGCCTACCCCGAGCGTCTGAGCGGGGGGAACCCCAAGCGACAGATTTCGCGTTGAGGTCCCCCGCAAGTATCACTGGACGGGGAGCGGAGCGCTGAGTAATCGCCCCGATCCCGTCCAGGAACTGCTCAAACTCGTGAGTAGGCCGACTTGGAGAGAAGTACACCCCGATCACGACGGTATCTTCCATCTTTACCGCAACGAACCCGGGTCCCCTGGCCACCATTTCCAGGGGTGGGATCGCTGCGGCTCTCCTGATGTGTATGGCCGCCAAGCCGCACTCATCCCCGAACCAGTAGTCGTCCGCTGGGGGGACATAATACGGCTCGGCGACCACAGCCACGTCAATGGACCATTTTTTTCCGTCTAGCTCCCTTTCGATTACGCGCGATAAGGAACTTCGTTCCAACAGTACAAAATAGTGTCGCCACATAATTGAGCTACACCAAGCATCAAGTGTTTTTCAGAAGGTCTTAAAGATGCTTCAGCTAAAAACAATTTGAATCTTAAGCAACTGAGATCTCAAGTTGCACTTTAGATATCCGATCTCTAAAATCGATTTTCGTCATATCATTCATTTAATAAATATTACTTTACGTCATAGAATTATTAGAAACCCGCAATAAAAGCATAGGCCTAAATCGATTATAACAGTAACATTATCGATAAGTGATCTACAAGTAGTAATAAAGAGCTGTTACTCGTCACGATGTATCGATTAAATACCGTACAATACTCTTGTTTAAACTGTCGTTGAAAACGGTAATCGTATAGTAAATTATGGTTATCGATTTCTTACTGTCTTTCGCTAAAGATATCGCCTTTGCCGTTACTAGATATATATGAAACTTATATTTGTTCATGCTTTTTTTTTTTCATTTGGAAGAAATCACTGGATCCCCACTCGCGGGGCGGGGTATGTGGGAGTTGAACCGCACTAAAACCTCCAACCGCTCATACTCAGCGTCCGAACCCCGGCTGAGGCCAGAACCCAGCACGGGTTTGTTCATGCTAAGCATAACATCTATTAATTTCTGAATTAAAAGCGTTAAAAACATGATTTTTATGAATATTAAAAAACTACAGTATTTAAAACATCAACTTGAAGTGGAATTATGGTACACTCTGGTGGCCACTGCTTTTCTTAAGTAACACATGCACATATTTAGTCAAATTAAAACATTCATCTTCACTTTTCCCTTGAATACGATTACTATAAAAACACTAAAAAATTCGAATTACTATTTTGCTTCTCATTCATACTATTTCAAACGGACCACAGTATTGTCGCGCGAAGAAATTTTTCTTCATACAATTTAATGCCCAAAGTGTTGCACTTAAGGTTCACAATGCAACTTGATACAATAATGACACTTGTTTATCATATTTATCGAGTAGTGTTGCATTTTGAACCCTACACGATGGACGTTGAGTATTACATTGAATAGAGCAAAATATGACCAAAAAGTTATGGCAAAAATGTGTAGATGTATCTTACACACACCTCAATTTTTACATGCAAATGTCTATCAACGCTCCACATTCGTCGGCAAAAGCGAAAATAGTCAGAAAGTGGTAATTTCACTTTCTTTGTAATGATGTCGTTACGACGATTTAACACAACCTCGCTGTTGTAGAAACTTCTATGCGTTACTTCTGTGGTTTTGTAGGAAATTTAATTGTCCCACTAAAACACATCTTTAATGGTTAAACTTTTGGTATGTGGAACAACTTCATAATAACACCATACTATCATATTCTGAGACGTTAAATATCTGCTGATCTGATACCTAGTACCTACTTGGTATTTAGTTGGTACAATAATACGTACGTAGAATTTCGTTCTAACCTAATGCGTCAAGGTATTTTTTGTGCAGACCTCATCTTTTCTTTTGTTTTAGATGATTATCGCTAGATGGCGCTGTGATCAAAATATTTTAAAACACGTTCCTTATTTTGTTTTAGATGATTATCGCTAGATGGCGCTGTGATCAAAATCTTTTAAAACACGTTCCTTACCGCGCGTTACGAGAGGAAATATTTTTTATAAGATATCTTTTAATCGAAAGGAACTTCGTTCTATTCGGGTGTCCCGTGACACCTCTCAAGTTTTTTCGATTTTTATACGTGTTTCCACTACCTTAAACCTTATTATTTTCTTACTTACTTCTGATTATACGTATGTCTTAAATTAACACCCAAAGTTTTAAGACATCAAAAGAACAATGTCAAGGGCATTACGAGGTTGTCTATAACCATTGTCTCCATTATAATCGTAACACAATGAACTAACAATACAGACTTTCATTCTCAAAGGTGCTAACTCCCCGAAGGCAGTCCTAGAATCATCAACGTGACCTAATTCCACATGTTTCTAACTTGAAAAACCGGTAACTTTAACTAGTTGTGAAACGGTTCCTGCATTTTACTTCAATCTCTGTTAATGTCGCTTGCAGTGACAACAAGAATGGCATTGTTAACGACCACATTAAGGTATTAATTTATAGGGCTATTATTTCAACTGGTTACCGTGAAGCTGTATTACAGGTGTTTGATTAAAATTTCTTGTATTTTGAGTTCTTTCTAGAGTTTTGACGAACTTATAACAAATTTTGCACTTTCAATGTGTAGGTATAGGGCTCAAAATGCAAAAGTACTTGAAAAACTCGTGTCTTTATTATTTATAGTTAGGTACTTTTGATCGTTAGATTAGTTAAAATATTTGGATTCGTATGAATTAGAACTTTATTTAAATTAAGAATGGAAGTTTTACTTCTTGGAAACTATTTCAACTACATTACAATTTAATCTCAATACCAAAAGACGCCGCTACCAATTTGTTAAGAAAGCCAACAAAAAAGGAATCAGAAGCTGCGATCGCAATTATCTAACAACTAAGTATAAATTAGGTCCTCAAATCAAAACATTCAAGCAGTGGATGACCTTAAAGTATACGCAAATTGCAACCTTATGCCAATAGCAGTAAGGTTCAAGTTTTAACTTAAATAACACTTAAGAGGTAAATTATGCCCGTGGGCGAGGACACTATATTGTGATTCATTGCGTGCAGACGTCCTACTCGCGTCTCGGCCTGACGAAAAAAAAAAGTTGATATAAGACGCAAGTTTTATAATGGTAATAGGCCAATTACTTTCGTATACCTGTGCCTTTACCATGAGTTTGCGTTTGAGTATCAAGTATTTCTTGTGGGTTGAATTATATTGTTGTGTGTTTCAGTTTTATTAAGATTTAAAATTATGTACAACTGCCGCATAAAAAATGTACTAATTTTAAGTGTAATAATATCGGTAATATAATACTTCAAGTACCTAAATACTAGATACTCGTTGTAAATTATACACTGAGACATCACATAAGTACGGTACCGGTGTACTCTCGGATTTCCAATAATTCCCTTTTCGAATTCCAGAAAAACGATTACATAGACCAATAATAAATCGTTAAATAAAATACTTTTAAAGACTAATATCAGTAATACTAGTACCTAAATACTAGATCAGATACTCGTAAAATATTGTTTAAAAATACTCGCTACATTTTGATAACACGTAGTACGGACTACGTACCTGTTGCTTCCTCATTTTCAATAATTCCCTTCTCGAATTCCGGAGAAACGATTACGGAGGCCAGTAATTTGCATTATAAAATGAGGTATAACATAACTTTTTAATAAAATACTTTTTTAAGGACATCAGTGGTGATGGAAAAATAACTGTCCAGGAATTTCTTTCGATTACCAAGTTTCTTGTAATTTATATTGTGTTATTTTGTGGCATTTATTTTCTGATGACCTAAAGAGTAAAAAAAATAGGCCAGAAATAAAACAATACTACTTCTGTTCATAATCTTCTAAGTCGTCATCCAAAAATTTAGCTCAGTCATTAATTTCATCATTTTATGAAACAAGTTCCAAATCAACAGCGTACAATTAACATAGTCACGGATGACAAAAAACCGCTAAGTAATTAATATTTGATGGTTCATAAACAGATCATAAATAGTTATTAAACCGGATTTTACATGTTATCTTTTCACGGCAAAGAGCTAGTTTCGATCTTTTAGTATCCAACATATCTGACTATTAATTTCATTTTTAAAAACAAGTGACATTCGCTCCTGTATTCATTTGAAACTTATTTCATACCACTAGGAATTTCGTGTGAACAAAAGGTGGACAAGTCTGAGTATGTCAGGCCGATTTTTTTTTATTGCAAGATAGAAAACGAGCCCACGGTCCACCTGATGTTAAGCGGTCACCATTCTGTGACACAGTATTCGGGAGACGTTCTCATTTTATAAATACCTCAGTTTGCAGTTCACTTTTACATTCGACAACCAACTTTTATTTTCACAATTTTTAAGTATTCGCTACATACACGCAGAGCAATTAATCAATTGTTGTCGAAGTTTAAATCAATTTTAAAAGGTGCAATGCATATTTACTTGTATGAACAGCACGCCACAGTTTGTAGTTCAAATTTAATATTAATGTTTATCATACTCAATCTGTTTTGAAATGATCAAGAAGTGTTTTGGTATGTCTTAATCGAGAGCTACTTATAATAATATGTCCGTCCATCAAGCAGGTCATTTACATGAAGAATTTGGTCGCATAAATGATTTTACGTATCTGACTGATGCATTAAGAATAAATTTTCTTATTCTGAGTTCCTACTTTTGATTTAGTCTTTTTTATAGCTAATTATAAATAATTATGAAATGTGTCTTAAAACGAAGTGAAGTCGTTTTCACGATTATCGATTGGTTTTAGTTTAATTAGTTTTGAAAAATAACGAGTTAATTAGGAACGTGATTTAGTTACGGATATAAGCTATGCTTTATTGCGCTGATTTCTTTTCCTTAAAATAAAATCTGTACCCATATTATAAAGAGCAAATGTTTGTCATATTGTAGGAATTGTCTTTGGATCTACTTAACTGATTTCGAAAATTCTTTGACTACATCAAGTACGTCAAAATTACTTTTTTGCGATGTTATCTCATCGAAGGTCTTAAAACATAACTTATATTAGAAACTTTGACTCCTTACGAAGATCAGACGTTGCAGTGGTCAGCTAGTTGCTTGGTTATAGTGAAACTTGATGGTTCACATTTTTGAGACTCCCTTCCCTCTTTACGTTATTTATGGACTACCCACACTGAGGAAAAAAATCCAGGAAGTATACTTCATTGCAAAACACAATTCTTTTAAATTTGCAATCTTTGATTTCGACCGAAACTAAAACCTAACCGAAGAAATTTCGGCTTCCAAAAACTAGTTTCGTTTAGACACTACTTATCAACAATAGCTAAATAGACCATTACTATGTCATTAGCTTCATAATTAACTATGATATTCTTATTGGGTGAATTGACATGTTTATGTTTGTTAAGTGATAATATTGAGTGATATTTAAAACAGGCTTGTGTATCAATATTCTGTTTAGTATGACTAGACAAGTAGTTTTGAGAATTCTTAATCGTCATTATGTGGAAGTAGATTGTGGCTTGGTTCTGTGCTTAAGAGTACGTGATTTAAAAAAAAACGCTAGAACAAAATAGTCACCGTCGTGTTCGATTTTTAAATCAATATAGTGTTGGGTAATATATAAAAGAGCCATTCAGCCTTCGATGTTATTCTGTGACTCGATATCGATTAACTTCTTATTGGAATTTGAAGTTACTAAAAATGTTTTTACTAAATGAATAACATCCAAAATACAATTAGTAAGTTTAATCAATATCATCATGGGGTAGTAGACTAAAAGAATAATAAAAACACCGTAAAGTATATTTTCTATGAAGCAATGAATAACTCCCAGTGTCACATACAAACAACAAACAAAAAACGAACATGCATTACAAGTGCTAAGTAATGGAAAATATCGAACTGACCTGTTGAAAACACTGACGATAACCATAGTAAACAATCCCAAAAGTCACGTGGTACAAATATTCAATGCACCAGTGTAACAAACAAGCACATTTTCACACAAGAACACTGATCGTAGTACTTCGTCAATCGGCGGTATAATTTTTGATCGTATGGCCCGCGGACGCGATCACATTACGGGACCTTCCTCTACGAGAGTCGAACGCTAACTGAAGCGCTCATTGGCTGCATTGCACGATTCGAGTCGCATCGCCAGTTCACTCATTTCGTTTGAGATGCGCGTGCACAGGGTTCCCAGTTTAGGGATATTTTCCGATGTTTTTATATTTTGTAAAGAGTTTATTGGTTTGCTATTCGGGATTTTTTACAGTTATGCTTTGTATTAGGGAAAAGTTA
Organism: Trilocha varians; assembly: GCA_030269945.2. Classification (NCBI taxonomy): domain Eukaryota; kingdom Metazoa; phylum Arthropoda; class Insecta; order Lepidoptera; family Bombycidae; genus Trilocha; species Trilocha varians. Next base: position 4,956,930 of record AP028257.1, on the reverse strand, counting down.
TATTATAATTAGCTGTTTGTCCTTGTGTACAAATCGGTAAGTATTAAAGAAATAAATATGATCAAAGGATTACTTTTATCTGTCATCAATGTCATCTGATATTGATAAATTGCTTTGGGTAAATTGTATTTATTTTGATGTAAATTTGAATAGTACAGTGTTTATGAGAACGCTAAACATAAATTAATAATGACAGGATTTTTTAGATAAATTAATTAATTTACCAAGTTAAAGTTGTTGCACTTTTTGATATAATTCCGAAATACAAACTTTTATCGGGTACTTGAAAATATCTAGTAGGTAATGCGTTTTGCTGAATTAAAAAAAGGACTTAAAACAACGAAAATGGTAGAAATTATAAGATTTTTTTATGTTTCATATAAATTTGATTCAATAAGCTGACAACACAGCATTGCACTGGCGCATTGTAATGTGCACCGAAACCAACTCGATTTGTAAAGAATAGTTCACGGTTGTGATAAATGATATCGATTTTAACGTAACGAATCTCAGAGTTTTTTGACTCGCGCCTAGATTGATACGACTTATACTCTCTTTATCTATGACTTTTATTAATGAAGTTTATATAGAGTTTATTTAAAGAATAATTATTTGTTTTTATGCTGTTTTTTTTTGTTTTGATGATATGTGCTTTTTTCAGTTAAGGAAGTCTCCGGACTTCCAACCCCGCGGGTGCTGTATGTGGGGGCCTTACTGCATTAAAATCACTCAGCGCCCGAACCCTGGCTAAGATCACCCAGTGTGGGGTTAAGCATGGGCGGGACGACGCGTGACTACATCACTACACCACAACATTTTTTTGATACGATCCGTTGACACTTGAACTAGGATCTCCAATTCGAATTAAAAGTTTATTTTTGCACCAAAAAATATAACGCCGTTTCTGAAACAATTGATAAACGATCCGAAATATACTTCTAAGCACAAAGAACAATTAAACTATTAGATTGATGTTAATATTCACAGGATCAGGGAGCACTGTAATGTATCAGCCAATCTATTATCCTTTATTAGAGTAATTAAATTACATTGTAGTACGCGGGCACGTGTTGGAAGCGTTTTAAATACAAAATGAGTCAATTTACTAACAAAAAACCATAGAATCATTACATCTGGAATCAACATCATGAACAACAGAATGAAGCCAATATAAAGTGCACCCATCGCGCGTAACAACACGATATTTTGAATCAACATCATAAATAACAAAGTGAAATTTTAAAGAACTTAAATGTGTATGTAATATTTTCGTGTGTTAAACGAATTGAGTGTCATCGGTACACTAACGTCTGAATATCGTGTAGTTACGCGCGATCGGTGCACTTTAAATTGGCTTCATTCTGTTGTTCATGATGTCGATTCCAGATGTAATAAATATATGCAAAAAACCAACACATGGACTTTTAAATTTTATATTAAATATTTTTATTACTGAAAGAAAGAAAGAAAGAAAATAACATTATTCAGAACTACAACTAATAATAAAGATTAACATAATTATTCTAAAATTAAGGTAAGAAAAAAAAGGATTAACAAATAAAAATTAAAAGAATTGCTGTAGTGGTGAAAAGGTCACGACTCAGCATGATTACCCCAAGTGCGGTACTGCGAATCGTATTACCTTTTGCATTCTCAATATTGAAATGAAATTAGAATACCTAGGTTTTTAGGCAGTACAGTATAATAAAATAAGGCTTATGGCAAAAATAGAGCGACGGGAAAGAGTGCCGATGGCGTAACGCGTCGTGTCGTCCCTCATAAACCCGTACTGGGTTCTGGCCTCAGCCGGGGTTCGGACGCTGAGTGTGAGCGGTTGGAGGTTTTAGTGCGGTTCAACTCCCACATACCGGGGCGGGGATCCGGTGATTTCCTCCAACTAAAAAAAAAAAAAAAAATGGCAAAAATAATATGTAAGTTGAAGGTGGACGAACTGATATGTACCTTTTTTTTTTTAGTTGGAGGAAATCACCGGATCCGTCGGATCGGTATGTGGGAGTTGAACCGCATTAAAACCTCCAACTGCTCACACTCAGCGTCCGAACCCCGGCTGAGGCCAGAACCCAGTACGGGTTTATGAGGGACGACACGACGCGTTACGCCATCGGCACTCTTTCCCGTCGCGCCGCCCCCTGATATGTACCTAAAGACTACCTTTTTTAATGCATCGTTGAGTAAACGAGCATGCGGCCTGCCTGATTGTTAGTGGCTACTGATAACTCTTTGATTACCTACTTTAAAAACTACTAACAACATTTTCCTAAGGGTTTTTTAGCTTAAGCATTTTTGCTAAAACTATAAAAACATCTGCCCAATAATTCTTCAAATAAAATAAGCTTCTCAAATTGAAACTGAATACTTCTAAAGTATATTAAAGTATCATACATTTGTCTAGCTACACGTCTGCAGTACAGGTAGGTACCAAACAACGTCATTTTTCAAAACGTTAGTCACCTGTATCAGTTTAATACATTCTACATGGCTCCTCACTCAGAAACCCGACGCATACTAATATCCTTCATCACAGACTAACTTAACAGAAATAAATGTTTTTACAAATCATTTGTACGAATCAGAATGGCATTGTATCATTATTAGTGATGAACAATGCAAGACCAAGACTGCAAGACCAAGACCAATTAAAATTACCGAGGACGGGAATCCATTCCAAATCGGAATTAGTGATGAGCAAAATTGGTCTTGGTCTTGACTTCGACTTGCAAGACCAAGATCAAGACTGTATGGACAAGAACAAGACCAATACCAAGACCAACTATGCAAGACCAAGACTAAATACGCAAGAATCAACCAACATTTTTTTCATACACCACTTGCGGGGCGGGAGGGGATCCGGTGATTTCCTCTAACTGAAAAAAAAAAACAAAAAAAACCCTAGTGTATGTAGTCAACAGTACTTCTACAGCATTAGGTGGAGACAATTTTTATTTCTGCATAGTAATTTATTTTGTACTGTTATCGTGTACTACGGAGTATTTTCATTATTGTGCATTTAAATGTACAGGGTAATGTCTCGCGGTACTAGATATGTGTTGTGGGACAACATAGCGTCTAATGTGCGTCGTTAGTGTTTTATTTGTATTAGATTAAGGTATAAATTGCAACGGCCGGTGTTTTAGAAAGATAAAGAGATAAGAGATTCAAAAAGTGACCTTATGTAATGGTGTTAAAGAAAGATATTGCTGTACTTCTAATTTTGAGCATTAGGAAAAAAATATTAAACCTTATAAGCTGCGGATATAACTAAGATCTCTAGGAGGCGGTGTGAAGATTAAGAAAGTGGTAATACGTAACGTGCCGTGCCGCTCAACTCGCATAACTCCATACTAGTGCTATAGGGATGCTAAATGTGACTGGTAGGAAGTGTTAGATCGGTTCCACTCCCATATACCTCACCTGCGAGGCGAAACGAACTCCGACGATTTTCTCTTCCTCAAAAAAGTCAATTAATAATGACATACCTAATATATCTACAGTTCCTGTTATTAACAAATCCAACCAAATTACGAAAAAAATATGAAGCTTTATAAAATATATACAAATATTGATGCATGTAGGCTACTTTTACAATCGCAATAAAACAAAACCTTTTTGCACTAACATTGAAAATGCTGTTCATGATTCAAAATAGTTAATTTAAGTGCATAATAACAGTCATAATGGTGCTCATTTTAAACTAGTTCACAAAGCCAGACGAGTCTCGAGATCAGGTTTTAAATAGCTTCGAAGATTACCTATTTATATTCACTTTTTGCAATGAGTTTATTTTATCATTGATTTTAGTGTTGTGGTATTATTTATTTTCTTTATATTTACAAATTGTGTGTGTGTGTGTGTGTATTAGCTGACTTGCGCAACTTCATCTGCGTCACAGAGGGATATCATATAACTTAGACTTCCTCGGTAATTGCACTATTCAACACTGAAAGAATTTTTCAAATTGGACTAGTGGTTCCTGTCTTTATAATACTTTAAGTAAGATATAGATTTTACCACAAATTGTATAAACAACAATTTGAAGCTTTTTTTTGTATTAGGTATTAATTTTAGTATTATTTTAAAATATTGGCAGCGAACATTAAGAATTGCATCTTTGAAGTGGCAATGGGCAGGACACATTGAGAACGGATGGTTGGTGGGGCCGAAAAGTTCTGGAGTGGCGGTCACGAACCGGTAGGCGCAATGTTGGTAGACCCCCCGCAAGATAGACTGACGATCTGGTCAAGATCGCGGGAGGTCACTGGATGCAGATGGCGCAGGACCGGTCGATGTGGCGAGGTTTGGGGGAGGCGTCCAGCAGTGCACGTCTGTAGGCTGATGATGATGATGATGATGATGAACATTAATCACCATCGAAAATATGTATTACATCGTACTTAGCTCAAAGTTTTTATTTTGATATGTTAATTCGTAAATAAGAGTGTGCAGTACTTATTTGTTTCAATGAACTGCACGCTACCGTAATCGAATGATAAATGTCGGACATAAAATATTATTCACCCTTTTTCTATTTAAGGCAGTTTAGCGGACCCTACAGGTTATTTATTACGAGGTTTATTTTTAGCCACATCTCTCCCTAGATAAACTGACCTATTTCATGTGATTCCGCGTGGAAAAGTTTGTAAAAAGACATTTTTCCTACATAAATCTAAATTTAAATAAATATTAACAAATCTCAATAGTGAGAATTTCATAAGCACTACCCAAACGTTTATTTATTTGAATCCTCAAAAAAGCAACTCAAACAAAAATCAAATTAAAATACAACACAAATTAGACACCTGTTATAGACCACATCAAGCTAACTTACTGATTTAGTGTTCTAAAGCTGATTTTAATGATGTCTACTGTTGTAAATCATTAGTTACCAAAATCCATTGTCTACTTTATAGAGACAGTCATATACTCTTACTACAGCAAACAAAAAAAAAATCAACTTAAAAAGTTCTAAAATCAAAAGAGTTCTCACACAGACGCTTACACAGTAAAGGTGCGCCCCTATTTGAGTTATCGAGATGGCAGCCTAATTTAGAATCGAGATGTAAGATTATCGACTATCGAGCTAGGGACGTCCTGCGGAGAACGGGGTCACTGTGCTAGTGCAATCGGAATTCGAACTCGGAGCCGGTTTTGACAGATGTCAGACAAAAGACGATCGGGTTCTTAGTTTGTTTGTTTGATTTGTGGAATGTTAGTTTGTTTGTTGATTATATGGCAGAAAGATAAAGTTTTATAATTAACTTGAATTAAGTAGATCGAGTTTTATGTGAACTTTAAATAAAAAAGTTTTTAAGTTACGCCGTACCTTTCGGTCTAATTATAACTAGCTGAAAATTTTCGAACTCGATCCAATAGATCCAAAGATCCTCTCAACGTCACAAACAATGAATCATTTTCGAATCAAGATATTTTGACGTGACAACGTCTTATAAATTGGTTTGCCGGGTGACACTTCAAGAAACTGCGTTACGCTCCGCTCACGTTATGCGCTCACAATGAGAGCGAGTGAGAGGCACGCGTCCCTTCCACTTTTTACGTCTGTCTCTCTCGCTCTTAGGTGGGCTAACCATGCCCGAGTCATACATTTGTATAAGTACTTTTCTAATATTCGTATCGTATTCTATCATAACATTTTGGGGTCAGTGCCGTTAGTTATTATGACCAAAGAGAGATATCCAACCGGGCGAGGTGGTGTATGCCGGGTCAGATCGAAGCCCACTGTAGTACATTTTAGATGTTGTACATATGCACCAAACGTTGCAAATGTCAATAGCGCGATTCAGGATCTCGCAGGCTTTTGGTCGCCACAGCATCATACCGAAAAACAACTTCTAAGAACAAACTTAAAACATTTCGCAAGCCACACAATCCTTGGTCCATTTTGAAGAATGGTTGCCAGATACTCGTAAAATCCCACATCATAACCTTGTGGTGATCAACGTGAGAGATAACGCATTACATTCGTCACATAATTGGCATATCTTCATCAATACCATATACAGTTACAACGTATAAAGATTGAATGAAACATACGCATTCCGCGTCATACATGCATCAGACAATAGATCGCCATGACTTGTTCTTCATACCAATGCTGTAGTTGTGTGTGCAAAAGGCTTGCTATAGAAAATGGTGATTTAGTACAACTTGCTCTCATGCGATTCGTTTTTACATGCACTTATGACATCGATAGTACGAATAGGAAACCAAAGTTAGGTCGTAGGTAGTAACCTCGTAGTACTTTCATGCATTTTCAACGGGTTCTTACCACGTTATTTAATTAACTGAGTTGTCTCGATATTTCAACGTTGTTGCAAACGTCATGATCACGAGAAGACTGGATACTGCGGGTCGATTTAAGAGCAAACAAATCTGATCGAGATTTCAAGAGATACATGTTCTCACATTATGAAAGTCTACGAACGACATTAATTGCTTACCGTCAGTCGGCTCATTGATTTATCATGTATAGTTTAATTTAGTACCTATTTATTTTTACCTATTTATTAGTATTCGATCTAATTTGACATTGCATCTTAAAAAAATCAAAAGTAAACTCCTCAGAATTCAAATTAACTATTACCGCCTCAAAGTCACAAAAAAGACCGACTGACTTAATACAAAGCTTTGGAAATGAAAAATGTATCGCTTAGTTTTCGGAGAGCATAATTGATGATCATCACTGTCACAAGTCTTGACAGATGAAGCAATCTTCCTAACAATATTACTTTAAAATACGTCGAAAACCATAACCTGAAAAAACAATAAAATGTACAGAAATAAATGTTTATACAAATTACGTTTGACGAAATCACACTTTCGAACCTTTCATTGACAGAAAATATCCTCATAAATATTTTGTGTGCAAAAAAACATGATTTATTCATTAACTTTGCAAGTGTTAAAAATAAGTAACACAATAGCGGCGAAGGCTGTGTAGAACTCCTTTCCTGACGGCGTTCCTTTTGAAGGTAAAAAGTAATTTGAAGACAGCGTCAAATATTTCACTTTATATCCTGCTAATTACCCTACTAAATGTGAAATTAATGATTTTTAAACTAGCTTCCTCTATTAGAACTTTGAATTGCCACTGGTACATACATTTATTCTTCTGTATGATAAAGTTATTTTGGGTCAAAAGTGTCGTTTTACCTGCCATTAGCGAAGGGCGAAGACCTTCTGAACTTGGAGAAATGTACCTTTTGTAAATAGACGCAGTTTAACTAGAAGGATCCAATCTATGAAATTAAATGTACTCCGATTTAATACATGCCGATATTCCATCTATTTTATGAATAGTGCTCTAAGATTAGATTAAATTTTTGATGAAAAAAATCCACTAAAGATAAATTCGCAAGATAGGGATAATATATTTCAAGGATCTAAGAAGGTTGAGCATTTAACTACCAAAATCAGGGATCAAAAAAAGTGCTAATAAACAGTATGGTCCATAGGCGATAGTGCCCACTTAACATCACTTAGATCGTCATCTCGTCCGTCTAAGGTAATAAAATTATTACCAACGTGCCGAAGATCGACTTAATAAAATTTAATGCTGGTAATGAAAATGGCAAAAGGTCAATCATTGCTCTTAGAAGAACAAAGTTGCAACGTCAAAATATCGCGTGTAAATGCATCAGTGTATGCGACTATTTCTGAGTAGTAATATTGATTTTATCATAGTCAAATCCAAATTAAATTGTTTGTTGAATATCATAATTTATGAAGTAATTTTCAAACATATTACTACTTGGATCTTTTTGGCATAATTTCCTCTAAAGTTACTCTTAACATCTCGAAGGGTCAACCCAAAATGACCTATAATTAACTCGACATGGGACTTCAATCGTACACCAACGGTAAAGGTCCGATGCCGTTAACTTTCTACGTCCTCATACTGAATACTAATGAGTTTACGCTTTTACTAATTGGAACTCCTTTTATGACAGGCAAAATGTTTATATTTGTGTTTATAATTGAATATCATATTGATATGTACGACTGTGGTACTGCGAGGCTTAACCACAGTCTAATGTCTTATTAATTTGTGGCTTAAAGACTATTTTCTGCGATGAATTTCTAGAACCTGGTAAATCAGATCACACAGAGAAGTTATGATTATTACTATCTTTCTGAGAAAGCGAATAAACAGTACCTAGTTCAATCATTTCTTCAGCTGCAAAGCATGTCCTCATTTTTAGATTCTACTGTTTTCGATGCGATTTCGATGCTCGTCTCGGGCCATTTCAATTGATACATTTTTAAAAACAAAAATATTTTGAGCGCTGAGTTTCTTGCGCCGGTTCTTTTCAGGACGGAGGCGTAATTTTAGCGAACTGGTGGTAGAACTTTTGTTTTTATTTTTGACTTTCAAAATGTATGTGTGTCCACATATAATTTGAAATAAATGATTTGATTTTGACTTTGATCATTATTTTAACTTCACCTTAATTTTCATGAAACAGGAACATTATAAAATCGTTCAATCAAACCTTGATCTCCTGTAAGAGAAATATCTTGAATATCTCGCTCGCGAATAACTTACCTGAAATGAAATAATTCGATGAGTAAACATACATTAAAGTCTTTAAATTAAGAAGCGTGACCTCACAAAGTATGGTATGATGACCTAACGGAAGATGATCTCAGAATTCTACGATTGTTTGGGTATTTTAGATTATAGATAAACTTTGCGCCACGACGGATATCGAAAAAAATTGAGATTATTGTGAATTTTAATTAAATTATCATTTGAATCCAAACATACTTGAAAAAAATGTGGTAAAATTGTTGCATCGATTTATTATCTAATAGGAAGTTTTTTCAATAGTTTAAACAATTTCGAATAATGTAATCAGAGTTACAAGTAGACTGTAGAAATACGTATTTATCTTTTCTTACTGAGATTTTGCTTTTAATCAAAGATCATCAAAATTTCAAAAGTCGATCACACAACTGTTTTCTCGAGAATCTATTGCACAAAAGACACTAAAATAAAAAATAATCCTCACATAAATAATCAACACCTGTTCTTAATGGCAAAACATCATGAGAAAATCCTCTCTGGATAATGCTTCTACATTAGAGAGCATTAAAGAGAATGCAAACAGAAATTAGCATTTACGCCGGTTTTCGCGATGTCCAGCACCTGATCTTCAATTGTTATAGTGTTAGGAACTCGTTAGGATGTTCATGGGATTCCGATGGGACTCCATTATGGATCAAACTCGATTCATTTGCATAGTAGAATCGTTTGCAGTCTCGAAACTGGGGGAACCAGCTTTTCGTTTTTCAATTCCGAATTTGTATTCATTAATTTTAAATTTGTATGGATAACTGATTTTGTTTTGAAAAACGTGTTTGTGTCTGCATTATGAAACATACCACGTAGGTATAATGTAAATGTGTTATATTTTGATGTTTACTTGATTGTTTACTTGATCTATCTTTCTAGAGATAGGATAGAGAACTAGTCCATCGGCGTATATTTGTTCATATATGTAGTCTAGTAACGTCCTACGAAGCATATTATTTACTTTCATGCATTTTCAACGGGTTCTTACCACGATATTTAATTAATTGAGTTGTCTCGATATTTCAACGTTGTTGCAAACGTCATGATCACGAGAAGACTGGATACTGCGGGTCGATTTAAGAGCAAACAAATCTCTCTACCCTATTTCAAAAACCAAAAGCGAATGAGAAAGAGGGTAGACAGATTTGTCAGTATTATATAAAACCGCGAGTGTCTGAATAAGTTTATATTATTTACTATCTCACCGCTCTTAAAATTCCATAAAATTTCTGAACGAGATACTAAAATGCAGTTCCTAATTTGCATAAAATATGCTAAAGAAAATAATATCCCTCAGTTTCACTGCACTTTCTAAAAAAGATTTACGCTATTTAAGTGAGCAACAATTTTAAATAATTCTTTAACTAAACTGCATCATACCATCCTTCTCTTACTAGTGCCATAAAAGTAAGGTCTGAAAAGGATAGAGAATGAGTATTAGTAGCGTTTATAGATATTGCTTTTGGTTAGACCTGAGGCTTCACAATAATTTGAAACACGCTCGCGGTTTCCATTGCGTCAGTAACAGATGAACTAATTATAGGAATATGTTAAACTGAATACATGCATTTATAGTGAGTGAAAGCATTGTAATGCGTGGTTATGACGCTGCTGGCTATTTGGGTTTAATTTGATAAAATCTGTGGATCTAATGAGAACATAGCCAGATTTCATTTTTTTCTTTGTAATGTTTAAATTCACAAAGTCATATGTTGCGATGATCCCATTTAGATGATGTATTTTTGTTTCTTGTTAATTAAACCGGAGTTTCACTATGGTCAAATTACTTAGATAGAGCTCCCTTTTTTTTTTTCAGTTGGAGGAAATCACCGGATCACCTATGTGGGAGTTACATTACACTAAAACCTCCAACCGCTCACACTCAGCGTCCGAACCCCGGCTGAGGCCAGAACCCAGCACGGGGTTTGGAGGGACGGCGCGACGCATTACGCGCTCGGCACTCTTTCTCGTCGTGCCGTCCCCAGATAGACTACCTCCCTACTTAAATTGAAGCATATTCGTTTTTGTAACGTATTTTTACGCAATTTTGTTAATATGCCTTAAATCTATAAAAACAAGTTAGATACCTATAAAAAACCAGCATTATTAGTAATTACTATAAGTATATTGTAAATAGAAATCTGTTACGTTGACATTCTTGAGTTCTTGGTCATTGCATACAGTACTTTTAATGTCCATAATTATTACCTTCTCAGTGATAGTTCTATCTATAAACACAGTATTCAGTATTTTAATGGCTTATAATGCTTTAATCCCGTTTGTGACCAGGTGACTAGACAAAACTATTTGACTGAACAAGAGCTTTGGGAATACTTAATTATTATTATAGGCAGCCTATAAGGAATTATGGTTGCAAGAATTTTTTTATATATTTTTAAAAAACACGTTACTGTTAATTCTATTATATCATCTGGGAGAAGGTTCTTTCTTGACGTGATGTTATGACCCTGCATAAAGGAATCGACTCAACGAGGATCGTAATAGCAGGAAATTGGACATACGTGATACGACCCACCTGATGTTAACCAGCTACCTAAGAAATATAGAAATTAATTAAAAATTATCACATTAAAACTATCACACAATTAACTGTTAAAGTTATTGTAAATACATTTTGGAAATTAAGAAGATAAAAATTAACATTGAAGCTGTGTTTGTTTAGCTAGTTCTTCTTATAGTCCAGTAAGTACATTGATTTTGAATATAAACCTAAATACTTTCATGAATTTTCAACGGGTTCTTACCACGATATTTAATTAATTGAGTTGTCTCGATATTTCAACGTTGTAAATCGACCCGCAGTATCCAGTCTTCTCGTGATCATGACGTTTGCAATATCGAGACAACTCAATTAATTAAATATCGTGGTAAGAACCCGTTGAAAATGCATTAAAGTATTATAGAAAACCGCGAGTGTCTGAATAAGTTTATAAACCTAAATTTTAAAAAATACGCAAGAATTTGACCCAATTCATAAAGCAGATCTGGACGAAGTGAATTATTGTGATTTATTCAAGTTGTTTCATTTCAACAAAGAGATCGCATGACCCGTTGTCGTCAAGAAAATGTTCTCACAACAACAACAATGGCGCGACAAAGGGATGCTGTTATTCACACAGTTTAACTCTTTATTGTAATATACTATTTATGGAAATGTGGAAATTGAGAATCCAATGAATAAACAAGATTTATACAGGGTGATCTTTTAGGCCGGCTTTAATCATTCGTGTATTTAAGAACTTTAGAAGGTTTTTAGAAGGATTAAATTAAATAAATGTCTACCAGACGGTGCTTCTTGAGTTTTATTGAACAACGGTTTTAAGTGGTATATTTTTATTATCTAGATAACTTTATAAGCATACAAAGAAATGAAAAACAGTCAGTTGAAAGTTTTCTCCTTTCAAAATTCAAAATAAAGAATAACGAAGTCACAACAAAAAAAATCCAATAAAGAAACAAATAGAAAACAAACAATAATTCGATTTGGGAATAAACAGCCTTTTGAAAAGCGACGGATTGACGCTGATCCATCAATTAGATCAGCTTCAAGGGCAGAAAATATATATTCTCGAAGATTCGAAAGCGAACACTCTTTATACAAGAATCTGGTTCGAACAAGGTGGATAGGAACAAGTGTAGAACATTGAAGGGGAGTGAAGATACTAAAACAGAATGATAAAAAGAACCCTTCAATCTCAGAGGTCGCTGACCTGATTCCAGTCGTATCTTCGCTTTGTATTGGACAATAGAAGTGCGGTCACAATTGTTTGAAACTGAATAAGATTAAAGAAATTAAGACCACAACAATGATCTTAATAGAAAGGAAAGTATGAAGTGAAATTGCTGACCCTTTTAACTTTGGTTGAGTGGTAATGGTTACTGTTCTGTTTCTGTGTGACATTTAAACAAAAGAAAATAGCATTATTTTCTTATCATAAGAGCGCTGTACATGATATAGGAATACTATGCATGTTGTAAAATACACAAAACTAAAATGTATGATCTGGTAACAAACTGTTTTTTATTTACTCTTCTTTTTAATGACTATAAGTAGCTATGAAATTTATTACACTATTATTATCATTAATTCTATTTCTCCTAAAATAGAATTGAACAACAAACGTAATAAATAAATCCGAACAAAACTAATTGGAGCATTAAGACTCGTAAATTCACTCCTCAGAATGCTGAAAGGCATTCCGTCCTCACAAAGACGTGAAATGGATGGTATTAAGAAGACACGACTCGCACAATGAGGCTTCGAAGCCTTTATTAGGTCTCAACGAGGATTCTATCGGAGTCTTCAACTGTTGTGGCTTTTTTATTTCACTTTTGTGAACTGGAATGTGGTTTACATGTGTGTATATGGTGATTATAGTGAGTCCGTTCATTCTCTGTCAACCGGGCTAAGTGACAAATGTAATCTAAAGTGCTTCATAAGTACTAAATGTATATTCGAATCATATTAAGCTAATAGTATTTTCAATGCTAGTGCAAGAACTTACGGACTATAAATAAGACCACTGCAATTTCAGGGAATACTAATGGGTCGCACCTAGTTTCTTGCCAGTTCTTCTCAGGACGGTGGCTACAATTTTTTATTTTTTTGTGTACCAACTGGTGGTAGCTTTTAACTTTTGACGTCAACATGAATGAGCACGTCATTAATGTTGAAAATAAAGTATTTCATTACATTTAAGCCTACTCTTTTCATGCTTGGTCTCAAGAAAGACAAAACATAGTCGCTCGCTTTACTTTTAAATCTAATTACGTCAGATTGTTAAACCTATTAGATAAAATTTCCACTTGAACTTACACATCTTAACGACGTCACGAAACAAAATCTATTTTGAATGTAAAGCCGTCGTAGTTCTTATTTATAGCCCATTCAAATCATTGAAAGAGGTTTTTTGTGCCGTCAACGAACAGATGCATGTCGTCGGTCGAAGCAAAAGAATCGAAATGTTTATCTTGTAAGTGATAAGTCTAATTAATGTATCAGCTTTTAAGGAAGCTCGTTAAATTCGGACATCTCTCGTGATCAATCAGGTTTTTTGTACCACTTAAATTAAGTGACTTTGGGACCATTTAGCTCACTTACAGATGTTGGGCTGAATGTTTAGATGGTTATAATATTTTATTATCACCACTGCTGTATTGGTCTCAAAACGGCAAAGGACAACATTGTACGGGCATCTGCATATCACAGAAGAATATTTAAAGCCTAACCTACCTGCTATAGATGTGACGACCTATGCCAGATCAACCTATCAACGTAATTATTATAATACTGACATCATTGTTCTACGCATGAACATGTCTATCAATTCTCATACAATATTAATAGAAACCTTGTGTATTAGACACTCAAACACCTGTCTATAAATTAATTAAATTGAACGATGTCTCATTATCAAAGAGTCTACTTCAACGTAATTAATTAATGAATATTAAATCCAATACCAGTGCTATAACAAAGTTTTTTTGGTTTGTATGATTCAAACATTAAATTTTAAGGCATTATTTTATTCTTAGGGCAAAAATATGCTATCTGTAAATAATTTTATTGTAGTTTGCAAAATTATGAGGGACATTTTTGCGTGTTACATTCAACCCACTGCACTGGTGGAAATGGTTGTGGGCTATGGACTTCTACAATGTCAAGTAATGGCACATAATATTCTGCCTACCATATCTTCTTAAGTTGTTTTTTAGAAAGAATAAGCTTTCATATAGCGCTCGAGAAAAGGAAAGGGTTAATTTCTAAGGGTAAAATAGTAACGTCAAATATACTCAAATATGTATATGACTAGATATAAGACTAAGATACAAACCACGCAGGGCTTTATTTGCCTATAGATTATGTAAAGACTAGAGAATATCCTAACCATTCTGGATAAATGGACAAACACAATATATTTCCTTAACAAACCAGCATTTCCTGAGATTACAGTTAAACCAACAACTTCAGCTTACAGTATTAGTATAGATTAGGTCATAAGTATATTCCTCAATGTGAGTGATATCATATTCAAACAAGATAAAGGCATTACTGATGTCATTTAGTAACAGTGTTTGTAATAGATAATTTGTATAGTTTACCGACACATGGAGTATATAGAGAGTTTTGATATATATGAACATATGATAAAGTTATAAAAATGATATTCTAATATACAGGGTGTTGTTGCTCGGTGAAACAATACTTTAAGGGCTTAATCTATATCACATTTCAAATCATATACACATACTTTTGAAACGAACATAATAATGACTTTATTTTCCCTTACAAAATTTAAAAATTATTATTTTGTATTATTTTTGACAACCCTACCCTGACCTAGTTGTAGCGTGCTATATCTATATGCTATTTTCACGCACACAGGCGCATCCGATCGCAATTTTGGAGTTCCGTACTATAATAAACTCCTACTAATAGAAAATTAACACGTAGTTTTGATTAGTTATAACTTATGATATATTATGCCTAGAAAACCCAGACTTGGTGGATGGCTTCTACATCAAGTATACTATTTGCTGTGAAAGTATTGTTTCATCGGATTTTAACACCCTGTATATGTAAATCTCCTGCCACGATGTTTGTCCGCGATGGACTCCTAAACTACTTATCTGATTTAAAATGAAATTGGCACACCGTGACCAGTCTGGCCCAACTTGAGAGATAGGATAGCGAATGTGAAGGTCTGATGATGGAGCTGGAAGGTGGTCACAGGAATTCCGTCAATAAGCAAGATAACCTCATCGTGTTTAGACTCTAATGAAGCGTTCTGATGAGTACTATGCGTAGAAGATGAATGTGAAGGTCTGATGATGGAGCTAGAAGGTGGCCACAGGAACTCCGTCAATAAGCAAAATAAACTCATCGTGTTTGGTCTCTAATGAAGCGTCCTGATGAGTACTTTGCGTAGAAGATGAATTTCAAGGTCTGATGATGGAGCTAGAAGGTGGCCACAGGAACTCTGGTGTTTAGGCTCTAATGAAGCATTCTGATGAGTACTTTTAGAAAATTCCCAGGAACAATTCCTATGCGACGCAGACGAAGTTGCGCGGGGCAGCTAGTATTAATACATATTTATAAGGGTGAAGGGCTTTTCTAGAAACTCAAACCTATCTTTGTTTTCTTCTTGTTTATTAGAGTATTTGGATTGTGTGGGCTTGTTCTGGATGAAGCCATTTATTTTATCAGAAGGACGATGCTTCTTAATTTATCGTTTCATTTATGTCAGTGTCTCATTTCTTAGAAATGTTGAACAGAAATTTAGCAGTTTGATATAATTCGACTTTAAAATTTTCTAGTAATCTTCCTCAAATATAAAAGAAAATGCATATAAATGTAATGTAACACATATATCTTTATGTGATATTCTATAACATTAAGCAAGTCAAGGATGTTCCTAAATATATGAAAAAAAGTAAACTTCTGAAATTTTAACCAAAACGATCCTTTAATTTCAAGTTTGTGGTTCATCGGTGATTGTGAATTCAAAGCACCCTGATTCGATGCCCGAAATGTAAGTCGGAATAAATCAGAAGGCAATTTAATGTTAAGGAAATTTGTGCGGAATTTTAAAGTTTGATTTGTTTGGGTATTAAAGTCATAGCTAATTTTAGATGCTTTGAATCGCTTTTATGTTTTTGAAACTTAGCTATAATAGTACTTCTTAATCTAGATCAGACTAAAATAACAACACGTCGCCTCAGTGCTTGTTTGGCCAATCTGCACTCGAGCAAATTTTACAGGAGACAGCAAACAAGCACGAAATTTTCGTTAAGTGCCGTGTTGAGAAAAAAAATGAAATGAGATTTTTATTGTTTTAGAATTGAATATTTAAAAAAAATATTTTACCAGTCGGATGGAAATTTTATTCTTTATAATACTGCATTAAAAAGTCATTTTCGTAAAAAATGTCAGATTGGCCAAACAAGCACTGAGGCGACGAACAGCATAACAACTGTATGCTTTTAAATAAAAGCGTATGATGTATGGTCGTTTACGAATATAAAAAAAAAAAACTAGCGGGGTCGCGCAATTTCGTATGCGTCACTTTCAATTAAAAGGTAGTCTATGTTCTTTCTCAGGTTCTAAAGATTGTCTATGCCAAATTTCATTAAAATTCAACAGACAGACAGACCCGAAGAGTTACTTTCGCATTTATAGTATTAGTAGCCAAGATAATTTGCTTTTTTTTCACAAAAATATTCTAAATTCATCTAATGAAGAAGAACAAATGAAGTGTTGAATAAATTATAACCTCAAAAATAATTAAAGTATAGAACCCTAAAATCACTTCTAACACATCCCCTAAACTAGTAATTCAAGTTCATTTTCAATAAACCCATATTGAATTTCACTGACCGTTTCAAAATAGAAGGGGTAGTTCATTATCAGCAATTTAAAATCTTCATATAAAAAGTTTTTGTTTAGAATACTCCAAGTTGTACTTCACATAGATGATATTCGTCTTAAAATTCATAAACAAAGCTAAATTTTTACATTGAAGAAATGTTACAATATAGTAATTAAATATATTCCATACTTAGAAGTTTTATGTAATGCCTACTGTGTATATCATCTTCCTTACAATTATGTTATAATTTGGAGTTTTATATAAACTCTTGAATCATTTCCGAGACTGTTCTTTCTTACACTGAGTAGCATCTACATCTTCTGTGTCTACTGCAGATGCAAATAAAAATGGATAACGCCTATCAATACAGAATTATACGTTTTAGTTATTATTATAATATAATACTTTCATGCATTTTCAACGAGTTCTTACCACGATATTAATTAATTGAGTTGTCTCGATATTTCATCGTTGTTGCAAACGTCATGATCACGAGAAGACTGGATACTGCGGGTCCATTTAAGTGCAAACAAATCTGTCTACCCTCTTTCTCGTTCGCTTTTGGGTAGTACCACTGGAACTCGAACTCACATCACGACACACCACACTCACTGTATCTACAAGACTCTCTGATCATGAACCCTTAGTGACTGTTGTGTTTAGCACTAGATTCCACATACTCTATAATAGCATGAAAGTATTATAGAAAACCGCGAGTGTCTGAATAAGTTTATTATTATAATATATTTTAACCACAATGAGATGTTAACTGAGTTTGTTAGAACAGCCTAATAACAATTGTTTTTCAACCAAACAAAATACCCTTACATTTAATTATTCAACACAGGACATCAAAGCCGCGTAGGTACCTATTCAAAATTCGAAACACGTTGTTCTCAATTTACATATTAATTATAAAAGACCAAATCACGATCTGCAACTGTAAAATTCATTTGTCCACCCAAATTTACAATTTATTACAAATGTTAACACAATCGATGCGACCGACCGCGAAGAAATTGTTGGGACCCTGCTTCTAATCGCAGAAAAGGGTGTGATATAATTAATGAAAGTGACGCACAGTTATAACCCTTATGTTTAGTGTATTAAGGACTATATTACGGTACCTATTTCATAAATAAAAGTAATTTGATACAGGAGATTTATGAAACTTATGCGTTTACAAAAGATGCAGGTTAACGACCTGGCATTCGTGTGTTATTGTATGTTGTCGAGATTTTAGATATCGTATTATTTATTTGTTGGATTTCGCAATCGAGAAAGGGTTTTGATTACAAGATTTGGGAACTTACCTACTACAATTTGGTATCAGAAATTAAAGTTAATTTTGATAGAAATCTAATATTTTAAAAGTGATGAATGAATGTTTAATTTAAATTCCATTTTTATGTGCATTATGATTTTTATGCCAAGATATAGTATAATTTAATGTTACTGGCTATTTGTAAATCTACATCTAAAAATTAAAAGTACAAACACTATAAATCAGATAAAATCAGTAAAAGGGGGAGGAAAGGGGAAACTCAAGAAAATTTATCATTAATTTGAAAACAGAAAATTGTTAGAACAACAACAGGAAATTATTAAGGAAAATGTTAGAAAAAATAATTCCACAACAAATAGATAGATAAAGAGAAAATAGATAAATTGAATGAAATCCAATTTATTGATTGACCCGATTGAATTGGACAAGGTAGAACGAAAGTAAACCAAATCAGTGATTTTTACGAAGAAATAACATCTAGTACAGGTTTCTTCTTAAAAAATATTTACACGGAGATCTCTTACAGTAAAATGAAAACTCTAGATAGCAATTTAGTTATCAACTTCACAGATTTTACACCATTACTGATGATGATTACACAGAAGAAGATTTTTTATGTTTATATGTAAATACCCTATCGATTAGCGTATATTCTTCTTCTTCTCTGTCGGTACACTCTTGTCAAAGCGGTCGTGGTTATTATGAGGATCTTATCTTGCTCGCAACTATCACGCGCCTCACGGTGTCCCGCCACTTTCCCCGATCGGTTGCGGTTCTGGTACACTGGTGCAATGGGGCTCCCAATGTGGACTTGATCTCATCAGTCCACCTCATAGGTGATCTTCCACGAGCTCGAACCCCCTCAACTCTTCCCTGGACCATATATTACAGCGCATATATACTGAGCGTATATTACAGTAAAGCAATAAGGCACTATTAAGTACAACACTAAATTACTTTGAAGACCATCCATTATATCAATATACCATGTGGAGGGACGATGTTGGCATAAGCATAATTGATGGGGCTCTTTCAATATACTTTCCTTAATTCCGTCGTATGAAAATTAAATGAGGGGATATGTTATGACTTCAAGTTTATGTTCATTATGGATTAACTTGTAATGTTATTGACACACATTGAAATATCAAAATTGAATCGGTTTCAAAATTCGCTAAATATTAAAGTCTTATCATTAAATTACAAATATATACCTACGTCGACACACTACGAAGTCAGAATAAGACACTCATGTATAAGTAAACGTATATTTTAAAGTAACGAAAAGGTTCTAGGGAAATAAATATTGTAACGTTAAAAAAATTCTAGAACTACCGAAAAATTATTTTTTTTTTTTTTTAATTTATTTGGATCAACGAACAACAGTACAATAATTGTTACTTAAAGAAACTAACTTAGCGTACTTAGATTAATTGTACAGTCAGCTATGTTAATCACAACAGCAATATATAATTGTGAAATTAAAAAGTTACTTTTAACAAACAATGCATAGAATCTATTAATAAATGTTAGATATAGGTTTTACAATTTCTTCCTTAAATTTAGATAATGAAAGTGCAAAGATATCCAACTTAGCATAAAGATTATTATAATTTTCCATTATACGGTTTACAGGAGAACGTTCACCTGCATGAGTAGAACTAAAATTAGGTAAACTTTACAAAATTATCCAGCATTATACCAGTAATTATTTACAAAAACTGATCAAGCCCCAACGGAAATAATGTCCGAAACGCTACGTGTTCCAGCAATAAAAATGGCAATAATTTCCCTGTACATAATAAAAATGGTTGCTTCCAAATTGAAGAGGGTGACAGTTTTATGTTGCGATAAAATATCGTCTTGTGTCGCTAAAGTAGAGGGTCGCATCAACGAAATAGTTTTTAATTATCTTTTCAACAAGCTGTAAATTTCACTTTACGATGACTATACTAGCGTGGATGAACGATAAAATTCACTTAACTCTGCAAGAGTAATACAGGGAGAAACGAGGCTAAGGGTCTTATCATAATAGGATTAACAGCGGAACTCAAGGGTATTTTGAGACTGGAATAACATGGTGTTCTGTTAGCCTTTATGAAAAAGGCAGATGAGTTCTTTGAGGTAAGAAATGTAATTATGGAAGGTTGAATTAAGGACTTTTATTAATTCGAGTTTTGATGAGAAATGTCAAACATCATTTCCTTTTATCATGAGAGGTAAAAGGCAGTCCGTAAAGAGCTTTGACCCAACGTGTTCAGTGTTATTATGACATCATAAAGACTCGTGTTCCTCATTTAATAGCTGGTAATGCACACCACATCGAGTTGTAAAGACTACAGTCTTTTTTTCTCTTTATTTTTATAGGATATAGAGTCTTAATATGTTTTTGTATTCTTGAAATCACTGACACAAACCTTTAAAAACTTGAGAAGTCACATCCGGATAGAACGAAGTTACTTTCGATTAAAACGTATCTCATAAAAATTATTTCCGTTCGTAACGCGCGATAAGGAACGTGTTTTAAAATATTTTGATCACAGCGCCATCTACCATTAATCATATAAAACAAAATAAGGAATTGTTTTAAAAGATTTTGATCACAGCACCATCTAGCGATAATCATCGAAAACAAAAAAAGCGTCGTGACAACTTTTCGTAAGATTTTTTTCCGTCTAGTCCACTTTCACAACGCGCGATAAGGAACTTTGTTCCAAAAATATTCTTCAACTTTATTCTTCAACGAAATATTCATGAAGTTGTTTATCTTAATTTCGTTCCATGATCTTGTTATTGCACTACCAGAGCATCAATTTCATTAATTACACAAGTTGTATCTCAGTTTGGTGCGAACTCTATTCTAATAGAACACTAATTACTTAAACTCACTGAACTTGAACAGTAATAGTGAAATAATAACGTTTGTTGTTCAACTTCATTACCATTGTTCGTCAAAACTTGGGTAATATTGTAAATCAGGAATACGGCATTATCTTTTGTTTTTGTCACGTTTATGATCTTGGGAACTAATAAATGTTTTCTATCTGTTGTTATCGTCAGTAATTCTGTAACATTTTTTTTGTTTATTGCTGTTTTGTAGCAATCAACTTGGAATACCTACTATCCCACTCGGCCACCACGACTTTTTTTTTCCGAACGGGAGGTCGCGGGTTCAAAACCGGCGGGCTTGTACCTCTAAATCTTAATATGAAAGAGATTTATGTGCAATTTTTCACAACACCACTGGCTAAAAACGGTGAAGGAAAACATCGTGAGGAAACCTGCATATCGGGAAAGGGTTCTAAAAATCCTTTGAAGATATGTGAAGTCCCCAATCCGCTTTAGGCAAGCGTGGTAGACTATGCCTGACCCCTCTTCGAAGGAGACCTGAGCTCAGCAGTGGGCAGTAATGGGTTGTTACAGTACAGTACAGTACCTACTATCTTTCATGATGTTGTTTTCTTGCAATCAGATCTAGGTACTTTTTTTTCTGAACAAATTACTATCGCATCATGGCAGGTAGCGTACGTATCATCCTTTCAAAACATTCCTCAAGCTAGAAAAGGTATAAGGTATAAAGTGGTAGGTATGTAAAGTCCTTTGTAAAACGCTGGAATAAAATACGCGAATTAAAACCTTCTAAATCGATTGAAAAACCAAACTTAGCTTCACCAATAAACTAAAGTAAAATGAAACAGGGGACCATCGTATCGTGAGTAGGCCACTTCAAATTACATCCTATTGTAATCTTAAACCTCGTTATATTTGTACCATTTTTTGTTACATCAGACATTTTTTGTTCATCCATTATTTCGAGTGTTGTTTTACTCTTGTTTTGCACCCTTTGTACTAGTGATTTGTAAGCCAAAAACAGTTTTATAGTTGCAATACAATGCACTTTACTTTTTCATGATTCAAAAGCTGTAAACCAAATTGCGTTCAATCTCGGTGATCGAATTACAATTTATAGTTTTTATCTTGAGTGATATGCGTGTCAGCTCATAGTTTTGAAGTTCGGGTTTTTTCTTAGCATATTTTATGCTTGGAAATTCGGATTGATAACGACAAACTAAGCATACGAAATTATAGTATATCTGTAGTTGCCTATTATTAAAAAGAACCTTAAACGCACTATTAATCATTTGTCGTTTGAAAGGAGCAATACCAGTCCACGAAGTTTTAAGGACAAGTCCGGGGAGGAGAATTTTTTCTACAGCCGAATAGTGCATTTCGCATTTTTTCCTACAAACATCACAGTTAACTAATGATGTAATAGTATCTCGGACAGATGGCGATATGTTCTTATCTGTGAACCGATAGCTACAGTTTAGTTGCTAATTGATCGAGTCATTAGTTTGTTGAGATAAACACATGTTAAATGTCACGATTCTTTGCAGTTTAGATATTTATCAACGTGTTTTAGATCAAACAATCAATACGTTATATGATTTAAATTTTATTTACTGAATATTGCTCTTGAAATACGGATAAAGGACACTTAAAATACTTTTCTCCTACGTAGTCCCAAGCAAGTAGGTTACTAGTATAAATAAGTGTGGAGAGCAATTATGAATGTTCACCACCTTCACTTGGAACCGTTGTGCTCTTCCACAGTTCGGTTCAGAAGATCATTTTTGCCCCGTACCATTCCGATTTGGAATGGACTCCCGTCCGCGGTGTTCCCGGAGCGCTATGACATGTCCTTCTTTAAACGAGGTTTAAGAAAAGTCCTGTATGGGTAGGTGATAGATACGACCCCTCATTGCCCTGGCATTGCAGAGGTTCATGAGCGACGGTTACCATCAGGTGGGCCGTAGGCTCGTTTATCTATTTCGCAATAAAAAAAAAGTTCTATACTTCGTCCCTTTGCTAGGACATATACCAATTTGTAAATTCTATCTTTGAAAATAATTGGAATTTAAAATAAAGTTTTCACGATATCAAGATTTATGCAAAGAAACGGTCGTCATTTTGTTGGTTGTACCAGTATACCCGTCAATGTACCGAAAAATCATAGAATATCCAGGAAAATCATTGTTCCATAACAAAAAGGTTACTTTGAATATCCTCGTCATATATGAAAGTCGGTTAAAAAGATCCATTACAATTGCACGTGCTGCATATATGCAACCCATACTCGCAAAGGCAAAATCCCCTTTTCACCGTCACTTTTCAGTTGCTATTGTATTTAATCGATAACTTTATCGACAATCGATAAAATCAATCGAACGGTATCGATGTTCACTTTTTATTGTAACAAAAAGGTTAACGGATCTTTTCATTATATTGAATTAGGGTTACTGTTGTTATTTAAAATGGTCTTGGTTTGTGTTACAGTTAATCATTGCACATTTCACATCCATATCAATAAGGAGACAATTAAAAAAAAATATTTTAAAGAATACACTGTAATTATTTCACTGTAATTTTGTCACAACACCACTGGCTAAAAACGGTGAAGGAAAACATCGTGAGGAAACCTGCATGTCGGAAAAGGATTCTAAAAATCCTTTGAAGATATGTGAAGTCCCCAATCCGCACTGGACAATCGTGGTGGACTATGCCTAATCCCTCTTCTGAGGAGACCTGAGCCCAACAGTGGGCAGTAATGGGTTGGTACAGTACAGTATTGTAATTATAAGGATAACATGACAATGTAGCAGTAAGTACCTAAAGTAAAACGACGAGTTCTGTCGGAAATCGGGAAGTTGTTCAAATTTTGCTCGTAAAATCTTCCCGAACTAACAAAGTTGTTATTATATGCGTATAAAGTAAAACATGGGTACATAATTAAATTTAGTGTAATATAAAGCTTGTAATAACAATCGACCAAATCGAATTAAGCGGTGCACAAAATATTTTTTTGAGTTGACTTCCTTCTGATCATGTGTATAATAAATGCATAATATAATAGACACACACAGATTCTGATATTACAGAGGTATGCGATGTGATGTTGTAAATAAGATCATTTTTCAGCGCTTGAATCGCACATGCTATCTAAACCTTCGTGACGCAGATAAACTTACTAGTGTCATTTAGTAAATATATAAAACTAAACTACTTTAGAATTAATCAAGATAAACGGTATCACTTCACTAACAACTCGTCATTTTCCAATTCATTGCAAATTAACATCTGCTTTTTTTGACGAACGTAACGAAATACAGTAAATTGCCCGGATGTGCTTTGTACTCAAATTGCATTGGAAATTGGTTAGTAAGATATAACTAATGTATTATAGTTATAAACAGTTATTTTTGTATTGGCACTAATATTCAGGTAAATGATCCACCTCATTTACACTATTACTAAACGGGTTCTTACCACGATTATTTTCAATTGAGCGTTTTTCAACTGTTTCAAGCGCCATGATCACGGGAAGACTGACAGTGCCGAAATATCGGGATCGCTCAATTGAAAATAATCGTGGTAAGAACCCGTTTAGTAATAGTGTAATTGATGTAGATAACCATGAGTATTTAAAGAAAAATGATCCACCTGATGTGAAGCGGTTACTTTTGCCTATAAATTTTCGCAATGACAAGACGAAGTTGGTGACAAATTTAGAAAATTAAATAATTATGTGCTTTATCCCTAATATTATTGAGTCTATCAAATTTAAATTCAAGTGAAATCTAAACAAAAAATACCTATTTAAACAATCTTTTTTACCATTAACCTAAACAAATCCCGAATATAAGCTTCTAATAAATTTATTTTTAGCTGTTTCTTTTTATAGCATTTCCTCGAATAAGAGGTAAACACATTTTTATTTAACTAACAAGAAACCTTTGTCAAAACAGTGAAAGTGGAATAGATTAAAGGCACACTAAGAAGAACATTGTTTAAAATGACTTAAAATTATAATATGTAAATCTAATTTGAACACAGAGCTCCTATTTTACAGAAAGAAAATTAAAAACAAATCATTCTTGATGAACCTACATATTAGTAGTCATTGATACGTGGTATCGAAACTTTGAATACAATTTTAATGAGACTACTTTAAAAGTAAAATTAATCAATGAAATCGGTTCATCCAAAATATTGATTTAGTTACGATATTACCTTTTTTATTTTTTTGTGATTTGACGGGAGGAAATCGCTGGACTTCCACTCGCCCTGCGGGTGGGGTGTGTGGGGGTTGAACCGCACTAAAACCTCCCGCCGCTCGCGCTCGACAACCGATCTGGTAGGGGTGACAGGACGCGTTCGCGATTGTCTCTCACGTATCGCCCCGTCACCCCCGGACGTCGAACCGGCAGTCGTCGGTGAAACGACCATCGGCTCCCTCGGTACGATATTACCTAGCACGTGAGAAGTTAAAAAAATATGTGGTTTGTAAAAAACTATTTTAAATAAGTTTAGCTTCTTCTCTATAAAATATCAGAACCGATTCATGAAAAGATATGTTTTATCATTAACCATACATAAAATAGCAAACATAAATACCTACTTTTAAGTCGATCGATGAAAAGTAACCAATCAAGATCAAATCCTAAAATCGCAAAATTATTAACACCAAACAAAGATGTGACATAAATCATTACATCCACTTACAGTCGCTTGACGCTACTGAGCCGTAGTAATTGGCAGTAAAAAGATACACTACCAGGAAATCTATCGGGATAGAACAGGAAAAAGATAAATTTATGATCGCTGTTTCCTTGTCTCATAAATTAACTTCTTTGATAAATAAATGTTATACAGAACATTGAGAGAAGTGAAGCTCACATATTATTAAACTCATCGGTTATTAAATTAGAGATAGATACATGCGTGTAGGGCCGAAAAGTTCTAGAGTGGCGACCACGAACTGGTACACGTCACCTGGTCAGGATCGCGGAAGGTTGCTGGATGCGGACAGCGCAGGACCTGTCGTTGTGGTGAGGTTTAGGGGAGGCCTATGTCCAGCAGTCGTCTATAGGCTGATGATGACATTACGTCGATCTAGGATCTTTCATATCTTTTGTTTATATAAACTGCTGAGGTCATCAATAGTTCGTTGTAGAATTTCATTCCTGTCCCATCTGGTTCGGAATCTCCCCTTCTCAGTATTTCCCAAACGCAATACTTTGTTCTCGTAGACGGTAGAAATAAGCCTAGACTTTTTTATTGCAAGATTATAAACGAGACTACAGCCTGTCTAATGGTATGTAGTTACCGTTATTCACGAAGCTTGCAATGTCGAGATATTGGGCCGCAGTTAACGATCACCTTACAGTAGGTGACAGGACTCTTCAGGACTCTTCTTAAACCTCGCTATCCGATATCCTATTTTTGAGAAAGCTCATTATATGTGTTTTTAGTTTAACTTCTGCGTGATAATTTTCTGTGATTGTTTTCGAATGATTGGCAAAGCAATTTTGCAAAATAAAAGCAAGAAAGTTAATGTGTTCAGTAAATGCAGTAGAAATAGTAAATCATCATGTTTAAAGAGACTACAAAAAGTGAAGTTGCTTCTGTAATTTTATGACATTCCAGAAACATCAAGAAATTAATTTATCACGAAGATTTCATATAAAATACTTGAAGTCTGAAATGAAAAATGAAATTTTACTTTTTAATTGCAAAGCACCTCTTTATGGTGCAATAGCGAAGTGTAAATTTCCTAGAGAGGCAAACCGATATTTGAGATGCTAAAAAGAAGAACCATAAGCTGTTTTGACAAAATCATTAGTATCTCTTGTTATTCTATGAAAATCGAAGGGGAAGTCGATACGAATGGAGTTGTATGAAGCCTTCGCCACTGGTATGGTGTAATATTAGAAGGACCGTTTCTAACCTTTTCAAGAAGTCATACATTCATCAGAAGATTGAAACGACGTGAATTGAGAATCGTGATATTAATCCTTATAAATTAAGGACAATATTCCAAACGGACATTTCGTTGAGAAATTATCGCGCGTATAAAACGCTATACGCTACTAAAAATATCGCGACGACATCGCGAGTGCTGTTTAAACAACTTTGTGACGCAGACGAAGTTGCGCGGGTTATCTAGTAAGATTATAATTAATAGAGCTAATACCACTGAAGATAATAATAAGTACATACCAATACTGGTTAAGGAAGCTATTGAAATTTCGAGGAATAGCACTTTTAATCGGGGTGCCGGCTTCAAACTATCCGGTATGTGGAATCCAGTGATAGACGAAAATAAAGCCAAAAAATCTAGTTTTGAGACGGTTGCCGATACTGTCAGTGTAGTATGTCGAAATGTGAGTTCGAGTTCCAGTGGTACCGGCAAACAAACGAAAGAAAGAGGGTAGACAGATTTGTCTGCTCTTAAATGACCCCCGCAGTTCCTCAGTCTTCCCGTGATCATGGCGCTTGAAACAGTACTGAAATATCGGGACCTCTCAATTAAAAATAATCGTGGTAAGAACCCGTTTAGTAATAGTGTATGTAAGTGATGTAGATAACCGCGAGTGTTTAAAGAAATTTATAATAATTAGTATACGCAACCCACATGTGTGGGAACACATCCTAAGTAGGAGATACGGTACTGCACAAAGATAAATTAATAAGTTAGAGTATGTTTTTTACAGGAAATAATAAAAGAAAAAAAGTGAGCTTTTTAATTAAATCAGAGCATGATTCGGAATAACGAAGCGGGATGTCACGGATGTTGGACACAAACTTTGTTATTTGGACGATCTTGTTGAGTAAGTTTTAGAGGTAACTTGTTAAAAGAATGAAGTTTATGTCTTCATTTCCGATTAAAAACCAGAATGTTAGTTCTAATGTTATATATTATTAGCTGCCCCGCGCAACTTCGTCTGCGTCGATAAAATAAAATAAAAAATTAGGGGTGGACTACCCCTAACATTTAGGGGGATCAAAAATAGATGTTGGCCGATTCTCATAGGTACCGGATAAGCACAAAAAAATCATCAAAATCGGAGGAGTATGGCAACGACAACTGTGACACGAGAATTTAATATATATTAGATGTAAATGTTTCAGAATACACTTTCATATTGCAATTAGGTCTTAGTTTACTAATTTTACAAATCTATAAGAAAGGTACTTTGAGTATTTAATGTGGTGCAAATCAGCAGAGGTTCATGAGCGACGGTAACCGCTTACCATCAGGTGGGCCGTAAGCTCGTTTATTATATTGAAATAAGAAATAGACTAGTTCTTACTATTTAGTGCTTAAGTTTCAGAGAACCAGTTGCGTGTTTGTTTACTAAAATACGGAACACGTCTCTACATATAAATAAATGATAATACTGTTTTTGTAACCGAAAATGCGAAGCCACTTTTGCCTTTTAAATATCAAAGAAGCCCAATGAAAGCGTATGTGGTATCCTTTGAAACACTAATTAAACATTTCAGTAATGTATTTCCTGCATCTAAACGTAGGAAAAGGCGCAAATTAATGAAGATTTTTCAAAGAGGTACATTAATAAAAATAAAATAAGCCTTTATTCCAAAAAAGAGAAAAATCAAAACTAGTATAAACACTTATAGAATAACAAAATAAAAAAAAACACAAGATAACACTTTAACAATATTCCTAAACTAGGTATATATATCCTATATATTACATTGTGTCTTAAATAGTATCTCTTATTTCGGAGTGCCTTTTGGCAAATACCTCCTCTAGTCGCTTCCACTCCTGGCGGTCTAGACAAGCTCTTCTCCAGTAAGGACCAGCTGCTAGTCTGATTTCGTCTTCCCATCTCTTATGTTGTCTACCTTTGGAGCGTTTGCCATTTCTCGGGTACCAGTTTGAGTTACATTAAAGAAGTTTATTCGTCTTTTGTTTACGCACGGGTAATCTGAAATCTCGTGTAAAATCGGTATTTCTCAAGGCTTTGACGCGATTCTACGTAGAAAGATTTCGATGTCGTCATAAAACTACTATAAAGCTCTATCGATATTTTCAGCAGTATTATAAATACTTTTTCTAAAATAAAACAACTTCCATTTTACAGAACACCTCAAAAAATACTCGTCAGATCTTTAGGTCGGGGGCGGCGCGACGGGAAAGAGTGCGGTGGACGTAACGCGTCGCGCCGTCCCTCATAACCCCGTGCTGGGTTCTGGCCTCAGCCGGGGTTCGGACGCTGAGTGTGAGTGGCTGTAGGTTTTAGTGCGGTTCAACTCCCACATATCCCACCATCCCGCCCGCGCAATCCGGTGATTTCCTCAAACTAAAAAAAAAATATCTTTCGGTCAAGAGATTGCGTGAACACTACTTTTCAATAAAAAGACCTAGAAAAATAATTCATAAAAAGATACGGCACAATCACTGATCTATTATCACTGGTAACTTCATTTAGGTACCCTATGCTGTCCACATACGCATAATATTAGAATATCGTCGTTGCGCCTGCCAAATCCCATATGTGGTTTTTTTTGATTTTTCGTTTTTTCGCAAAACGTGATCTCCGATTTTTTCTCCATGTACTGGTAAAATCCTTTTTTTCAAATTCCATCGGGAACCATTTTGCCAAATACCTTATGTATTTTGACCGTTTAGAAAATACCGGTATGTGGCAAAATGCACATACGGGATTTGTGTTTTGCCGTCTGTCGCTCGCAACTGTCCGACTCGTGAGGGTGTTGTGGTGAAAATAATCGTATAAAAATAGTTTTACTGTGTTTTAATTTGAGAAAAGCGGCAAGTACATCCTGAATTAACTTGATATTTAGTTGTTTGACATAATACCATTGATTATTTATCAATAACTTGTAAAGAAGATAAACTTTTTTTATTATGTATATACATTATTATAGTCTTACGAATAGTTTCTACTCACGTATAATATCAAATATTTGTTGATTTAAATCTACAATATTTATTTGATATCAACTGAAACATGATAAAAATGAAAATAGTTTATAAAACCTTTATAATTTAAAATTACATTACATTACCTACAATCATTAAGTTACCAAATCCTGTATGTGACACATACAGGATTTGGTAATGTAACACTTTGTATGTATCACTCTGTATGTGACACATACAGGATTTTTTGACCCATTTCAAACCAGTTATGTGCACTTTTTCACAAAAAAAAATTCTAGCTCTTTATATGACTGATGTTTATGGCTACTTATGCATTTTTTTAATGTATTACATAAATAGCTACAAAATTGCATCATTAATTATTAAAAAAAAACCATTTTAAATTAATTAACATGTTTTTTGTTGTTTTCCAAAACCTTGCAAAAACCACATATGGAACTTGGCAGGCGCAACGACGATATATTATCTCATACTCAAGTATAAGAAAGCTCCAACGAAATGTCTGAGAATGATCCTACGAAGTAAATATACAAAAAAATTAGACGAAGACTTTTCAAATTGTATTTCAAAAAAGATTTTGTGTGTGTTTTTCTGTATTAATATAATAAAAATCAGAATAGTACTTTTTTTGTCCTTAGGGGAAAATCTAGATCCAGTCGTTTCAATTTTATTCACAACTCTCCTACACTTCCGGCTACAACAGAATATTAATTGATCTATAGTTGAAACAAAACGAGCAATAACCAGCTCAGTGTTTCCTAAGTGGTTCATGCTAAGCTGAGTACACACAGGATGTTAGGTCAGCCACACTGTCTGACTTCCTGTGCAGACAAAGATATCACTCATGGAGGGTGTTCGCTAGTGTATACTTGGGTTTTGCTGGTCTGAATTAGTGTTCAATATTGTCAGTTTCTTCCGCTCATAGTATTAAAAAAAGAAAAAGAACAGTATGTGTAAATGTGTGTGTTTTTGTTTGTGGATTTGTCTATGGCATCGCATATCCTAATCGGATGAACCAATTTTAATTTGTTTGAAAGCAAAATCAGTCTAAAGTTTAGAGTATTTTCTAAGTAGGTTTGAGTTCGATTCATTGGCAAACTTTAAACAAAAGAAGTTTTATATTCGACTTGATTTCAAACGGTGTAAAACAAAAGAAGTAAAAATCTACAGGACAAAGGAAATCAACCCGGTATTAAAAAACTATTTCAATCTAAATTCTACAACAAAACTACAAGCAGATGCAGTTCAAAATCAAAAGTTTTTTGTATTTGTTAACATTTCGAGTGCGGACTTCATTTTAAAAGCGCACCAACGACAAAATTAATTAGTTACATCAATCCTTTTTTAAACGTGTCACTCCTAACACCGGCCCACTGCGTTTGAATCGAATAACTATAGAAAAAACGATGTTATTCTAGCATTGTGTCAACCCTTCGATGCGTTAGAATGTATATAATAATTTAAAGATGTGGTTCCGTAATATATTTTTTTGACATTTTTAGCGGGTTTTTGTCGATGTGTAATTAAATAACTATTTGTTATTAAATTCGATTGACAGATTGTGCATAATATATACATATATCAATCATCAATCGAAATTGCATTACCACGCTTTTAAATTTGAATACATCTTTTACGAAATTGGTAGCTTAAGGAAACAAAATCCGTTTTAATAAATAAATAAAGTACGTTTATTTCTCTTCACAAAATACAAAGTTGTTTTTAACATAATACTAATTAACTTAAATGGATCTTTTGTGAAGAGCTGGTGTCTGAAAAAGGATTTACCTGTATTACAGATCACCAGGTCCTCACCCTTATTCTAGATTAAGTAACAATCAAACAAACAATTAAAAACCAAATATTCAAAAATATCAAACTACAAATTAAAATAAGGATAACAATCACAATCGTGCAAAAATAGTAAGATTAAATTAAGTCCTACTGTGTGCAGTTATATAATTGTATGCTCCGGTATAATTCAGAATTACTTATGGTTCAATTTGGAGAATAAGTTATGTGTGTTCGCCTGTTTGTGTGCGTGTGCGTGCTCGAGTGTGTTTGCCTATTGTGTGTGAATATGAACTTTTGTGTGTGTGTAAGTGTATGTGTGTATGTAAGTGAGTGTGTGTATGTGTGTATGAGTGTGTGTGTGTGTGTGTGTGTGTATCGTGTGTGTGTATCATGTGTGTGTGTGTGTGTGTGTTTGTGTGAATCAGATCAACAATTTTTCCGTGCTGTCGTAGTCTAGGTTTTGAAGCCAATTTTTGACAATACTTTTACATGAACTATAAGGCAGAGGGTAAATTTCAAGTGATTTATTAATTTTATTGTATAAATTCGAACTGAGAAAGCAGTAGAAATGGTGTGTGAAACGTGTATTATAGCGAGTGATAAGACAGACTCGATCCTTTCGCCTTTTTTTGCGTCTTAAATCTGGATCATAAATAGTTTTGGTGTGTTGTCTCAAAACAGTATAGAAAATAAAAAGTTGACGTACCGTCAAAACACCACATTTTTTGTATAATTCTTTGGTAGGGTAATAAAAAGGGAAAAAATTGCTTACTTTGAGAATAGCCCGTTGTGCTCGTTCTAATTTTAACAAGTGTGTTTTGTTAGCCCCGCCCCATGTGGTGATACAATAATTTAGCAGGGATTGACAGAGAGCAAAATATACTGTTTTTATTAAATTTTTATCCGCAACATGTCTCAAGTTTTTAAAAATTACTATTAATTTTCGGATTCTAGATGATAAGAGGTCAATGTGCTTATGAAAATTGAGTTTGTTGTCTAAAATAACCCCTAGATATTTTATAGATTCTGTTCTTTGTAGTCTAGGACATTCGCAGTTATTATCATTGTCGTTCGAACAAATATGTGAGATTATAGTTTTATTAGTCAAGTCTGAGGATCTAATTGAAAAGGTCATGAATTTAGTTTTTTCGGTATTTAAGGTAAGGACATTTTTTCTAAGCCATCTGTTTATTAAATTAAATCCTACTTGCGCATGTGAGAAGGCGAATGTTGGGAAGGGTAATGTTTTGTTTGATACCATGAATCATGATGAAGAATACCTTCAGTATCTTCAGATCAATTTAGTGAATTAAATTTTAAGAACACTTTTCAATTCAGTTCCAATTAGGTGCAAATTGGCTGTATATTCAACGTGTCAATTATTGTAAAGAAAAAGCAAAATATCGTGAAAATTTTATATTAGAAAAAATATTTTCGAAAAAAAATATCTATGATATCAATAATTTAAAAAATTGAATCTTTGAAGTTACGGATCCCTAAAGCGAAATGTATTCACAGTTGTGACGCGTTTCACCAAAAGGGTGGCGTCGGGCGTGTTCCACTAAAAAATATTTTGAATACATCCGAGATATGATAAGGGAGGGTTTTCATTGTTCCGATTGGCACACGTCTGTACGCGGGTCATTGACACTTTTTTTGATTAAATGAGTTATCTGAATGGTGACGTCATCAAGTTGAAACAAAAAAACTCACTTAAAATAACTAATGGAGAGTAGAAGCTAAAAATAAAGTGATTAAAGTTAACTGTTCATTTTTTTTTATCAGTTGAATTTCTTAATAATTCTAATATAATTTATATTGGTGTGAAGTATTAAGGTAGGTATATTAAAAAAACAGCTTGCTATTTACTTAAAATGTGTTCTTTAGTTTTCAGTCTTTTTTATTTTACGTCTCATTCTTCTAAATAAAAATAAATAGTAAAATAGGAACTATCGTAGGTACTCTAAATTTTTATTCCAACTTTACAATAAGAATGAAGGACATGCTTACTACATTCATCAATTTTATTGTATTTGCATTTGTATAGACGATGCTTATTTGAATATGACAGCAATCTGTCATGTTGATGACAATGCACGCGCCCTATATGACCTTCCATTGTAGGTATACCTATTTTGAATTTAATGAAATTTTACAAAAGTAAAAAAAGCGCCATACTGTTATTTTTAGTTTTATTGTATTTTTTAACGTTCAAAAACGAGGATAATTGTTTTTACATATTGTTTATTTTAATAATTTCTTTGAAAAAATTTCAAAGTATATTACAAGTCTGATTTGAAAGTCACTTTGCATTAGATGGGCCGTCAGCTCGGTCGCTTTAAATTAAAAAATAACAAAACATATTCACAATCTAAGTCGAAGAAACAACAAGAAAATAAGAGAAAATTTTTAAAACTATATTTAAACTGCATGTGGTCCAAAACAAAGAAACATTTACTTAACACAAAAGTTAAAAGCGATAATTACAATTACAACTAAACAACCCTCTAAGCTACTTTTGTTTTGATTGTGAGAAAATACAACCCTACATTAAAAAAAGCACTTGACTAGGGAACATTGTTGAAGTGGGCTCTTACATTTATATTTTAAAGAATATAATAATTCAATTTTTAAATATAAGTTTTTAAGGCCTTGCATATTATGTGGAAGTAAAAGTACCTACTAGCTCTAGTAAAATGAGCATTCGCGAATATTCGAATGTTTTGAATAGTTGCATTCGCAAAAAAACAAGCGAAAATTGTGATAAAAGTTGTGTTGACATAGAAAGAATCTGATAGAGCCAAGATAAAGGCCTCTATCCGTCCTACAAAATTAGCCCAAACTCGATGGGTCTACGAACGTGAAAATGTCGAAAAATCGACATTTGCAACATCCTGTCTTCTGACTCCATCATTATATTAGTTCTATGATACCATATTACAGATGAGCATATTTTAAATTCAATCGGAATAGGAAAGCTGGTCAAATGCAACTCGCAAGTCGCAAGATTCCTATTAAGCAAAAAAATAGCAGTAATTCTACCATAGACAAAGATGTTGTATAAAAAATCTACAGCATTATAAAAACCATTCCACTCGAATCACTAAATCTAAAACCAATATACAAAGGTAAACTTTATTACATTCTCTATCTATTCACAAACATAGATATGAAAAAACCGTTTAAAAAACCAAAGCTCCATCCGATCTAGTACAACACGTTCGAGTTTTTTCATTGAACTCAAAGCCCACAATTGGGGCAAAAATTTTGCACCTCCGAATGCCCTTGTTAGACAATTGTTAGTTTATCGGTTTTGCGGTTTATTTACATTTCAAGTATATTAATACACGATAATTAGATTTTTTGAGTTGTTTATTTAAAATAGGATAGTTGCAGAATAAATAACATGATGTTGAAATTAGTTTTTATTAACTTGATAATTCAAATATTATAATGATTTAGAATTTCAAAGAAAACTGTAAAGCTGTACTTGCCCGAGTATCATCTTGTAGATATAATTTTTTAGCACGGCCTACACACAAACAAGCTTACGGGTCACCTGAAGGTAAGCGGTTACTTTGTCATACGTACGTCATAAGTCTCTGTAATGCCAGGTGACACTAGGGGGTCATCGTTTAAGCTGTCTCTAATAAAAAGTGACATTGCATTGAAATCCTTCTCAAAAAGCCTAAGAAGTATTATATATTTTAGTGTAACATTATAACTAAAATAAAGTTACATTTTTAATACTTCTATGAAATACTAGATACACGAAAATAGCCTTTATTCCTTAGAGTAAACGGTCCATTCAAATTCGTCTTTGTTTATCGCGATTATCCGTCAGGAGATCGTTCTGGTTCATAAAAATACCTTTTTAGAGATATATAAAAAAATATCGTTATCCCGTTTGTAATTCGGGGACTTTTTAAATATTCAGAGCTTAGAAAAGCTTTCAGTTACTTTGTGTAAAGCTATCTGTCCCAGGAGCTTTGAGTAAATTATTTTACTTCAATTTAGAACAAAAATAGTTTATGATAAAATGTGATAGCGCTTTTTATTCTCTTTGGGAGATATCCGATTTCGACCTTCATTCTCAAATTTTATTCGTTATTTTGAGGCGCGTAAATTAAAACAAAAAACAGTCAATAACGCCTTATTGCTGTTACCAATTTTTTACAAGTATATTTAAACTAGGAGAATTAAAAAATAAGATAAAAATTAACGAACTAGCAATAATCCAGTGGTTCTCAAACAATGGCCCTTTATCACTCACAAAAAAAAGTATTATTTCAAAAAGTTTCAAGTTTAACGGAATTATCAAAAAGACACACATTCACATTTTTTCATGTTACAAATAGTTTTTGGTGAAGAGTTTGTAGAACAGGTGAAGTGTTTGTTTGAAAACCCCAATTTTTCAAACAAAAAATCGAAACATAGGGTTACAAAACCAAGGTCGTAAAATGAAATAAGCATAGTATTGCGCGTTAAACCGACGAAGTTAAATGTACCGTGAAAATTATGAATTATCGTAAATAAACTATACAAGTCAAAGTTTATAGTCACTATACAATAGGGTTGCCAAATATAAAAAAAAACTTCACGTATGAAATGCATTGAAAGAGAAGAAAAAAGTATTTTATAAATTCGATATTTTATTGTTTTAAAATAATATATTTTCAAGTATTTATTTACGAAATTTCTAAAAATGAGTTGTTCGTTTTATCAACCTGTCCCGTTTGATTCATAACATAACATCTAATATTTCGTTCAATACTTTTTATCATTCGTTCTATAATTTATGTATACCTAATACCGTTAAATAGTTATTAATTAAGTTCACACATCACAGTAAATTTGAAAATAACATATTGTTGCCATATACTTTCTTTGCATGTGGCATTATAAGTAGACTTTTAAAGTATAACTACCAAGTACCTAGGATACGTTAAAACATGTGGTATTTAAAGTACATTTTTAAAGTATAACTGCCAAAAATAAAGTACTTAGAATAAAGCATGTTTGACAACCCTACTAAACAATGAAACATTTTAAACCCCTTTCCTACGAGGATTAAAAGCAATAAATATCGCTCCAAATCGGATTCTGGACACGGTTGCACTTCCGATCTTGAAAATTGATATATTGTTTGTTTTATACTGAATTTATAGCAAGAATAAATATTATTCTATTTTTTATGTTGAATTTTGTATGGGTTCAGCATTTACGATGTAAGCGTAGAATATGCTTATTTACGACATTACATCAAAAAACATGTAATATTATCAGTGTTTCTTTGCTATATTATGCGTTTATTATAGACATAAACCTTCCTCTTGATTCATTCTATCTAAAGAAGCATTGTAATCCAACGTAATTTTACAGATCTAAGCATACATGAGGACATCGAATTTATTATTTACTAGCTAACAAGAGCAAAGACGCCTGCGACACATATGGAGTCAAAGTTTCCAGGTTTTGTTAAAAATGGCTTCTAAAATGAAAACTATTTATTTTAGAATTATTTAATAGCCTATGACACTTGCAAATAGCTTCTTATCAGTAAAAAAAAATCGGTTCAGTAAATTCATAGATTACCTCCTACAATGTCGTAAACTGTACCCACTACAGTACAGTTTATGCCCACTGCTGGGCTTAGGTCTTCTCAGAAGAGCGATTAGACAATATAAGACATAGAACACCACACTTGTCCAATGCGGATGGGGAGTATCTTAAAAAAAATCCTTTTCCACTATGCAGTTCCTCGCGATGGTTTCTTCACCGTTCTTAGCCGGTGGTGTTGTGAAAAATTGCACATAATTTTGTACACTTTGTAGTATTACTATAAACTGTCATGATTTACTAACGTATTTTTATTTGAACTTGAAAATGACCTCATGAACAATAACCCGGTCCCGTCACAGTAAGTGACCACCCACGGACGGACATCCGACACGCGTCTTATTAAATTATAAAGAAAACAAACCACGCGGCACAATCAAATTATGTTTCCGTTTTACACGACCTTACGAGTGTGCACACTTAAAAACAAATGAACCGTGACATGGTAAAACAGTAAATCATCAAGAAAGTTAAATGGATTTTGACATCGAAAATTATAAACGAAACGGAAAAAAAATATTCCAATTTTTCTTATTACAAAAATAAGTAGGTATTCTAAACTCTTTCATACACTAACACTGCATTCACTTATTGATTAATAGGTTATCTGGCTATAGAATGAGCGTTTCTGCTGGGCGTTACCCGGCGCTATTACCTATTTATCAATTCAAACGAGGTTTGAGAAGTGTCTCCCGACATAGCAGAGGTCCATGAGCATCAGGTGGCCCATCAGCTCGTCTACGGCAAAAAATAGATCGTCCACATCATGTAATAAAAAAAAAACTTGAGAGGTGTCATGGGATACCCGAATAGAACGAAGTTCCTTTCGATTAAAACAAATCTTATTATTTTTTTCCTAACGTAACGCGCGATAAAGAACGTGTTTTAAAAGATTTTGATCACAGCGCCATCTAGCGGTAATCGTCTAAAACAAAAAAAGTGTCGTGACAACTTTTCGTAAGAATTTTTTCCGTCTAGCCCCCTTTCACAACGCACGCTAAGGAACTTCGTTCCAAAACTTAATGATTGAAAACTGAATGAACCATAGGTATAAAACACCACTGGCTAAATCAACAGGATAACATCGGAAACTTGCGTATTGGAAAAAGATTCTTAAAAATGACCTGAGGAGACCTGAGCACAGTAGTGGGCAGTACTATGTTGTTACAGTTACAGTGTAAGCCCATAAATGTAATATTGATCCATAGTAGTTAAACTTGTGAAGGGCTTCAAAAATACCGGAAAGGCACGTGCCAAGACACATTCCTTCAAATGAATAGCTATAAAAGTAATTAGATTTTGTTTATGTCAGAATTAATTTACTGAAACAAGCAGGATGTATTTTTTAATTAAATGTGACTTAGTCTAAAACAATTTTGACCTTGTTTTTTTGAATACGAGATTTGAGCGAGGGGCTCACAGTTGAAAACCCAGTATTTAAATTCTTATTGTTTTTCTTCGTTTTTGACTTTTAATTCGTTAAGTTTTAATAAAAATACACTAAGTTTTGATGTCACAGGGACGGAGCGACGGGAAAGAGTGCCGATTGCGTAACGCGTCGCGCCGTCCCTCCAAACCCCGTGCTGGGTTCTGGCCTCAGCCGGAGTTCGGACGCTGAGTGTGAGTGGTTGGAGGTTTTAGTGCGGTTTAACTCACACATAACCCGCCCGCGGGGCGGGCGGGGATCCGGTGATTTCCTCCAACTGAAGAAAAAAAAAGGTTTTGATGTCAGTAGTAGTTAAAAATAGTCACTTTCCGTTATGTGTTGCTACTCCCTATGTAGCATACATCAGAACCCAGCTCGTGGTTATTCGAGGTGGCAAGACGCATTACGCAAAACGTCATTCTTAACTGTCTTGACGCCCCTGATTACTCACGTACATATAAATATATTAATGGACCGTGGGATTATGATC
Source organism: Trilocha varians (assembly GCA_030269945.2). NCBI lineage: Eukaryota > Metazoa > Arthropoda > Insecta > Lepidoptera > Bombycidae > Trilocha > Trilocha varians. The sequence goes on along the minus strand of AP028257.1, from coordinate 4,917,545 downwards.
ATCAAGGAGATTTTATAATACAGCTGGTTGTAATTGACTCCAACATAAATAAAATACTTCTACGTAAAATTGTCTATTATTTCGTTGAAACAACTTATAATTTAGTACGAAATTTTACGCGGCAGATGTTATTACTTTTGTTAGTAAATGATCCGTGAACTTCGAGTTTGTTCAGGAAGTCTTACTTTCACTAAGTAAAGGGTATAGGAAATACTTTGTTATAATAATATTATTAAAATTATTGTAATATTTTGCGGATGAACTTACTTTGTTGCTTTTTGTGAATACAAAGTAAGAAACTTATTCAGACACTCGCGGTTTTCTATAATACTTTCATGCATTTTCAACGGGTTCTTACCACGACATTTAATTAATTGAGTTGTCTCGATATTTCTACGTTGTTGCAAACGTCATGATCGCGAGAAGACTGGATGCTGCGGGTCGATTTAAGAGCAAACAAATCTATCTATCCTTTTTCTGAAAGCGAACGAGAATCCTGTCTTCAAGTCAAGTAAAGTAAGAAAAGTCGTTTTATACATAAAATTTGAGGTTATATTATTAGGTCAAATACTTAAAAATGGTGGTATCAATCCAGTGCTGCCCTCTGTTGAGTTCGTGACTAGCTATCATACAAAGTCTTTTTAATCTAATCACATAACTTAAAAACATCCAATGCAGTTCTAGTACTGAGACAAATATATTTTTTTATCTTTAAGAAGGAGGAACAAAGCTTGTAAAAACTTGATTTCCTTTGTACACTCATCATGAACCTATTACAGAAACTCCTTCGTGAAACCTCAGTATTACGCTTTTGAAGATGGCGTCACTTTATTCGCCTCGGCGGGAAAAGTAGAAGTATTCCCAAAATACACCTGAATTTAAATTGTGACGTAATACAATTAGCAGGACTGCCTTAAATATTGTTTACGATGTAACCGAATTACTTTGAAGCCCCCCGAGATTCAAATAAGGGTCCGAAACGTCACGCCTACTCGCGTCAAAGAAATCTAATTTACGCTCGTACAAAAGTATTTTTGACTTTTATGTAACTCTTGTTCAAATAATCTGAAATTATGTAAAACTAGCAATGTTGCTTGTTGCTTTAGTATATAGCTGTCATTTTACGTCAATTACATAGCTGTCATTTGCGTTTTGTTATCCCAAGTCTGATTATTTTTTGTTATACCACGTTTTATAGTGACTGACGTTTCATGTCAAGTTACACGGGAACGCTGTCGAATGGCCAAAATGGCCAGCCAAATCTGTTCTGCCGTTCTTGAGTTATAAGTGGTGTAACTAACACGACTTTCTTTTATATATATATGTCGCATGGGTAATAAAACAAAGAAAGGAATATACAATTTTATAAAAGGAACTGTCAGTTCAATAAGTATTCAAAATTATCTTCATAGAAAATTATTCATTTCAGAGCCATCTAGTGGGGATACAAAGAACCATTAACGATTTATCATTATTGTGAACAGCGCCATCTAGATATAACTTTAGGTAACCAGTTGTTGTACATAGTAACGCCATCTAGCATCAACTATCATAACTATGAGGACTTTCCCAATTAATTTAAAATTATCAACAAACTTATAGCAGAATAATATTAACAATGTTTACTTATATTTCATTCCATTTTTAAAACATACCTACATGTAGTTACATCTAGTATTAACATAAGCGAATATTCTTCAACATTTGCTGAACCTTGAAACTATTAAGCCACTTTTGTTCAAAAGCTTGTATTGTTAGATTAAACCATAAAACCATTTTCGGGTAGGTACACGAGAGCCTATTATGAACTAAATGAACCCCATAAGACCCTTCTGTAGCTTCACGCAACCATCCTAAAATTTTAATCAAGAATTAAAGCGCTTCATAAAATATGAATTTTGGTGTACGACCTACACTGTATTGTACAGAGGCATATAATTCAAACTTAAAGTAATTTGAGCAAACTTTAGGATACTCTATAGCTGCGAAAACTGAAGTTTGTTTTAGGTTATTTTTTGTAACAGCGCCATCTAGCGAATAGTTCTAGAACTTCGTAATGGAATTGATCGTGAATGTCGATCTGATTTAAATTTTAGTAATGTATAACAAAATAAATATTATTTAGTAGAATTTGTGTTTTACTTATGATCTATACTTTAATATTATAAAGCTGCAGAGTTTGTTTGTTTGAACGCGCTAATCTTAGGAACTACTGGTCCGATTTGAAAAATTATTTCACTGTTGGAAAGTTAATTTATCGAGGAAGGCTATATATAGGCTATCCCTCTGTGACGTAGACGAAGTTGCACGGGACACCTAGTTTAAAATAAAATAGTACCAACCCATCTTTTTTAATTAAAGTTTCGCTCAACTTCAACTCGAACGGTTAGAAAAACAAAACGGTATAGTTTAGAAAATGAAATAGTCCTTTGTCGCAAGTTTTAATTAAAACTGAAGTCGTTAGGAGCGGTTGCGTCTGCCATTATTCATGAGAAGAAAGAAATAACTAATCAATATTCAGTATCGGTACTTGTAAAATAACAAAAAATATGTTAATGAAGATCGAGTTAAATATGAACTAACTAAAATTACTTAAAAAAAGAAAAAAAAACTTATTTATTTTTATGCAAAAAGTCCACCATAGTAGCCGATTCGAACCCGCGACCTATCGCACTCAAGGCAAGCGGTTTAACCACTCGACCACCATGACTAAGATTTAGACTAAACGAAAAGTCAACAATAATAAATATTAGTACTATTGAACCCGTACAACTTCGTCCGCATCACATTAGACGGATTAAAAATTGATTGATGAATACAACGAAAAAATAATTATCGAAATGGATCAGCGAGATGTCGTCAAGGGAAATAAGACCAAAATTTCTTTAAACACTCGCGGTTATCTACATCACTTACACTATTACTAAACGGGTTCTTACCACGATTATTTTTAATTGAGAGGTCCCGATATTTCAGCACTGTTTCAAGCGCCATGATCACGGGAAGACTGAAGAACTGCGGGTAGGTCATTTAATAGCAGACAAATCTGTCTACCCTCTTTCTCGTTCGTTTGCCGGTACCACTGGAACTCGAATTCACATTTCGACATACCACACTGACAGTATCGGCTGCCGTCTCAAAACTAGATTTTTTGGCTTTATTTTCGTTTAACACTGGATTCCACATACAGGATAGTTTGAAGCCGTCACCCCGATTAAAAGTGCTATTCCTCGACCTTAAGACCTTATTCTTAGTTTGATTTAAGACTATATTTAATCCCAAAACGCTTTCATAAAATAAATATTGCTTTAATAAAACCTAGGCACGATTATTCAGCAGACGCGACATAATTTTCAATTTCCATCAAAATACTTTGTTCGCTTTACTTTTTTAATTTTCCAACGAAATATGTAACAAGTTGACTTATCTCTTTTGATAGATAACCAAACTTTTGTTTTAATAGGACCAATCTAAGATGGCCTCTTTTTGTATCAAAAATTGAACGTAGGGTGATAAAGATATTTTAACAGGTGTAATTTCCAATTAAGGACCTATTATTTACTAGGTTTCTAGTGTCGGCGCGATGAAGAATGCGTTTGGCGTAACGCGTCGCGCCGTCACTCATAACCTCGTGCTGGGTTCTGGCCTCAGCCGGGGTTCGGACGCTGAGTGTGAGCGGTTCAAATCCCACATACCCCACTCGCGGAGAGGGTTTTCTAGTGTTGTGCAAATTAGTTTTTATTTTTATCAACTTTTATATTGTTACTTGATCAGGTTTTTTTTGATAAATATGAGGATTCTAGATTCGCAGCGAACTATAATGTGTGTTCTTTATTTATGTAATGTGATATATTATTACTATAATCAGAATTCAGTATTACATTCAATATTTATTGGAACGAAGTTCCTTACCGCGCGTTATCGAAAGGGGGCTAGACGGAAATTCTTATGAAAAAGTTGGCACGACACTTTTTGTTTTAGATGATTATCGCTAGATGGCGCTGTTCTTAAAATATTTTATAAAACAATTCCTTATTTTGTTTTATATGATTAATGCTAGATGGCGCTGTGATCAAATATTTTATTTAAGTTATTAAATAAAATAATAAAATTTTATTACAATTCCCTCACTAATTAATCGAAAGGAACTTCGTTCCATCCGGGTGTCTCTTGACACCTCTCAAGTTTTTTAAATATGGAATTAGTTAAGGAAATTGGTACCTTCACAGATGTCGCGACCGTCTGTTCTATGCTCTTTAGAATAACTTAGTTTACCTTCATCCAAAACGGGGAGTGAGAGGTGGGCAAATACCCGAAATATAATATTTTTTTTTTGTAGGAGGAATTCTTCGGACTTCAACCAACCCGATGGAGAATGAGGGAGTTCATCTGCACTCACACTGATTATATGAACCCGGCTAAGACCAGAACTCAGAATGGAGCTATGCAGGACGGCACAACGCGTTACGTGTCACATCATCCTTAACTTTCATTATTATTTTATTTTCACCAGATTGTGTATTTGCTTCAATGGTTAGATCTCTCCATAAACTGGTCGTTTTAAGATATATTTTCTTGTAAGCGATATTTTCTCTCGCTATTGAGGTATAAAATGATCGAGCTTGCCTTTGACAGGTTGTACCTTTGTCAACGGCGACAAAGGGAAATTATTGGAGCCTGCAATTTGATATTACGCTTATAGTGATAGATTCGAGTGTGTAATGATCCTTTCATGTGTGAAATGATAAATAGTAATTGAAAATTAATTAGTTTGCGATAGTAAAAAAGTTGTGTAGTTATTTTTTGGGTCTCCTTTGGATTTTAGGATGTGTTGGGGCATGTTTATTTTATATACAGCCTATTTAGTTGTGTTTGGCATAACGGGTGTGTTGCCGTTGCCATGAAAAAGGAAGAACAAAAATTGCCGCCAAAAATGAAAAATGTGAAAATGTAAAAGTTATAAATAAATTAAATATTAATCGCAATCTTAATTTAATAACATATCAATCTTGATAGTTAGAATCCGCAACAGGATGTTAAATTTAGGGTATTTTAGAGCAATGAGATGATTATTGGGTTTGATGAAATGCCCTATTCCCATTATCTTTTCTTGTTTGTGAAATCAGGCATTTTTGTGGTCAGTATCTCATTTTAAACCTTGAAATTATAACCTAATACATTGATTGTAGCTTATTTAAGGCCTTGTCTTCTTTTTGAATCTCTCGGTATGTGTATTTTATTAAAATTTCAGGAAGAATAGTAGTATGTAAGAGTGACAAGAACATCACTTAAATTATTTAAGTGCGCCAATGACTCAAATCTTCGCCCGTTAATGTGACCAATCATCATCAGCCTATAGACGTCCACTGCTGGATATAGACCTTCCCCAAACCTCGCCACACCGACCTGCGCTGTCTGCATCCAGAAACCTCCCGCGCTCCTGACCAGGTCGTCGGTATATTTTGTGGTAGAGTGGTATGTGGCCAATAATGACAAAATATTAATTAATTTAACAGCTCTAATTGCTGTCGCAATCAGTAGCTTATTACTTATTAGCGTGTTAGCATTATGAAATCGTTTCCCTATGTATTGCTCGAATGGCACTGAGCCGTGGAAAGTAAGCGTGTCATTGTACTAACGTGTATTTGTTGTTATAGGTACTTTATTTATTGAATGTTTTCAAGAATCGTTGGAGGATATTAAGTAATATTTTTATTTACGTTACCCATTTTTACCGACTTTTCGTGTTGATTTCTTAGGTTTTGATAAAGATCTTAGGAGTTGTTTTTCAGGCCTTTTGAAAAATGATTATCGCATTATCACATATGAAAAAAATCTGTACCTTAAAAATTAACTACAATTACATGTTCAATTGAAATAACTATTTTAGTTATTTATTATTTATTTTTTTTTAGTTGGAGGAAATCACCGCCCACGGGGCATGTGGGAGTTGAACCGCACTAAAACCTCCAACCGCTCACACCCAGCGTCCGAACCCCGGCTGAGGCCAGAACCCAGCACGGGGTTATGAGGGACGGCGCGACGCGTTACGCCCACGGCACTCTTTCCCGTCGCGCCGCCCCCAAAAAGTGAGCTCAATGGTCAGATTCGAACCCAGACCCTGAGTTTGACAGTCCATTGTCCGTACCTCTAGGATAGGATGACTTACTAGTTAGTTATTATAAAGTTATAAGCACTAGTTTATCTCTACTAATAAAAATAGGTATATCTATCCTATCTCCTATATCAAGACATTGAAATACAAAGTTATTACATTTATTCTAGACTAGCTTTCGCCCGCGACTTCGTTCGCGTGGACTTCAGGTTCGTCCCGTATTATCAAAAATTGTAGCCTATGTGTTATTCTGATGTATAAGCTATATTGTGGTAAAGTTTCATTCAAATCCATTCAGTAGTTTTTACGTGAAAGAGTATCAAACATCCATACATCCATACTTACAAACTTTCGCCTTTATAATATCTATATATTAGATATTTTTCTGATCATTGGCGTCGAACAGGCTACTACGGACTTATATTTTCGTTATAGAAAAACATTGTATACTCACCGCTCACTGCAAAGACAAATTGAAGAGAACATTTTCAATTTACTTTATCCTGTTGAAATGAGTTCTTGAATTTAATAACAGTCTCGTAAAGTTTATTCCGTGATGCGTTAGGTTAATAAAACTATAATGATGTCGTAAAGAACAAAGATGAAAAATAAAACTTTTACTTTTAGTATCAGTTTTCTTTGATCTATAAAACTATAGTACTATTTTACTATACAGGGTGATTTGTTAAAGAAGGTACATATTAAAGGAGGGTGATGAGTACTCTGTTCTAATACGGAATATTACAAAAAATAAGTAAAATATTTTTTTTTTTATTTTTTTTTTTAAATATAAATTCGACAAAACTACATCAAACATAAAAAATTTTAGATATTTTTAATTTGCGATTAGTAAGGCATTAAGTCATATTCTTTGGTAATAATATTTTTACTGATCGTATATAATCATCAACTACCATGACCTTCAATATGTACCCTCACTAAAAAATCACCCTGTATTATGTGATGAATAGTCCCAGAGAAGAGAACAAATATTTTATTAGGAGGAACGGTTGGGTCATGTGAGCGTCGAACCGCACTAAAACATTACACTCAGACTCTTACGTCTGGATCGCAGTTGAGAAAATAATCCAGCACGACGCGTTACGCATTCTTACTGTCGCATACCTCCATCATGTTATAACTATGTGACGATGAATTCTAACTTCAAAATTGAACTCTATTTACAGGTTATGAGATTGCAAATTGAAGCAAACTTTTTTCAATTCCTTTGTGGGAAATATCGTGAAATATAACGTCCCTTGCGCGTACAAATTGTTCGGTAAAATTATTCATGAGTGCCTCTAAACTTTTTAATAACATATTGTATGGAGCTCTCTCGCTCGCTGAAAAGTGATAAAAGTTTAAATGTTTTTTTGATGGATATCACGGATGTATGGAGATAGCTGTCTTATAATGTTGGCGGTAAAAGTAAAAATTCTGCATAATGATGGTAGTAACCGTTGACAAGGAATCTATGAGATTTTTACAAAAATAATATTTTGAAATTTTTGCCGTTGTCAATCCAATAATCATCAATAATGCGTTAAAGTATCTATAACTAAACTTTCCGTTTTTTATTTGACAGATAAATGAACTTACATCACTTACACTATTACTAAACGGGTTCTTACCGGGACCGCTCAATTAAAAATAATCGTGGTAAGAACCCGTTTAGTAATAGTGTAACTGATGTAGATAACCGTGAGTGTTTAAAGAAATGAACTTACAGCCCACGTGATGGTAAGCGGTTACCATTTCTCTTGAACTTCACTCTGATTGATTGACTTTCTGAGTACTCCAAGGATTGTAGTCCATTCTAAATATTGAGGGAGGTTAGGGTGCGTTTTTACTAATATCAAGCCTGGCATTGCTATGCGATTTTTTATTTGCAAGATAGACTAACGACTTTAAGGCCCACCTGATAATAAGCGGTTACCGAACCTCTGCAATGTCAGGGCAATGTGACGTTATTTATCACCTACTAATGTTGGACCTTTCTTAAACCTCGTTTGAAGAGGGGCATGTCATAACGCTGCGGGAACAGCGTAGACGGGAGTCCATTCCAGATCGGAATGGTACGGGACAAAAAAGATCTTTTGAACCGAACTGTGGATCAACGCAGCGGTTCCAAGTTTAATTGGTCAATGACAGTAACTGTCAAGAGCTGTTGTCCCCTAAAATTGTTTGTACTAAGTTATAATCCAAAACAAATACTAATACACAGTAATCCAAAGACATCTTCGCAAAGTCATAGAATTCAACGACCCAAGTTCAATAAAAACACTCTTTTATAGCCTTCTTGGCCCTTCCTTTCCAAACTTTATATCTATAAAAAGTTATATACAGGGCGTTCCAAAATCTAATTCTGAAATTTTTAGATAACTAACGAAAACAGAATAGTAGATAGGTAGTATACAAAACGACTGCTGTGTAACAACTTGTGTGATATTTTTAGATAAAACACATTCATATTTCAAAACATTGGCAAGCCGGTCGATTGGTAACTTTTGGAACGAAGTTCCTTATCGCGCGTAATCGAAAGGGGGCTAGACGGAAAAAAATCTTACGAAAAGTTGTCACGACACTTTTTTGTTTTAGATGATTATCGCTAGATGGCGCTGTGATCAAAATCTTTTAAAACACGTTCCTTATCGCGCGTTACGTTAGGAAAAAAAAATATAAGATATCTTTTAATCGAAAGGAACTTCGCTCTATTCGGGTGTCTCATGTCACCTCTCAAGCTTTTTATTGCAATATAGGCATATGAGTCAACGGGCTACCTGATTGTAATAGGTTACTATCGCTCATGGGCCTCTGCAATGTCAAGGGACACTGGCGAGCGTGCTACCTACAACTTGCCTTTAACGACTCAATTCAAACCTCGCTTTGAAAGAATTGTCACATAAATCAAAATTTAGTCGGTTTTTATTTATATTCACACCATAAAATGTCATCTTATTCTTAAAGGAAAAAAACTTGAGAGGTGACGTGGGACACCCGAATAGAACGAAGTTCCTTTCGATTAAAAGATATATTTTTTTTTCCTAACGTAACGTGCGATAAAGAACGTGTTTTAAAAGATTTTGATCACTGCGCCAGCTAGCGATAATCATCTAAAACAAAAAAAAAGTGTCGTGACAACTTTTCGTAAGATTTTTTTCCGTCTAACCCCCTTTCTATAAAGCGCGATAAGGAACTTCGTTCCAATATAACCATTTTGTAACACTCCGTATACACAACACCATTTTGTCCAGAAGGTATAATGTACAGACTCCAGTTCCGAACAAACATCTCTGATGTCTCAATAAAAGTTATTTCAGAAATTATACCGGCGCCACTCCGTCGAGAATCGCTACCGGGCGAAATAGAAAGTAGGTGAACTAAGGAATTATAGATGGGTTTGTCATATTGTATCTATAAGTACATCTGCTTTAGTAAATTGATATTTAATAGGTTTAGTTTTGACGGGCAAGTTGTTGTCACTAATTGTAGTATTGGTTTAGAACTATAAAAAAAACTTGAGAGGTATCATGGGACACCCGAATAGAACGAAGTTCCTTTCGATTAAAAGATATCTTATATTTTTTTTCCTAACGTAACGCGCGATAAGGAACGTGTTTTAAAAGATTTTGATCACAGCGCCATCTAACGATAATCATCTAAAACAAAAATGAGGAACGTGTTTTAAAATATTTTGATCACAGCGCCATCTAGCGATAATTATCTAAAACAAAAAAAGTGTCGTGACAAATTTTCGTAAGATTTTTTTCCGACTAGCCCCTTTTCGATAACGCGCGATAAGGAACTTCGTTCCAAAAACACGTTGTGTTCAAAAATATTGTACAGTGCTATATTTTGTAACGTATGAAAGTTTGATATTGTTTTTTTTACCTATTTAATTTATTCTTTCAATTTAACGACTACTTTCTATTGGATACTTTATTAGTTAGCATTTATTCCTTCTTTAAACAATGCTGACTACAAAGTACTTCCTAAACGGTTTTTTTGACTTAGCAATTGATTCTTAATCCAATTTAATTGGATTCTGAGAAACAGTAACTAGCCTATCTTTTATACTATTACTAAGCCTTTATTCTGCACTTAAAGTTGACTATGAAATACTACCCAACTGTTTTTTTTACCTAATATTTATGCGAGTACTCTCTTATTCCAAATTAATAAGATTCTCAGAAATAGTAGCTGATCTTTTATGCTATTAATTAGCATTTTTCCGTACTTAAAATAAAACTGAGCACTTAATATAAACACATTTTTTTTGCATGTGCGGTTGATTTCTCATTCAAATTTAATACAATTCTCAGAAATAACAGCTAATGTTATACTCTATTAATTACCATTTATTATTTTACACTAAATCTACAAACCACTACAGTATAGATAAAACATTGATTTACCTATTCGACTCACCCATTTTGTTGCGGTTGTTGGTTTTCATCAGCGTCATTGCTGACAAGTGATTCTAGCATCTGTATCTTCAACATTTTACTTAGTCACATGACAAATTAACACTGTTTAACATATCACTTCACTTTACTGTATTGGCACTAGTTTCTTTGGATCCGTTCGGTTTGGTGACCTGAAAAAGAAAGATGTTATATAGTTTTTTTTTTAAATATTATGTAGGAGCAATGATTTGAATTAACAGAAATACTGTAATTGACATAGGTTGTAATTGTCATTCCACCACTGGCTAAAAACGGTGAAGGAAAACATCGTGAGGAAACCTGCATGTCGGAAAAGGGTTTTAAAAATCCTTTGAAGATATGTGAAGTCCCCAATCCGCACTAGGCAAGCGTGGTGGACTATGCCTAATCCCTCTTCTGAGGAGACCTGAGCCCAACAGTGGGCAGTAATGGGTTGGTACAGGTAATTGTCATTCAAACGAAGCTACAACAAGGTTCTTAAGAGTAGGGCGTAGGTAACAAACTGCTAGTGGTATTCTGAGAGTAAGTATTACTCTGCCTTTGCAGTAAGCCTTGATGAGGGACGGTAACCACTAATTACCCTTATGGGCGTTACCTCGCCTGTCAAGTTAAATAAATTATTTTTTAGTTTTATTTGATAAAACTAGTATGGAAAACTTACAGTTACCTGCGAGTACGACCTACCTAATTTTTTTTCAGTTTATACAAACAAAATCATTGATAAAATTATTGTAAACTGTCTTAAGAACATCTTCATAAACACGTTTGAAGTAGAAGTAAAAAAAATGACAATGCTAATTGTTCGTGGGGTGCGTAAACTTTTTGTAGTTATCGGGATGAGACGGACCCATTTTTTTCTACCCCGACTACCTGAATATGACGAATGAGCAGCAAAATATTTTTTCAATATGAATCCTGGATCGCGGTGGTGGAATTTTGTCGTTTTTGAGCATATATACAAAATTTGGGCTATTTTTGATGGGAAGTCCGTTTCTACACGGGAAGTGAACCTTTGGGCTCACCACAATTGGTCTGGCCACGACGTACTGCGAAGTGCGGAGTGGTACACCCGATGGCTCTGCCTGAAGGTGATGAAAGGGATGTGCTTAGCGCTCGAATCCACCGATGTAGAAGATTTGACTTCTCTTTTATAAGACGACTAGCTGATCCGCGCAGTCACATTTTTTTAAGAAAGAAAGAAGACAGAAAATACGTTGATTCAGGCACACAACTTACACATAACAGGACTATACAGGACAGGAATATATTACTAAAAATAGATTAAAACTAAGTCTAAACAATAATATAAAAGTAATAAAAAAAAAATTAAAACAAAGAATGAAATAAAAAAAGGTTATGTGCGAGGGTGTAAGTGAAAGGGCGACCAGCTCAGCACGAAGCTACAGCCTGGACAGCTGCAGCGCTGATTTTCAGCTGGACCCTACCGATTCCACGCGAGAACCACATCAGGAGCGACTCCATGCACCATGAGATACAAGCAATTAATAAATACAATATTTTACCTACTGTTAAGCAAGCAACAAAACAAACATTTAACGATTCTCACGGGCCGCTATTTTATTAGGTCTTGAAATATACTCTTGTCTCCATAATATTTGAAATGGATTGATATTAAAATTTCCGATGAATAAGAAAATTACAAAAGAAGATGCTTGAAATAGTCTATAATCATCCGCTATGTGTGATGGTATGCGTTGGTATCCTTATAGAAATCCAATGGCAGTAAGTCAACCAACATGCTTGTAAGCGATTTATTTATCTCTAATGCTAGATTACAGAAAAACGGTAAACATTCGTGTTGCGTTAAAAATAATAATAATAACAAACAAACTAACTGATATACAAATCTGGCAATACCTCGGACCCTAAAAACTATAGGCCAATTACTTGCTTACCAACTATCTATAAGCTACTTACATCCATTCTGAGAAAAAAAATTCAAATACATATTTCGGCAAATGACATAATGTCACCTTCTCAGAATGGGTGTAAGGTAGGATCCCGAGGTACTAAGGATTTGCTCCTCATAGACATGGCCATTACGCAACAAGTTCGTCGAGGCAGAAAGGGAGTCCATATGGCTTGGATTGACTATAAGAAAGCGTACGATTCGGTGCCCCATTCATGGCTAATGAGAGTTTTAGAGCTTTATAAAGTACATTCCACGCTACGCTCCTTTCTTAGTTCATGCATGGGTCAGTGGTCTACGTTTCTTCGTCAACCAGGACATGTTGGCTCTCCGGCCTCCCCGAGCTTGATAAGGATAAGGCGGGGTATCTTCCAGGGTGACAGTCTGAGTCCTTTGTGGTTCTGTCTGGCGCTTAATCCTCTAAGTACATTACTTGGAGATTCAACGCTAGGCTACCGACTCAAGAGAGGGGGTGAGCCCATTTCACATCTCTTGTACATGGATGATCTCAAATTATTTGCTACTAAAAAACCAGACTTAATATCTTTACTCAAAATAACCGACAATTTTAGTAAAGCTATTGGAATGGAGTTTGGAGTAGATAAGTGTGCGGTCATAGATATACAGAGAGGTAAAGTTGTAAACTCTGAGAGTTTGCAACTTAGCCAGAGTGAGGTGCTTAGATCTCTGTCTGAGTCGGAAACCTACAAATACCTTGGAATGTTCGAAGCTTTGAGTATCGTCGATGCAGATATGAAGCAATCGGTGAGGGATCGGTTCTTCGGCCGCCTGATAAAGGTTTTGAAAAGCCTCTTGTCTGGCGGAAACAAGATCCGAGCCTTCAATGGTTGGGTCATGCCTGTACTGACGTACTCCTTTGGCATTCTAAAGTGGACGCAATCAGAACTGGATGCCCTGGATAGAAAAGTTCGGCGACTGTTGACGGCATACAGGATGCACCATCCACGCTCATCTGTTATGAGGCTGTATATACCTCGGAAGTGTGGGGGTCGTGGCATGTTAAATGCCAAGGATCTGCACAACCGAGAGATATACAACCTTCGGGAATATTTCCAAAAGGTGAATGTGGGTATGTACCGTGATGTAGCAGCAGTCGATAAAGGACTCACTCCGCTATCCTTAGCGAACGGGAATTGGCGAGCGCCGAAGGTGATGAGTGTGGCGGATCGCACGGACGTATGGAAGAGCAAGGAACTACACGGTCGATTCTACCGGGCCCTTGCGGGTCCTGATGTAGATCAGTTAGCCTCCGTGGCTTGGCTACGATACAGTAACCTCTTCGGAGAGACTGAAGGTTTTGTCTTAGCAATTATGGACGAAGTTATCATGACGAACAACTACCGCAAATATATTCTAAAGGATGGGACGGTCGACATTTGTCGGGCATGTCACCGTCCGGGAGAGTCTATTAGACATATCGTTTCCGGTTGTTCCCGTCTTGCTAACGGCGAGTACTTGCACAGACATAACCAAGTAGCTAAGATCATTCATCAGCAACTTGCTCTGAAATACGACCTTGTTGAAGCCGCCGTACCTTATTACCAGTATTGGCCTCAGCCGGTTCTCGATAATGGTCATGTAACGCTCTACTGGGACCGATCTATTATCACTGACACGACTATTGCTGCTAATAAGCCTGACATAGTGATAATAGATCGGGATGCGCATCGGGCAGTGTTGATCGATGTCACCATTCCACATGACGAGAACCTTGTGAAGGCAGAAAAAGAAAAACTGCTAAAATATTTGGACCTGGCCCACGAGGTGACCGACATGTGGCGTGTTGAATCGACCATCATTGTTCCGATCGTTGTATCTGTGCACGGTCTAATAGCGAAAAGCTTCGACCGTCATCTAGAGAAGCTTTCGCTCCCCGGCTGGGTAAAGGGCCTGATTCAGAAGGCGGTCGTTCTTGACACGGCGCGTATTATGAGGAGGTTCCTCTCTCTTGAGCCCTGACCACTGATGGCTTGGGTCGTAGACTCCGCCTGCAGTGGCCCTCTGTTTTTTATATTGTATTTTTAAATTTATTTTTTGTAATGTTTTTTTAAAAATATAATGTAAAAAATAAGCTAATAAATGGATAGAGACATAATAATAATATGCTATTAAGAAGTAAAATAAACTTGATGGAATATCTCCAACGACGAGATCAACTAAGACTAAAAATAAATGTAATAAGCAGTTAGCTGACTAGGCCCTCTCGGAGGAGGCCGTCTCCCAGGGTGGGGTGGCCTTGGCGGTGTCGCTCGACATCGCCAATGCCTTTAACACCCTACCCTGGTCCGTGATTGGGGGGGCACTGGAGAGGCACGGAGTGCCCCTCTATCTCCGCCGGCTGATCGGCTCCTACCTGGAGGCCAGGTCGGTCGAATGTACCGGGTACGGTGGGACCTTGCACCGGTTCCAGGTCGTGCGCGGTGTTCCACAGGGGTCCGTTCTTGGACCCCTCCTGTGGAATATCGGGTACGACTGGGTGCTGAGGGGCGCCCTCCTCCCGGGCCTTAGCGTCGTTTGTTACGCAGACGACACGTTGGTCTTGGCCCGGGGGGACGACCACAGAGAGTCTGCCCGTCTTGCCACAGCGGGGGTGGCCCTCGTCGTCGGCAGAATCAGAAGGCTGGGCCTCGACGTGGCGCTGCATAAGTCCCAGGCCCTGTGGTTTCACAGGGCAAGGGCGGTACCGCCCGTCGACGCCCACGTCATAGTTGGAGGCGTCCGAATCGAGGTCGGGGTGCATCTCAGGTACCTCGGCCTCGTGCTGGACAGCCGTTGGACCTTCCGGACCCATTTCGAGGCACTGGTTCCCCGTCTTGTGAGGACGGCCGGCCATCTCGGTCGGCTGCTTCCGAACATCGGGGGACCCAGCCACGCCGTGCGCCGCCTCTACGCGGGGGTAGTGCGCTCGATGGCCCTGTACGGTGCGCCCGTTTGGGCCGAGCCTCGCACTCGGGCAACTGTTGCCCGGTGCCTGCGTCGGCCACAGCGCATCGTAGCCATCAGGGTCATCCGCGGGTACCGCACCGTCGCGTTTGAGGCGGCGTGCGTGCTGGCGGGGACGCCGCCCTGGGAGTTGGAGGCGGAGGCGCTCGCTGACGACTATCGTTGGCGATGCGACCTTCGCGCCCGGGGCGTGGTGCGTATCCTGCCGGAAGCGGTCCGGGACCGGAAGGTCCAATCTCGGCGGTCCGTAATGGAGTCGTGGGAACGGCGACTCGCTAACCCCACTTGGGGTCTGCGGACCGTCGAGGCGATCCGCCCCGTCCTCAAGGATTGGGTGGGTCGTGGCAAACGTGGACGCCTCATCTTCTGGATGGTGCAGATGCTGACCGGGCACGGGTGCTTCGGAAGGTATCTGCACCTGATACAGGCAGAGCCGACGACGAGGTGCCATCACTGTACGAGATGCGACCGGGACACACCAGAGCACACGCTCGCGCTCTGCCCCGCATGGGAGCAGCAGCGGTGTGTCCTGGTCCGACAAATAGGACCGGACTTGTCGCTCCCGGGCGTCGTGGCGTCGATGCTCGAGAGCGACGAGTCCTGGAAGGCGATGCTCGACTTCTGCGAGTCCACCATCTCGCAGAAGCAGGCGGCGTCGTGGGCGAGGGAGAGGGTATATTCCTCCCTCCGCCCAGCGATTGCCCGACGCCGCCGTCGAGCAAGGGGTCAGAACCGGGATCTCGCCCGGACTCTGGCCCCTTAAAAGGTTCGGGTCCCCAACGCATGCGAGTGCGAGCGGGGACCCAAGAAGGTGTCGTGTCTCGCTCAGCACGCCCTTAGCGTTAGAGCATCCGGGGGATGGCGGACCGCGCTCCCCGACCCACGCTGGTTCTGACCCAGCGGGGTATTCCGTGGGAGGGTGACACGCGGTCCAGCCATCTCGGCGGGCTTCGGATAGCCCGCCGACCGAGAGAGCCGGTGGCCGTATCGCCGGCGGCTGCCGGTTCGGCGTCCGGAGGGGGCGGCGCGACGGGAAAGAATGCCTCGGGCGTAACGCGTCGCGCCGTCCCTCATAATCCCGTGCTGGGTTCTGGCCTCAGCCGGGGTTCGGACGCTGAGTGTGAGCGGTTGGAGGTTTTAGTGCGGTTCAACTCCCACATACGGGATCCGGTGATTTCCTCCAACTAAAAAAAAAAAAAAAAAAAAAAGTTAGCTGACTATAGTCGCCTATTAACTGTTGAGCCATATGTTCGCACTTGCTTTTTCAATAAAATCAAAAAGATAGATAAATACAAATTTGAAATTGCAGCGTTTGTATTAAATTTATTTTCATTTCAATAACAGTAAAAGCAAATGTTTAAATTGAAATGTATAAAAGTAATAAATTCTCGTTTTGTCCTGAAGGCTTTCAAGGTGGAACAACAATAAATAACAGATGTTTGTAAGGCTCAGGTGTCTCGTTCTGCCGCGTAAAACATGTATAAGCCAAGCTTTATTTTAGTTACAATTTATTAAGCTAGTACTACAGTACATTGGTACAGTATTTGAAATTTTAACTGTCGAAAATTTTTGAATACGCCCTACATGATGGTAAGTGATGACCGTTGCC
The DNA here is from genome assembly GCA_030269945.2 of Trilocha varians. NCBI lineage: Eukaryota > Metazoa > Arthropoda > Insecta > Lepidoptera > Bombycidae > Trilocha > Trilocha varians. Next base: position 4,900,482 of record AP028257.1, on the reverse strand, counting down.
TATGACAGGGTACTGACCGTTCTATCGATCATTGTAATAAGGAGGTCCATAAATTACGTAAGGTGTTTTTTTGAATTTTCTGCTTCTACGAATCTGGATTAAATGAACAAAAATAGTTTTTTTTTTGTTTCAATCAAAAAAAAATTGCGTGATATTCGCCGAGAACCCCCCAACGTAAGATTAGATGAGATTTGACTCGACCACCTCCCCCCTTAAACACCTCACGTAATTAATGGACGCCCCCTAAAATAATATGAAGTTTTCGAATAGTGGCAGGTTCAATTCTTGGGTGAGCCAACAAAAAAAGTCTATGAATGCAGTTTTATTTCTTTCCAAAAATAAAGGTATGTTTCTTTTCAGTAAAATTCGCTAAAATCATTATTTGGATCAACTCACCTACATTTCAAAATTCCACCCATCTAGGAACTATGAAATATATTACAATAGTACGTACGTAGAAGTGAAGAATGATGGAAAAAGTAAACATCAACTTTATCAAATTGGACTATAACTTACTATTTTTTATGTAGTTTTCATCACGATTAAAGCATTTTTATTACAAAAAGTAGATGTCAAAATCACTCTTCTGCGGTGGTGGTGAGAACAGCGAGCTGAACTCCAACTATGGACGTGAAGAAGAGACGCGGCCCTATCTCTTCTTCGACGCCCATCAACACATAAACACAGAGTCAGAGAATAACGCAAGCTCGTCATACAATGCTGTATAACTTCCCGAGGAGAGCAGGACATCCATACATTGGTACTAAGAAAAAATATTTATGTCAACTTATGTGAAAACTTTGATGGCGCGTTTTAGGTTTACTTAGAAAACTGATAAAATAAATATTTTTATTATAAAAATATACTACTAATTATAAAGTAGAATTTAGTGCTCATTCAATTGTTTTATTTATGTTTTATTTGAAGAATAGGAATAGGTTTTATTGTTTTAAAATTAAATGTGTTCTTTAATAGAACTAGTGCTGCCATCTGTGTTAAATCATACAAAGTTTTTTCTTAATTATTCTGTTTTGCGGGTAGTTTTACATAGATTGATTTGACAATTGTAAGGTTTAGTTTGCTTTTCTGATTATAGTAAGATAAAGTTTTATTTACTGAAAAAACATTGTGTAATTAAATGAGACATTTTAAATTGATGCATTATTATTACGTTTATTATATTGTGTTAGAGGAATAAGTGTGTGAAGTGCAAACCGTGTTCCTGATGGATTGAAAATTCCTAGGTTTTAAAGTAAGTAAGACTATCTTCAAAAAACTAGGTCTTGATAGTTAATACAGTTTACTACTTTACATACATGGCAAATTTAAAATAAAATAGTGTTGTTTCATTTTACTATGAGAGTTGTGATCTGAAAGTTAACAATAAATTCGTACGAGTCAAGTAATTAAAAAAAAAAACGATTTCGAAAATTAACGTTAAACCGAACTGGTAATATCTTTTAACAAGAATGAGCATATCATCAATGTAGAAAATATTTCATTTCCTATTATATTAAATGTAATTAACACACACCAAATTGGTTACAGCATAAAATTGACGTCAAAATGTCTTCGTCGTTGGGTGTGAGATCATCTGAGCATGCACTTGGTGCCACATACACAGACAGTCATCATATGAGGTAGGTGCAGGGTAGGACTTCACAATTCTATATCAAATCTCCAGAGATTTAAATCAGCTCTCGACAACTGACTTCACGCGAAGGCACGGACGTCTTTTGGAATACTGTACGTTTTGTATTTAAAGAACTTTTGTGGAAAATGTCGATGGTGCGATTCAGACAACTACCTGAGTCTATTCATAGATAAATTTGGGTTGCTATTGTTGGATTGTAACTTTTTGTTAGTTGCTCTCGGGGTAGTGTATTAGGATCTTTTATATTTTGTTTCAAAGTGAAGTAAGTAGTTACTCTTTACTTAAATAACTGCATTAGTGTTGTGTACTTAAAATACCTACTTATTTTAGCCACATTAATTATAGAATCTTAAAAATAAAAAAAATATATATATTTATTGTTTACACATTTATTATAGAGAAAGTTTCCAGTGGCCCTCACACTAGGCCTAGCCTGTATCATGAGGACCTGATGGGTTCATAATATCGATTATAATATACATACAGGGTGGATCTGTAACTTTGGACAATCTGACGTGAGGTGAATGACCTGTCGAAATACAACATAGCACCATTTTTATTTTGTGGATCGGTTATACTTTTTTTTCTGACATTGTATGGAAAACGTACGACTATCGTTGCGGACTTCCTTACTATGATGAAAAAAAGAATTTATCCAATTCCTAAAATAAAAGTGGTTCTAGGTTTTATTTCAACAGGTCATTCACCCCACGTCAGATTGTCCAAAGTTACAGATCCACCCTGTATATTTTTTTTAACTAGAGTAGTATTATGACAATAATAATACAGGAACAAAAAGGAAATTAATTACTTTAGTGTTACTAATGAAGTGAGCTATTATTGGTATGAATAAAACCACGAAATTATGAATCCAATCAAAATGCATGTAAGTCATCTTGCTATCTCTTGATATGCGATGCAAGATGAATAAGCTCTCAAAATCGGACCGCGTAAATAATTTCTTAAATTGCTTCATTCAATTGAATACAAAAATACTGCACCTAATAATCTTGCTGTAATAATGACACTTGTTTATCGAGTGGCGTTGTATTTTGAGCCTTAGTTATTGTATGTTGAGCATAAAATTGAATATAGCAAATTTTCTTTTGCCTTTTTAAAAATACCATACGTGTCCTAAAAAAGTATACAACTATTTAAAATCGCATATGGTAATAATTACCTACGTATTTAAAAGATACTAACATAAGATAACAATTTATAAATACATTTTAAACTTATTTTTTTCTGGCTAAGCTATTTCATATGCGAACCACGACTCACAAATAAACACGGGGTTTCCACAACAAAGAAAACATTTCACAGAAAAACATTCAGCCAGGTGGTAGCTAAAACAAAACGAATAAAAATCCTTAGTATTTCGAGAAAATACGCGAACCTCGTGAAATTCGCATGAAAAACAAAGCAGGAATTTCACATTGCATTCCACAACAAAAGTTTTAATAAATTTGGTTTGACAGACATTCCTTGATGGTTGTATTTGACCGACTTCCAAAAAAGAGGAGGTTGTCCAGTTGACTGTTTTTTGTTTGTCCCGGCCTTACTTATTGGAACGAAGTTCATTATCGCGCGTTGTGAAAGGGGGCTAGACGGAAAAAATTCTTACGAAAAGTTGTCACGACACTTTTTTGTTTTAGATGATCAAAATCTTTTAAAACACGTTCCTTATCGCGCGTTACGTTAGGAAAAAATAATAATATATCTTTTAATCAAAGGGAACTTCGTTCTATTCGGATGTCCCATGTCACCTCTCAAGTTTTTTTTTGGGTTTTACTTTTGGATCTGTGTTTAAAAACTGTGATTTTAACAGACAAGATTTCACGGTTCGCTGTGCGTTATGCGTGTATTTTTATGTTTCGATTTCGAACCGAATTTGATGATTTTTTTTTGTGAGAATTAAGACACTTAAGAAATCGTATCTCTTTTAAATTTAATAAAGATCTGACCGATAGTTTTTGTTTTTGACGTGACAACGTCTTATAAATTGGTTTGCCGGGTGACACTTCAAGAAACTGCGTTACGCTCCGCTCACGTTATGCGCTTACAATGAGAGCGAGTGAGAGGCACGCGTGCCTTTCACTTTTTATGTCTGTCTCTCTCGCTCTTAGGCGGGCTAACCATGCCCGAGTCGTTGTCACGTAAAACTTTCGCCCGTATACCGACTTTACAGGCAACCAATTTTTTTTATCGAGAAATGGAAGTCTGTAATTTTGTTTTTGTAATACCAAAATTATCGTTCTATCTACTTATACACCCTGCATTTTAGTCATTGCATTTCCTTCACAGTCGGCTAGTTGTCGGAGATTAAAAATGAAAACTGTATGCATCGATGTGAGGCCGTATGGAACGTAGCTTGATATCACAAGGCTGGCTCGAGTTACTAACGTGCGTACTTAATCGCATTTAAGTCGTGGTGGCCGAGTGGTTAAAGTGCTTGGCTACTGTACGTGAGGTCGCGGGCTCGAGGCGGTTGGCTCGTAACTTTCAATCTTAATTTGTAATAAAAGTTACATCGTGTATGTAATTTTGCAAGGACTTATACCGAGGGGACGGAGCGACGGGAAAGAGTGCCGAGCGCGTAATGCGTCGCGCCGTCCCTCCAAACCCCGTGCTGGGTTCTGTCCTCAGCCGGGGTTCGGACGCTGAGAGCGAGCGGTTGGAGGTTTTAGTGCGGTTCAACTCCAACATACAACGATTTCCTCCAACTGAAAAAAAGGACTTATACCGAATTAGTAGGTTATATATCTGAAAATAATTAGAATAAAAAATAATAGAAAATAAAAATTACACAATTTTATAACTATTTATGCATTCAGTTTTCATTTTGTTGGTTATACGAAGGACCACTCGGATATGTGCATTTATCACAACACCGCTGCCTTAAACACGGTGAAGAAAAACATCGCAACCTGCAGATTGAAAAATTCGAAATCTTTCAAAGAAATGTGAAGTCCCCAATACCTGCATGAACTCGACTTGTGAATTTTCGCTTTACGAGAACGAAACGCCTTTTTCAAAAGTTTTTAATCCAAATAGTTTGTTTCTACAAAAGCTTTCGTTTAGAAAATAAAAAGGATTTCGGTAATAGATCCATTAGCAGAGCTGTCAGAGAGGAGAGGTCCATTTGGAAATTTCCCATTCGATTTGGGCCTCTGTCTTGTTTCATTACAATATCTCTGTTAATCGCGGGATTTTCTGAGAACAGATGATGCCGAAAATACCTAGTAATTGAGTTGTTATTATATGTATCGACTTTATTATAAAAAAAATAATACGTTTACTTCTGGAAGAATTCCAAAAGTGAAATGTTTGCTTATGAGATGGATTAGAAGATCTCATTAGGACGTTTACGGCAGAGGCAGACGAGCCAACGGGCCACCTGATCGTAAGTGGTTACCGTCGCTCATGAACCTCTGCAATGTCAGGGGACATTGAGGGGTCGCTAACCTACGACCTAACTTTAAGAACCCTCCTCAAGCCTCGTTTGAAGAAGGACAAGTCATAGCGCTCGGGGAATACCGAAGAGGGTAGCTCCTTCCATAGCCGAATGGTGCGTGACAAAAAAGTATTCCTGAAACGGACCGTGGATGACCGCGGTGGTTCCATATAGTAAGGATGAACTTCACCTCGTTAATAAGGACGTTATTTTATTCTTTTTTTATAAATATTTTGCTGTTATATTACAAAGAACATGTTCAGCATTACATTTGGTGATTTTTTAATACTTTGTGGTAATTTTATCGGATGTTATAATAAAAGTGATAACAAAGTAATCACTTGTTACAAAGAATATTCGATACAAATTGTAATATGTAGCAAATTTAAAATTTTGACCAAAAAAATCCATATCATTTGAAGTAACAAATAATCATTTTTTCAGGCAAAGTAGAAAGTCTTATAAGGTATTATAATAAAGTCTTTTTCGAGATAAAAAGCCCACATAACTGCTTCATAACTTCGGAAGGGAATCAGCATATTCCCGCCTTCCAGAATGTTCTTTGCATTATTCGTTTTCTTTACAAGTCGCGAAATATATTCTGATTTGCGTAATGCACGTTGTTATATTATATTTTTATGTAGCGCTTGAAAGAAAATTTTGTTGTTTTTTCAAATTTTTTTTTTTTTTATTGCCACGTATGCGACGAGCTAACGGCCCACCTGATCGTTAGCGGCAGGAAAGCCGAATATTTTCCTAATTTTCTTTATTTTATTGTTTTATTTTACTTCATCACGACCCTGAAGACATATCATTGTACGGCCGCACGATGACCGCGCCCGTACAGTGGTGAAAATATTGTGAGGAATTCTGACTATCATTTTTTTTCCATGTTCTCGTTGCTATTAATATGCGAAATCTCCACTGTATATTTGGCAAGACTCGAGCTCGGCAGTGGGCAATAATGGTCTGACATAGAACAATAAGAATTATAAAGCCTACTAACTATTTGTTCAGGTCTCAAAGAACTTTGGTAATCTCCTTTATAGATGTGAAAAACATTCCAAAATTTCTAAATACCTATGTCTTTTCATACATTCTTATTTCAACAAAATATCAAAAGTTTAATTTAAATTCATAAAGTTTTATGTTCCATTGTGAGAGCAAACTGCTACCTGAGGAGTTAGCTTGAATATAACTTTTCTAATTAGAATAATTTAAATTTGAAATTATCGTTTTTAGTTTTAACTTTACACAGTAAATGTAAATTTTATTTACATCATAAAAAGCAATATTGTAGTTATAACGCAGTATAAAACAAAGTCGTTTCACGCTGCCTGTCTGACCCTATTTGTGATCAATCTTTAAAATGTACATGGACGTAAAAAAATTCAAAGAATAATGTTGTTGTTGGAACGAAGTTCCTTATCGCGCGTTGTCGAAAGGGGGCTAAACGGAAATTCTTATGGAAAGTTGGCACGACACTTTTTTGTTTTAGATGATTATCGCTAGATGGCGCTGTGATTAAAATCTTTTAAAACAATTCCTTATTTTGTTTTATATGATTAATGCTAGATGGCGCTGTGATCAAAATATTTTATTTAAGTTATAATAATATTAGTAAGTTTAAACTAACTTATTGTAACTTAAAAAAATAAAATTTTATTACAATTCCCTCACTAATTAATCGAAAGGAACTTCGTTCCATCCGGGTGTCCCTTGACACCTCTCAAGTTTTTTTTATCGTTTTTTAACTTGATTTACAATAACAAAATATTTTTTTACGTATAACATTTTGAATTTTGAAATGCCCACTCCAGGGAAACTACTCAAAATAGGGACTTAGTCGTATGTTGCTGAAAAGTAATATTGTAAAAAACAATATACCTATAATTGATCAACTTAAATCCAATAACAAAAAAAACTTGGGAGGTCACGGGACATCCGGATAGAATGAAGTTCCTTTCGATTAAAACGTATCTCATAAAAAATATTTATTTTCGTAACGCGCGATAAGGAACGTGTTTTAAAATATTTGATCACAGCACCATCTAGCGATAATCATCTAAAACAAAAAGTGTAGTGACAACTTTTCGGAAGAATTTTTTCCGTCTAGCCTTCTTTCACAACGCGCGATAAGGAACTTCGTTCCAACAACAGCTGGAATTTTGAATGTCTCTCCACGGAAACTACTCCAATACATTATCTACTTAATTGTATGTTACGAAACATTACATGTCTAAATTCCACCACATCATCATCATTTGGTCTCACAGGACTACATTTCCTAAACCCTGACCTTATTCAATATTTAAATTGCACCACTTGTGCCCAAAAGCGACATATAAAGTAATTATTGGGAGGCCACGTCGGTTCTGCTAAGACGAGTCTCATGGGAGCGATTGCCCCTGATCGTTTGTTCAAATGGGATGGATTTTTTCAGGAAAAACACATTTTATTTTGAAGCTGTCGTCAACTGTTTTTAAGGTTTAGGTTTTATATGATCTCAGTTTGTTTTTGGGTTACAATAAAATCTGTTATACTGTATTCAGTAGCCATGTTGGCTTTCTTTCGGGTTCCGTTACGGTGGTCGTTGGTTGGTCGCTGGTTGCACAGGAATTATGTTGCGTTTCCACAACTTCCTAACTTTCATATTGGTCGGCCGTCAGTCATTTGTTTTATATGTGTACGTTGGTGCACCAATGTGGATATGCGACATTATAGTGGTGGTGGTTATATCACATTAAAAACATAGTTGATATATTAAATTAACTTTTGCGGAAATTATACTCATATTAGAAATACTACTTAACAACTCATTTAGGTTTAATCACTTATTAAAGACTAACTTTTGCCCGCGACTTCGTTCGCGTGGACTTCATGTTCGTCCCGTCTAGTCGTATAGCCTATGTGTTATTCTGATGTATAAGCTATATTGTGGTAAAGTTTCATTCAAAACCATTCAGTAGTTTTTACGTGAAAGAGTAACAAACATCCATACATCCATACTTACAAACTTTCGCCTTTATAATAGTATTATGATATCCATTGAATTTTTCAGTAAGTTCACTGTGAAATTACCCAGAATATCCAGACTAATTTTGAATACGTGTCTTCACTCGAGGGAGGAGCGAGTGAGTTCATTAGCCTTGATTTCCCAAAAGCAAGATTAACTCATTGCAATACTCGAGCTAAGTTCTCTGAATTTCAGTTTTACTTTACATCTTAAGTTTGTTTCTTGTTACAAAAGCTTTTAGTGCATTAAGGAGTTCAGGTAGTTTATGTAAATGGCACCGCCTGCGTTTTGTTAAGAACTACCTGTCCTACGCCACTTCGTCTGTGTCGAATTTTCCTTACCGTAAAACCCATCATTGAACTTCAACGAACATAAAAAAGACGGCCGAATTGGTCGTGGCTTTATGGAATTATGTGCTTTTTGTTTCAGTTGGTTGAAATCAACGGTATGTGGGAGTTGAACCGCACTAAAACCTCCAACCGCTCACTCTCGCTCGCTCACTCTCGCTCGCTCACTCTCACTCGCTCACTCTCGCACGCTCTCAGTGTCTGAACCCCGGCTGAGACCAGAACCCAGTACGATATTACGTCGCGCCGTCCCTTCATTTGAACACACATTTTGCGATTCATTTTTATACTATAGTTTTAGGGTGTATTACGAAAGAAGAGAGTATCTGAGTTGTTGCAGAGTAACCGATAATAATATAATAAGTTTTTACCTTAATTTCTACTCATACGCTAAGGTCTCGTTCACACTTTACTTTATAATTATATCCGGTGCAATTTAAATGAAAGCAGTAAATACAGTGAGTGTTGTGTGTCGTGATGTGAGTTCGAGTTCCAGTGGTACTACCCAAAAACGAACGAGAAAGAGAATAGACAGATTTGTTTGCTCTTAAATCGACCCGCAGTATCCAGTCTTCTCGTTATCATTGACGTATCAGTGACGTTTGCAACAACGTTGAAATATCGAGACAACTCAATTAATTAAATATCGTGGTAAGAACCCGTTGAAAATGCATGAAAGTATTAAATGAAAGCTTTTAAAAAGCGACAAAACATAAAAAAATATCAATTAAATTCCCACCTGCAATTCAAATTTCATAAAAATCACTATACAGGGTGTTAAAATCCGATGAAACAATACTTTCACAGCAAATAGTATACTTGATGTAGAAGCCATCCACCAAGTCTGGGTTTTCTAGGCATAATATATCATAAGTTATAACTAATCAAAACTACGTGTTAATTTTCTATTAGTAGGAGTTTATTATAGTACGGAACTCTAAAATTGCGATCGGATGCGCCTGTGTGCTTGAAAATGGCATATAGATATAGCACGCTACATGTAGGTCAGGGTAGGGTTGTCAAAATTAATACAAAATAATATTTTTTCAACTTTGTATGGAAAAATAAAGTCATTATCTCCGTTTCAAAAGTATGTGTATATGATTTGAAATGTGATATAGATTAAGCCCTTAAAGTATTGTTTCACCGGGCAACAACACCCTGTATAAAGTAAGATTTCAAAATGCAAAGTTAACACGAATGAACTTCACAAATGCATATTATAGTTATCAAAAAAAACGTCATTCCAAAATCAACCCTAAACTGTCTTACTCAACAAACCAAATTGAATTTTAAAAGCATTGTACTTAAATACATAATTGAATAAACTCGAATTCCATACGAAGCTTCCCAATAAATTTAAATATTTAACCTCTACCGTATATCACCTCGAAATAAATTGTATAATGGATATAACAAAGGGGAATATAAAGTACTTATTGAAATATTGGTAGTAAAATGTAGATGACATTTTCCGGCGTTTCCCGCTGTGATTAACCAGACTTTGTTCAAATATTTACGGGGTTTGGTCATAGTACAGTTTTACTAAATAGCAGTAATACTTACGAGAGATTGTTCTTGCATTAGTCTCAACATAGGCCTCCCCCAAACAGCAGACCGGGCGTTGTGGTGACGTTTGGGGATGCCTATGTCCAGCAGTGGATGTCTATAGGCTGATGATGATAGTCACAATAAATATCTTTCAATGTTATTTTATTGTCTCCCGCTTTTGCGAGAAGGACATTCGAAACTCATGTTTTCCTACTCTTTCTATCTTCTTCTGATTAAATTCGTTGCGGTGTCCAAGACAAGTTAGCTTTCCCTCGGGTTTTCCTGGGCTTCACTCCTCAGAGTCATTACGATGGTCGCCGCTGTGGATCCTGGCTACACAGGAGTTACAGTGGTGGGAGTGAGAGGTGGGCCAATAAAGTCTCAATAAATATTTTTAAAAGATTTCATTACACTTGCATTCGATGTGACTGTGATTTTTTCAAGGTAAATTTTGACACTTTCATTTGTCGCAATAAATGATATTTCGTGTCTGTGAGAGATGTGTAAGACGAGTTCGTCTATTTGTATGATGATTTACTTCTGTAAAGTTATTATTTTGTGGTTTATGTTTATTTATTTAATTGAATGCGGGCTTTTGAAATCAATGGTAAACAGCGGAGAGTTGTGTGTGCTATTTTATTATTTGTCATCTTGGTCTGAACTAATGTCCGTGAATTGCCTACATAAGAATAAATTTCGTAGTCGAGCATCCATCTAGTATCCTGTTCCCTTGTATTGTACTCGACAGCATAAAGGTAGCTATTTAGTAGGGATACACGTTTCGTCTGACCTATCAATATATAAAAACTGAGGCACGCCACTTTGCCTGTTCCAAGTGAAAAGTATGTTAGTCTAACCACTCACATAATATAATGTAGCTTCCCATTATTAAAAGAATATTCGAAATCCGTTCAGTAGATTCAAAGATTCTCCTATAACATCACGAACATCATGTTATTACGTATTAGTATAGATTAAATAGTTATTTCCTTCCTTTTTAAAGCCTGTAAACATATCTGTAGGTCATTTGATAAAGTACTTACAAACATCATTCGCTAATGATGCTTTTAAACTTAGTAGATAAGTATCGAAAAACACTCAATAATATTGCATCCCAAATAACCGCTCAAGCATTTACTAAAAGCCCAAGATACAAATAAAAGATCGTCCGTAGCGGAATACTACCAAATGAAAATGTATGGGGTAAATGAGGCGAAGATGAAATGGAGCGAACGCATCCTTCAGTCGCGTGAAAACTTCTGGGCCACAGAACACTAATACAACAGAACTCGAATCCGCATGTAATTTTGCAAAACTGCTCTTACCTCTAAATCTTACTTAGCAAAAGATTTACGTGTATCACAAAATCATTGGCTAAACTCGGTGATGGAAAACATCGTGAGAAAAGCTGCAAAATTAGAAGAAGATTTCAATATCCTTCGAAGAAATGTGAAGTCCCCAATCCGCATTGGGCAAGCGCCGTGCACTATGCCAAGGAGACCTCGTACAAACGGGCAAGAAGAGAGAAACAACGCAACGGTGTTGTATGTATTAACTATTTATACAGATAATCTTGAATACTGACAAATTTGGTATAGACAGTAATAGCTTTGATCTTCTTCAGGTTTCTTTTGATAATTATGAAGACAATAGATTATAAACTTATTCAGACACTCGCGATTTACTATAATACTTTTATACATTGTCAACGGGTTCTCACCACGATATTTAATTAATTAAGTTGTCTCGATATTTCAACGTTGTTGCAAACGTCATGATCACGAGAAGACTGGATAATGCGGGTCGATTTAAGAGCAAACAAATCTGTCTACCCTCTTTCTCGTTCGCTTTTGGGTATATCATGACGTTTGCAACAACGTTGAAATATCGAGACAACTCAATTAATTAAATATCGTGGTAAGAACCTGTTGAAAATGCATGAAAAGACATTAGATTATATTTGTGCTACCATACTTCTGTGTGTTGTAAAGCAGAGTTTATGGGTAGTTAAATTTCTGTACTCTTCTGTACTGTATTCTATTTCTGTAAGTATTCTATGGCAGCCCTTGACGTCACGAAGATTTTCATCTTGAGAGGCTGCGTGTCAGACTTGTAGATTTGCTACGGATACGGTTTTATGGAATGTGTTTGTGGATTTTTATTGTGGTCCAGAATTTATTTTATGTATTTCATGGTTTTAGCATATTTTGATAGAAAATCCAAATTAAATAAATAATTCTACAGAACGTCCAGCCAGTAGGTACGTGTATTTTATTAGTTAACTAGCTGGCCCACACAACTTCGTCTGCGTCACATAAGTAGATTTTCTCACCGTTTAAACCTTCCCTGGACTTCTACGAATATTTCAAGATTAAAATAAGCCAAATCGGTTCAGTCGTTCTTGAGTTTTAGCGAGACTAACGAACAGCAATTCATTTATATATATAAGAAAGATGATGATGAGAAAGTAGAAACAGTCCAAAATCCAACCACGATTACCTTCCGGTAAAATAAAACACTATTACGGAAACCCTCTTCTGAGGAGATGTGAGCTCAACAGTGGGTAGGAAAAGGTTGTTACAGTACAGTTACAGTTTGATTTCAAAATACTTTCAAAATTAATGTAATTTTTGTTAGTCAGTAACAATTCTTGATCAATTTTGATTATTCCGATTATTCCTTAATTAATACTAAAGAATAATTAATCAAAGCGGTACTACACTATATGAAAGCTTAGAATAATTATTCTAAGTTTAAAAGTACAGACAACATGGCGTGTTGTTGCAATTTAAAATTTTTCAAACAAGAACAGAACCGCTTTAACTTTCTCCGTTTTTTCATGTTTCTATTATTTTTGTAGTAGCAACTTTTGACTTTTTGCTATATTTTAATGCAAATTGTATGCGGTCAACTATTTTTTTTTTCATATCATTATTAAGTAGGTGAGTTGAGTTGAACCCACTTGTTTATGTACTAATTAATACATATATAATTTTTTTTTCCAATACATAAAAAAAACAATTTTTTTTCGCTTTTAATTATATTTACGTTAAGAAATCTAAGTTACTCATAATATTAGACATGCGGTGTTTACCTATAAGTGATTGTGCAATTAGCTCGTATTGTGCAATACTTAAGTATCGCTAATATTATTTGAACTGTATTTATATTATAAACATTGTAACAATTGTTAGTAAGCCAAATAAATAAAATTTAAAAAAAATACAAAATTACGAGATATTTAATTTCTGCTGAACTGTTTCGATCTAGAATTCCTTAATAAAATAGAAACCTACATTTTATAATTAAGAAATTTTCGTTTTTTTGTCTTCAAAATGTCCTACAACACCCGAATGCTAAAATTATCCTTAAACAGTTTTGACTTTGTTATCACTATATTTTTGTTGCTATAGTGGGTAAACCAGCAAAAGGTACCTACACCCGATGAGAAGCCGTTACCGTAGCCCATGGATCATCGCAATGCCAAGGTACATCGTTACCTTTGCTAAATTATGGTAGACCATAGCTACAGGTAGCAATTTCCCTTAAAACATGGAAAAATCTCATTATATTGAGATCAAAAGCATGTTAAATAATGTAAAAAACAAAACATACATTTTAAATTTAATTAAGAAACAAATGAAAATTTAATTTGTCTTCACTGTTAGCTTTCGTTATCTTTTATCATTATTTACTCAAAATATATTTATTTTCTTCTATCATTTATCACTTGGTCTCGAGTCGGGAATTTATTCATATAAATTCTCTGAATACTCCCTATGTTTATTCCTTATAAGAAAAATCTTCGGCTGATGTTCGATGTGAAAATAGTTTGGATATTAAGATATTTTTATCTATTAGTGGTCTTCTGCCATATGTGGAAAAAATAATTTAAAAAGCTTGCAAAATATTTTTTACACAACACAACATCAGTTATAATAGTGAAAGAAATCATCTTGAAGAAATCCTTCGTAAATAATTGTTAATTCGCCCACTAGCGCTGTGCAAACGTGGTAGACCCTCTACTGTTGAGACTCGAGCTTTATACAGGGTGATTTTTTAGAAAGGGTACATATTGCAGGATGGTAATGAGTACTCTGTTCTAATACGGAATATTACAAAAAATAGGTAAAATTACAAAATATATTTTTTTTTTAATCTATTTTCGACAAAACTACCTCAAACATAAACAATTTGTTTTACTCTAACCTTTTTTTATTGTTTCACGCTTTGCGAAAAGGGGAATCGGAATTCGTATGTTCAACTTCTTCTATCATCGTCTTATTTAATTCGTTCCGGGGTCCAACAAAAGTTAGCTTCCCTTCAGAGTCATTACGGTCGCCACTGTAGATCCTGGCTACACAGGAGTTACAGTGGTGGGAGTGAGATGCAAATACCCTAGTCTTTTCGATCCACGCACAAATTTTACCAGAAAAATAACCTAAAGACTTTATGTTGTTTTAAAAATTCGCAATCACGTCTCCGAAGATAAAACTTCATTAGACTTTTACGTTTCAATGAATTTTATTTTCCGACAGTTAAGGTCTCGAAATAAATCCTGATTTGGTAGTCGTTTTATGGTTACCATTAGGCTGACGTAAATTCTGCTCCTTCGAGGCAATCAATTCTGCTGATCGAAGGTAAAACAATAATGTTTAATGAAGTAAAAAGAAACTTGATGAGAAAATTCATAATGACCTTTTTTATTGCTTTAGAATTAATAGCCTATCAGTTTTTTTGCTTAGCCTTCTTTTAAAAATATCTATGCTTTATTATTGTAATAGAGCGTATCACCGATCAGCATAAACTTTTACAAAACTTGCTTGAACCGTTTAGTTATCAATGTAGGTAGAACCATTATTATCATTATTTTAGGGTATTTTACAAGTCAGTTATGCTTTCTGTTACATATAATATGTATATAGATCTTCTATTATTTCTTTCCTCGTGGCCATCAATATTATTATCCGCTGTTATTTTAATTAATTCATTCATTTTAGCTGTGATGGTTTCAGTTCTGTACTCTAACTGATACTTATTTGACGCTTTAGCATTGGTTTTGGAAAAAGTTTAATATACATAAACTGTAATGCTACTTACTATAGCGTTGGTCAAGTTTACTCATGTAAAGTATTCTATGTGAATAATAAAATATATTTTTTGAACTTATTCAGACACTCGCGGTTTTCTATAATACTTTCATGCTATTATAGAGTATGTGGAATCTAGTGCTAAACACAACAGTCACTAAGGGTTCATGCTCAGAGAGTCTTGTAGATACAGTGAGTGTGGTGTGTCGTGATGTGAGTTTGAGTTCCACTACCCAAAAACGAACGAGAAAGACTTCTTTTATTTATTTTTTTTGGACGGGAGGTTATCGCCTGACTTCCACTCGAGACAGATTTGTTTGCTCTTAAATCGACCCACAGTATCCAGTCTTCTCGAGATCATGACGTTTGCAACAACGTTGATATATCGAGACAACTCAATGAATTAAATATCGTGGTAAGAACCCGTTGAAAATGCATGAAAATATATTTTTTGCCCGACTTTCAAATAGGAGGAGGTACTCAATTCGTCTGTAATTTTTTCTTTGTTCCTTCATAACTTTAATTTGGGTTAACCGAATGATTCCGGTGTCAAATGAAAGGTGATGGTCGTCATTTTTTTTTATATCTAACGAATTCTTTTAGATGTGTGTTTAAAAAGTAAATTTAACAGACAAGTTTCGAATGGAAGTCGGTCGTTTTCATTTTTGTAATAAATATGACGGGGTGATAACAAGGGAAACCAACGTATTCACAGTGCGGGTAGTTGGAAGTGGAGACTTGCTATAAATATAGGCATTGGCCGCTGTTATTATTCATTCGTGTTTGAATTGTCGAGGCGAGTGGACCTCTTTGTGTAAAAGTAATAAACTGTTAAAACTCGTTATTTTGAAGTTTTTATTCAAAAGTATTGATCAAGTGTTCAAGTGGACATTGTGACGTCATTCCTGACAAAACCAAACGAAGATCGACCGTTTACAACGTCGTTACATCTCAACACACTATTTACGCCGTTAAATATAATATTTATTTCACTTCAGCAAATCTTATTTCAATTGCATGTTCAACATATCTAGGTCATAGTGTCCGTAAACGCTATACCAACATTAATCAATTTTCAATTAAGTCTTCCGCGCACGGTTGTCTAACTTGCACCGTTGAAGCGATAAGACTGGCTATTGTTTATTTTGGTGTAGAAAACCAATTTTATGGCAATATTTATCAATAGCAGGAAATATTATATGCTTATTATCGACTAGTAGGAGTTTGAGAAAAATAATTATGGTAGGTAGGTAGGTATTTTTTACTTTAATTTGAATCTTCACGAAAAAATAATCTATTTAGAGTGGGTAGATTGTTAGTTACATTTTATTCTAAAACACAAAAAAACCTTTTTTTGTAATTTATATAAAAAGATAAAACAATCAGAGTTGTAAATAATGTAATTGGTATGACTCAAGCCACTGGTAGTCGCATTTATTAATTTATTGCACTGTTTTACTAACACTTACAATATATAAAGAATACAATAATCTATACTAATATTATTAAGCTGCAGAGTTTGTTTGTTTGAACGCGCTAACCTCGGGAACCACTGGTCCGATTTGAAAAATTCTTTCACTGTTGGGAAGTCCATTTATAGCCTAAGTTAGTGACGCAGACGAAGTTGCGCGGGTCACCTAGTCATTATTATATTTTATAGTTTTAGCTACGCAGATAGACGCACTAACTCACGACGTTCTATATCTTATACCATTTTTAATAATATCAACAGCTTCTTAAAATTACATCTACACATTTCCTCAATTTAACAACGCTTCATTAACTCCAAAAACAAAAAAAAAACTTGAGAGGTGTCAAGGAACACCCGGATGGAACGAAGTTCCTATCGATTATTTAATAAAATATTTTGATCACAGCGCCATTTAGCATTAACCATATAAAACAAAAAAGTTTCGTGACAACTTTTTCATTAGAATTTCCGTCTAGCCCCCTTTCGATAACGCGCGATAAGGAACTTCGTTCCAACATTCATTTTACATATAAAAACTTCCAAATCAAACATGCATATTCAAATGTGTACGCCTACCAAAACAATACTCTATACGAAGACAAACGAATTCAACCTAAAATTAAAGCAGCGATCCGTCCATTGTTTACGTTTAATGAATATTCTATGCATGCAACGTGTCGAATATTTGGGTAGAAAGTGTTCAAGGACCTGACCGTGCTGGTGACTGTTAAAGTTGCGGTGTACGGTTTGATGTATTCTGAACACGTATTGGAATTGTGTTAAACATGGGTTTTGTGCAGTTTAAAGTATGTTATAGAGAAGATATTGAAACTATTTTCATACATTACTTTTCTGACAGAAGTCCTTCCGAACGGGAGGTTGCGGGTTCAAATCCGGCCGGTTTGTACCTCTAAATGTGAAAAAAAAAGATTTATGTGCAATTTTTCACAACACCACTGGCTAAAAACGGTGAAGGAAAACATCGTGAGGAAACCTGCATGTCGGAAAAGGATTTTAAAAATCCTTGGAAGATATGTGAAGTCCCCAATCCGCACTGGGCAAACGTGGTGGACTATGCCTAATCCCTCTTCTGAGGAGACTTGAGCCCAACAGTGGGCAGTAATGGTTTGGTACAGTACATTTGTTCAAGCTGAACAGCGCTATCTGGTATTAAATGGACAAATTATTTTTAGAAAAGTTTAATCCAGCGGTAGCAAATAATAATGAAAATAAACTAATATGACTTGCAGCCGGTTTAATGTTCTAGATACACATCCTCAAAACAATCAACATAGTTTTTTTTAATTTAAAGAAAACTTTTAAGTATAAGCTTTATGATTCTGGATATCAAATAGCAGTACAGTTCTAGGCAATACAAATAAAACGAGCCCAAGCACGACAAGTCTATCTTGTTAAGCATAGACGTTCCTATCGTATGACCTTCCGAATCTATCATCAGATCAGTGACATTTTGTAATTTTATTACGCGATATGCATTGTGCAAAATGTCAGCTCAATCGGAAACCGGGAAGTTTTTCAAATTTAGTTTTCAAGATTCCACCCGAACTTACATAGTTATTATTTTTATTTTATTTTTTTTATTGCCTTGTAGGCAGATGAGCCAACGCGCCACCTGATCGTAAGCGGTTACCGTTGCTCATGGACCTCTGCAATGTCAGCGGACACTGCGGGGCCGCTACCTACGGCCTACCTTTTAAGGACTTTCTTTCGTTTGAAGAAGGATAAGTCAATATAAAATCCATCCAGTGCAAGTTAATATAAAGCTTGTAAAAATGCATCACAGCTAAGTTTCTATGTAATAACAATAAAGTTATAACTGTCACTTCCATAATATAAACTACAATAGATTTTAAATCTACTGGGACGTGAGAACGATTACTAGAATCAACTTTTAAAAGAACAATGGTTTATGAAGAAAGACACTGTTTTGTTAACCGATCGTTTAAAGTATATTGTATTGAGTAAGATCCATGTCATTGTTATGAAGAATGTTGTTATAATATTATCAGTTTTAGTTTTAAATTTAAAATAATGAAGTTCTATGTTTTAATTGTTATTGTAATATACAGAGAGAATGGAATGGATTCCATATAATCTATTTAAAAATAATAACTCGATTAATTAAAAAAACTAAAGTGGTGTCATGGAACACCCGAATAGAACGAAGTTCCTTTCGATTAAAAGATATCTTATATATATTTTTTCCTAACGTAACGCGCGATAAAGAACGTGTTTTAAAAGATTTTGATCACAGCGCCATCTAGCGATAATAAACTAAAACAAAATAAGGATCGTGTTTTAAAAGATTTTGATCACAGCGCCATCTAGCGATAATCACCTAAAACAAAAAAAGTGTCGTAACAACTTTTCGTAAGATTTTTTTCCGTCTAGCCCCCTTTCACAACGCACGATATGGAACTTCGTTCCAATTAGAATTTTATACCTGCCCTACAGTGTCTCCTAGTATAGCAAAAGGTCCATGAGCAACAGAAATCATCAGTTGGCCCGTTAGCTCGTCTACCTACATACCAAAAAAATAGAAAAAGAGTTCCTAACATAGTTACATTTTACTTTAAATTATTCTAATCTCAATATGTATGAAAACAATACATTTCTACGTAAAACAATATTACAATTAGATTCCTGTTACTCTCGAAGCGAATTGTGTTTGATAATGTAGATGTCTATCAATGATGACACAACAAAGACAGGTCGAAGATAAAGGAAAGGATCAAGTAAGGAGCCTCTTGATAGTTGAAATGTAGTTTCGAGAAATTGTATTTCTGTCTATATTCGACTAACAATTGGTTTATAGATGTTTGTGTTCAGAGAATTGTTATGGGAAATTCAAAATAAACAGTAGAGCGAAAATTACTTGGTGATTTAGCGTTTATACTATTACATAATTATTTCAAAAATTCTCGTTTCTTTCAGTTCATTTCACTTTGACAAAAAGATTTCAATAGATTACACCTACAATCGTGGAAAAATAAAGATAGTATGTAAGTTTTATATATGACTACAAGTCTAACTATTTACAATATTATTATATTCAAGATATTATACACCACTAAAGGAATATTAACACCAGATACCATCAAAGAAAAACTTCACTTTAGTATATAATTTTTAAATAAATAAACAAACCAAACTCAATCGCAAATATGTAATTAATTTCATTACATTTACATTTAATTTTACATTGTTAAATGATGTATTCGAATTGATATATTTCGATTTGGTTTGATTACGAATATTTCGATTCTATTGTCGATTTTAATTAACGCTGGGAATTAAACACGTGACGTCACGCTTACAGATTGTAACACATATGACGTATGAAACTATTAATGAAATAAGTTTGTGTAGGAGCTTAGTAAATTTGTGATTGAATTGAAGTTGTATATAGGTTAGATTTTCTTTCTCTTTACGTTAAACAATTTCACGTTCGGTTATCTAACGCATGTTACACATTATCATTATCCCGAGGTACTGGAAGCGTTACAGCTGCAGGCACCAAAGGGGAGTGTGATAGTAAGACGTCGTCCGATGCTATTGAAGGAACCACATGCAAGGACTAATTTACTTAGATATGCTGCCATGTCACGAGCCATAAGATATATCAATTTGATTGCCGATGATTGTGATATTTTCACTTGTAGCCTGTTGCACTTCGCACATTTAATATTTAATGTAATGTCTATGTACTCATAACGTCTTCTTGGTTTTTACTGTAATGATGTTATGATAGTTTTTAAACAATAAATAAATAAATAAATAAATAAAAACATTACACTGTATCGCGTTCTATGATCGAAAGTATAATTCAGACTGCACCGTTTCTCGTATTGTCATCATACACTTGATACACGTTACACCGTACCACCATGTGGCGTCACGATCTTGAATCACAGTTTGCAAATGTGTACACTTACATATTTTTCTATTGCTTTTATCTAAAACTGTCGTTCATAAATTCTGTAATAGAGAGGAACATTGGGGTTGCTTTCTACAACCTATTTCTAGAAATTCTTCTCCTGATTTGAAGAAGGACAAGTCATAGCATTTGAGAAACGAGGAGCGGAGCGTATTATACAGGGTGATTTTTTAAAGAAGGTGCATATTGCATGAGGGCACTCTGTTCTAAAACCGCATATTACAAAAAATAGGTAAAATTACAAAAAAAAAAAAATTTTAATCTAAATTCGACAAAACTACCTCAAACATAAACAATTTCGGCTAAAAGAGTGTTGACTAACGACCTCTAGTGATCTCGCGCACCCCACACCTCCACCACACCCATCAGCTATTGAAAAACCATCATTTTGCAAGAATTTTAGATATTTTTAAGTTGCGATTACTAAGGCATTAAGCCATATTTTTTAGTAATAATATTTTTACTGGTCGTATATAGCAATCAGCTTCCATGACCTTCAATATGTACCCTCACTAAGAAATCACCCTGTATATTATAATATTATAATTAAAATTATAGCTAACCAAAACTTCTAACTTTAGAATAGATTTCCAATTCCAATAGAAACCCTCTTCATCCTTCACGTCAATCAGGGTTACTCTGTTTTATAGTAATTGATCATTTGATAATTAATTCTTCACTCAAGAATAGACCTTAATTGTATACCAATATAACAATTTTCCCTTTGCCACCAAAGTTTTAATGAACTCTCTACCCATTCACATAACAAAATTACGTCCCACACACAAAACAACAACAAACAAAGTAACAATATTAAATTTACAAATAACCATTCCCATTTCGATTCGCAGAAATGTCAAAAAGCGGACGAGAAACTCGAGAATCCTGTAATAATTACATCAAAACTACATAACATAGAAAACATACTTTACAGAAGTTAAATACATCAATCGTTTATTGAGCATTTTTATATTGCTCTGTAAGCAGAAGAGCCAACAGGCCACCTGTTAGTAAGAGCTTACCGACGCTCATCATTATCATCATCATCATTATCAGCCAACATTCGTCCACTGCTGACATAGGCCTCTCTCAAAGTACGCCACTGAGCCCGATCTTCTGCTTGTTTCATCCAGTTGTTACCGCCTTTCTTAGGTCATCGTTCCATCTAGCAGGGGGGCGCTCAACACTACGTTTACCACATCGCGGTCTCCACTCTAGAACCCGTCTACTCCATCGGGCATCAGTTCTTCGACATATGTGCCCAGCACATTGCCACTTCATCTTTCTGATTCGCAGAGCTATGTCGGTTACTTTAGTTCTCTGTCGCCGACCGCTGACCGACCGACGCTCATGGACCTCTACAATGTCAGAAGATACTGCAGGGCCGTTACCTACGACCTACCTTTAAGGACCTTCCTTAAGCCTCGTTTGAAGAAGGACTAGGATCATACGATGTATAGTTAAGAATTTATTTTGCCATGTATGCAGACGAGCTAACGGATCACCAGGATCGTATGACCGTAGGAGGTTAATGTTACTCATAGACCTCACATTTTATTTACTTAGTATGAAAATAAAAATATGTCGTACAAAAATGATCTTGACCTCTGTTTATAAGTATTCTGTGTGTTACATTGTTAATGGAACGTCTACATTGAATTGCGGAACTAAAATAATGGATTCCCAAATATCGTGCAAAATGTATTACTACGGAAATTCCAGTAAATAGTTCATAATGTCGGGAAATGTACTGCATTAGATAATTTAATTAAGCAGTAATTCTCTATGGAATAGACGTACTTTTAGTTTAAGGGTTGTTAGATCATTTGTTACCTCTTTACATGTAGTAAGATTGTATTTTGATCTTTTTGTCAATGACTTTATGGTCTAATTTTCTGTGACATTGAAAGTGGTAAAGTTATTTTAAAAAATGTGTTTAAATAATTGTATTTAAATGAACTTCCTTAGCATCCTGATATTTTTCGGGGACGGCACGAAGGGAAAGAGTGCCGAGCGCGTAATGCGTCGCGCCGCCCCTCAAAAAACCCCGTGCTGGGTTCTGGCCTCAGCCGGGGTTCGGACGCTGAGTGTGAGCGGTTGGAGGTTTTAGTGCGGTTCAACTCCCACATACAGTGATTTCCTCCAACTGAAAAAAAAGCACCCTGATATGAAAATTACTCATGTCACGAATACTTTTTTGTATTGTCTCGTAGACAGACAACCTAACAGGCCACCTGATCGAAAGCGGTTACCGTTTGTCATGGATCTATGTCAGAAGACACTGCGGGCTCGCTACCTACGGGCTACTCTTAAGGACTTTAAATCTCGTTTCAAGATGAACAAGTCATAGCGCTCGGGAAGTCATTCTATAGCTGAATAAAACATAAAAATATGAGAAATAAAACATACTGAATATGAAATTTCGTTCGTAACTCCAAACTCACCGGCCCAGTTTCCCAGAACGTGCCCAGAATGGGGCTAGCTCATTCAGTCTTTCAACATTTCAATGCATACATGAAATTACCCATTTCATATCCATATATGCTGTTTATAGATCGTCTTTTACAAATTTTACATAAAAAAATTTACATTTCATTTTAAGCATGAAATTTATGATAAAAATGCAGTATTTGCTTTTCTTTTTTCTTGTTATCAAATAGACTTTTTTTTAAATTTTTTTTTTTCAATTGTAGGAAATCACCGGGGTATGTGGGAGTTGAACCGCACTAAAACCTCCAACCGCTCACACTCAGCGTCCGAACCCCGGCTGAGGCTCTGACCCAGCACGGGGTTTGGAGGGACGGCGCGACGCGTTACGCACTCGGCACGCTTTCCCGTCGCTCCGTCCGCTATCAAATAGACTATAGATTTGTTAATAACTTAACTTTAGTTTGGGTAAACCGATTCGAATGATTCTTTTTTCATAGGAAAGTTGATGATCGTATTTTCTGAAATAGTCTACATATTTGTGTATACCTATGTCTTCTGTTGAGGAACCGATTTTGATGATCTTTTTTGTTTAAGACTTTAGACATTATTTCATATGCTTTGACTGAGATCTGACTAGTTGCTTCGGTCTTTTTCGGATTAATAAAAGTACTTATGAGTATTTCTTTTTATTTTCTCTTCTTATATACTTTCCGTCAAGCGTATTGGTCAAATAAAATAAAATTCTAAGAAAGATAATATTAAAATGAAGATATTACGAAAAGCCTTTAAATTTTTTACCACTATTTCTAAGAGTTCTAAAAATAACTACTAAAGGTAAATATTTACTTCCATCTGAAACTTGAAACTGAAATAAATAACCTTAATATACTTACTTACCAATCAATATTACACTTTATACCAATCCATATTAAGTCGTATATCCTATCTCACATATCGACGGTGGAAAACGTAAAGGGCGTAACCCCGAATATACCTACTTTACACCAGAGCCAAAAAACTGTCCAGTTTTTTAGGTAGTTACGACAGTATTTTTTTTTAAGTTTTTCAAAATAGGGTCGTTTTTTTTAAAAAAAAGTCGTCGTAGAGCCACGAGACCCAGACCAATCGACGCAGAAAAAAAAACTGATTATGGTCATGTGCTTAGTCTAGTTACGACAATTTAATGGAATACGACCTTTACGTTTTCCAACGTCGATATTATTATTCCTTAATACAAAAGCCAGGGTAAAATCATCATATCGTATTACTCATCCACATCAGTGTCAAATGTAAATTGTATAGTCACTTTCGTTGGAAGAAGGCTTACCGTGTCGCAGGGTAAGTCGTGCCAGAATTTAATAAACCTAGAGAAAAGTACGTTCACATCTCAAAGACATTACAGATCTGTAAATTTAAACATGAATTATGTTTGCTAGTCTCTCTAAAACCTGTTAGAACTGAATTACTTGTGTGAAGTACAGTTTAGGATGCAATAATATGAAAATGTTGGTAATAAAAAAAAACAAAAATTATTCTGTACTAATTTCAAATCGAAGTCGAAACTTGAGTTTGTGACGCAAACGAAGAGGTGCGAGTCAGTAGTTTTAAATAAATTTTTATATTTAAGTAGGTACCTAAGACAGTTCGTACAATTCGACAGGTTTGATGAATACGTAGATATACGCCATTTGTATCCAATACCGATCGTTTTGCTATGCCTTGAGGAATGGCTATCGAAGATCTAATAAACGCCTACTGATTATCGACAAAAAAAAAAGAATTTTCTTAAATTATACTTTTCATTTTTCAAATTCAGACCAAGCCCGTTTCCACCCCGATACAATTTCCTCCAAATTCGAAACAATCGTGCGTTCTAAACGAACCTTTTCAGAAAATATTAAAGAGACGTCTTCCGAACAAATTGCATGTAACGTAGCTACTGAGGGACTCCGTAAATTACTCCTGAGCTCGAGCCGAGATTGAGTTCTTTAAATAAACAATTTATCACCCGTATGCTATTATTTTCGAGGGCAAATCCAGTTTTTTTTTAAGCTAAGACTTGTTCGATGCTTATAAAATATTAACACTCAATTTTCACGAACACGTTTTTGAGGTCAACCTTTGGTTCCATTATTAATTTTTTTTATATAGAATAAACGAAATGCACAAAAGATGATGAAAAATGTCGGAATAGTTCCTTTTTAAAATTCGAAATTAGGTCATGAAGTTTCATTATCATCAATCACCTAGTGACTTCCCATGGCTCTTGTGGAAAGTTTGCACAGGTTGTGGCCATGTCAGAAATTTCAGTCCCATCGGCCATTAATATTGCAGAAAATGTGCCCTGCCTATTGCTACTTACATTTTCAGCACTTCGAGCTATGTCGGTTACTTTGGTTTGGTATATCTGTGGATCTCTTCCTTTTTGATTTAATCAAGAAACACCAAGAATAGCCTTCGCCTGAGTGACTCTGAGTCTCTTGAGGCCCATCGTAAGCGGCCAAGTCTCGGATCTTGTAGCCGAGATTTGTTCAAGAAATGTACACAATAAATTGATTTTTTGTTGTAATCTTAAAGCATTTTTTAATTCATATTTGTCTTCATCTATACGGCTTGCTAAGTCCCATACAAATACAACATTTAAGCCCAAGTATAAGCCTCAGATACAGCAAGAAAATACTAAAATAACTCCCAAACACGGTAATGGAATAGAGCGACGTGCTAACTCGTTTAACTGTTTGAAAATGAATTAACGGGCACCGTAATTTGTGTTTCCCATTTTCCTCGAAAATAGCGTGTGGAAATTGTCAAGATTATACGTTAGTCAAAATTGTTGTGTCAGATTTATTTTAACGATGAAACGAATTATAATATGATATTGTAGACACAAATGAATTTTCGAGTCACTTTTAGTAATTTAATTATTAATTATTGATGATCGGGCATAATGAGGTTTTTTATTAGAGCCTACAAATTGTGAGGCTTACTGTTTGTGACAATGCCCATTTACCATCAAATGCGACATGTCGTCAATATTCACCAGCTTAGGAAATGTCAAATTTATATGCTATATAAGTATAAGCAAGCTATCGTAGCGTTTTTCTTAATGTGTACATTGTTTTTAGTGATTCTGAGTTATTTCAATAGGAGAAGCAGATACAGTTCACTACATAATTAAAGTAAGTATAATAAAACCGTGGAATTATTAAATCTGGAATCAACATCATGAACAACAGAATGAAGCCAATTTAAAGTGCACCGATCGCGCGTAACTACACGATATTCTGGCGTTAGTGAACCGATGACACTCAATTCGTTTAACACACTAATAAAATAATGTATGTATTATAAGTAATTAATCTTTCAAATATCATTTTGTTATTTATGATGTTGATTCAAAACATCGTGTTGTTACGCGCGACCGGTGCACTTTATATAGGCTTATAGGCTTCATTCTGTTATTCATGATGTTGATTCCAGATGTAATAATTCTATGAATAAAACACATAAAATAAATCCGTTTCCGATATGCAGGATCTTCTCAAGATTGTTTTAGCTATTAACCAATAGTGTAATTGTTAAAAACTGTACATAATTTTAAGAAAATTAGATTGAGTGTAAAAAATTGGTTTAAACCGAACCCATGACCTACCGCACAGAAGGCTAACGTTTTTACTACACATTTACTCCTATCAATTCTAAGTCAGATCTAAGTGCATAATATGAACCGATATGCATACGTAAATGAGTTAGGGAGATTAATCAGTTGAGTGGATCCCGTTGCTATTGGGAATGCGAGCACTAATTGATTACGGGGTGAGGATTAATAGAGTTTGCAGCAATTTCAGATCTAATAACTGATATGGAAACGTAAATTAAATTGTTCACTTTTCAAAAAGTTTTCAAAAGTCATGGTGGCCGAGTGGTTGCAGCGCTTGCCTTCCGTACGGGAGGTAGCGGGTTCGGGCTTGTACCTCTAAATCTTAATATGAAAAAGATTTATGTGCAATTTTTCACAACACCACTGGCTAAAAACGGTGGAGGAAAACATCGTGAGGAAACCTGCATATCGGAAAAGGGTTCTAAAAATTAGATAAGCGTGGTGAACTTTGCCTAACCCCTCTTCGGAAGAGACCTGAGTTCAGCAGCATACTGCCCAGTATTGGGTTGTTACAGTACAGTACAGGTAGACAAGCTAATGGGCTATCTGATCGTAAGTGGTTACCGTTGCTTATGAACCTACATATTATCAGGGACACTGTGAGATTGCCTAACGACTAACTTTAAAGGTTCTTTTTAAAACTTGTTTGAAGTGCGACATGTTGAACATCAAGTTCTTTCCAAAGCCTGATTGTTCGTGGCAAAAACGATCGGCGTGTGGCGATACGTGAGCGACAATCGCGAACGCGTCCTGTCACCCCTACCAGTCTCGTGCCGGGTTCTGTCCCGGCCGGGGATCGGACGTCGAGCGTGAGCGACGGGAGGCAGAGACGATCTCTTGATGAACATCGTAGTATACAGGGTGGATCTGTAACTTTGGACAATCTGACGTGGTTTGAATGACCTGTTGAAATAAAACTAAGAACCACTTTTATTTTAGAAATTGGTTTAATAAAAAATTCATCATAGTATGGAAGTCCGCAACGATAGTCGTACGTTTTCTATACAATGTCAGAAAAAAAAGTTTAAGCGATCCAAAAATTAAAAATGGTGCTAAGTTGTATATAGACTGGTCATTCACCCCACGTCAGATTGTCCAAAGTTACAGATCCTCCCTGTATAAAAAAACTTGATATATTTTCGTGCTCTTTACTCTTCTATTATGACTAAAAGTATGACGCACTGGAGTAGTTAAAAATTTATACCTAACCAGTAAATACAGACACACTTAAACAGCTATTTTCAGACTACCCTAAATCAATTTACTATTTCCACTCTCATTCAACATTAAAAAGTTTAGCCCCAAAATAGGCCCTATTAGGTCCAAAGTCAATAAAATGCCCCGAACTTGTATTAGCCTCTCGAAGCGTGAAAAACTAAATTCGGATGGGTGTGCACGCAGACTGGCGACATGGCTATTCCATTTTTTTGTTATCCAATTTCTAAAATAAAAGTTGTTCTAAGTTGTATTTCAACAGCTCATTCACCCCACGTCAGATTGTCCAAAGTTACAGATACACCCTGTATAAAAAATAACTTGATGATATATTTTCGTGCTCTTTACGACAACAGATCCACCCTGTATAAAAAAAACTTGATGATATATTTTCGTGCTCTTTACGACTACAGATCCACCCTGTATAAAAAAAACTTGATGATATATTTTCGTGCTCTTTACGACTACAGATCCACCCTGTATAAAAAAAACTTGATGATATATTTTCGTGCTCTTTACTCTTCTATTATGACTAAAAGTATGACGCACTGGAGTAGTTAAAAATTTATACCTAACTAGTAAATACAGACACACTTAAACAGCTATTTTCAGACTACCCTAAATCAATTTACTATTTCCACTCTCATTTAACATTAAAAAGTTTAGCCCCAAAATAGGCCCTATTAGGTCCAAAGTCAATAAAATGCCCCAAACTTGTGTTAGCCTCTCGAAGCGTGAACAACTAAATTCGGATGGGTGTGCACGCAGACTGGCGACATGGCTATTCCATTTCGTCGGAATCACCGGGTCGCGATCTTCGACAAACTAACTAGCAATCAGGGCAATAAGTGCCCTTGAGTCGGCCCGGCGGGTGGCTATTCTGAGATCACGAACCGGATATGTCGAGAGTTCTCGGACATTCGCAATGTTTGATAAAGTTAGATTTTTTAATAAGTTGACGAAGTTTTTTTAAGAAGTTGGAAGAAGTAACGAGTTTAAGTATTGCGTTTGAGAAAATGTTTTCAACCTTAGTAAGGTTGAAATTATTGTTGCATGGTTTTGGAACGAAGTTCCTTATCGCGCGTTGTGAAAGGGGGCTAGACGGAAAAAATTCTTACGAAAAGTTGTCACGACACTTTTTTTGTTTTAGATGATTATCGCTAGATGGCGCTGTGATCAAAATCTTTTAAAACACGTTGTTATTGCGCGTAAAAAAAATATGAAAAAAAAAAAAAGATATCTAATAATCGAAAGGAACTTCGTTCCATCCGGGTGTCCCTTGACACCTCTCAAGTTTTTTTATACATTCATTACTATATTCGTTTTCATTTTTTCATCTAGGTGTTTATTAAGATATTTTTCTCGATTAAAACAATACATCAATAGCAATGCCTTAAAAAATACTAGCCGGGGCTCGGACGCTGAGCGTGAGTGACAGGAGGTTTTAGTGCGGTTCGACTCCCACATACCTCACCTTCGGGGCGGGCGGGAACTCCGGCAAATTCTTCCTGTCACAAAAAAAGCAACGATGCCGTTTTTGTTGCTCTAAAATGATCTCAAGACCTACTAGAAACTTATCCATAATAATATGTGGAATATGTAATTGTAATATTAGTTTGGAATGAGGAAGATGTTTTATAAAGATTAGCGTGGGCATTGCTAACTACAGATACTCAATTGTTATTTTATTTACGTTAATTTTTTTAACATTTATTTTGGTACATAGGTCGTGGGCTTAATTGATTTTGATTCATAGTCGCCTAAAAATAAGAAAATATATTAATAAAAACGGAAAACTTCCGTCTGAGTGCAATTTTAATCTCCAAGTCAGTTTGTTATTAAATTTAATTACATGAACTGAATTGTGAAGTTTTATTTGAAAAACTGAACGATTTAAGCATAATTCAAAATTTAAGTCGCGATGCAATTTAAAGAGACTCCAACAAGTATCATCATTGATATAAAAATACACATCCAAATCGGTCCATTCAGGCAAAAGTCTACGGTCATATTAAAAATATAGTTAAATTGATTAATCTAGAAACTATTACTAGAGCTACTCCTTTAAAATTTTGGAATTCGTTCAATAAATTAAAATAGTTATCAGTGACGGTCGCGACTACAAAATAAATCACTTCATATAAATCCATTCTCTCAACACAAAAGGCAGTCTATCTCAACTTTCGGCAATCAAACGAAAACAAACATAAATGAATAGTAAACATTCGAAATTGATTTTCTCATCGTAAATCTCGCGCGATTGAAATTAGATTTTAGAATAAGGTCAGGTCCCGACAGATTCCGGGCGCAATCAATTCAGGGCTAAGCCAAACATCGTTCAATTCTAATACTATGTTATTGTAGGTTGAGTACCTCGCTGTATTACCTAAGGATTAAGGTATTCGTGAACTTTACTTTTATTTATTTCTTCTTGTCTCATTACTTTAGTTTTGTTGGGATCCGTATGATTCAGTTATCCATTTGAAAGATGATGGTGAATCGATAGAACTATACCTAACACAAAATTTATGTTTTTTTGTCAATATGGATTTTTTGTCAATTTGGATCTAGTAAATCATTTTTGGAACGAAGTTCCTTATCGCGCGGTATCGAAAGGGGGCTAGACGGAAATTCTTATGAAAAAGTTGTCACGACACTTTTTTGTTTTAGATGATTATCGCTAGATGGCGCTGTGATTAAAATCTTTTAAAACAATTCCTTATTTTGTTTTATATGATTAATGCTAGATGGAGCTGTGATCAAAATATTTAAAATAAAATTTTATTACAATTCCTTCACTAATTAATCAAAAGGAACTTCGTTCCATCCGGGTGTCCCTTGACACCTCTCAAGTTTTTTTTTATTTGAAAGGTAATATGCCTGTTGATGTCATCTCGTTTAAATTTCATCGAGATCTGACTAATAATTCTTGAGTTATTTCTGATAAGGTATAGTCGGAAGTAAATGATTTTTTTTTATTGCCTTGTAGGCAGACGAGATATTACTCGTTTGATGAAATTGAATGACTAAAACTTGAATTTCATAGTTTTTCTTTCATTGAATATATCACGTTTCTTAGAGAAATATAATCCTTTTAGGTCACTCTATCGATTGGTGCAATAAAAGTACAAGGTTCGATTTCCGGGTGTACCAAGATTTTTTTATAAAATCTATGAATGCAGTTGTGTTTCTTTTCAAAAATTAAATTAAATTCTTTTTTATATTTTCCTATATCTCAATTAACTTCAAAAGCCGAAGTTATTAATAAACTCCTACACCTATAGATTAATTTTCACGTTCCCCTTCATTTACTGAGAAGGTGTTTCTTCGAGATCGGTTTCCGATACACTCTGCCATAATGGGTCGTTAGCTCCAACGTTTCTCAGTTCTAAGAACGTTGAAGTATATTTTAGTTTAGAAACTTAGTTATTTCTTGCAATAGATTGTTAAATATAGTGTAATATATATTATAGTTGGAATGTATAGGGTTTGGAAAGCAAACATTTACTTACTGTTCTGAAAAAATCGAATTAGTCAAATAAATTATTTGTAAAGAATGATATTTAATTTATTAGTGTTTTTTTTGTCCCAGCAATCGAGAAGGTCGATTTATCCCATTGTCATACAAATAAGAGTAATGATATAACCCCTATCCTGTAAATATTAAGTCTTAATTGACAGAGCGCTATGACTTGTCCTTGTTCAAACGAGGCTTGAGGAGGGTCCTTAAAGTTAAGTCGTAGGTAGCGACCCCTCAATGTCCCCTGACATTGCAGAGGTTCATGAGCGACGGTAATCACTTACGATCAGGCCCGTTGGCTCGTCTGCCTACATGGCAATAAAAAAAAAGAAACATACATAGACTCATATACAGCAGTAGAGTTTAATAAGCTACTGCTGATATTTAAAGTAATATATGAAAAAGCTGACGAAATCAGTACCTGTCTTTTCGTTGTCAGTAATAAAACGAAGACGCGTTTCCCTCAGTTTGTTTCAAATACGTGATAATTACCTATAATTAAAAATAAAACATTAAATCACTCAGCAATTAATTTATAGCTTGAATAACATACTTACGGAAACATTCGCACAAAGTATCATTGAATTATCGATATCGATTACCGAACACGTTACCTAATACATCGATATAACTCGGCTAGTCACGTCACTATTAATCCCTCGCCAATATTTCATACGGACTTATTAGTCTCTAGGGATGTGCTGAAAACCTCTAGTGTCGATTACAATTAAGTATGGTAGTGAATGCCAATTTGTTGTCCGCGAACGATTTTTTTATTTGTAGTACTTTTAAAATGGTTCTTTTTACTTTTAGGCCTATTTTTTATTTATATAAACTTTTCCGCAAAAACCGTTCGTTATTTTCCAATTGGAAAATTCTATAACAATAAATGAACACTGTATACCCTAACGTGCGAGAATACAAAAAACAAGTTTGTGGCGAATTTCTCTAGTAGTTTCAGACTTCTCATTCTCAGTTTTTATACAAACTGTAATATAAATAAAATACAAAAAGTTATATATATCCGTGCACAGACAACACCCAGTTAATTACCCTTATTCTTACTATGATCACGTTCAGAGTAATTCGTATTCTATGTTACGGAAATACGGGGCCCAAAAGTTCTGGAGTGGCGGCCACGAACCGGTAAACGTAATGTTGGTAGACCCCCCACAAGATGGACCGACGATCTGGTAAAGATCGCGGGAGGTCACTGGATGCAGATGGCGTAAGACTGGTTGGTGTGGCGAGGTTTGAGGGAGGCCCACGTCCAGCAGTGGACTTCTATAGGCTGATGATGATGATGGATGTTACGGAATTTTTTTTTTTCTGTATTTCTTTAAATAATCTTAAGTTTGGTAACCGCTGTACAATGTACAATCTAGGGAAGTCACGTCATCGTAAGCAAACTGAGTAGATTGGAGCGTTGATACACAAACCACGACAGCTTACAAATCCATCCTCTTGGAATTGATATTGTAGTAACCTTTAGGTGACATTTGATTGAGAAGACATCAATTTAGACTTGACTATGAACATAATCCTACTGATATTAATAAAATATTATAAAAAGTAACTAAACTTTGAGATTAAGGGCATTAAATTGATTCTAGGTCGCATCTCGCATTTCCATTTCTATATTCAACGCAATCAATAAATAGGTTTTTTGCCATTATAGGAGTATAATGAATGGTATAAGACAGAGCCAAAGAAGAAAGAAAGAAAATTTGGGTGGAATAAAAAAATAAGTACCCAATTTAAAAGTACTTATCTTGATTTTTTGATCAAGCATTTTTTTGATATATTTTAACCGATTTTTTTTGCTGGACTAGGGCCCGATAAAGCCATGTCTTATTTTTCTTTGTTAACAAGGTTTGCACTTTGTGGAGTTCATAGTACAAAATTCAAGAGATTCTATTTTTATTATTCTCATCAGTTGAAATCAAATTGAAAAAAATAATTCAAATTGGAAATGTTGTTATTAAATAATACTTATTAAATATTCTGACTCGAAATTAGGAAGATTGACGACAAAAAAACTTTTCCCATTTCGTTCTTAACCCAATTTTCTTCTAGAAATTTCATCAAACGATGCTCCGAGAGGAAAACCATTTTCTAAATTATTTCGCTTCCGTCCCTTTTCATTAAACAGTGCAATTACTAGGTGCGAGTGAGAGAGTAATAATTGGATTTTCATTTAAGACCTTGGCATAAATATATTAAAGTTAAAATCCTTGATTTTGTGATGCTAGTTACAGAACTTATTAATGTGATTACTAGAGCTGAGTTTAAATTAAAAATAATATTTACAAAAGCTTAATTTTTGTATGAAAAACGAAACCACATTCAACATTTTTTTTTTGTATATTATTTGACCACACATGAAAATATGAGTTTGTAATAAAGTTAAATGAGAGTATAAATACAAAAGAGAAAATACATTTTCTAACAATACCGTAACATCATTTTCGTTTTACAAAACTATTATACAAATAATATGTTTCCAGTGGCCCTCACACTAGGCCTGACCTGTATCGTGAAGACCTGATGGAGTCACAATATTAATTAATTGTTTACATGGGTAGTTGGTATAACTTATTTGAAAAATAACTTAAAACTTTTAGAATTAAGTTTTAGGTAAGATTTGGTTTTTATTTACCTATTTTTAACCACTTTGGTAGTACCTAGATATTGAATATTAAGATAAAAATACAAAATAATATTAATTAAGACCGAAAATTACTTGATAACATCCTCAAACTGTTTATTTTGAATTTCCCATAACAATTCTCTGAACACAAACATCTATAAACCAATTGTTAGTCGAATATAGACAGAAATACAATTTCTCGAAAGTACATTTGAACTATCAAGAGGCTCCTTACTTGATCCTTTCCTTTATCTTCGACCTGTCTTTGTTGTGTCATCATTGATAGACATCTACATTATCGAACACAATTCGCTTCGAGAGTAACAGGAAGCTATTTGTATTATTGTTCTAGGTAGAAATAGATTGTTTTCATACTATATTATATTATATACAGGGTGATTTCCTAGTGAGGGTACATATTGAAGGTCATGGTAGCTGATGGTTATATACGACCAGTAAAAATATTATTACCAAAGAATATAGCTTAATGCCTTAGTAATCGCAACTTAAAAATATCTAAAATACTTGCAAAATGATGGTTTTTCGACAGCTGATGGGTGTGGCGGAGGTGTGGGGTGCGCGAGATCACTAGAGGTCATTAGTCAACACTATTTAACCCGAAATTGTTTATGTTTGAGGTAGTTTTGTCGAAAGTAGATTAAAAAAAAAAAATGTAATTTTACCTATTTTTTGTAATATTCCGTATTAGAACAGAGTACTCATCACCCTCCTGCAATATGTACCCTCTCTAACAAATCACCCTGTATAAGTTGACCCGCGCAATTTCGTCTGCGTCACAGAGGGATATAATATAGCCTCCTAGGTAAATGGACTATCCACAGCTGAAAGAGTTTTTCAAATCGGACCAATAGTTCCTGAGATTAGCGCGTTCAAACAAACAAACTCTTCAGTTTCAAAATATTAATAATAGAGGTTAGTATAATTTAAAGTAAAATGTAACCATGCTAAGAACATTTTTTTTATTGCTATGTAGGCAGACGAGCTATTCTGTACGTAATCATCGTTGCTCATAGACCGCTGCAATATCAGGACTAACTAGAATATCTCCAGTGTAATTTAACTAGAACATATCCAAACAGACAAAAATTACAGAATAATATAAATTAAATAGCAATAAAACGTACATAAAATATAACAATTAACCGTTAATAATGGAGTATACTCATTAGTTTATGTGGTATCGTAAAGTTTGTCTGCGGTATCCATAAAATAGGCAATATTCCATATATAAAGAGCCCGTTCATACACTATCTGGTCATTTATGATGCGAGATGAAACAACCGCGTTTAGTGATGCGCTTACGATTCTATTATCTTAGTTTTTTATGGCAGAATGTGTCGATAGTGTTTTGTTTTTCTTTTGTGGTTTTAACGAGCTATGTTATATCTTTTCAATGTTTAAAGAGCCTAATTTCGTATGATACTGAACTCTTTGAGTTGTTTTTTTTAATAGGAGGAAATTCTTAGGTAGCCTATGTAGGTACTTTTTTTTATTGCCATGTTGGCAGACGAGCCAACGGGCCACCTGATCGTAAGTGGTTACCGTCGCTCATGAACCTCTGCAATGTTAGAGGACATAGGTCGCTACCTACGACCTAACTTTAAGGACCTCCTCAAGCCTCGTTTGAGAAAGGACAAATCATAGCGCTCTGGGAATACCGAAGAGGGTACCTATGCTAGAATGCATTTCATCAAGCCATATTTTTTTTGATAAAGTCGTGCCTAATATAAGCATACGAAAAGTGAAAATAGAGTAGAATTTTGAAATGGGAAAGTATTCTATACAGTAATTTTATCAAATTTAGCGGAAAGGAAACATTTATTTATTTTTGAAAAGAAATACAAATGTTTCCAAAGATTTTTCAAAATATTCATATCCATCAAGAATCGACCCACTAAACTTAGAAAAAACACAACCTCTTTTAGCAACAATCGATAAAGTAAACGATGGTCAACATATCGATATCGATACTGGCACAGCACTAGTCGGTGCCGCAGTGTCGAAAGAGTGCAGTGCTTCAGAAGCCGGCGCCGTGACATCTAACTTGAGAGGTTCATCGACCCTAACATGTCTACCAGGAAGATATGAGCTTTCATAAGTGGATAAACGTGTGATATGTTTCAGGAATGTGTGTGGGACATGTCATATTTGTCATTTTAATATTGATGCCTAAGTATAGCGGAGACTATGATTTAGGTTAAAGTCAGATTTAACAAAAATGAATACGACTGATTTCCATTTTTTGAGAATACTACAAGCTTTATTAAATCTATTTGAGAATATTAAATGAGATCATAGATATTGATTCATTCAGAAAATAAATATACACATGTATACACGGACATCCAGGGATTCGTTTAGCCCCACTACTCAGTAGCCACAGAGTTGGAGTATATCAGGAGAATTATGGACAAAGTTTTTAGCTTGCCCAAAAATGGATAGCTCTCGGGCTATTACATTTATTTATATAATCCTGTTAAAAGAAGTCCAAATTACAAACTATACTTCGTTATATACCTTAAAACCAAATTGTTATTTTAATTCGTATTGCCTATAAATTCGTTTTTTATTCCAACACGAAGCGATTTACGAATAACACGAATTCTCTTTGAGTGCTATTGATGGATTTAAAATCAAGACACTCAAGATAAACAGCTTTAGCTTCGTCGGAGTAAAAACAATTCCAAGAAGAACAAATTTGAGTGTAAACATTTTGATCGAAGCAGGATTTAAAATATTTATTGCGTGGATATAACAATGTTCACAACTATGAAGTGGAATCTTGGTTTAGCTAACTTCTCGGTTTCTGATTGAGCTGATATTTTGCACGGAGATGTTGGTGGTAGGTGCCCATAGCAGCATAAACAAGAATGACCCGTCGTGTTTGGGCTCGTTTTATTTTTCAGAGGTAGCACTTTACTGTTTTCAATGCAGGATATTAGAAACTTGTAATTTCTTGTTTAAGTCAGACATAACCATAGAATTATTACATGTGGAATCAACATCATGAACAACAGAATGAAGCCAATTTAAAGAGCGATCGCGCGTAACAACACGATACTTTGATTTATTAACATCAGAAATAACAAAGTGAAATTTTAAAGAACTTATGTGTATGTAATATTTAATTAGTGTGTTAAACGAATTTAGTGTCATCAGTACACTAACGTCAGAATAACGCGCGATCGGTGCACTTTAAATTGGCTTCATTCTGTTGTTGATGATGTTGATTCCAGATGTAATAATTCTATGGAGATAACAACAGACATTCATAAACCACGGTTACCACTTACAACACATGCCCTATAAAAAAAAAAATACAGCAAGTTATAAAATCATCTTATTCCTTTAACAGTTTTCCGAGATCAGAATCGGCCTAAGCTAAAAGTTTCTACAAATCTAGACGAAGCCGTATTGATCTGTAATATAGTTTTTGCTAAGAAAGCCAGACAGCACAGATGGCTAGAACCTAGATCAACTTTCGATGTTCATTTGTTTTTGTAGATTAATAGAATCAGTGTTTTTCTTATCTATTTTTCTCGTATAGTTTCTTAGACATCTTGGCTTTTGTGAAAGCACTTTTTTTCTAACTACATGTTGCCGTGGTGGAGTGTCTATTTCTTAGCGAGAATCTTAAAATCCTCAGAAATGTCATCATCATCATCATTCTCAGCCTGTAGACGTCCACTGCTGGGCATAGGCCTCCCCCAAAGATTTCCAATGCTCGCGGTTGGTAGCGGCCTGCATCCAGCGCGTTCCTGCGATCTTAACAAGATCATCCGTCCACCTTGCAGCTGGTCGTGTGAAGCGTGTGAAATGTGTGAAGCCAATTAATTCTCAATTAACTACAATACAATTACGATCCTGTCGATTAATTAGTTGTGCCTATATTCTTCAGTCATACTTTCTAAGCCTTGAAACAAGGGTGTGTAGCATACCTAGGTAAGGTATAAACTCTAGTGAAATCTAAAATAATGCTATTTTCTCGACTCATGATATTTAAGCCTGAATTATTCAACATCAAAAGTGAATTGTGTTTTAAGAATTCACGTTGACAGTAACATTAAACTACGTAGGAGTATGAAAATGCCTTTTCAGTTGATTTCCCGCGGGAAGAACGGTCCACAATGAACGCGCGGTTAGATTTTCTTGATGTGTGACGCGAAATCAACGTTGATAGAAACGATATATTGATATTTGATTGTTGCTTTGCTGTTGTATGCCAAATCTATGAATTTATAAAAATGAGGATAGCTGCTCGACTTCTTTGTGTGTGGAAAAATATTTGATACCTTTAAATACATACCTGTAAATAAAGTAGCCTGTTTCACTACTTAGTATACTAGCTACCAAAATAAACAGATAGACAACGAACAGACAAAAAGAGTGTCATTAGATGGCGCCACTTGTATTTTAGCCACGCATTATCAGTATATGACAACTATGGCCTGATTGTCTGTTTGTAGTCCACCAATTATAATATGTATTTATACTGATTATGCATATACAGGGTGGATCTGTAACTTGGGGGTGAAGGGGTGTCGCGACGGGAAAGTGTGCCGCAGTGTGTAACGCGTCGCGCCACCCCGCATAACCCCGTGCTGGGTTCTGGCCTCAGCCGGGGTTCGGACGCCAAGTGTGAGCGGTTGGAGGTTTTAGTGAGGTTCAACTCCCACATACCGCCCGGCGATTTCCTCCAACTAAAACAAAAAAAAAATGGTGGGGTGAAGAACCTATCAAAATAAAAGAACAAATTTTATTTTGAAACCAAATAAACTTTTTTTTCTGACGTTGTATGAAGTATGAACGACTATTGTCTGCTCCCATAAGACATTGAAAAAAAAAATTAACGATTCGAAAAATTCGTTTAAATAATTATCTAGTAACATATAAGTAACATTTCACAAGTATTTTAGTTTAAGAGTAGCTGACGTAAAACTTTATTGAGAAGAGTACGTTTAAAAAGTTTATTAGTCTAGTATAAACTTGAAGCATTGCATCAACAAATTACTTTGTCTCGTATAATTTTAAATATAACTTTTCAACAATGTATTTAAGATTAAAGTAGGTTTTTATGTTAATTGATCACAACAATGTTGTACTAGTAAAAAGGTCTTAAAATAGCTCTTTATTTCTGAAGTAAAAAAAAAAATCTAATAAGATTCCAATCAATTCAAATATTCAAAATTGATAATAAATTTCAATACATTTATCTTAAGAAAGTTAATTAGAAATGTTAGTAAATGTTTTAAGCTCTCATAAACGTTGTCTTCGATATTTGCTTTTCATTAAATCGTGTTAAACAAAATTAAATTCTATCCATCAGATGTTTAAACTAAAATGAGTTGATTTTACGATTGTTTTGTTTCACTTAATTAATACTTTAATGATAAAGTAAAATAGCACTTTAAATATTTGAAGTTAATTGAAAATTGTTTTAATTGATTATATGTCATCATCATCATCATCAGCCTGTAGACTTCCACTGCTGGACATAGGCCTCCCCCAAACCTCGCCACATCGATCGGTCCTGCGCTGTCCGCATCCAGCTACCTCCGCGGTCCTGACCAGGTCATCGGTCCACCTTGTGGGAGGTCTGCCTACGCTGCGCCTACCAGTTCGTGGTCGCCACTCTAGAACTTTTACGCCCCATCGGCCTTCAGTTCTGCGCACGATGTGTCCTGCACATTGCCACTTCAAAGATGCAATTCTTTGGGCTATGTCGGTAACTTTGGGCCTTCTTTTTTTTGTTTTTTTTTTTTTTTTTATTGCAAGGTAGATAAACGAGCATACGGCCCACCTGTTGGTAAGCGGTCACCGTCGCTCATGAACCTCTGCAATGCCAGGGCAAAGAGGGGCCGTTATCTACCGCCTACCCATACAAGACTTTTCTTAAACCTCGTTTAAAGAGGGACATGTCATAGCGCTCCGGGAACACCGCGGACGGGAGTCCATTCCAAATCGGAATGGTACGGGGCAAAAATGATCCTTCTGCGGATCTCCTCATTTGTGATTTGATCACGCAGAGAAACACCCAGCATAGCCCTCTCCATTGCTCTATGAGCGACTCTGAGTCGCTTTGACTGATTATATGTGTTGTTAATGAATTAATTTTAACATAATAATATGGGAAATTGATCTACTATGTTGGTTGATTCAGATGATAAGTTACCCCACTATAACATTTTTTTTGTATTAAAATGCACTTTAAAATCTACCAATTAAGATCCAATATTAGAACAACCCCTCTTCGGAGGAGACCTGAGCTCAGCAGTGCAGTACCTAATGGGTTGTTACAGTACAGTACAGTATTGGAACAACAAACTCCAGCAACGAAGCGATCTATTTAGTCCCTCAATTATAATTTGTAAATTAATAAAGCACCACAAAGGAACGAGCGTGTTGAAAATTTTAATTACAATACCATTTCAATT
The DNA here is from genome assembly GCA_030269945.2 of Trilocha varians. Lineage (NCBI taxonomy): Eukaryota > Metazoa > Arthropoda > Insecta > Lepidoptera > Bombycidae > Trilocha > Trilocha varians. Next base: position 4,860,010 of record AP028257.1, on the reverse strand, counting down.
ACTCTTTGAACCCATAATATTCGCTTTCCTTGTCAAAGTAATGAAACGGTTGCTAATTAATTTAGGAGAGGGAACGGTCACTACGTCACGGGAATCTTCTCTTTTGTTGAAACTTCAAAGGAAATTGTGCCTTATTGTTGTTGTGTATAGTTGAAAGTTCAGTGATGAAAATTGTAGTGCATTCGAATGTCGTTGATGAAACACGTTGTTTTTTATCGAGCGTTATCGAAAGGGGGCTAGACGGAAATTCTTATGAAAAAGTTGTCACGACACTTTTTTGTTTTAGATGATTATCGCTAGATGGCGCTGTGATCAAAATATTTTATTTAAGTTATAATAATTGAATAGTTTAAAACGTCTGTCTCTCTCTCTCTATCTAAGAATTAAACTTAAAAAAAAAAAATATTACTATTCCCTCACTAATTAATCGAAAGGGACTTCGTTCCATCCGGGTGTCCCTTGACACCTCTCAAGTTTTTTTGTATCTAAAACATGGCAAAAAATATTTTTCAAAAGAAAACAAATTATAGTACCTACTCTATCATTTCTGCGTATTACACAAACCATAATAGATCATTTTAACCCGTGAATCTGGATCTCTTCCCAGAAATACGTGAAAAAAGATATTTTACGTATAATCCGACCAAATGAAAACGGTGTCAACATCACCGTGTTTGCGTACCCCAAAATCAATTGCCGGTGTTCGTTTCGTTTTTTCCATGTAAAATCTACCGATCTATTTGTTGAAAGAAATCATTTCGAAATCGTTTTTTTGAAATACCTAATTGGAACGAAGTTCCTTATCGCGCGTTATCGAAAGGGGGCTAGACGGAAAAAAATCTTACGAAAAGTTGTCACGACACTTTTTTTGTTGTAGATGATTATTGCTAGATGGCGCTGTGATCAAAATCTTTTAAAACACGTTCTTTATCGCGCGTTACGTTAGAAAAAAAAAATAAGATATCTTTTAATCGAAAGGAACTTCGTTCTATTCGGGTGTCCCATGACACCTCTCAAGTTTTTTTGTTAAATACTTCTTCACAAAATTCTTAATTTTTAAAATATAAAAATGCCTAAAGTTAGTTTACTGTTGGTAAGTTACGAACAACGCTTTTTGGAACATCTAATTTAGTTGATAATTTTATTATGCAAGTCGACAGCATTGACAATGTAACTATTGGAAACAAAAAAAAACCTTTTTTTGCTACTAATAAGTTATTTTTAAGTATAATTTTAAGTGCTATTTGTTATTTACAGTTTTCATTGTCTTTGTAAACAGGGGTGGGGACCTGGTGATCTTCAACACAGGTTTTTCTTTCACACACCAGCTCTTCACAAACTGTAAGTTTTAATATATATTTTTTGTATAACAATAGTTACTGTGTGAAGAGAAATAAATAAATTATTATAAATTATTATCGGGTGAACCAATTTGTCTGTCATTTTTAGTGTGTCATTTTCAAGGTTTCTATTGTGGAAAATAAGCTCCAAGCATTATATTTGTAGTAATATCCTTGCAATGACCTACAAAACATTATCTGCTATTCTTTAGGTATCATTTTTTCACATTTGTCATAACGTCCTTGAAATGACCGTCAGGCATTATGTTATAACGTATGAGAGCCTAGTCTAATGAAAGTCACGTATACCTAGACCTACTACAATCAAATGAGTCAGCCGCTAACCTTTGCCCTTTCTTTTGTGCTTTTGTATCAGATTTATAGCAAATTCACGAAATTAGAGTGTCTGTGGTTTGGTGAACGTATTTTTGTATTATCTGAATTTAATATTTGAAAAATTTACGATTTGTTCACGGAATTATTGTCACAATTTCGATTAGGAAGATTACGGAATTGTAAATGGAGTTATTGAATAGCTACCACGTATTTGTTATTGTCTAGGCAGTTTATGGAACTAACAGGTCATTGTTTCCGTCACTTATGACCTTTTAGTCTATTGACCGCTACTGATTTCGATCGAATATACATAGTAGATCCATAGTTACAGAGTACTGTTACTACCACCCTAAAGGACTCTGTTCAAGCATCGTTTCACGAAAAAAAAACTTGAGAGGTGTCATGGGACACCCGAATAGAACGAAGTTCCTTTTGATTAAAAGATATCTTATATTTTTTTTTCCTAACGTAACGCGCGATAAGGAACGTGTTTTAAAAGATTTTGATAACAGCGCCATCTAGCGATAATCATCTAAAACAAAAAAAGTGTCGTGACAACTAAAAAAGTGTCGAGACAAGTTTTCGTAAGATTTTTTTTCGTCTAGCCCCCTTTCGATAACGCGCGATAAGGAACTTCGTTCCAAAACTTACTTAGCCATACCATTAGTTTTATATGATTATTGATAAAGAGAAGATTCTTTAGTTAAATCTGTGTAAAACATCCCTATCAGCATTGAATGAATGAACCTAAAAGGGCATTTTACGAATTGAGTAGAAGTGTTAAAAACTAAATAGATAAATCAACATTTTTCCTCACGAAGCTGGGACGGATAGCTTTATAATAGCAGTGACTCAAAACGTGGTCACCCTATATAGTACACCTGATTTATATCTCCACAAGACAGATTGTGGTAGACTATATACCGCATTTCTTTTTACGGCACCCACGAAGATAAGTCGGTGATAAAACAACTTGTACTGTGGACGTACTCAGATTATTTTTCCTCAAAACATTGTTTTTATGTGTATCAGTAATTGTTAAGTTTTATATTAATAGATCGTGAGTTCAGATAGGCTCAGCTGTATGAGTACTGTACTGTAACAACCCTCTTAAAATCATATAATCTTATGAACTTATTTTTAGAGCCCACTAGAATAACTAGTTCATCGGCAACTTGTTTAGATAACATTTTTACAAATTTTAATCCATTACAAAAAAATGTTATAAATCAGTTAACATCTGACCACTTGGGACAATTAGTGTCTTTTGAATATTATGTGGCTCCTGAAGTCAAACCTACTGTTAAGTTTGTTCCTGTAAATGATAAAAGAATAGAAAATTTTAGAAATAAAATTATACAAACTATTTCAGAAGTTAGTTATAACCGAGAACCAAATATGTTATACCAGAATATGTTTGAAAAAATTAATTTAGCTTTCAAAGATGTATTTATTCCTAAAACGATTACTATTAACAATAAAAAACGTTTTAGTGAGTGGGCCACAGTTGGAATTTATAAAAGTAGGCAGACTTTGTATGACCTTTATTATGAAAAATCGTATAACAATGATGAATCATTTCATCAATATGTCAGAAATTATTCCAAATTATTCAGGAAAGTTTGCATAATGGCAAAGTCCTTACATTTAAGTAATTTAATAAAAAATGCCTCTGACAAAATAAAGATGACTTGGAACATCATTGGTAAAGAAACTGGTAAAGTCAGAAATAACCACCAAGAATTCTCATTGAGAATGAATGATAACTTGATAACTAGTCACGAAGGTGTGGCTAATGCTTTCGAAAAGTTTTTTTCTGACATTCCAGTTTCAACTACTTCCACTTTAAATTCATCCCCAATAGAAGCTGAAAAATTACTAAGGAAACATGTTAATATATGTAATGTAGTTTTTAAATTTAAGAATATTAACTCAAAAGATATTATGAAGAGTTTCCATAGTATTAATGTTAAGAATACAGCTGATCTGTGGGGAATATCAGTAAAGGTCGTGAAATCTATTATAGATGTTATATCTCCTCATCTTACTAGTATATTTAACGATTGTATTAGATGTGGTGTGTTTCCTGACTTAATGAAACACAGTAAAGTGATTCCCCTTTTTAAATCTGGTAGTACTGATGACCCCTCTAACTACAGACCTATATCAGTACTACCAACATTGAGTAAAATTTTTGAAAAAATAATACTAGAACAACTTTTAGAACATTTTAAGTCAAATAACCTGCTACACAACAAACAATTCGGGATCACGAGGGGTCGCTCTACTACTGATGCAGGTGTTTATTTAGTCAAAAATATTTTTCAAGCTTGGGAGGAGTCTCAGGATGCTCTTGGAGTATTTTGTGATTTATCCAAAGCATTTGACTGTGTTGACCACGAAACATTGGTGAGGAAACTACATCACTATGGTATTAGGGATGGTACGTTAGCGCTTATTAAATCCTATTTATCGGGCAGGACACAAATAGTCGATGTTAAAGGAAACCGATCTTCCGGCGCCGAATTGAGTATGGGTGTACCTCAGGGTTCCATCTTGGGTCCTTTTTTATTTCTAATATATATCAATGATCTACCTAGTTTTATTGAGACCCGACACGACGTCGTTTTATTCGCAGATGATACTTCTTTATTATTTAAAATTAAACGACGAATGATCATTTATGACGAAGTGAATGATGCGATTTCGTGTGTGGTCCATTGGTTTCGTGTTAATAATCTCTTATTAAATGCAAAAAAAACCAAATGTATTAAGTTCAGTTTACCAAATGTAAAACAGGTACATAGTAATATAATTGTTGGTGGGGAGTCAATGGAGCTTGTTGAGTCAACTGTTTTTCTTGGTATAACAATGGATTCCAAGCTGCAGTGGGGACCCCACATAAATAAATTAGCGAGTAAGCTCAGCTCTGCGGCATACGCGGTAAAAAAAATTAGACTCATTACTAATGTAGACACGGCTCGTTTAGTTTATTTCAGTTATTTTCATAGTGTTATGTCCTATGGCATTTTGCTATGGGGCAATGCAGCCGATGTAGAAACGATCTTTATCTTGCAGAAAAGAGCTATACGCGCTATTTATAATATGCACTCAAGGGAATCCCTGAGGGAAAAATTTAAAGAAATTAAAGTTCTCACTTTACCATCCCAATACATTTTTGAAAATTTAATGTATGTTAGAAAGTATATTGAGGAATTTCCTAAAAAGTCTGACCTACATAGTAGAAACACCAGGAACAAACATAAACTTGATTTACCGATGAGTCGATTGCATAAAATAAGAAATTCCTTCAGGTGTTTGTCTGTATGCTTGTACAACAAAATCCCACAAGATGTTCAAAACCTACCTATACATAGGTTTAAGAAAACTATTAAAGAACGTCTGTGCAAGAAAGCCTACTATAAGGTCAATGATTACTTAGACGATTGCACAAAGTGGGAATGAGTTGCTCGCCAAGGTCATCTCATTAACATTATCGATATTTTTTTTTTTTTAAATATTTAGTGTAAAATTGTAAAATACTTTAAAAAAAAATATATGATCATAAAGAAAAAAGACATGCCCGCTGAGTTTCTTGCCAGTTCTTCTCAGGACGGTGGCTGCAATCATTATTTTTTGTGTCCGAACTGGTGGTAGCTTGTAACTTTTGACGTCAACAAGAATGAGTACGTCATCAATGTTGAAAATAAAGTATTTCATTTCATTTCATTTCATTACTGCAATGTAGTGGCGAAGGGTATATAACCCCATTCCCATCCGCGTCCCTTTCCATATTCCTTTAGACCGTTGAAAGAATTTGTTATAATTTGTACCACCACTGTCGTGTAGGCAGATGACCTAGCCTTGGATCTGTGCAATGTCAGGAACACTGAGGGTTGCTACCTACGATATACCTTTAAGGACTCTTTTCAAGCGTCGTTTGCAGAAGGACAAATTAAAGGAAGATGGTGCGTGGCGAAAAAAATAGGGAACATTGGATTTCTTTAAACACTCGCGGTTATATACATCACTTACACTATTACTAAACAGGTTTTACCATGATTATTTTTATTGAGCGGTCCCGAAGTTTTAGCACTCGAATCAGTTTTAGATGATAATAAAGCCAAAAAATCTAGTTTTGAGACGGCAGCCGATACTGTCAGTGTGGTATGTTGAAATGTGAGTTCGAGTTCCAGTGGTACCGGCAAACGAACGAGAAAGAGGGTAGACAGATTTGTTTGCTCTTAAATGACCTACCCGCAGTTCCTCAGTCTTCCCGTGATCATGGCGCTTGAAACAGTGCTGAAATATCGGGACCTCTCAATTAAAAATAATCGTAGTAAGAACCCGTTTAGTAATAGTGTAAGGAAACATTGGAACACATTGCTGGGTACCTACTACCTAGAAAAAAATTATAGTACCTAAAACGTTAAACGTTTGTCCTATATTTAAATAACTAAGCTTCAAACTTCTAAATAACATCTTAATACGGCTCTGTCTTCTAACCCTCAGATTTGTTTGTTTCGTAGGCCCGTAAAAACATTTGGCGAGGCTTGAATGTCAATGGAACCAACCGTTCTCTACTTGTTTGTTTTGCTCCTAATAACTTAGTGAAAATATTGGGAATCACGAACGACAAAGGAAACTAGACCAATGAAAATGTGATAAAAAAGAAAAAAATAGTATAAGTCTTGTTTTTTTAAGACTATTTTTTCTACGTTGTGTCATATGTAACCTACTCCAAGCCGAAGTGGGTCAAATATCCTGTCGTAATAGAACTTGGGACCTACTTTCTACTTAAATCTACTTCACTATGGCATCACATGGTAGGCGATGAAACCGCCTATCCCATAATGGTGTATTTCCAAAAATCTTTTTCGCCTCATTTTTTCTTGAATAACTTCCAGCCTCGGTGTTTCCTTAACACTAAACTTAGTCCTTCTTTAAATGAGGTTAAGAACTTCTTGTTATGATCTTAGGTGTTAGGTTAGATTAGTGCTTTTTTACATTTTCTTAGACTCATTTATCGATCATGTACTAAAAACCTACTTTCGTCTTTTCATAAAGGCTTAATGATGGTACATATATTAAAGAAGGGTGATAAATACTCTAAAACATTAAGAAATATAAACAATAAGTATTTAGATTCCACTCAATAATTCCCAATACATGCCCGAACCTCTTTCATAAAATATTACGCTCAAACACTACATTTCCACGCAACACGCTTTAAAACACTGATTTTTCTTTATTAAAACTGCACTAATAAATCACTCGTCAAACAATAGGTGTAATTACTGGCCGTGTTCCAAATACGTCTGTTGTACACAGGAAGAATGAGTAGCACTTTGAGGAAATATATGCGTAACATGCATTAACATTTAGGTATTTCTTTATGTTTTATTTACGTGTAAAAATTAGTGTAAACACCTCATTGTTCTTTGTGTATGCCTTTTTGATCGCGTACAAAAAATATCTGTTACTGCCCACTGTTGGGCTCAGGTCTCCTCAGAAGAGGAATTAGGTATTCCACTACGCTTGTCCAGTGCGGATTGGGGACTTCACATATCTTCAAAGGATTTTCAGAACCCCTTTCCGATATGCAGGTTTCCTCACGATTGTTTTTCTTCACCGTTTTTAGCCAGTGGTGTTGTGAAAAATTGCACATAAATATTTTTCACATTTTAGATTTAGAGGTACAAGCCGGCTGAATTTGAACCCGCGAGTCCCGCGACCTATACGTACGGAAGGAAACGATTCGACCACTCGGCCACCACGACTAAGACAAAAAAGGTACTTATTTAGTATTTGTAGCTTTAAAATATAAGTAAATTGAATGCAGCTTAGCAAACTTAAAATAGGCAAATTTATGAACGTTCCACTTAAATCACTCTACTAAAAAAACCCACATCAAAATCTGTGTCTTAGTTTTCAAGATCAACAAAAGAAAAACAGCGAGAGAAGACTTTGTTTTATACTTTATAGCGATACAATAGGTACAGGTAAAACGGTAAGAGAAAACATCTTGACAAATCCTATAATATATTGAAGAATCCTTATGAACTTTGAACTTTCTTTGAAGATATTATATTCTCAACCTACACTAGGCTAGCGTGAGAGATAATGTCTGATCTCTGATCTGAAGTGTGGGCAGCAAATGGTTAGTTTTTTGTGTAGTATATCCTCAACTCTTTTATCAGCATAACATAAACTAATTTTAATCCAGTATAAGGGGGACATATAATTGTATTTCCAAACCAGCTCAGTCTTACTATCTTATCTCAAAACAAGAAACAACTTGGAACAAGTCACCTCAAAACAATATAACGGTACCGGATGATATTTCAAGTACATAATCCTAAATCAAGCTTAGCGATTTAAGCTGGGTAAGGATTTCTGTGACCCGGAAATCGTGTGGCAGAGATTACCGGTCGTCGTATCTATTTATGCAGATATAGTACTTATTTTAGGATGTTTAGTGGAATGGGGATCCGATAATATGACGGAAAAATCTGAATTAAATTGAACGGAAAAAATGGCGAGAAAAAACAGTTATGTATATAGATTAAATGGAAGATGGCATTCCGATTACATGCCGACCAATCGACAGCATATTACAAAGAACATCTTCTTCACTGGACATTTTGAAAATATTTTATAGAAGTTGTGATAAAGCCCGTAAGCCAGCGTGAGCTACAAAACAGCAGCGATCGTAAACTATGATACACTGTTATCCGTCTAAATGAAAAATACATCTAATATTTTAAGAGTTTTAATAAATACATTTGCTCCACATTTACACTACAATAATATAGTGGGTATATTATGCACTAAATTAAATCGCGTGTTTCCTGAATATAGCTCAACACCGTTTTACGATATGGCCTTTAGTTAAAGAAAAACAATTGGCGCAATTATTTCAAAACATGTATAATTCTTTGTATTTATAAGTGCATAAAGCGTTTTATTGTTCATATTATAGCTAATAATATTACTGATATATTGAAGCTATTGAACAATACAATGTCATCGTGTCATCGTGTGTATATGTAGTGCAAAATATAGTCTGAAGAATATAACAGTAACTGATTAGTTATAAAAGTAGTAACTAAAGCTATTCTTTACTTAATCATCATATTAGATTTACTGAGCAATCAAATCATACTGTTAGTTTATTATAATCTTTGAACGAGGTTTAAGAAAAGTCCTGTATAGATGATAGGTAGCAGTCGCCGTGATAGGTTTGTCCTGGCATTGGAAAGGGTCATGAGTGACGATATTTACCATTTACCATCCACCAGTTACCATCAGGTGGACTGTAAGCTCGTTTATCTGTTGATGCAATATAAGCTGTTTATTGAAAACACATGAAAGTATTAGAGTTTTATAAAAAAAGGAGCAAAACTACGAAATAGGTTCCAATGCATAAACACTTGCCAAGTAATCCCAGATGATAATATCTATAAATTCTAATTCCATTAAGTGACATCCGCTTATCAAAAGGATTTAGTTTCTACTGTATTATAAGTTACGTAGCAAAGTGAAGCTAAGGAAACGTCTTATACCGCACTATATAACAAGTAATACCGACAATTTTCGGTCGGGATCACCCTTTGAGTATAAAGACTGGCGCACACTAAAATTACGTTTAATTTTAACCCTGTTAAAGTTGTGGCGACCAATAATAGCGCGCGGGATCCTGACTCGCGGTTACGACATTTGCAAGAATCTTCGCATATATACGACATTTGAAATCTACTACAGTGGGCTTCGGCCTGACCGGGCATATGCTACCTCGCCCGGTCGGAGATCTCCCTTTGGCCATAAGTCCAAAGTCTTGCAGCGATATTAGATGTATATTTTTAAAGTGTTTCGCTGACTGTAATATGAATTATCTAATCTCAGTCAAATGATAGGAACTTCTTCAATAAATATCTATACAACACTAATTAGTGAATATATCAACTAGACTATTGGTTGTGCTTAAGCCTTCGAACAAATACCCGGTTTGGAACAGTTTTGACTTTGACTCTGGATTCTGACAACCTTCTTCTTCCATACAATCACATAGCTAACTAGTTATACCTAACTAGATATTATTCATATTGTAAAAATAACACCAAGTAAATACTAAAATCATAAAAGCTTGTTTTTAATTTTATTTAAATCGACTCGTTGTGACTGTAGTGTGTGCTGATCTTTACGGTGCGGAAACCTCGAGTTCTTTGATTTGTATTGCCCTGACATAGCTTTGTTGCAGTAGTTTAATTGGGTTATTTTGTTAGAGTAAAATCAAAGAAAATTTTGAATTATCTATGCTTTTAGGATAGTGGATGTTTTCAATCAAGAACACACGAGAACAGATTACAGGAATTGACTTTGTTTTATTCTATGTAATATGATTATAATATACTAACTGACCCGCACAACTTCGTCTGCGTCACAAAGGGAAACGCTATATCATATAGCCTTTCTCGATAAATTAACATTCCAAAACAGAATGAATTTTTGAAATCGGGCCAGTCGTTTCTGAGCCTATTCGAGACAAACAAACAATCAAACCTTTCCTCTTTATAAAATTTGTACAGAAAATATATTTACATAAATATACGTCAATCGAGATTCAATGACACAACTCAACTCAACGAGAGCAGGTGGAAATGGGTAAGTATTACATTTTTGTGCACACGAACTTAACACACAGTCTGACATACAGAATACAGAAAAGAACTAAGACATAGATTTTAGTTTTAAAAGTAACGTTTCTGCAACTACAATACATGAATTACTCGTCCAGCAAGAAAAAAAAACGGTAGCTTAACCTTTTTAAATGTCTATTTCTACTAAAGCTAGTACTTTAATAAATCTCAATGATAACAAATCTAAATGTAACTGTCATGTAATTGCGGTAATGAAAATTCAGGATTCCACGGTCGTTCTTGGAGATATATTAGCTGACTAGATTACGACTTAATATAATTTATAGAGGACAGATTTATAGTTATTTTGTAACAAGGATAAATAGGTCTGTGTTGTTCTTTTACCTTTTACTTTGGGTTCAGACTTCATACATTTGCGATGTAAGAAAAATGTGTTTTTTTACGATATTACTTACATCAAAAACCTGTAAAATTCCTTACACGTTGAGTCTAAAGTCGTTTATTACATAGTTTATTACACAGTAGCATCTAGCGCAAATTTCCGTAGGTCCAATCAATTTAATAAAATTAATGTCCGTGCTTTTCTCAATTCTGGCGTAATGCTTTTTCAATCTTATTCTATTGTCTCCTGCTTTGCGAGAAGGGAAGTCGAAACTCATGTTTTCCTACTCCTTCTATTATCTTCTGATTAAATTCGTTGCGGGGCCCAAGACAAGTTAGCTTTCCCTCGGGTTCCTGGACTTAACTGCTCAGAGTCATTACGATGGTCGCTGCTATGGATCCTGGCTACACAGGAGTTACAGTGGTGGGAGTGAGAGGTGAGCAAATACCCGAATATTGTGCATGAATTAAATTACGCTATTAACTAAATAAAACCGATTCAAAATCCATTGCGTAGTTTTGAAGATTTAAACATACGTTGGGAGTGGAGCAGACTGGCAACGTATATGGAGACCACTAACTGAAAGTAAGTACACGAGAAAATACTTACAAAACTAGAATTTAACTTTAAAGGTCTTCTAAACTTTGTAATAGTAAAGTAACATTAATGTACATTTTATTACCTACGGCCTTTCGTGCCACATTCATCACATTTGGGAATTAACTTTAACTGAAGTAGACATTTTTGGCAATGGATTTGTTATGTCTTAGGTTCTCTCTAGAGTTTATAGTCTAGACTATCTGAGTGTCTTTTATTAAAGTGGGTTAAATAGTTTTACACACAGACAAAATAAATTTCACATACCTACAGTGATATTTTCGCCTTTAAAATATTACATTAGTAACAATTTAGAATAGACAAGAATTTACTTGGAACCGCTGCGATCTTCCACGGTTCGCTTCCGAAGATAATTTTTGCCCCGTACCATTCCGATTTGGAATGAACTCCCATCCGCGGTGTTCCCGGAGCGCTATGACATGTCCCTCTTTAAACGAGGTTTAAGAAAAGTCCTGTACCGGTAGGCGATAGATAACAGCCCCTCATTGCCCTGGCATTGCAGAGGTTCATGAGTGACGGTGACCGCTTACCATCAGGTGGGCCGTAGGCTCGTTTATCTATCGAGCAATAAAAAAAAATTAATCGTTTTTTTGAACATCATAAAATTATATTGAATACATAGTAGATGGTTACACTAAAGTGTGACAAGGAAGGTTTTTCGAGGGATCTCTTATAGTCAACTTTCAGATAATTTGTGACATAATATTTTTATTACAAAAATGAAAGAGACCGACTTCCATTTCTCAAGCATAGCACAAAAACTCTGGTAGTTGTCAGATTTTTTTATAAATTTAAATTAGATAATGTCCAAGGTGTTTGCTTTCTAAAAATAAACATCGAAATCGGTTCATATGGAAAAGAAATACACGCAATAACGCACAGCTAATCGTGTTTTTTTTTGTTGAATAATAACATTTTTAAAATATATTATACTTCTATATATTCCCTGAGCGCTATGACTTGTCCTTCTTCAAACGAGGCTTGAGGAGGGTCCTTAAAGTTAGGTCGTAGGTAGCGACCCCTCAGTGTCCCCTGACATTGCAGAGGTTCATGAGCGACGGTAACCACTTACTATCAGGTGGGCCGTTGGCTCGTCTGCCTAAGTGGCAATAAAAAAAAAAATTTTTTAGAATTATAAAAATTACACTAGAAAACTATACCGGTAAATACTTAATCGATTTTTTCCACTGAACTTGCAACCATAAGTTTTCTTGTCTAGCCGGACGACGAACAAAAATGGCTGCCAGCCAAAAACCGGGTGAAAGTCTGTACTTTGATTTACTCTTGTTTATACCCGGATGTCTCATTGTGAACCGGATTATTTACGAGTAACTGTCCGGATTTTGGGAGTGCTCTTAAGAAAAATGCTGTGAGGTACTCGAATGATTTAAGCCTCATATTTTTAAGGTAAAAGGTAAATCCGACTTTGAGAAGAAATTTAAAATGAAAATGTAAAAATATTTTTCATTAAAATGTTACAAGCTAGAATATTTTCAAAAAACATTCTGTTGGTTATTATGTATAAAAAGCATAATGAGAATATTTTTTTGTTACAACACGCAGACAACGTTCCTTAAATTCTAGTTTAATACGTTTACCTATATTCATTTATTTTCACTTGTTTTTTACATCATATTTTAAAAAAACTTGAGAGGTGACATGGGACACACAAATAGAACGAAGTTCCTTTCGATTAAATATTTTTTTTCCTAACGTAACGCGCGATAAGGAACGTATTTTAAAAGATTTTGATCACAGCGCCATCTAGCGATAATCATTTAAAACAAAAAAAGTGTCGTAACAACTTTTCGTAAGAATTTTTTCCCTTCTATCCCCCTTTCACAACGCGCGATAAGGAACTTCGTTCCAACAAAGAAATAAAATTTAAAAATACAAAATAAAAACAGAGGGCCACTAAAGACGAGGTCTACGACCCAAGCCATCAGTGGTCAGGGCTCAAGAAAGAGGAACCTCTCAATAAGTTTACTATTATTACATATTAGTAGGCTGTAGCTTTATTTTAAAACTAGCTGGCTTATGCAACTTCGTCTGCATCACAAAAGACGGAATGAAAAAAATATTAAGTGACGAATATTTCAAGACTGAAAAAACCAAATCGGTTCAGCAGTTCTCGAGTTTGAGCGAGACTAACGAATAATTAATTTTGTTTTTATGTAAATTATAGTTGACAACCCTAGTTGCAGTGTCGGAGATAATAAAAAAGAAATGCATTTTATTATAACACGTATCATAATTAGTTAATTTAAGTAATTGTGAACGTGTATTGCGTTATTTATTTATAATGAATACGGTGAATTCCGGTCTGTTAACTCACTTAATTAACTTTCTTTCATTTTTCTATTCATTGTTTACTTTTATTTTGTGAGTGTGTTATGTAATATACTGAAATTGAAATTATATCACGAAATTAAGATTAAAAATTGCTTTGTTTTGATTTTAAGCTGTTTTTTGACATAATAAGTACTTAATTTTCAATCCCATAGCCTATAAAGTATAACAAAAAATGGGTAAAAAGCTTTTTAACTTAAACGGTTTCAAATAAAACCGTGGGGCACGTCAATTGTCTACAAATTATTTTAAACGAGCCCGGTTTTATTTTAAAACCGTTTAACTTAAAAAGTTTTTTTACCTATTTTATTTCATAGTTTTTAGTTTTTATTTCGGATTTAATTTTTTATAGTATATTGTATTCTCCATGTTGAGCCCTTTCATTTGATACTCATATTGATGGGATTAATAAAACATAAATTATCCGCCATTTTGTAGCGGCGGCCATATTGAATTTATAATGATAATGAATAAACATAATTGTATTGTCACCAAAATCCAAAGTGTATACAAAATTTTAGATTAATCGGTTGACAGGAAGAGGGTGAAATTTGAATTACTAAATTTGTCCCAAGAAAGAATAAAAAACAAACGCGGTGAGCTAAATAAAACCGTTTAATAAGGTACATACGTGCCTAATCGTTCCCACAAGTTTATAAGTACATACAGCTCTAAGATAATGTTAGAACCTCACGTAGTAGGTACGGCTGCTCATGAATTATTAACTGGGTCAAATTTATAGATGAAGTTAGATTGATTTAATATAGGAATAGTTTTGTTAATAAAGCTTGAATTTGTACAGAATCTATGCAGCATGAATATATTTAATATTCAATTTCTTTAAACACTCGCGGTTATCTACATCACTTACACAATTACTAAACGGGTTCTCACCACGATTCTTATTGCTATAATGCTATGTCATTTGACAGTAATTATGTGGTATATTTGAAAATTTATTTTTATGAACCAGAAGAGGTTTTACTTTTTAAAAAGCATTCATTAATGGTATGTAAGGAACCTCCTTTACTTAATAATGGAAAATAATAAAAATAATGTGCATCTGAATCCAAAGCAACGTATCTTTTTTCATGACCTCTCAAAATTGGCGCCAATCTCAGAACCTATAGATAAGCTACGTAGTCTATCAGTCTCATAGACAATATATGGGTCGGCTCCGGGTTACTGAATCTTTTCGCTTGACATTCTTAAGATGCACAAAATATTCGTAGAATATACTTTGAACAACTTCAAATCCAAAATAGACCTTATCAATTCATTAATACAAACCAAATCGCTATAATGAGACATTTATTTATCATTCAAACATTTACACACAATAACCGCTCTATTCATTCATAAATACATTTATACAGCATATTAAATCAGTACACTCATCGGCACATGCCGCAATACAAAGATTACGAACAGTTTCATAGCAATAAACTGAGTAAATGCAAATGCTTACTGTTTCGTTCAGAATAATCTATATGACCAATGTGTAACATTGTTGGTCGTTGTCATGGCAACGGTGAGTTAGGATGGGTTCACATAATAAGGTAGTATTTTTTGGAGTTTTATTTAATTTTGATATTGGCATTTGTGAAAAGAGTGCCAGAGTCATCCAAGACCTTGTTCATATAGATTACAATGTCGTTGCGCGTAGTAATTTTGGTTTAATCAATTTTATATTTAATTATATATTTAGTGCTCATTATTGGTCCAGTAGCAGTGAATTGCGATGAGACAATCTAATCCAAAAAGTCAATATTTCTTGAAACATTTCATTGAAACATTCCTATAATTTTATCAACAGAGTATATGATTAGCCAATATCCGAATATTCTCAGTGATATTAAGGGCACCGTAAGATTGGAAAAAAAACTTTAGAGGTGTCAAGGAACACCCGGATGGAATGAAGTTCCAGCGATAATCATCTAAAACCAATAAGGAACTTGTTTTAAAAGATTTTAATCACAGCGCCATCCAGCGATAATCATCTAAAACAAAAAAAGTGTCGTGACAACTTTTTCATAAGAATTTCCGTCAAGCCCCCTTTTGATAACGCGCGATAAGGAACTTCGTTCCAAAAATCAGAATTATTAAAGAACCGATATCTCGCGGCTCTTCAATAATTGTAATACTTGTCAATTTTGGCTTTTATAACCTTGAAACTGGAAGACTACTTTTACCGATTAAATAAAAAGTTTTTCACCTTATAATCAAGTGTGAACGCTACCTAACACCGCAGTAACATCGTTTACCAGTGCACATCATTGCGCGGTCACCGCCTGCATTGCGTTGCGGCTTCTCGCTGCAAATTAACATTTGTACAACAGATGTTTGTTATATCGGCGGTTTCATGATAACCAATACAGTTTATGGTAATATGCAGTGTAGATTGTTTAATGCTGTTTGATATTTGAGAGGTTTTAAAGAATTCAAAGGTAAGTACCTAGTTAATGGTTTGAGGTAAAAACAAGGTGTCTCCTTAACTGAAACTTATTTCAATTCTGTTCTAATTTTGAATTAGTTGAAATTGACCATAATGCAATTTTTCAGAACACCACTGGCTAAAAACGGTGAAGGAAAACATCGTGAGGAAACCTGCATGTCGGAAAAGGGTTCTAAAAATCCTTTGAAGATATGTGAACTCCCCAATCCGCACTAGGCAAGCGTGGTGGACTATGCCTAATCCTTCTTCTGAGGAGACCTGAGCCCAACAGTGGGTAGTAATGGGTTGGTACAGGACCATAATGAGTCAAAGATGGTGAATTACTTTTTCTAAAACTCTTCCAAAATGAGTAGTTTCAAATAAAAGAATATCAGTGTGTTGGAAAAAAAATTAAGAACTTTAAAACCAACTTCGTCCCAGCTCCAGCGTGAAATCTTGTCCATTAAAAACTACGTTTTTAAACATACATAGCATCAAAGGTATCTGCATGTTTCATTTTCGGAAAAAGACCTCGAATGAGTATCAAGTTTCATATATAAGCGTGCACGCAAACTTGTGAATGATAACAGCAAACTATGTAATTTAGATTTATTTAGTATATCTTTAAACAAACTGAAGAAAACTTTTACAATGTGCGATGTATCTCAGTAATCTGTATTATGATTAATGTTGTTAAATTTCGAATTTCATTTGTTATCTCTTGTTTAAATGTAATTGAGAACAGGTGCAATTACAAAATATTTGATTAGAATAATAATGTAAGAAAACTATCTTAAGGTTAATGATTACTTGGACGATTGCACAAAGTGGGAATGAGTTGCTCGCCAAGTTCATTTCATTAACATTTTTTATTTTATTTATATTTAATGTAAAATGGTATAATACTGTAAAAATACTTTAAAAAATATATATATATGATCATTAAAAGAAAAAAAGACATGCCCGCTGAGTTTCTTGCCAGTTCTTCTCAGGACGGTGGCTACAATGATTATTTTTTGTGTCCGAACTGGTGG